>CM059271.1:22103900-22111400 GCA_030347295.1 Setipinna tenuifilis | reverse complement strand
GAGGGACATTCATGACTGTAAGAATTTGGAAAGTGATGACCAGGTTAAGTTATGATACGGGATATTTGAGGTTTCTAATGAAATGTGGTCTAGTAATAGGTTTTTCCAGGCGGATATGTGAATTTTGTTCTTTGATTTCCAGTTCATGAGGATAGTTTTCTTGGCGACAGCTAGCGCAACCAATAAGATTTTGCTATTAAAGTGATTCAGGTTGGATAGTGTGGATAATGTGGTATCTCCAAGCAGACAGAGTGACGGGGAGGTTGGGATGCAGCAGCCAAAGAAAGTGGAAAGTAGACCTGTTACCTTCTCCCAGAATTGTTTTATGGGGGTGCAGTGCCAGAGTGCGTGAATATAGGTGTCCGGGCAGTTTTGGGTGCAGTGGGGGCAGATGTCTGTTGAGAAGCCCATGCAAAACAATTTGTGTCCCGTGAGGTGAGTTCTGTGGATAATTTTGTATTGGATTAATTGTAAGTTTGTATTTTTGGTCATGAGAAAGGTGTTTTTGCAGACTTGAGCCCAGAAACTGGCATCTGTGGAAATAGAGAGGTCTAAATCCCATTTGGCAGATGGTAGGTTCATATTGGTGTCAGTTTGTATCAATAGCTTATAGATTTTGGATAGTAGCTTTTTAGAAGATGATATATTAATAAGATTTAGGACGGGTGTAGCGAGTTCTAAATTGGGTGTTGGGGTATTCATAGTGGATATGATTGTTGATTTAATCTGTAGATATTGCAGGAAGTGCTTGTTGGTGATGCCAAATTTCTGGACCAAGTCTGCAAATGTAGAAAATTTGCTGTTTGTAAATAAGTGCTGTAGGTGTGTAATGCCTTTATCTTTCCAGGTGCAGAAATTGAGTGTTTGTTTGTTGCAAGTGAGGTCTGGGTTGTTCCAAATTGGGGTGAGCTTAGAGGGTGAGTGCTTGGTGTTAGTGATGTTGTGGAATTTCCACCAGGCTGTCAGACTCGAACAGATGGTAGGGGCTTTGAAACAGGGGTGTTTTTTGATTGTTGGAGTAAGAAATGATAGGTCTGAAATCAGGAGGTCATTGCAAATTGTCTGTTCTAAGTCTAACCAGATAACATCAGATTGATTATGGTGGATCCATTTGTATACATATTGGAGATGGTTTGCCAGGCTATACAGAGTGAAATTTGGTGCGTCTAATCCTCCTAGGGACTTGGGTTTTTGAAGGGTTGCTAGTTTGATTCTGGGTGTCTTGTTTTTCCAGTAGTTTTGTAATTGCTGAATCTAGGGATTTGAACCAGGATGTGGATGGTTGTATTGGGATCATTGAAAGGAGATAATTAACTTTAGGTAGGATTGTCATTTTGATAGCAGATATACGGCCCATGATGGAGAGTGGTAGATTTGTCCAGCGTTGCAGATCATCCTGAATTGTTTTCAGTAGGGGGGAGAAGTTTAGATTAAATAGGTCAGACAGCCTGGGGGAAATTCTTACTCCTAAGTAGGTGATGTGATCGGTGCATAGTGAGATAGGGAGGGTGATGGCTGCTGCATTCCCACTTTGAGGTTGTAGCGGAAGAGCTGATGATTTATTCCAGTTGATTGAGTATTCTGAAATGTTGGCAAATGAGTTTATTGTTTTGATTGTTTCTTGTAATGAGCTCAATGGATTTTGAAGAAAAAGTAAAATATCGTCTGCAAAGAGACTTATTTTATGGTGAATATTTTTAGTCTGGATTCCTGTGATTTGTGAGTTTTGGCGTATGGCTGCAGCTAATGGTTCAATAAAAATAGTGAATAATAAGGGAGAGAGTGGGCACCCCTGTCTAGTCCCCCTGTGCAAAGTGAAGTTTTGAGAAGTTAACCCATTTGTGGTGACGGTGGCTGATGGTGAATTGTATAGCAGTCTGACCCATTTGATGAATGAGTCCCCAAAGCCAAACCGCTCTAATGTGGAAAACAGGAACTTCCAGTTGACTCTGTCAAAAGCTTTCTCTGCATCTAATGTAATAATGACTGAATTGTTTTTCTGACTTATTGAGTGGTGCATTACGTTGAATAACCTACGTGTATTGCTTGAAGATTGCCTGCCTTTCACGAATCCTGTTTGATCTGGATGGATTATGGAGGGAATGACTTTTTCTAATCTGATTGCAAGGGCTTTGGCGAAAATTTTAATGTCAACATTGATAAGCGAAATTGGCCTGTAACTTGACGGTAGCGTTGGGTCTTTGTTGGGTTTGAGTAGAAGTGAGATCGAAGCGCTATTACAGGATGGTGGAAGCCTGGAGTTGTGTTTTGATTCTTGAATCATCCGGTAGAATAGTGGAGCTAGAGTTGACCAGAAATGTTTATAGAACTCAGCAGGGAAGCCATCAGGGCCGGGTGCCTTGTTGTTTGACATAGTCTTTAATGCAGTATGTAATTCGTCAACAGATATTGGGGTTTCTAATGCAATTTTTTGGTCATTGTCAATTATTGGTAATTGGATGTGGTCCAGAAAATGATTAATGTCTTTGCTATCTGGGTTTTTTTCTGATGAATAGAGTTTGTTGTAGAATTGGTAGAAAGTCTGATTGATTTCAGTTGGTGAGTGAGTTAGCTTCCCTGCTGAGTCCTGTAGTGCTGTGATTGTGAATTTTTCTTTATTTCTTTGAATTTGGTTTGCCAGGTATTTGCCAGATTTGTTGTTGTGGTGAAAATGTTCCTGTCTTAGTCGGTGTATTAAAAACTGGGTCCGTTTGTTGATTATTTCATTGAGTTCTGATTTGTGTTTATCTAATTTGATTTGAGTGTCAACTGATGCGTTTGTCATGTTTATTTTTTCTAGATGTTTGATTTCTTCTTCCAATTGAGTTTCCTTTTGCTTTTCTATTTTTTTTTTGTGAACAGAAAATGAAATGATGGCACCCCTAAGCACTGCCTTTCCTGTTTCCCACAGAAGAGAAGGTGATGACTCTGGGGAGTCATTCATCTCTAAAAAGAGTGACCACTCTCTCCTGATAAGTGTGTCAAAGTGTGGATCTTGGAGGAGTGATGTGTTAAAGCGCCATCTGGGGATTGGTCTGTGTGGTTGATTCATAGACCAAGTAATTGTTACAGGGGCATGGTCACTGATGATGATTGGGTGGATTGTTGATTGAGAGATATTGGGGATAAGGGAGTTACTAGTAAGAAAAAAGTCCAGACGGGAGTAGGAGCGGTGAACGGATGAGAAGAATGAGTATTCTCTGTTGTGTGGGTGTTGTGTGCGCCAGCTGTCAGCAAGACCAAAATCACTCATGAACTGCTTGATGGTTGAGGTGGATTGCCAAATTTGTTTGTTTTTTGAATTGTTAGAGCGGTCAATTGTTGGGTTTAAGACAGTGTTGAAATCTCCTGCAATTATTACTGGGCAGTTGGTCATGTTTGCGATTGAAGAAAAAAAGGATTGAAAAAAAGCTGGGTTATCTGAATTTGGGCCATACACGTTTCCGATTGTGATTGGGTTATTGTTAATTGAGATGTTTATAATAATAAATCGTCCCTCTGGATCGGAAATGGTAGCATTATGAACAAATGTGATTTTTTTATGAATTAGTATGCAGACACCTCGTTGTTTTGAGTTGTAGTTGGCTGAGAATGATTGATTATATTGAGCAGATTTTGTTTTGTTATGGTCCGAATCTGAGAGATGGGTTTCTTGAAGGAGGCAAATGTCTGCTGATAATTTATTGAGTTGGTCAAATACTTTGGCCCTCTTTGTCTGAGATCCCATGCCGCGGACATTCCAAGTTAGGAATGTTAGCTTAGACATGCTAATGTGGTTACTGTCTGGATGTTGTGAATGTGAGAGATGTATTGGTGAAATGACATGAGTGAGTGTATGTACTTGGGGGTGCTAAGTGAATGTGAATGTGTGGGCAGGGATGTAAGACCGGGCAGGTAGAGGGGGGTAACACAGGACAGAGTGGACATAAAGACAAGAACAAACAGAAACATAGTTATTGATGACATGAAAAGACAACTTTGAACAAAGGATACAGTTAGACAGATATACAGATATATAATGCGCTTGTGTGGGCTAGTGGGGAGCTGGTTATTAAAGAGGTGTGTGAATATAATAGAATAATACTGTAAATTGTGGCATGGGTGCGTATATCTAGAATAGCCAAGGAGTTGTGTCTGGATTCCTGAATAATTGTCCATTTAAATAAAGTTTGTCGACTGTCAGAGTTGCACGGATGTTTTTTTTCCTGTTTTCTTTGAGTATTGGGTATAGAATCTTTCTTCTTTCGTTGATCTCGCGGGGATATTGGTCGTTCATTCCGTAGTGGGTGCCTTTGAGTTCTTTTCCTTTATTCTTTACCATGTCTTTCTGCTTGTAATGTTCGAATTTTGCAATGATGGGTCTGGGTTTGTCCTTTTGCTGCTTGCCAAGACGGTGAACTCGGTGGAATGTGATCGTATTGACGGTGTCCTCCGGCAGTTTGAGTTGTGTAAGCATAAAGTCCTTTATGAGTAGCTCTGGATTGTCGGGTGTGTTATTGGGGTCGTTGGGTTCCGGAATGCCTGAGAAAATGAGGTTGTCGCGCATTGATCGTGCTTGAATGTCCAGTATGGTTTCTTTCATTGCTTTATTCTCGGCTGTGACTTGTTGCATTTTTTGGGTGAGCGATGTTACTGAAGTCCGGAGCTCTTGGTTTGAAATCTGAAGTGTTGCGATTTGACTGTGTGCTAGCTCGAGACTGTTACGGATGTCGTTCAACTCTTCGTGAATGGTGATTAGCATGTCCAGTTTTTTATTGATGTCCGTAAGTACACTGACCTCGACTTCCTGGGTTGTTAAATCGGCTGTGTCTGTTGCAGAGTCTCTTTTCCTTCTCTTGGAGTCGGGCTGGGTTGCGTTTGGAGTTGAGTGGGTCTGGTCCGGGTTCATGGTTGTCTGGAGGTGTAGGTAGTAGTCGTCAATGAAAGCTTCCAACTGCGTTAATTCGTCCAGGGTGTAGACGGATTGTAAAGTGGATTATGGATGAGAAAAATTCGCTGGGTGTTATATTGATTTAGTCCGGAAAAAAAGGGTTATTTTAGTAGGGTCTTTGGTGTTCTATCCTCCGTTTGTCAACAACTGCGCGCCGCCATGTACAATCTCACCTCTGAATTCTCGCGATACTCACACAACCATCTCACCTGTGTTAGAAGGAAAACCTGGCAGGGTTTTTACTTTCTGAACCCGGGATTGACACCTCTGTAACAATATGTAATACCATGTGCTTACTCTGTACTATAGGATAAGGGTAAGGGTTAGTGTTAGGTATGTAACGTGTAAGTGCATAATATTACATGCTGTTAAATTTACAGACGTACTGTAAAAGGAACAATAAAATAAAGTGTGACCGTGCCTCCCCTGCTACGTCCAACGCTACGCCTCTCAGACTAACGCAAAGGTGTCGCTTGATCTGTGTCCTCTATTGTAAGTGGCTTTGGATAAAAGCGTCTGCTAAGTGTAATGTGATGTCTGTGCAGGAGCAGCTGAAGCAGTGTGTGAGCGGCGATCAGGAGGCCAAGGACACAGACACCCTGGTGCAGGAGACAGACAGCCAGTACGGCACATGGGAGACAGGACTACGCACAGATGACAGGTGTGCGCACTTAAACCCTTCACTCTCTCTCACTGTCTCTCTCTCTCGCACTCTCGCTCTCTCTCGCGCTCTCTCTCGCGCTCTCTGTGAGACCACAACAATAACTGTCCTTCAACTCTTGTGAACCACTTGACCTATGCACAATGGACTAAGCAGCGTTAAATTTTGTTTATCTTGTCTTTGTTTTCAAACATAGTTCAGCTAAATCCTAAAGTTCGCAAAGCTAGAAGTATCTGCACGTGCAAGCCAGAATTTCAGTGCATACTCCCCAGTCATGTCATCACACTCCTTCTGTACCCTCTTGTTGCTCATCTTGGCCATCCTTAGACAACTCGAGTAGAGTAGAGTAACTGCAACTCTATACGTGCAAGTGCATATGACCAGACATGTGACTCAGTCATGTGATCAGTGTTTCAGTTATTGTGTGGGTGCTGTCAAGTTCTTGGATGAGAGAGTCTGACAAAATCACCAGGCATTGTTAAGATCACAAAAACACAAGATCAGAAAAATGGTAATAATGCCTGTAATATAGCTAGTCTAATCTAATAATACGTGCACACACAAACACACACACCCACACACACACACACACACACACACACTGAACTGCTAAAGTGATGAGGGATGCTGACTCATTGCTAGAGACCAGGAATAGAGGACCATCGCTGAAACCCAACACCAGGATCAATAGTCCCCATGGTGATATCTTTGCCCTGAAGGATGGATCTGTCACTAGCACTGACTTCTGAGCTAGAGGCTACCACTCACACACGCACACTTACACACACGCACATACACACACTCACCAGCTACAGGGCAGGGTCAAGCAGGATTATATAATATATATTATAATATAATATTTAAATCCTTGTTGTCTCTCTTTGGTCTCCTCAGTCTGACCCCCGCCACCCCATCTTCAGACAGCATCCCTACTCCATCACCACGGAAACACACTCCGCCCCACACTCCAGGGGATCAGGCCACGCCCGCAGACACTCCAGATGGCTCCACCCCCTCTCCAGAGGAACCCACAGAGCCCCTCCCCTTCCCCGAGGTTGGTCCCAAATGAGAGAATGACCCATTAATGAAACATGACAGATGTTAACAAAAGTATAGGCAATTGTGGATGGAGACACCAAATGACCATTGTTGGTCGATATTCTGTTACAGGTGGGCATGATTATAGTACTCTTGTGACATCAGGATGACATCAGGAGAGCAAAAATTTCGTTTGCCTTGTTCATTCAAAAAACCTTTCACCAGTCAAAGTGGCTTGGTAAACACATTTCAAAGTTTGGGGATGAATAGAGACTCCAATAACTAAAATAAACATTTGAGCCACTGAAAAGTGTCATGCAGCTTGCATAGAGTATTAAAGGGGTTATAGAATTTAAAATGCCATTTACCTTGCTGTTTGTTGTTAAGTATAGGCAGCTTGGTATGTCAAACAGACCATACTAAATCTCCATCTCCAACCTCTACATGCAAATTAAAAATAGCTGCGGTAGAATAGCCATTCTCAGCAAAGCTGTGATATGTCGTCATTGGAGCTATAGCCCTTTAGATAAACCGCCTTAATTAAGTGCTGTTCAATTGTGGTTGCCAAAAGAGGGCGCCATTTAGCCTAAATGGACTATTTTCATCCCCAGTGTAAACTTAGTTAGAGCTTAGTTTTGATAAATCATAAGCATTTTATTTGAACATCAGAGAATAAGGTCCAATACTCCATTTAACTATTCTATGCCCCCCTTTAAATGTTTTAACGGTCAGCTGTATTGTAATGAAAAAAAAGCATGATCTTATGCTCTCACTGTACAGGTATTTAAGTGTTGTCTAAGGAAACTACTGGTGCTGGTCATATAATTAGAATATCATGAAAGACGTGATTTATATCAGTAATCCCATTCAA
>CM059271.1:22063900-22098900 GCA_030347295.1 Setipinna tenuifilis | reverse complement strand
ATGTTTCTCTGTTTCACTTTCTGTCTGTACCTGCCTCCTGCCTGAGTCACACACATGTGCATGGTGCCTTTTATGTTAGAAAAACCTCTAGTGTCACAGACAAAGCAGCAAGTCAGACCCACAGACGTGCATCTCTCGGTCTTGGTGTGTGTTTGCTGTACCTGCAGTGCTTCTACAAAGTGTCTGTCCTGTCGGACTGGTTGTATAGTCACTTTCGCCTCTTCTGTTTTCAGAAGGCTGGGGCAAGAACAATCTTCCCAGAACATTGTTTTGTCAGGAGCAGTTAGCCTGCAGCAACACGCAGTACCTGCTATTCATCTGGAAGTGCTTCTGAAATCTGAAGGAAGGTCCAGTCACTCCATAGTTTATCTATGTCATTGTAATTATGCTTTGTTTTTGTTTGTTACCTGTTTGTTTGTAAACATTTTGTTGTATTCTTGTCATTTGTAAATCAAGGGATGATTAAGACAATCATCTGCAGAATTTGCCATAGGATCACAGGACTGGTTTATGACAGCCAAGGACTAAAACATGAACATGTGATGGTGTTGTCCCTGGGTTCACTGTCAGGAAGACTGTATAGTGTATGTACTGGCAATAAAGTCAAACTGTAATCATGAAATGCTGCACAGGTTTTATTGTTTGTTTGAGCAATATTAATCATGCCAAGTATCGTCACTGGTTTTAACTGATTTTATCACAACAATCGAAGCCAGTCCCCTCTCCATCCATTCATCCACTTTACATCCTTACGTACACTGGCCTCCCATTTATACTTTAATAACCTGATGAACTATTGCTCTTATGCTCCATTTGACTAGATTCAAAAAACCGACCTCTGGAAGTAACCACTCAATAACACAAAAATATAACCGTATTTTCCATATATATAATATAAAATCACGTTACAGAATGGATTAACAACTGGAGTAATTCTTAGAAATATTCCTTCTTGTTATATTAATATACATCATATCGCAGATCATCATTTAAACATGGCTGCAATAAAGTCAGTTATATACAAAGAGTAAAGGAATACATGACAACAAGCTACAGTAATGAGCCTGCATTAACAAGAAAGGAATTTATCAATCAGTATTACTAATCTGATGCACCTTTATCACTCTGTGGTATCTCCCTACCATCCATACCCATATCTTTTGCTGAGATCAACTTTTGTCTTCAACAGTGCAACCAGGTCTTTGGCTTTCATACGGGACTTGGGTGGATATTTTATCAGGGGTTTCACAATGTCATGAAGAGATGGCTGTAGTTTAGCCTCAGCCTGGGGAGCTTTTTTATTGTAAAGAAGCTTACGCAGCTCTTGCAGGGTGCTGTATGACCACGGCTTGGAGTCTGTGAACATCTCCAGAAGAGTGATGCCAAGAGACCACATGTCAGACATGGGGCTGCACTTCTGGCACTCTACTAGACACTCTCGGGCCATGTATGGTGGAGTCCCCCCCAGTGGACCACAGAAAGCCCCCATGTGACTGCCTCCTGTTGACATCGCCACAGTTTCCTTTAGGTTTGCCAAGCCCCAGTCAGTCAGGTAGGCCTTTCTGTTATCTGCAGCAACCTGAAAATAACATGAAAATGACATCTGCAGCAACCTGAAACTGACTTTCTATTCTAGTTCTCCTCTCTAGCCTCTCATCTCTATAGACAGATACATAGATACATTTGTGTATAATTCCAAGAGCACAATTCTGCCTCTGTGTTTAGCCCATCTCTTATTGAACACACACCAGGAGCAGTGAACACACTGCAAACGCTCACACCCTTGATCACTCGGAACAGTGGGCACCCATTTGGCTCCGGTGCCCAGCGAACATTTGGGGTTAGAGGCTTTGCTCAAGAGCAGGAACTGAACTTATGACCCTCTGTCAACAAGGCTGACTTCCTGACCTATTGTCAACAGTTGTCAAAAACATTAAAATCTAAATGTTTTTAAGAAGCTACTTTATGCACATGAATTAAAAACGATAATGCAAACTGTTATCTCAGAGGCTTGTGTACTAACCATTATATTTGCTGGCTTCAGATCTTGATGGATGATCTTTTTCCCATGTATGTACTCAACAGCCATGGCAATATCTAAAGCCACAAACAGCTTATCCTCTTGCTGCAACTGAAAATTAGTAAGAAAATTAAATTGTGTTGTAATATAATATGAACATCATTGTTTACTATGACACAGGAATCTATGCAATTTTTTCACCTAAAATTGAACAAACTCCTCGTCACAAAATCTGATAGAGAAGTCAGTATAATATTTATATATATTTATATTTATTTTTGAATGGCACAACCTGATGCTACATGAGCAAAGTGCCAAAAGTGTGTGAATTTTCCCTACTATAAATAGTGTTCCTGACTAAACCTTCAATATTTATGGAGAAAGTATCATAAGCTATTTAAGTCCTACAACTGATGAAAAAAATATTTCTAAAAGACTCTCCAGCTTTGGTGCACATGGTGATAACCTTACCTCTTGTAGAATTATCTGACTTAATGTCAAATTAACTGACTTTTTTGCCAGGTAATGGAGAGCTTCAATGTTTTCTTTGTTGTCTTTTATTCACAGAATAGTAATAATTTTGTAATTTGTTTATTTAATTATGACCTGGATTAATATATTTAATAGTAGGGGAGAGCCGTGACGAATGAAACACTTTTTACTTAACGGTTATTTTCAAAGACAGTGGAGCAAATTAGATTTATTTTGCCATATGATCATCAACATACAAGTGTATTCTATTAGTTACTGGTGTAATTCAACACATCCGATAAGAAATCACGTTCATTTTTAACTTTGAACGCAAGGTGTCCTTTGTTACAATCGTCCCTCATTGTCGGCCCGAATGAAACATGCAATGATTTTCGATCACAAAAAAACTACCAGTAGGTAATATTTTGCTTACCGATGTCAAAAACAGTCTGGCGGAGATAACGTTTGAACGCAGTAACGTCACGACACGAGATTTCACGGGGTTGTTAAATCTTGCATGCTGAACGTGCTGATGACATATGATGTTTCAGATGTGTATTGTTTTTGAGAAAATAGCCGTGTTTCTTACGTCCCGTGTTTCATTCGTCACGGCTCTCCCCCTACATCATATTTTGGGTCATTGTTATAGAATTCCTAGTATCTCAAAGGCTTCTTAATCTCTATGGGTTGTCATAGTGTAGGGGATTAAATAAAGACCCATTGTGATAAAGTACCTTAACAGGAGTGTCTGTGTGAAGAACCTGATGCAGGTTGGCACCATGGATGTACTCATTAGCAATGAGGATTTGAGGCTCACTTTTGGCCACAGCCATCATCCGCACAATGTTGGGATGAGACAAACGCCTTAAAAAAAATAGTTGCAAATGTTTTTATGCAGTAAAGCTTACAACAGAACATCTACTGACTAACAACTATTTTGCAGCTCATCCTTACTAAATATGCTTTCAAGATCATGCTTAAATAATATGCATAATATGGATCTTGTTAACTGACCTGTTTAGGGTTAACATAACTAAGGTTAAGGTTAACTAAGGATAATTACAAATATAATTAATAATATAATATTACTATAATAAATATGTATTATAAATATAAGTATTATAAGTATAATTAGTAAGTCAGCTTAGTCAATCATATAAGCTCTTACCAGGGTATAATGAATTCATTTCTCATCCCTGGATTGTGTCCTGTGGTTATAATCTTCACTGCAGCAGGAGTTCCTTGGTATGATCCTTTGTAAACTGTTCCATAGGAGCCATGCCCGATGCGTTCAGTGGAATTAAAAGTTATTGTGGAAATATCCACAAATGGATCTTTTGCTTTAAAGCCTGAAAGGATGCAGAAGTATTTTTAAAAGATCACACAACAAACTAATGTATGAAATATATACTATATATATAAATATATATATACTGTACCATTAGAGCATTACATATTTTATGTGTTAATGAGAAATTAGTCATGTTATGAGTCTACAGTGACTAGCATGTACTGTACCACAACGCCCAGTTGAGTGATTTTAATGTGAGAAAAAAATTACAAAAAAAAGGTACAATAACCTGTCGTCTTTAAGGATGGCTTATGTTGTCCTGCTGCGACCTCTTTTCTCTTGGCTCCTCCGTCCTCTCTGGTGTGTGGAACCATGAACACTGATTCCCCAGCAGCTCCACTGCTCTGCTCTGTCTCAGCAGCACCAGACCCAGAGCTCTGACTGGAGGCAGCAGTGCTGAGCTGCTTAAAGGGCTTCATCAGGTCTGGTCTGAGTGCTGATGCAGAGCCATATGCAGAATCTACTCTTGACAAGTCATCAGGATTGGCCTCGCTGACTACAAGACAGTGGAAATATGAATTAATTAAAATTATGAATTAGAGTATACAGTCAGGAACAAATTTCAATTATACCTTAATATACAATTTATACTGTACACTTATACATATGGCAAATGTTACACTGACAATTGGGACGGTCATCGATACTGCGTTCTCCACAGTTTCCTGCCACCATTTCTTCTGTAGTTTTCAGCGGCTTAAAGGGCTTTATAAACTCGGGTTTGAATCCTGGTTTGGCAGAGTCATGTGCAGAATCCTCTCTTGAATAGTGATCAGGAATGGCATTGACTACAAAAGAGTGGAAATGTAAAAAAAAAAAATATATATATATATATATATATATATACACACACACATACAAGACAGTGTTAATATTAATATTTAATTATGCAATTATGCAGAGTATGCAGTCAGGAGCAAAGCTAATCAATACCATACATGCCTATACGAATCATACATTTATACATATGGGAAATGTTACACTCACAATTGGGACGGTCACCGATACTGTGTTCTTCACAGTTTCCTGCCACCATTTCTTCTGTAGTTTTTAGCTGCTTAAAGGGCTTTATAAACTCAGGAATGGCATTGACTACAAGAGAGTGGAAATGTAAAAAATATATAGACACAAAGGGAGCTAGTTAGTGCTTCACCAAGATTGAATACAATGCAGCTATTTCATCATTTTGTCTATGTAAATTAACAGTTATAAACAGTATGCATATTTAGGCTTGTGAAGAATGCATACTTACAATTGGGGCGGTCACCAATACTGTGCTCTTCACTGTTTATTGCCACCACCTCTTCTATCTTCTCCAGCAGCTCTGTCACCTGGCCACCATGAGTCTTCTTATTGTCTAAAACATGGTACCTGTTCCCACATTTCTCTACAACCCACTGCAGAGCCTCTCCTCCACTCTCAATGTGCTGCTCAATGCTTGTCTTCCCCAGCCAGTCCCCATAGGTGAACAGCACTATAGTGTGACTCCAGACCCTCTCACCCAGAAGCTCCAGGTGTTCTTGCACTGCTCTTCTGTCTGTCTCGGGGAATGACAAATCCACCCTAATGACCAGGAGTAGAGCATGGGGTCCTGGAGGACACAGAGACACACTCAGGACAATCTCTCGTTTATCACGTTCAGTTTTCTCTACAGTGACGTTATTCCACCATCCTGGTGCCTGCACTACAGTGATGTGTCTCCCTGCTGTTTCTCCTTCTCTCTTCACACACTCAGCTGTTCTTCCTGAAGTACCAAACTCCTCTCTGCCCAGGATGGTGTTTCCTGATGAACTCTTTCCAGCACGTCTGTTTCCCAGCAGCACAATCCTCGTGTCTGAGATGTGTGGAACACCTCCTGGAAACAGAAATTGAGCCATTCTTTGAAACATTCATGTGTGGATACACACCTGTGTATATGTATGTATGTGGGAGGATGTGTGTGTGTGTGTGTGTGTGTGTGTGTGTGTGTGTGTGTGTCTGTCTGTGTGTGTGTGTGTGTGTGTGTGTGTGTGTGTGTGTGTGTGTGTGTGTGTGTGTGCAGACAACCACCAGCATCTTTCTAGCAGCATTTTTTTTATTTCCTAAGTGTGTGTGTGTGTGTGTGTGTGTGTGTGTGTGTGTGTGTGTGTGTCTGTCTGTCTGTCTGTCTGTCTGTCTGTCTGTCTGTCTGTCTGTTAAAGGGTTGGAGACATAATAATCAGCAACATTAAAAAGTGTGTGTGTATGTGTGTGTCATTTTCTCGATTGTCTTGTGTCTGTATATTGGGGGGTCCCTTTCTGTGTGTGTGTGTGCGTAAGTGAGAGTGAGTGAGTGTTTATGTGTGTTGGTGTTTCAGGGTGTTTTTGTGACAATAATGGAAATATTACAGACTTTTACAAAAACAACAGAAAACACAGAAGTGTTTCAGTGTGTTTTTTTTCTCATATGTAATGTATGTATGTGTGTGTGTGTGTGTGTGTGTGTGTGTGTGTGTGTGTGTGTGTGTGTGTGTGTGTGTGTGTGTCCATCTGTCTGTCTGTCTGTCTGTCCGTGAAAGTGCTGGAGATGGAATAATTAGCAACATTAAAAAGTGTGTGTGTATGTGTGTGTCTTTTTCTCGATCGTCTTGTGTCTGTATTGGGAAGGGTCCTTTTCTCTTTCTGTGTGTGTGTGTGGGTGTGTGTGTGTCCGTCTCTCTGTCTGTCTGTTAAAGGTTTAAAGACTGAATAATTAGCAACATTTAAAAGTGTGTGTGTGTGTGTCTTTTTCTGGATTGTCTTGTTACTGTATGTGAGAGGGGTCCCTTTCGCTCTCTTTTTCTGTGTGTGTGTGTGTGTGTGTGTGTGTGTGTGTGTGTGTGTGTGTTTAAGAGTGAATGTAAGTGTGAGTGAGAGTGACAGAGAGTGACAGAGAAAGAGAAAGAGACAGTCGAACATGTATGGAAGTAATGAGTGTGTGACAATCAGAGAGTAAATTAAACAAAGCAAGAGCTGTGATGTGGAAATGAACATGCCTCATGTATATTCAACAGCAGTACATTTCTCACCTGCTGATGATCTGAGAGTCTCTCTCTGCTTCTGCACCTTCATCTTCCTCTCCTCTGCTCTTCTCTTTTCTTCCTTCTTCTTCTCCGTCAGTTTAATCAGCATGTTTTTATCAAAGTCAAAGTGATGACCACTGTTCACTGCCACAATCTCTTCTATCTTCTCCAGCAGCCCTGTCACTTGGTCAGCATCACTCTTCTCATTGTCTAAAACATGGTACCTGTTCCCACATTTCTCTACAACCCACTGCAGAGCCTCTCCTCCACTCTCAATGTGCTGCTCAATGCTTGTGTCTCCCAGCCACTCCCCCCTGGTGAACAGCACTATAGTGTGACTCCAGACTCTCTCACCCAGAAGCTCCAGGTGTTCCTGTACTGCTCTTCTGTATGTCTCTGTGAATGGCTCACTCACCCTAATGACCAGAAGTAGAGCATGGGGTCCTGGAGGACACAGAGACACACTCAGGACAATCTCTCGTTTATCACGTTCAGGAGTTTGCTCTACAGTTAAGTTTATCCACCATCCTGGTGCCTCCACTACAGTGATGTGTCTCCCTGCTGTTTCTCCTTCTCTCTTCACACACTCAGCTGTTCTTCCTGAAGTACCAAACTCCTGTCTGCCCAGGATGGTGTTTCCTGATGAACTCATCCCAGCCGTTCTGTATCCCAGCAGCACAATCCTCATGTCTGAGATGAGTGGAACACCTCCTGGAAACAGAAATTGAGCCCTTCTTTGAAACATTCATGTGTGGATACAAACCTGTCTGATTTTCTAGTAACTCAGTTACCACTTTGTCTAATGAACTATGGTCTTGTGTGCGTGTTCATATGTGTTGGTGTTTCAGGGTGTTTTTGTGACAATAAGGGAAATATTGTAGACTTTTACAAAAACAACAGAAAACACAGTCTCATATGTAATGTATATGTGTGTGTGTGTGTGTGTGTGTGTGTGTGTGTGTGTGTGTGTGTCCATCTGTCTGTCTGTCTGTCCGTTAAAGTGCTGGAGATGGAATAATTAGCAACATTAAAAAGTGTGTGTATGTGTGTGTCTTTTTCTCGATTGTCTTGTGTCTGTATTGGGAAGGGTCCTTTTCTCTTTCTGTGTGTGTGTGTGTGGGTGTATGTGTCCGTCTCTCTGTCTGTCTGTTAAAGGTTTAAAGACTGAATAATTAGCAACATTTAAAAGTGTGTGTGTGTGTGTGTGTGTCTTTTTCTGGATTGTCTTGTTACTGTATGTGAGAGGGGTCCCTTTCGCTCTCTTTTTCTGTGTGTGTGTGTATGCGTGTGTGTGTGTGTGTGTGTGTGTGTGTGTGTTTAAGAGTGAGTGTAAGTGTAAATGAGAGTGACAGAGAGAGGGAAAAAGAAAGAGACAGTTGGACACGCATGGAAGTAATGAATGTGTGACTATCAGAGAGAAAATTAAACAAAGCAAGAGCTGTGATGTGGAAATGTACATGCCTCATGTATATTCAACAGCAGTACATTTCTCACCTGCTGATGATCTGAGAGTCTCTCTCTGCTTCTGCACCTTCGTCTTCCTCTCCTCTGCGCTTCTCTTTTCTTCCTTTTTCTTCTCCGTCAGTTTAATCAGCATGTTTTTATCAAAGTCAAAGTGATGACCACTGTTCACCGCCACAATCTCTTCTATCTTCTCCAGCAGCTCTGTCACCTGGCCACCATGAGTCTTCTTATTGTCTAAAACATGGTACCTGTTCCCACATTTCTCTACAACCCACTGCAGAGCCTCTCCTCCACTCTCAATGTGCTGCTCAATGCTTGTGTCTCCCAGCCCCTCCCCACAGGTGAACAGCACTATAGTGTGACTCCAGACTCTCTCACCCAGAAGCTCCAGGTGTTCCTGCAATGGTCTTCTGTATATCTCTTTAAAATCCTTATCCACCCTAATGACCAGGAGTAGAGCATGGGGTCCTGGAGGACACAGAGACACACTGAGGACAATCTCTTGTTTATTATGTTCAGGAGTGTGCTCTACAGTGAGGTTAACCCACCATCCTGGTGCCTCCACTACAGTGATGTGTCTCCCTGCTGTTTTTCCTTCTCTCTTCACACACTCAGCTGTTCTTCCTGAAGTACCAAACTCCTGTCTGCCCAGGATGGTGTTTCCTGATGAACTCTTCCCAGCATTTCTGTATCCCAGCAGCACAATCCTCATGTCTGAGATATGTGGAACACCTCCTGGAAACAGAAATTGAGCCCTTCTTTGAAACATTCATGTGTGGATACAGACCTGTGTATATGTATGTATGTGGGAGGATCTGTGTGCGTGTGTATGTGTGCATTTTTTTTATTTCTTAAGTGTGTGTGTGTGTGTGTGTGTGTATTTGTGTGTGTGTGTGTGTGTGTGTGTGTGTGTGTGCAGACAACTACCAGCATCTTTCTAGCAGCATTTTTTTTATTTCTTAAGTGTGTGTGTGTGTGTGTGTGTGTGTGTCTGTGTGTGTGTGTGTGTGTGTGTGTGTAAAGCTCCATAAATCATTTTGTAGGCTATCCATATTTGTTAAGTATATCATTTATCATCCAGACAAAGTTCAGCACATTCTGCAGACAATCACCGGCATCTTTCTAGCAGCATTTTTTTATTTCTTTAGTGTGTGTGTGTGTGGCTGTCTGTCTGTTAAAGGGTTGGAGACATAATAATCAGCAACATTAAAAAGTGTGTGTGTATGTGTGTGTCATTTTCTCGATTGTCTTGTGTCTGTATATTGGGGGGTCCCTTTCTGTGTGTGTGTGTGTGCATAATGTGTGTGTGTGTGTGTGTGTGTGTGTGTGTGTGTATTTGTGTGTGTGTGTGTGTGTGTGTATTTGTCCCCTATTTTGTGTGTGTGTGCATGTTCATTTGGATGACAGAAAAAAGGGATAGAGACATAGACCAAAAAGAAAGAACAAGAGAGAGTGATGAAAGATAGATGAGCTGTAATATGTTTGGTTGCAGATGTCATACTTATTTATTGCTGAACATTTCTCACCTGCTGATGACCTAAGAGTCTCTCTCTGCTTCTGCACCTTCATCTTCCTCTCCTCTGCTCTTCTTTTTCCTTCCTCCTCCTCCTTCTTCTTCTTCATCAGTTCATCCATAGTCTTAGGGTCAATGCTGAAGTAAGCACCACCGTTTTCTGCAATCACAAATCAACACAGATTAATCAAGTGATTCTTTGAACAAAAGTATCTTTAAAGTAAATTCTTTGAAACTGCATTTAAAGTCAGACAGGCTATTTATCCTCTGATCAAAAGTTTACAACCACAGCATTTGAAGGCAATTCACAGGCTATGACTGAAAACTTCTAAGCAGCTGATGAACAGCCAGTTAATTTTAAATGGAGTTTTCAATAAATTGCCTACTCTGTAGTTATACTCTTCCTTACTCCTATACTCTACATATCAGTTGAGCCAAATCAAACTACCGCCCTACACACTCTAACTTCCTGCCTAACAGCTATTACACATTGGATGAACAATAATTTTCTAAAATTAAATGAGGACAAAACAGAAGTTCTGCTTCTTGGCCCCAGAGACAAACGCGAGGCGCTCTACTCTAACCTAGGAAACCTTAACCAACATGTCAGAGAAAAGGTGACAAGCCTAGGAGTGACCCTGGACTCTGACCTAAGCTTTGAACCTCATATTAATAAACTAACAAAAACCGCCTACTTCCACCTTAGAAATATCGCAGTTCGCCCGTTCTTAACCCAGCAGGACTGTGACGGGGCGCATAGCTACCGTCCCTGCAGCTACACGCTGCTTCACTGTTCACTGTTCTATCTCCTGTTCATTTATTACTTTGATTATACATTTCGTTTTGTTACAGTTACCATAGCCCTTTCACTCTTCATAGTATGCAATATTCACCGTAGTTGCTGTCAAGTAGCGCTACATTTAACATCCAGCACTATGGTCACCGGTCACAGGGAACAACCATTTCACTCCATTACAGTTTATAACATTCTCGCACATTATTACACTCTCAATTATACACCACACAATGTCTTGTCCGTTTAAATATTAGGTTTATTTAGCGTTTACCACATCATTCATTTTTAGTTTTGTCTTACCGTGTTGGTCTCGTTTGTTTCATGTTTAAAAGAGCGTCTCCCGGCAAAACCGGGGTTTAAAAAAGACGCTACGACTTCCGGAGTAGCCGGAAGTTCCCCTTCGATTTGGTTCATTATTATTTTAGGATTATTTGAACAGTTTTCTGCTTTGTATGGGTCTCGTGTGGGTTTTAATGTTTTCCTAATTTCTGTTTAGGTTTAAACATTTGCTTAGTGCGGTTTTAGAGTTTATTGTTTTCAATTGTAAACGTGTTTCAATTGGTTTGTGCCAATCAGGGGGCTGTTCCTCGCCTCCTATTTATAGTGCCTGTGTTCAGTTGATAGTTAGCCTTGTTTGTGATGAGACGTAGCCTAAGTCTCGAGGGCTCATTTTAAAGCCCAGTTCCTTGGTGTTTTATGCTGATATCTTTAAAACATCTAATCAGTTAATGTTTAATGTTTATTCTAACTGGTATCTTTTAAAACATCTAATCAGTTATTGTTTTAAACCTAATTGGGAATAAAAACTCATCTTAACACCACCTATTGCCTCCTCACTGAGTGAACATCTTAGCTCACGCCGCTAGGACACCCTACCTATAACAAGGACGCTGAAAAACTGATACATGCATTTATCTCAAGTAGACTAGATTACTGTAATGCCTTATTTGCAGGCCTCCCCAAAAAGTCAATTGAGAAACTACAGCTTATTCAAAACTCGGCTGCTAGGTTACTAACAAAAACTAGAAGAAGGGATCATATCACCCCCATATTAGCTCAACTCCACTGGGTGCCTGTCTCCTATAGACTTTAGTTTAAAATACTCCTGTTAGTATTCAAGGCTATAAATGGTTTTGCCATTTATATCCCTGCTTATATCCCTGCACGAGCCCACAGATCCACCGAAGCTGGCCTACTGAGGGTCCCAGAAGCTCCACCCAAAAGGATCGGGGAAGCAGCCTTCTCATACCACGGCCCAAGAAGATGGAACGCCCTACCACAACACATTAGAGAAGCCGAGTCCGTCGACGCCTTCAAAAGGCAACTCAAGACTCATCTATTCAGCCTCGCCTACACCTAACGGCCCTACCGAGGACTCTCCATCCCCCCCATCCCCAAGCACCCAGACCAACAGCAGTCGCACAACGCCTCCCCCCCTCCAAAGTCCTCCTTTTCACCCTCCACCCAAACAGACCCACAGCAACCACTACTTCACCCCCACGAGCAGTCTAACGGCAGTCACCTGCAACAATTCACCCAATCAACGTCCCGACTACCACCCACCCCCAGTCCACACAGCCCCAGCAGAAGGTCTTCCGCGGTTCTGCCTGAGGTTTCTTCCTTTTTTTTCCCGGTTTGATTCAACCACATACAATTCAGGGAGTTTTTCCTCACCCCTGTTGCCCCTACGGACTTTTACATGTGCTCACGCAAGAGCCTGCATCAAACGGGCATTGCGTTGTTGTGGCTAATGCTGTTTTGTTTGTAACCTTGCCAAACTGTGAAGCACTTTGAGCTGCATCTTGTATGTATGAACTGTGCTATACAAGTAAAGGTTATTATTATTATTATTATTATTATTCTGTTTCTTCTGTTTGCTTTTTGAAGCTCTTATTGCAACCTGATTATGATCCACCCAATGCAAAATGGGAAAACTCGTAATTTTATCCCTGGTCTAAAGATTTCGGTTAAGTGTGTATAGTATTAGAGTATAGAAAAGTCCTACGCACTTTATTACTGTAAACTTGCTGTTTTTCTTTTGTGCACAGAATGTATAATTAGATTATATACTCCATGTAGTGACACAGCAGAAACACTCTTCAGCCCTATATGTAACATGCATTACCCTATCTAACATACAGTGGCATAGAATGCAGTATGAATTTCTATAATCCTTCTGTGCTCTAAAACATCATGGACCCTATGTTGCATAGGGTAATGCATGTTACATATAGGGCTGTGTATGTGGGGATTGGGAAACGACCTGTGGTATTAAGTCATGATTGTATCATACTATTGTGGAATACCTGCTAGCTAAAATACAGCAACATGTGAAAAGATTGCAGTCATGGGACAATTAATAAATCAATAAATAAATCTGTCTGTCTGTCTGTCTGTCTATGGCACAAAATAAAGAAACTGCAGGGCATCGAGCCTTTCAGCAACACGAATGAAGAGCACAGGAATCACTTTACTGTTTGACATAATTCAAGCATTTTCTTCTCCACACACAAAAGAATATTTCCTCATCTCTGCTGTCTTACAATACTGTAAGGACACAGTGACATGCTGTCACCTGCTTAGGTCCTTCCTGGCTACAGCAGGAACTGTAGGTGAGCAGAGCACAGGTCAAGTCAGAGGAAGGGGGCTAAAACTAAGAACAACTTCTTTCCCATGGGCAGTCAGAACTTTAATTGCACTGGAACAGTAATACTGCTTTTCAAACAATCATGTTGTCACTTCACTGTTGCTGCTAATGTGGTAATTATAGCTCTTATTAGATGCATAAACTGTTTAAACTGTTATAAAGTAGTATAAAATGATCGGTGAGACTAGACACAATAGTGGGCCACACTCGCTCCTTTACACACACAAAAGGCAAACATCAGCAGGCCTGGGTAGGCCTGCGCATGCACACAGAGACACACGGAAAACACACAAACATAGGGTGATACACGCACACACGTACAGATGCACGCACACACACAGAGATACACGGAAACACACAAACACGCGCATAGGGTGATACACACAAACACAAGAGAGAGAGCTGCTCTTTATGCAGCCTTGACCACTCAATATTCCAACTTTGATACTTTTGTGTAGTTTGTATAATTTGTCTGTTTCCAGTCAGCTCAGCATACAGAAGCAAACAGTAGTTGTGTTTGTGTCAGGAAAATCTCCTGCTCAAACACTCTAAGTGTACAAAGAAACACACAAGCAGCCAGGTGCGTTTTCTTGCTTCACTTCTTTGGGAGGTCAAAGGAGAGGTCACGTTTGGGGAAGTCCCATGCGCGAGCTCTGAAGATGTGCTGTCAGAGAGCAGCCTTTTGTTCACGTTTGCATTTTTGCAGAGGTTGCATATCAGGTGGGTACATATCCTGATGTCTAGCTTTGCTCATTGCGGTTAACTTTGCTCCTTGCACAGAGAACATGTTGCAAATGTCACCTGTCTGTGACGTGGGCAGGTTTCCTGTTTTCAGTTGACTGCGAAACAGCCAATGCTGTTTTATATGATTACTCTTTTACACACAAACACATATTATTAAACAAAGTACATTTTGTTCTCCACAACAAGTTTTAAATGAGAAAGTTCAGTTGTCGGGGCCTGACAACTAGAGCCGAGACACTGGCCAACTATGTCATGTGCATATCCCCAGTGTTTTGTGTCACACAATATTATCTGTTTCATTTAGTATTCGAGAACTGCACACAGCTGTGCTGTGGTTAAATGATTCTGAAATGTGTGCTTGAAGTATCATGTAAAAACAACTGAATGGTTTATGATAAATGTGGTAGTATGACGAGGTGAACTCACTGCTGACAAACCCAAAGAAAATGGAAATTAGAAAATGCGAGGTCTGTGACATTTAGAGACCTGAACAACAAAAGACAGAGCATATAGATGAGTATGACTATTTTTAATAGCTCAGACGGGGACAAATTCCACTAATATGAAATTTCCCCAAAGCAACCCGGTGGGAAGAGGATTTGAATCGTATAAGAGGCGGTGTCTCCAGTCAAACAGTGAGACTTGGTGGGGACTTGACACTTGACACTTCCTCATTGACTCTCCGGGTTGATCAGCTCTACCGTCCCAGGGGCGGTGGAGTTGATCGGCTCTACCGTCCCTGGGACTAGACAGTCAGCTGCAGTGGGTTCACTTCGCTATACACTTAGTGTTTTGGGTCTTTGCCTGTATGCACTTGTGTGAGCTGAGGTGAATAAAAGTTTTTTTATCAACAACCGAGTTCCTCGACTTTGCCTGAGTTTTTGCTACAAATTGGACAAACAAATTTCCACGACACTAACTAATGTGGACTAATTTGGTTTTGTCACCTGACTGCTGCTGTTTATAAATTATGCTTAACATGGGTTTGGAAGACTAGTTTTATTTTCATTTATTTGCGGGAGCCTATAGTATCACAACACCGAAAATAGTGTAGGCCTATGCATTGCAGAAGTTAAAAGTGAAACTGAAAGTGAGACGTTGCTCGAAAAACAATAGTCTACGCAACACGGAAGGCTTAGTTGTGTGAGGTAAAAAATACAATGTTCATTTATAAATTTCTGCATTGAGTTTAAGCACTGTTCCATATCAATGCCCCACAGAATGCTATAACCAGAGGGCAATTTAAGATATGTTTTTCTGCTCTACTTTTTAACGCCAGGTTGCAGACAACAATTCTTAATTGTAAATAAACTATAGAATAGTCTAAATAGGTGTCGACATTTTAAACAGTAATTGACACGTGAATATTGTTTTTGGTTTATGGATCATAACCCGCATTAATCAGGAAGCATAGTCGAACTTCGTCACACTTCCTGTAGCGCTAACATTTGGAAAAACAACACTACTGTCTGAAAAAAAGCAGTGTGCTCAGTAGGAGTCCAATAGAAAACATTTACATGACTTAGATATTACAAAGTTGTGGAAAAAAAACATTTAAAAGCGTGTATCTTACTATGCTTAGGTCCCGACATCTTGGCAATCCACCTCCAAAGTCTAGACTGAAGTTGTAAGGCAGAGAGGGGGCGTAAAAACCAGCGCCCCTGCTGGCAGCGTAAATAGCGGTAAAAATCCCACAGACTAATATAGACCAGGATGTATTTTTAAATCATTTTCAGACATACAATCGAACTTATCTATCAAAAAATGTTTAGTCTACACATTGGTACACTGCTCTCGTTGCTCTGTAAAACTCTAAGAAAGCAGCAGGAGAGAAAGAGGGCTGATCCAGGTCTTAAACAAGGCAATGATCTTACTGAGTAAAAAAAAAGGCTCAGTTATAGAAACAGATGAAAGAGATGTCGTGCTTTTGTTGATTGAGGTACGTGTTCTTCTTGTTTACTGGTGCTCTGAAGAGGTTAAATCTGGTGAAAGAAAGTTAAACTAGTACTGCCCCACAACAGGTAGAACAAGAAAACGTTGGCGAACCATAAAGATTTGTAAATTTCAACACTAGTGCTTACATCATATCTTTATTTACTATTTCTATACTTCTATACGAATTTGCTCAGAATCTTATTTCCACAGACAGCCAAATATCATGGGTAAACTCTGCATCAATTCTCCGACTGCAGACGGGCTGGCATTTACACACGGCATTAATGCAATGTGCCGATAATGTGTTATGAAAATGATTTTTTTTAAACACAGAAACTTTTCTCCATGAACTGGAGGACACCACAGCTCTTCCCACAGATCTTCAATGCTAAGAGTTTTTTCTTTGGTGGGAATACAACTATCTGCAATACTTTATTGGCTAATTATATTTCCTTTTCAAATCATTTTGTTGGCTGTTCATAAGTCAGATGACCTGTGGAACTGGCCAGAGTAAAAGCTGCACCCTGTAGCTCTCAGGAATAGCATATAGCTCATCACCATCGGTACATTAAAAAAACATAAACATATATTTCCCTTATTCAATGTTGCTCTCCATTATGTAAAAAATCCTCTAGATGTCCATGGCACAAGGGGCAATAAACAAGAAAGCTTTTCAGGGCCAGCCAGTTGAAATCCAGGGGCAGGGGCCCAATAATTGGATCTTTTCAGGGACAGTGGACAGTGTGTAACAAAGATCTACCCTTTTCTTCGGCTATAAGGGTACGAAAATGCTTGAGATATTCTGAGGGCCAAGGCCAATATCAACCATTTTGGATACTTTTGCAGAGTTGGCATCTGCTGTGTTGATCACTACAGTGGACTCTACTGGCTGCACTTCTGTACTGTTTGCACGTGTGATCCTTCTGGTCTGCAATCACCCCAACTCCTCATTCCTTACTCCCTTCCTATTTAAAGGCTGCGACTTCTCCTAAGCACTGTCCAACACCAAGTCAAACTAGGGTGACCACCTCCAAACGCACAAAATGTGGGACAAGGAGCAAGTCTGAGTGGGGCCGTGTAGGACAGGTGCAGCTTGGCTACTTATCCCCCTCCTTTGCACTGGAAGAAGCTTTCATTACTGTTTGTCAGTTACTGAATAGGCAAATGAGAGAGACAGAGCTCCCATCTGCAAAAATACTACAAAGGCCGATGCTCACTTTTCCTCGTCTAGCCCCTGTCTCACTATCACTCTTTTGCTCTCTGGTACGTGACACCTAGCATGGTAAACCAGCCCCTCGTACTTCACTTCGTTTTGTACAGAGTACAATCGGCAGACAGAGGGAGTTTTCGTGAGTGATGATGTTGTTGTGTGCGCTACATTTACCTTGTCTGTGGATGTGATCATCAGCAATGGCAGCGGAGAACGAATTAAGCAAGGCCATTCAGTCTGTTGTGGCAATGTTTCAGAATATTCAGTTCAACCAGAAAGACCCCGAGATTGAAGCTGATGATGATATTTATTTGATAACATTGACATGGCACAATAAGACTTTGGCGCAGGTCCTGTCCTTTGTCCTACTCGATATGAATTAACAGTACATAGCTTAGTAATTACTGTAGGGTATATTAACCCCCCGGACAGAAGGACAGGGACCAACTGGTGGTGGTCAGAATTAACGTACGTTACGAGAGAGGTACCATACAGACGAAGCAAGAAAATGCAAAACATGGAATGAACAGTACAAAGGGAAACTGAAGTAATCAGGGGACTCCATCATGATCCGGTTCCGCCGGGAGCGCTGGGGCAAGGAAAAACTCCCTTGGACAGATAATTTAGGAAGAAACCTTGGGCAGAACCTCGACTCCGGGGGGAAGCCTACTGCCTCGGCTAGACACAGTCCGGATGAGCACGAGAGTCCATGACGCCGTGTAGAGTCCGAAGCTCCGCGATCCGAGGATTGCAGAGCGGAACCTGCCCCGGGCAGGGGTACAGCCGGCCTGAGCGGGAGTAGAGCCAGGACGGGAGCGGACGAGGTGGAGGAGCTTGGAGGACCTCGACGGGAGCCGGGAATGACGAGGCCGGAGTGGAGAGGCACGTTTCCCGGACACGACAGGATCCTCCTGATGAGGGCAGGAGCTTGGAGGACCTCGACAGGAGCCGGGAATGACGAGGCCGGAGTGGAGAGGCACGTTTCCCAGACACGACAGGATCCTCCGGATGAGGGCAGGACCCATGGATGGTTGCCGGGGAGGGAGGAGGGCGAACGCGGAATACACCTATGAGCAGCAAAGCAGGTTAGTGAGGTGACGTAATATAAGGCATGTGTTAACATCTGATTGGACGTTAGTAAGTAGGTGACGTGCATTAGGTCTTCCTGGCAGAACTTCACGCTACGCTTACATTTCAACCAGAAAGACCCCGAGATTGAAGCTGATGATGATATTTATTTGATAACATTGACATGGCACAATAAGACTTTGGCGCAGGTCCTGTCCTTTGTCCTACTCGATATGAATTAACAGTACATAGCTTAGTAATTACTGTAGGGTATATTAACCCCCCAAAGAAAGTAATAATACACGACAGTCGAAATTCCCCCCAAAGAAGTGATACCTACCGAGTAGGGGATATACCCACCAACTACGGAGACGCCAACGTCTGCAAGACAAACACAGTTATGCAATGGGGCACAGAGTTTTATTTTAACATGGCATTGGGCTTAGCAGATGCATTTATCACAGCGACTTACGAAACGGAGGACAGAAACCCACGGGGGCGTAGAGAAACACAGAGTGAGCAGAAACCAGTAACAATGAAAACAAAACTAACATTTTAAGACCTAAACATAGGCAGAAATGGTAAGGACAAGAAATGACCATGCATGCCTCCGGTATCGGCATGGACCCGAACTGCTTCCGTTATCAGCAGTGACCAGGCATGCTTCCGGTGTCGGCATGGGCCCGAACTGCTTCCGTTATCAGCAGTGACCACGCATGCCTCCGGTGTCGGCATGGGCCCGAACTGCTTCCGTTATCAGCAGTGACCCGTTATCAGCAGTGACCACGCGTGCCTCCAGTGTCGGCATGGGCCCGAACTGCTTCCGTTATCAGCAGTGACCACGCATGCCTCCGGTGTCGGCATGGGCCCGAACTGCTTCCGTTATCAGCAGTGACCACGCATGCCTCCGGTATCGGCATGGACCGAAGTGCTTCCGTTAACAGCAGTGACCACGCATGCCTCCGGTGTCGGCATGGACCCGAACTGCTTCCGTTATCAGCAGTGACGACGTATGCCTCCGGTGTCGGCATGGACCCGAACTGCTTCCGTTATCAGCAGTGACGACGCATGCCTCTGGTGTCGGCATGGGCCCGAACTGCTTCCGTTATCAGCAGTGACCACGCATGCCTCCGGTACCGGCATGGACCTGAAGTGCTTCCGTTATCGGCGGTGACCACGCATGCCTCCGGTGTCGGCATGGGCCCGAACTGCTTCCGTTATCAGCAGTGACCACGCATGCCTCCGGTATCGGCATGGACCGAAGTGCTTCCGTTAACAGCAGTGACCACGCATGCCTCCGGTGTCGGCATGGACCCGAACTGCTTCCGTTATCAGCAGTGACGACGTATGCCTCCGGTGTCGGCATGGACCCGAACTGCTTCCGTTATCAGCAGTGACGACGCATGCCTCTGGTGTCGGCATGGGCCCGAACTGCTTCCGTTATCAGCAGTGACCACGCATGCCTCCGGTACCGGCATGGACCTGAAGTGCTTCCGTTATCGGCGGTGACCACGCATGCCTCCGGTATCGGCATGGACCCGAAATGCTTCCGTTGTCAGCAGTGACCACGCATGCCTCCAGTATCGGCATGGACCTAGAACGCTGCCGGCAGCAGCGGTGACCACGCGTGCCTCCGGTGTCAGCATGAACCCAGAATGCTTCCGTTATCAGCATCGACCACGCATGCCTCCGGTATCAGCATGGACCGTTTGGTTATTTATGTATTTAGTTAATTATTTAGTTAACACATTTGAATGACGGTACGACATGCGAATTAGTGACGACGACCACCACCAGAATTGAGCTTACCTTACATTCTAGACAGTGCCATTTGTGCGTCTCGGACGACGTGATCGTCGGGTCTGATGTACGTTTCGAATGCTGACTTTAAGGCCACGAGAGTCAGAAATAATACATTAAATGCAATAGAGGTTATGAGGCCGAATGCAGAGTCATAACTATAACACACTGTTGACCATGATCGTTGATTGACAGATTATTGGTTAAGACCTCTGGTGAGGTCTTTCACTGAGGAGAATCTTACATGAGATAAACACATTGGAGCACTTGTGACGAACTTTGAGCCTGAAGTGAAATAAATATGTCCGGTGTAATATTGAAAGCTGTACATCTAGGAATAATACGTAGACGGATACGTCGATGAATGCATGGAAAATATCCAGTGTTAGTACAGATACAAGTGTGGTATGCAGGGATCATTTCTTATTAGCCTACTGCAAGTCTATGTCAGGGTTGATCTCGAGAATACGGCGAGAACTACATAACAGAGGCGCTATGTTTCTGGAGGTTACCATATAGTGCAACGTTCAGAGATGTAATAGTCACGAAGACGCACCTGTAGCCTTGCTGTTAGGTCAGTGGCCGAACAGGGGTTGAACTGTGTGCATAAACCTGGCACGGGGTTTTAATCAGTGGCGTGGCGTGGGGGAATTTTGTGGGGAAGCCACAGTTGAAAGAACTATGCTTATCACTACTGTTTTGAGGGGGGGCGGCATGTCTTTTTTTTTTTTTTTTTTTTTTTTAAGAACATATGGAGTATAAAACAACGGGAGCAAGCGATACGAGTGAGCGCGCGATGGCCACACACAGGCGCTGTCTGTCTCCCTACCCAAACCGAACAAACTGCAAGACTGTATTCCATATTAAACTGTTACGCATTTTAAAGGCTGTCCCGTCAACCTCTGTGTAACTTCGATACACATTAGAAATTCGATGCGATAATTACCAACACTAAGCTACTCTCAGCACTATGTTGTTTTAATATACTGATGCGGCTGTATCTAACACAGGCTGGCTTCCCTTGGATACGACAGGAGTGTAATACCGTGTTTCACCACATAACATAATGGGCTACATTGGGGAGTGGGGAGGCGTCATTTCGCTCGTAGCAAAATACTGAATAAGAAAGTAGAGATCGGTGATTTAAGCACAGTAGAAGGAGCAAAACCGCTAAGTTAATAGTCCAAATGTTTTAAACAAAATTGCCGCTATTGTCGGACAAAATAGGGGAAGCATGGCTTCCCTTAGCCTCCGGGAGAAAACGCCACTGGTTTTAATTTTTGTGAACGCACCTCCGTCCCGAGAGGAAATGCGTTTTGGAGTGCCGTGCTTGCCCCGAGGAGTTTTCCATTATGGTATACTTGCAGACTGCGACAACCTCGTTGCGAATGAGACATGTCGGCATTGCATGAGTAAATGCGGGCAGAATGAACGCATGCCGTTGTAGCCATTCTCCTTGTAGGCCCTGCATCCGGATCAATTTCTATTCATGGCTTTCGACAACGACATTTGCATCGATAGCTAGCGGTATTCAGCTAATGGTGTAGGCAACGCGTCATGAAAAACATAACCCTGGCAACGGCAGTGCACAGCATAGGCTACATTGTTACTGTATGACAAGACCTAGGGCAGGGTAGGGAAAACAGGGTCGTGTCGGCGACATTAGTAATGGAACCTGGCCAGCATCCTACGTAATGAAGAGATAGGGAGGCAACTATATTCGAAGTGGAGACCAGGAGAGTTCAGATTACGGATGGGGAAGTATGTTGTGCGAGGAACGATAGGAGAAGCGTAACCAGTGAAACTACATACTTCAAGGGGGGGCCGCGAGGCCTCTAGACATGTATCGGTTGAGGGAGTCGTGCATTGCGGGGGGGGGGGGGAAATCAAATCAACTCCAGGGGGTACGCTGTTGGAGTCCGACTCGCAGACCGACACCGGTGCTTGAATTCCTAGACAGAACATGAGAGAGTGTCGGCGATAATTAACATTGATCATTGGGATACATTCAGCCTTAACACAGGTTAATTGAGACTGGCTGCCAAGACGGCCTGGGGAGCAGGGACGTAGGCAGAGCGGGGAGTGTGAGAGGGCATGGCAAATCAGGCGGGTCGTGGCAGAGGCTATATTGTACCGTATGTGCAAGCTTGCACGGTCATGTGTAAGGCAACTTCGCAACTTCGCCATCACGGTTCTACTGTATGTGCAAGCTTGCACGGTCATGTTTAAGGTACGGTACGGTGGCAGAGCTATGGACGTGAGAAAACGACAGTTATGAGCACGCGCAGCCAGGTAGGAATTACGCAAATGTGAACACCATCACGGATGGACGAGTGGCGGCCTTCGCCAACTGAGAGCGTTCTTACGGTTTCAGGACTTAGGTAATAGGGGCAGACAGAGTTTGTGCGAAGTCCAGCAGCATGATGGTGTGCACTGCACGGGACGCGACTATGCGCGCCTGCCAGAGGTCAGTGATCAGACGACCAATCCAAGCAGATGTTAAAGAGGGCAAAGTACGAAGCAACTGGGGTATGAGGATTCGAGATAGTCGTGAGACGCCGGGCTCGGCGATAGTGGCTACAATCGGCCATCATAGCCAGATACAGTCCAGTTCTTGCCGTCTGCCTGGAAACTCCTGGCACGCCGAGCCGAATCTCATAGCGAAACACCAAACGACGGGCGAGCTGCGGCCTGGAGTCAGAGGACTGGAGAAACGGACGCGTCGGGGTGAATACGGCGGCGTCTGCCGCGGGGCTGGAAGGGCGCATCCGTCGACTCCGAGGGGAAAGCGCCGGTCCTTCCGGGGTTCGGGTTGCTTCGGAAATCTTCGATGGCGTGGAAGCTTCGATGGCGTCGATGGCGTGGTGAAGCTCGGGAATCTCGCGACGTCTGTGAGAACGCGGATGGCCGGATTGGCTGTAGCTGAGAACCGAAGGGGCGAGGGAGCCCAGCGTAAATGGCAGATATAGCAGAGAGGCTTGCGTTTCTTCTTCCTCCCTGTTTACGGCGTGGAGCATGATGATTCCTTCAGCGCGAGGAGTGGAAGTCTTGACGACGGGGAGGCGGTCGACCACGGGCTTGATTGGCTTGGTGAAGACGATAACTGCACGGGGAAGAAGCAGGGGAGAAGGAATAATAACCGCGTCAGATTCCGAACTTCGAAAAAAAGCCGGAGAGAGCTACGACATCGTGAGGCTTGGCAACGCATGGACTTCAAACGCCGGTACCCGAACGCGGAATACACCTATGAGCAGCAAAGCAGGTTAGTGAGGTGACGTAATATAAGGCATGTGTTAACATCTGATTGGACGTTAGTAAGTAGGTGACGTGCATTAGGTCTTCCTGGCAGAACTTCACGCTACGCTTACATGAATTGAAGTCGGACCAAGTAGTGTGTTTAAGGAGTTTCATTTGTGGAAGAGATGTTGTGGTCCTAGTCCCCATGGGTTTCAGCAAAAGTTTAATCTTCCAGCTTGCTCCGTTAATTGTCAGTCCGTTAGTCCATTAGTTTTCGGACTAACAACTAACGTCATGATTAGATGTTAACGATTGGGGTAAAGGCATATCCAATTGTTTTAAATTTCAGCAGAGTCCACACCTTCAGGAAGAAAAACATTTCTCAATACAGCACAGCCAGACCCTCTGTATAAAACGAAGTGAAGTACGAGGGGTGGTTTACCAGGCTACGTGGCACCTGCCACTTGTTCTAAAATGTGTACACTTGCAAAGGAAATTTGTGCAACTTGTCATTATCAAAATGCAGCACACTTGTGAAGCATACTCCCTGGGTGGAATAGGTATATTGTGTTTTAAATAAACGAAAGCTATGGATATACCTTTTTATTGCTTCATTTCAGAAATACAGTAAAAAAAAAAGTCTGATTAATCTTCCAAAATGTGATGTTTATTAATTACAGGACTTCAAAGAGCACTGATGAAACTAACTTTCAAATCAAGATCATATATCAAAGAACATAAAAATATTCTCTCACATGGCATGCAGTCAACCTAAATCACAGATGAACACAGTATAAATCAAGGATAGAATATACAACCACTACAAACAGCCACAGTACAAGTACAGTACAGCAGACCAGGGCAAACTGGCAGTGAGATTATCAAATAACTTAGAAGAACCACATTACCCTGATGGCATTCAAAATGCATGTGGATAACAAGCCCACCAGCTAGCTAGTGTTACGATATGGTGCATCGGGCAGGGTGTTGACGAAGAGCTTTGGCCACCGCTTTTGCCTCAGCTTTCTCTGCTTTTTTGCGAATACCGCTTCGAGCACTGGCAAGGTCAGCGAAGATTTTGCTATCTATCTCTTTGATTTTTTTCTCATGGTTCATCTCCAGATTGGCTCGTAAGTTTTCAAGTTTCCTTATGTCTTCGTCCCGCTCTTTCAGAGCTTCATCCCTCAGGCTTCTGAGCTTCCTCTCCAGAGCCAACTTGATCTTGGATATTTCACTTGCCAAAAATGACACATCCCTGTCTTTATTCACTTGCTCCCGCTCCAGTTCCTCCAGCTTCTGTTGTAGCAGTCTCATCTCTCTTGCTTTGATCTTGGCCTCTGTCTCCTCAAACATGGCTGTGGTGTAGAATCTTCCTCCATTTTGTTGAATCATCCTCTCAGTCTTCTCCAGGAGAGAGCAGACCTGTTGTTCCAGCGTGTCCTTTTTTTTGTTGGAGAAGACATGGTACCGATCATTACAGTCTCTAATCAATTCCTGCAAAGCAGGCGGACTTTGACCTATGTAAGTCTGGATGTCAATGCCATCTTCTTCCAGCAGGTCACCCTTAGTGAAGCCCACCATTGTGTAAGCTTTGGAGTGCTCCCCAAAAATGTCCTGGATCATGTTCACCGTCTCTCTCTCCTCTTGGGTGAAGCGTCCCACGGACACCAGCAGCAGAAACACATGTGGTCCTGGCGATGCCATGGTGATGCATTTCCCAATCTCTTCCCTAATACTGTCATTGGAGACAGCTGTGTCGAACAACCCAGGGGTGTCAATGACATGTACTAGCTTTGTACCAATCATTGCAGTTCTTTTCTTACATTCTTTTGTGACAGACATTCCTATAGCAGAGGACTTAAATTCCTCTTTTCCCAGGATGGTGTTGCCTGTGGCACTCTTTCCAACACCAGTCTTCCCAATCAGGACCAGCCGCACATGATGAACTGAAGAAAAAAATATTATGTGTGTTTGTAAGATTTTATAATTAAGATAATTGTATGATATTTATATATGTATATGTACATATGTGTGTGTGTTTGTGTGTGTATGTGTGTGCGTGTGTGTGTGTGCGCGTGTGTGTGTGTGTGTGTGTGTGTGCGTGTGTGTGTGCGCGTGTGTGTGTGTGTGTGTGTGTGTGTGTGTGTGTGTGTGTGCGTGTGCGTGTGCGTGTGTGCGTGTGTGCGTGTGTGTGCGCGCGTGCTTGTGTGTGTGCCTGTGTGTGTGCGCGCGTGTGTGTGTGTGCGCGCGTGTGTGTGTGTGTGTGTGTGTGTGCGTGCGCGCGTGTGTGTGTGCAGGCCTCCACATCTCTTCTGGACTCCAGTGCTATGCGTTCCAGAGTGCAGCTGAGCAAAAAGCGCAACAGGAGAGCCCCTCCCTCTAGAGCCGCCCGCCACAGCGCAGTGCTGTCTGCCCTGCCCGAGAACCAGTACAGAGACTCCACAGGTACACACACACACACACACACACACACACACACACACACAGAGTTGCTTTCAGGCTTAGGCCTCATTCATGTAGCCTTGAGCATGTACGGTGTGCAGGCGTGTACAGTCCGTGAGCGTGTTGTGAACGTACTTGTATTCACACTGGACATGTCTGCGCATACAGCGCGTGTACGGCAGGAATTCAGCGTGCGCATAGCTCTGTTTCCCGTTGATATCACTTTAATAAAAACCATATGTCTTTGTCTATTTTTATTTCCTTATTTTAGACCAGGGGTGCTCAATACGTCGATCGCGATCTATCAGTCGATCGCGAGGCCAATAGTGGTAGATCGCATACAACTTTGAAAAAAAAAAAAAAAGTTCCCTGTTTATCCTGCACATGCTAGCTAGCTGATGGCCCCTCACGCATCCACCGGCAGACAGCGATCACCCAGCCTTTAGCTGGCTATCTCCAAACATTTGGACCCATCAACCTTTGCGCTGGAGCCAGCTGATGGACCAGGTCTCACTGCAGTTGGACGAATCTACGGACGTGAGTGACACAGCACAGGTGTGCATTTACATTCGTATGGTGTTGTTCAGTGATATGACTGCAAAGGACGAGCTATTGACAGTAATTCCCTTGAAAGAACATGCGCGAGGAGAGGGCATTTTTCAGTCGTTTAAAAACTTTAGCGACAAAACTCAGCTCCCACTGTACAAGTTAGTGTCCATCACCACGGATGGAGCGCCCGCAATGGTTGGTCGCGTGAATGGGTTCATTGCCAGGTGCAGACAGGACGATGCTTTTCCAGACTTCGTGAATTACCACTGCATTATCCACCAACAAGCATTATGCGCGAAGATGCTGAACATGAAAGAGATCATGGACGTGGCAACGAAGATCGCCTGCTCAATTAAAGCTGGAGCACTTCAAAGACGGGCACATATTCCGCGCATATGGAGAAGGCTGACAGCGACCACTCTGAGTTGTTGCTACACACTGACGTGAGGTGGCTTAGTCGCGGGAAATTCTGTTTTTTCCGTGAAAGTGGACATGCAGAATATAAACAGCTGAATGACGAGCAGTGGCTGCTGGATTTGGCTTTTTAACCGATCTGACAAACATGCTGAATGACCTTAATCAAGAGCTGCAAGGAAAAGACAAAACGGTGATCGACATGATCAGCTCAGTCAATGCCTTCAAACGAAAAATGAAACATCTGTCCTCAAAGCTTCAGCGCCATGACTTGGCAAATTTCCCGAACCTGCAGTCAGAGTTGGAGACGCAAGGGAAGGCCTGTGCGCAACTACTGTCCTTAAAAACTACTACTACTACTACTACTCATTATTCTACTCGAATTAAACTCTGAACTAATTATTAATACTATTATTATACATTGTCACTGTATTATTATTATTATTATTATTATTATTATTATTATTATTATTATATGGCAATTACAAAAACATGTTCAGAGCTTATTTTGTTGAAATATTGGCTTGGAATTTTCAATAAATTTTTAAATAACATACGCTTTTATGGGTCGGTAGATCTTTGTGACTTGGTCATTTTAAAAGTAGCTCGCACACTGAAAAAGTGTGAGCACCCCTGTTTTAGACGTTGTTGAGAAAGCTTAAATGCACATAGTACAACCTGATCACTTTGATAAGACAGACAGAATTTTTGACACCTCTTAATGTCAAACTGTGGGGCACCTCCAGAAAACAGTTACATTCAAGTTCAAGCAAATAGTTGCATTCAAGACTAAACACAAACTAAGAAAGATTGTAAAAAAATGTACATATTAAAATGAAGAAGGTACAGAAGGTAAAGTTAACCTCCCCCCATCCTCCCTCCACCCACCCCTGTCCAACCCAGCAGAAGAGAAGGTTGAGCCATGTGAGCAGCAGGGCTCTGACTCGGAGGAGAAACTCAAAGGAGCGTCCTCCTCGTCCTCTCAGCCCCAGAGGGTGGCCCTGTTCCCAGGCATGGACCCCTCTGCCCTCAAGGTTAGTCTCTGCAGCTCGCTCACTCACTCACTCATTTAACTCCCTCACTCACTCAGCATCTCACTCACTAACTTACTCACTTACTCACTCACTCACTCCCTCACTCCCTCACTCACTCACTAACTCACTAACTCACTCACTCACTCACTCACTTACTCACTCACTCACTTAACTAACTCACTCCCTCACTTAACTCACTCACTCACTGACACACTCACTAGTTTACTCACTTGCTCACTCACTCACTCCCTCCCTTACTCACTCTCTTACTCACGCAGCGGCTCATTCACTCAGTCGCTCACTAACTTAATCGCTCGCTCACTCACTCCCTTCCTTGCTCACTTACTCACTCACGGAACTGTACAGACACTACAGTTGTGCAAAATTCAGAATTTATTTCAATTCAATGACTGAATTTGAATGTGAACTGGCTCCACCCAACATAATGTTGAATTGAATTTTAATTGGAATTACAGAAAGTGGAATGATATTCAATTGAATTCAACTGAATTTCTAGAAATATATTCTGATCACAGATCAGTGAGAATGTGGTGGTTTTAATGTACATTTTTCTAATTACATCCCAAATACTACAAATACAGTACAGATACTAAATTGAACCATACATTCCTATAACATTTCGTTAGCTTGATAGCATAATTGCCTAAGTCATTTTTTTGTGTTTTTGGAAAACAAGAAAAAACACACTTTCTAAAAATCACATGCATATTTTTTATTGATATTTTCACAGAACATTGAAGTAGATGTGAGAAAAAGTTTGGAAAAAGAACAAAACCGAACATCATTTTTTTAATCAAATAAAAGTGACTTAGGCAGTTTTGATGTATGCACAATGGCTGAGATGTAATGTTTATTTTATATTCTCAGAAAAACTGCCTAAGTCATAGGCAAAATCTGCCTAAGTCAAATAGATTGTATAAAAACTGCCTAAGTCCAATGGTAATACTGCCTAAGTCAAATGAATGGCTTAGGCAGCTGTGTTTTTTTTTAACTTTTATAAGTGTTGTGATTGGCCAATGACATAGGCAGACAGACAGGATGATGCAGAAGTGGTAGGGGAGTAAAGTTATGCAAAAATCTCAATTTGACCAAAAAATGACTTAGGCAATTATGCTATGAAGCTAACGATTTAATAATTAAGATTTTGGAAAACTAAATGCTGCCCTATTATTTTCCAGAATTTCAAAACTTATTACAATTTTACTGATTTATTTTATAGAGCACTTTTAATGTTTATTTGTGGTAGAAAAACAGGTCTATTTGCTCTTATAATGTATTGTGTACATAAACACCATACAAAAACCATCTGTATGAAAGACATGTTGTAATCATATATAATATATGCTATAAAGCATAAGTGTTAAATACATCTTAATTACCTTGAATTTCTTTGCATTTCATAGAATTTCATTTCTTCTTCCTGCAATTTGAATTTAAATTGCAATTCCTGTTTGCAACTAGCCTGGGCCTGCCCATACTGCCTGTGTCGCTACACTGAATTATGCGTTCCAGTCACTCTGACAAACCTGCCTATTCTCAGCTGTTGCTTTGCCCAAAAAATTAAACACCAATGACAAACGAACACTATGCATTAGTCATCAAATCAGTGGTCTGATTGGTTGTAGCTCTGTCCAGTAGAACACAGGCATTTAAAAGACACCTGTTGATCCTGCCTCTCAGAACTTCTAGTCAGGATTTTTGCCAGACCAAGCTCCATCTATGAGCTTGGTGCGACAGCCAGGCTAGTTTGCAACTCTAATTCAAATTAAAACTCATGAATTGAGTTTGAATTGAGGAAGCATTCTCAATTCGGTTCTGAATTTTGTACAACCCTGGCAGACATGCACACAATTTGCACACACACACACACACACATACACACACACACACACACACACACACACACACACACACACACACACACACACACACACCTTCCTCAGTCATTTAATCACCCATTTATGCACCCACTAACAGTCTCTGTGTTGTCACTCAGGCCCAGCTGAAGAAGAGGGGTGACTCTGAAGGGCCAGCAGAGGGAGCTGTTGCCCCCTCTCCATCACAGCTCTCCCGCTCCCCAAAGTCACCCTTTCTGCCACGCGCCTCAAGAGTGCTTCCCCCGCCAACAGCAGGAAAGGAGAACGGGTAAAACCAATACACACACACACACACACACACACACCGAGACCTTTGTCATGTCTGAATGAGGCTGGTAATAGTTTTTGGGCATGGTTTAGTTAAGTGGGATTGTGTGTGTTCTTCTGTCTGTAGGGAAGAGGCATCACCGCAGTGGCTGAAAGAACTCAAGACTAAAAAGCGTTTGAGTCAGTATGAAAATGACAGCTAAGTCCCAGAAGCAGGTAAGGGTGTGTGTGTCTGTGTCTGTTTCTGTGTGTGTTTGTGTCTGTGTGTGTTTGTGTTCATGTTTGTGTTTGTCTTTGGTGGTCTTCATAAAGCTCAGTTTTCCCAGTGCAACAAAAAAAGTGAGGCAGTCTGCAATGTGTGTGTGTGTGTGTGTGTGTGTGTGTGTGTGTGTGTGTGTGTGTGTATTTCTAAGCAAGAGAGAGACAGAGCGAGAGAGAGAGGTGTGTTAAGGGGTGTGTGTGTGTGTTTTGTTTTGTTTTGTTCCTCTGCACAGTTCTGTCTGTCAGGTGTTGTTCATCTCTCTCTCTGTTCCGGTCCCTCTTAGGGCTGCCTTAAATCTGGAGAGTGAGGATGAAATCTCAAGACAGAGGCCTTAAACTTTGACCTGGAGTTGACATGGGATTGCACTGCTGCTGCTGCTGCTGCTGCTGCTGACCACAACACTGACAGCGTCATGTTTCTCTGTTTCACTTTCTGTCTGTACCTGCCTCCTGCCTGAGTCACACACATGTGCATGGTGCCTTTTATGTTAGAAAAACAAAGTGTCACAGACAAAGCAGCAAGTCAGACCCACAGACGTGCATCTCTCGGTCTTGGTGTGTGTTTGCTGTACCTGCAGTGCTTCTACAAAGTGTCTGTCCTGTCGGACTGGTTGTATAGAGTCACTTTCGCATCTTCTGTTTTCAGAAGGGTGGGGCAAGAACAATCTTCCCAGAACGTTGTTTTGTCAGGAGCAGTTAGCCTGCAGCAACACGCAGTACCTGCTATTCATCTGGAAGTGCTTCTGAAATCTGAAGGAAGGTCCAGTCACTCCATAGTTTATCTATGTCATTGTAATTATGCTTTGTTTTTGTTTGTTACCTGTTTGTTTGTAAACATGTTGTTGTATTCTTGTCATTTGTAAATCAAGGGATGATTAAGACAATCATCTGCAGAATTTGCCATAGGATCACAGGACTGGTTTATGACAGCCAAGGACTAAAACATGAACATGTGATGGTGTTGTCCCTGGGTTCACTGTCAGGAAGACTGTATAGTGTATGTACTGGCAATAAAGTCAAACTGTAATCATGAAATGCTGCATAGGTTTTATTGTTTGTTTGAGCAATATTAAGCATGCCAAGTATCGTGACCGGTTTTAACTGATTTTATCACAACAATCAAAGCCAGTCCCCTCTCCATCCATTCATCCACTTTACTTGCTTACGTACACTGGCCTCTCATTTAATGACAAGATGAACCAGCCAAAATGTTTAAACAGTTCAGTTTTGTGGTTCACCTCACATCCCCATGTAGGCCTTCATTGATGCATTCACTATACAAGAAATATTGCTCTTAAGCTCAATTTGACGAGATTAAAGAAAAGGAATCATGTACTTTGTCGACCTCTGGAAGTAACCACTCAATAACACAAAAATATAATTGTATTTTCCATATATATAATATAAAATCACGGTACAGAATGGATCAACAACTGGAGTAATTCTTAGAAATATTCCATCTTGTTATATTAATATACAACATATCACAGCTCATTTTTAAAGTCATTAGATCATCATTTAAACATGGCTGCAATAAAGTCAGTTATGTACAAAGAATAAAGGAATACATGACACAACAAGCTACAGTAATGAGCCTGCATTAACAAGAATGGAATTTATCAATCAGTAATACTAATCTGATGCACCTTTATCACTCTGTGGTATCTCCCTACTATCCATACCCATATCTTTTATTGAGATCAACTTTTGTCTTTAACAGTGCAACCAGGTCTTTGGCTTTCATACGGGACTCGGGTGTATATTTTATCAGGGGTTTCACAATGCCATGAAGAGATGGCTGTAGTTTAGCCTCAGCCTGGGGAGCTTTTTTATTGTAAAGAAGCTCACGCAGCTCTTGGAGTGTGCTGTATGACCACGGCTTGGAGTCTGTGAACATCTCCAGAAGAGTGATGCCAAGAGACCACATGTCGGACATGGGGCTGCACTTCTGGCACTCTACTAGACACTCTGGGGCCATGTATGGTGGAGTCCCCCCCAGTAGACCACAGAAAGATCCCATGTGACTGCCTCCTGTTGACATCCCCACAGTTTCCATCAGGTTTGCCAAGCCCCAGTCAGTCAGGTAGGCCTTTCTGTCATTTGCAGCAACCTGAAAATAACATAAAATGACATCTGCAGCAACCTGAAACTGACTTTCTATTCTAGTTCTCCTCTCTAGTCTCTCATCTCTATAGACAGATACATAGATACATTTGTGTATAATTCCAAGAGCACAATTCTGCCTCTGTGTTTAGCCCATCTCTTATTGAACACACACCAGGAGCAGTGAACACACTGCAAACGCTCACACCCTTGATCACTCGGAGCAGTGGGCCATTTGGCTCCGGTGCCCAGCGAACATTTGGGGTTAGAGGCCTTGCTCAAGGGCAGGAACTGAACTTATGACCCTCCATCAATAAGGCTGACTTCCTGACCTATTGTCAACAGTTGTCAAAAACATTAAAATCTAAACGTTTTTAAGAAGCTACTTTATGCACATGAATTAAAAACTATAAGGGAAACTGTTATCTCAGAGACTTGTGTACTAACCATTATATTTGCTGGCTTCAGATCTTGATGGATGATCTCTTTCCCATGTATGTACTCAACAGCCATGGCAATATCTAAAGCCACAAACAGCTTATCCTCTTGCTGCAACTGAAAATTAGTAAGAAAATTAACTTGTGTTGTAATATAATATGAACATCATTGTTTACTATGACACAGGAATCTATGAATTTTTTTCACCCAAAATTGAACAAACTCCTCATCACAAAATCTGATAGAGAAGTCAGTATAATATTTATATATATATTTATATTTATTTTTGAATGGCACAACCCGATATTACATGAGCAAAGTGCCAAAAGTGTGTGAATTTTCCCTACTATAAATAGTGTTGATTTCCTGACTAAACCTTCAACATTTATCAAGAAAGTATCATAAGCTATTTAAGTCCTACAACTGATGAAAAAAATATTTCTAAAAGACTCTCCAGCTTTGGTGCACATGGTGATAACCTCACCTTTTTTGCCAGGTAATGGAGAGCTTCAATGTTTTCTTTGTTGTTTTTTACTAATAGAATAGTAATAATTTTGTAATTTGTTTATTTATTTATGGCCTGGATTAATATATTTAATTATCTGTACATAATATGTTGGGTCATTGTTATATAATTCCTAGTATCTCAAAGGCTTCTTAATCTCTATGAATTCTCATATTGTAAGGGATTAAATAAAGACCCATTGTGATAAAGTACCTTAACAGGAGTGTCTGTGTGAAGAACCTGTTGCAGGTTGGCACCATGGATGTACTCATTAGCAATGAGGATATGGGTCTCACTTTTGGCCACAGCCATCATCCGCACAATGTTGGGATGAGACAAACGCCTTAAAAAAAATAGTTGCAAATGTTTTATATGCAGTAAAGCTTACAACAGAACATCTACTGACTAACAACTATTTTGCAGCTCATCCTTACTAAATATGCCTTCAAGATCATGCTTAAATAATATGCATAATATGGATCTTGTTAACTGACCTGTTTAGGGTTAACCTAACTAAGGTTAAGGTTAAATAAGGATAATTACAAATATAAATATTACTATAATAAATATGTATTATAAATTTAAGTATAACTAGGCCTATGCAGTCGTCTTCGACTGCTAAAGGTATATCCCCGAAACGCGATGCTTCAAAGCCCCCAACATTCATACTGTATTTCATGAATCTACCCTAGAACATTGAAACACCAAATCTGGGACAAATCCATCCAACTGGTCAGAAATTATGGGCCAAACCAAAATTCAGCCATCTTGAATTCAGCCATCTTGAAAGTGTTGGCCTCCAAACTCGAATAAGTTCATGAACCTACCCTAGAGCATTAACACACCAAATCTGGGAGAAATCCATCCACCCAGTCAGAAGTTATGGGCCAAACAAAAATTCGGCCATCTTGAATTCAGCCATCTTGAAAGTGTTGACCTCCAAACTCGAATCAGTTCATGAACCTGCCCTAGAGCATTCACCCAAAAAATCTGGGACAAATCCAAACATCCGTTCAAAAGTTATCGCGTTAACACGAAAGACCTTACGCGGCGGACACGGCGGACACGGCGGACGCGGCGGCGGCGGCGGCGCACGCAAAACCATTACATCCTCGACGCTCCGCGTTTCGGGGATATAATTAGTAAGTCAGCTTAGTCAATCATATAAGCTCTTACCAGGGAATAATGAATTCATTTCTCATCCCTGGATTGTGTCCTGTGGTTATAATCTTCACTGCAGCAGGAGTTCCCTGGTATGATCCTTTGTAAACTGTTCCATAGGAGCCATACCCGATGCATTCAGTGGAATTAAAAGTTATTGTGGAAATATCCACAAATGGATCTTTTGCTTTAAAGCCTGAAAGGATGCAGAAGTATTTTTAAAAGATCACACAACAAACTAATGTATGAAATATATACTATATATATAAATATATATATATACTGTACCATTAGAGCATTACATATTTTATGTGTTAATGAGAAATTAGTCATGTTATGAGTCTACACTGACTAGCATGTACTGTACCACAACGCCCAGTTGAGTGATTTTAATGTGAGAAAAAAATTACAAAAAAAAGGTACAGTAACCTGTCGTCTTTAAGGAGGGCTTCTGTTGTCCTGCTGTGACCTCTTTTCTCTTGGCTCCTCCGTCCTCTCTGGTGTGTGGAACCATGAACACTGATTCCCCAGCAGCTCCACTGCTCTCCTCTGTCTCAGCAGCACCAGACCCAAAGCTCTGACTGGAGGCAGCAGTGCTGAGCTGCTTAAAGGGCTTCATCAGGTCTGGTCTGAGTGCTGATGCAGAGCCATA
>CM059271.1:22053900-22058900 GCA_030347295.1 Setipinna tenuifilis | reverse complement strand
ACACGGAACAAGGCATGAACATGACCAAGAGATTTACAAGAGATGAGGCTCTTCAGTTACTTTTTGATGATAACGGAAGAGAATGAAGACAATGTGTCAGAGGAGGATGATGACGCCGAATATGGTGATGAGAATAGAAATAGAAGAGGCAAATGCAGGAACACCATTTCCAATAAAAAAAATGGAAATATCATGTGGCATCCATCCGCAACTGTTACTCCAAGTAGAGCCACCACAGAAAACATTATTCCCCTGAGACCAGGGCCTACCAGATATACCATCGCCCACACAGATGGCATTCTGTCAGTGAGTTGTTCATAACAAATCCAATTCAAGGCTTCATACTGGAGATGACAAACATTGAGGGTCACCGTGTGTATGGCACTAACTGGAGGATGCTTGACCTAGTTGACCTCCACAGCGACAAGGAAATGTTACTTTGTTGTTACAACTAAAACATCAACATGTCTATGAGCAGACGAGAAGTTAATTACTTTCAATGTTATTATATTGAGAATAAAACTGAAATTTGAATTAATTGTGTTGTATTAGTTTTTTCATTATTAGAACTTAATTTTAATGAATCGAATTGGTGCAAGATCAGGAAAATAAAGCCTATAAATGATACAACAAAGTAGAATAACATTTAAATCACCTTGGCCATGTTTCAAAGGGATGTCTAATACAGTAGATAATCAAAACATATGCAAATCAGATTTTTAATAAATGTATTATTGTAGTTTAGGCGGTCAATTTTGACCATTAACACCATGACGTTTAAAATGAAAATATTGCTTAAAAATATATATAAGCATTAGGGATGCACCGATACCACATTTCTGAAAACCGATACGAGTATGAGTACTACCATTTTCAGTACTTGCCGATACCGAGTACTACCGATACCGAGTACTGTCATTTCTGCCATATTTTTTTTGCCATAAATTATGTAGTTTTCTACCGGGGTGATATGGCCGAGAGGTGTAGACTATTTGCGTGCAAGGTTGTATGATTGACGATCACTACATACAAAAAATATCGTAAGACTGTAGCTTAGATAATAAAAAATGATAAACGCTACAGCATTATGTAATGGCGATCCCATTTTCGATAGAATGATGACATTAAAAGAAAGTCTACCTGCATCGTTAGGAAAAAAAACTGTAAAGTGCAATACCTGTGAACAACACTGAAGTCAACCAAGCAAAATGTTGCGGAAGACCGGTGGTGGAATGGAGAGGGTAAGCGACCAACGGAGCGAAATGAGGCTAACTGTGACCACAAATTCTGACAGTCACAGTGGTATTTTTTTTTGTAGGCCTAGCGAAAAATAATAATGTATGCCTAGGCCGACGAACTCCTGATGTCCGAGTTGGTCTGGTGTTTACTGACACATTTATAAACACGCCCAGGCTATGGTTTGTGTATGGCCTATACAAACAAATTGCATTATTTGGAATATGTAATAGGACTACGTTGTTTTCCAACCGTACTGATGATCATGCACGTTTACATTGACAATCGCACAGAGTAGCCTTGAGACCACGTTACAAAGCACAGACAGCGCCTCTTCGGGGGACTGTCTGCTGGCATTGAAACGTTGACTGAGCTGCGCTTGTGCGCAACCTCTCTCCATTGTCGCGCAATATTAAATCCCAGAAAATTACACTAATCATTGTAAATAACCTACACAAAGAATTGCATATTTAGCAGCTAAAATGTCTGGACAAGGCTGATATTTATTTCGATTAGAATAATGTCCAACTTTCGTAGTCAAGACTTGCTTTCTTGCGACATGTGCCGATTGTTGAAGGGAGGACAGTGAGTTACCACATGCAACGGTTGGATTCACTTTAAAAAATAATAGTAATAATAATAATTTATTAGTGAGTAGCCTTTCATACAGAACTGTTAACAAGGCGAATAGCCGACATTTAAAAAAGACAGACAACGTTGGGGATCTTAGCGTAGGCATATGTCAGCGAAAGGGGGCGGAGTGTGGAGAGATGTTTAAAATGTTTAAAATGACAGCCTTGGGGGAAAATGTAATGAGGGACGGCAATGTTTCATGATAACATCTTCGCCATAGAAAAATGGGTAGGCCCTAATGGCCTTGGGTTGTTGTTGACGAATTTTTTTTTTTTATCTGACGAAATGAGTCTAACCTTGAGAGTTGGGCTATATTTTCCCCAGATGGGAGAGGCTTTTTCCCCTCGAACGGACGCTGGCAAATGGCGCTTCACTAAACACTATATTGGCGCATCTGATTATGCTCAAACCTGAGCTCGACAATTCTTCAGTTTCTGTTCTGCGCTGGCACTGGTATCGGTTTATGGTATCGGCAACTGTTTGGCAAGTACGAGTACGAGATAAAAGTGGAGTATCGGGCCGATGCCCGATGCCAGTATCGGTATCGGTGCATCCCTAATAAGCATAAATATATGCTTAGTATTAGTCTCTGTATAGCTTTAGTTGTGTTTCATATATAATTATTCCAATATGGAAGAAGAACACATGCCAAGAATCACATTCTTATTGATATGTGGTTTGAATGAATTTCTTTGAATTGCACTGAATTTGAAATTCCACTTCCTGTAATTCCAATTCACATTCAATTCCATATCCCCTGGGGTGGAGCCAATTCAAATTCAATTCAAATTCACTTCCTGAATTGAATTGAATTCTGAAATTCTGAATTTGGGACAAGCCTGGTGTATGTGTGTGTCTTTTTCTTGATTGTCTTGTGTCTGTATTGGGAAGGGTCCTTTTCTCTTTCTGTGTGTGTGTGTGTGGGTGTGTGTGTCCGTCTCTCTGTCTGTCTGTTAAAGGTTGAAAGACTGAATAATTAGCAACATTTAAAAGTGTGTGTGTGTGTGTGTGTGTGTGTGTGTGTGTGTGTGTGTGTCTTTTTCTGGATTGTCTTCTTACTGTATATGAGAGGGCTCCCTTTCGCTCTCTTTTTCTGTGTGAGTGTGTAGGCGTGTGTGTGTATGCGTGTGTGTGTGTATGCGTGTGTGTGTGTGTGTGTGTGTGTGTGTGTGTGTGTGTGTGTGTGTTTAAGAGTCACCAGTTTGTTTGTTTTTTTGTTTTTTATCTGTTTTTTTTCATATGTATATATGTGGGAGGATCTGTGTGTGTGTGTGTGTGTTTGTGTGTGTGTGTGTGTGTCTGTCTGTCTGTCTATCTGTTAAGGAGTTGGAGGCGGAATAATTAGCAACATTAAAAAGCGTGTGTGTGTATGTGTGTGTCGTTTTCTCGATTGTCTTGTGCCTGTATACTGGAGGGGTCCCTTTCTCTCTCTCCGTTCGTGTGTGTGTGTGTGTGTGTGTGTGTGTGTGTGTGTGTGTGTGTGTGTGTGTGTGTGTGTGTCTGGCTGTCTGTCTGTCTGTTAAAGGGTTGGAGACATAATAATTAGCAACGTTAAAAAGTGTGTCTGTATGTGTGTGTCATTTTCTCGATTGTCTTGTGTCTGTATATTGGGGGGTCCCTTTCTGTGTGTGTGTGTGTGTGTGTGTGTGTGTGTGTGCGTAAGTGAGAGTGAGTGAGTGTTTATGTGTGTTGGTGTTTCAGGGTGTTTTTGTGACAATAATGGAAATATTACAGACTTTTACAAAAACAACAGAAAACACAGAAGTGTTTTTTTCTCATATGTAATGTATGTATGTGTGTGTGTGTGTGTGTGTGTGTGTGTGTGTGTGTGTGTGTATGTGTGTGTGTGTGTGTGTGTGTGTGTCCATCTGTCTGTGTGTGTGTGTGTCCATCTGTCTGTCTGTCTGTCCGTTAAAGTGCTGGAGATGGAATAATTAGCAACATTAAAAAGTGTGTGTGTATGTGTGTGTCTTTTTCTCGATTGTCTTGTGTCTGTATTGGGAAGGGGTCCTTTTCTCTTTCTGTGTGTGTGTGTGGTTGTGTGTGTCCGTCTCTCTGTCTGTCTGTTAAAGGTTTAAAGACTGAATAATTAGCAACATTTAAAAGTGTGTGTGTGTGTGTATTTTTCTGGATTGTCTTGTTACTGTATGTGAGAGGGGTCCCTTTCGCTCTCTTTTTCTGTGTGTGTGTGTGTGTGTGTGTGTGTGTGTGTGTGTTTAAGAGTGAGTGTAAGTGTGAGTGAGAGTGACAGAGAGTGACAGAGAGAGGGAAAGAGAAAGAGACAGTTGGACATGTATGGAAGTAATGAGTGTGTGACTATCAGAGAGTAAATTAAACAAAGCAAGAGCTGTGATGTGGAAATGAACATGCCTCATGTATATTCAACAGCAGTACATTTCTCACCTGCTGATGATCTGAGAGTCTCTCTCTGCTTCTGCACCTTCATCTTCCTCTCCTCTGCTCTTCTCTTTTCTTCCTTCTTCTTCTCCGTCAGTTTAATCAGCATGTTTTTATCAAAGTCAAAGTGATGACCACTGTTCACCGCCACAATCTCCTCTATCTTCTCCAGCAGCTCTGTCACCTGGCCACCATGAGTCTTCTCATTGTCTAAAACATGGTACCTGTTCCCACATTTCTCTACAACCCACTGCAGAGCCTCTCCTCCACTCTCAATGTGCTGCTCAATGCTTGTGTCTCCCAGCCACTCCCCCCTGGTGAACAGCACTATAGTGTGACTCCAGACTCTCTCACCCAGAAGCTGCAGGTGTTCCTCTACTGCTCTTCTGTATGTCTCTGGGAATGACACACTCACGCTAATGACCAGGAGTAGAGCATGGGCTCCTGGAGGACACAGAGACACACTCAGGACAATCTCTCGTTTATCCAGTTCAGGAGTTTGCTCTACAGTGAAGTTTATCCCCCATCCTGGTGCCTCCACTACAGTGATGTGTCTCCCTGCTGTTTCTCCTTCTCTCTTCACACACTCAGCTGTTCTTCCTGAAGTACCAAACTCCTGTCTGCCCAGGATGGTGTTTCCTGATGAACTCTTTCCAGCACGTCTGTTTCCCAGCAGCACAATCCTCATGTCTGACGTATGTGGAACACCTCCTGGAAACAGAAATTGAGCCCTT
>CM059271.1:22046400-22048900 GCA_030347295.1 Setipinna tenuifilis | reverse complement strand
GTCTAAAGATTTCAATTAAGTGTGTATAGTATTAGAGTATAGAAAAGTCCTATGCACTTTATTACTGTAAAGTTGCTGTTTTTCTTTTGTGCCCAGGATGTATAATTAGGTTATATACTCCATGCAGTGACACAGCAGAAACACTCTTCAGCCCTATATGTAACATGCATTACCCTATCTAACATACAGTGGCATAGAATGCAGTATGAATTTCTATAATCCCTCTGTGCTCTAAAATATCATGGACCCTATGTTGCATAGGGTAATGCATGTTACATATAGGTCTGTGTATGTGGGGATTGGGAAACAATCTGTGGTATTAAGTCATGATTGTATCATACTATTGTGGAATACCTGCTAGCTAAAATACAGCAACATGTGAAAAGATTGCAGTCATGGGACAATTAATAAATCAATAAATAAATCTGTCTGTCTGTCTGTCTATGGCACAAAATAAAGAAACTGCAGGGCATCGAGCCTTTCATCAACACGAATGAAGAGCTAAGGACACAGTGACATGCTGTCGCCTGCTTAGGTCCTTCCTGGCTACAGCAGGAACTGTAGGTGAGCAGAGCACAGGTCAAGTCAGAGGAAGGGGGCTGAAACTAAGAACAACTTCTTTCCCATGGGCAGTCAGAACTTTAATTGCACTGGAACAGTAATACTGCTTTTCGAACAATCATGTTGTCACTTCACTGTTGCTGCTAACTAATGTGGACTAATTTCGTTTTGTCACCTGACTGCTGCTGTTTATAAATTATCCTTAACATGGGTTTGGAAGACTAGTTTTTAGCCTATAGTATCACAACACCGAAAATAGTGTAGGCCTATGCATTGCAGAAGTTAAAAGTGAAACTGAAAGTGAGACGTGGCTCGAAAAACAATAGTCTACGCAACACGGAAGGCCTAGTTGTGTGAGGTAAAAAATACAATGTTCATTTATAAATTTCTGCATTGAGTTTAAGCACTGTTCCATATCAATACCCCACAGAATGCTATAACCAGAGGGCAATTTAAGATATGCTTTTCTGCTCTACTGTGTGTTGAGTTATTTTGAGGGAACAGCAAATTTGCACTGTTATATAAGCTGTACACTGCCTACTTTACAGTGTAGAAAAATATTATATCTTTAGACTTCTCCCATGGAAAGATATAATAAAAAAAGGAAAAAAATGTCAGGGGTGTACTCACTTCTGTGACATACTGTATATAAACATATATATACTGTACCATTAGAGCATTACAAAATATATACTATATATATATACAGTATATATACTGTACCATTAGAGCATTACATATTTTATGTGTTAATGAGAAATTAGTCATGTTATGAGTCTACACTGACTAGCATGTACTGTACCACAACGCCCAGTTGAGTGATTTTAATGTGAGAAAAAAATTACAAAAAAAAGGTACAATAACCTGTCGTCTTTAAGGAGGGCTTCTGTTGTCCTGCTGTGACCTCTTTTCTCTTGGCTTTTCCGTCCTCTCTGGTGTGTGGAACCATGAACACTGATTCCCCAGCAGCTCCACTGCTCTGCTCTGTCTCAGCAGCACCAAACCCAGAGCTCTGACTGGAGGCAGCAGTGCTGAGCTGCTTAAAGGGCTTCATCAGGTCTGGTCTGAGTGCTGATGCAGAGCCATATGCAGAATCTACTCTTGACAAGTCATCAGGATTGGCCTCACTGACTACAGACAGTGGAAATGAGAAATTATGACTCAAACTCGAGTACACAGACAGGAACAACGCTATTCAGTACTACACATACATACAAATTATACATTTATACATATGGCAAATGTTACACTCACAATTGGGACGGTTACCAAAACTGTGTTCTTCATAATTCGATGCCACCATTTCTTCTGTAGTTTTCAGCGGCTTAAAGGGCTTTATAAACTCTGGTTTGAATCCTGGTTTGGCAGAGTCATGTGCAGAATCCTCTCTTGAATAGTGATCAGGAATGGCATTGACTACAAAAGAGTGGAAATGTAATATATATATATATATATATATATATATATATATATATATATATACACACACACACATACAAGACAGTGTTAATATTAATATTTAATTATGCAATTATGCAGAGTATGCAGTCAGGAGCAAAGCTAATCAATACCATACATGCCTATACGAATCATACATTTATTCATATGGGAAATGTTACACTCACAATTGGGACGGTCACCGATACTGCGTTCTCCACAGTTTCCTGCCACGATTTCTTCTGTAGTTTTCAGCTGCTTAAAGGGCTTTATAAACTCAGGAATGGCATTGACTACAAGAGAGTGGAAATGTAAAAAATATATAGACACAAAGGGAGCTAGTTAGTGCTTCACCAAGATTGAATACAATGCAGCTATTTCATCATTTTGTCTATGTAAATTAACAGTTATAAACAGTATGCAAAATATACATTTAGGCTTGTGAAGAAGGCATACTTACAATTGGGGCGATCATCAATACTGTGTTCTTCACTGTTTATTG
>CM059271.1:22038900-22041400 GCA_030347295.1 Setipinna tenuifilis | reverse complement strand
TGTGTCTGTGTGTGTGTGTGTGTGTGTGTGCATGTGCGTGTGTGTGTGTGTCTGTGTCTGTGTGTGTGTGTGCATGTGGGTGTGGGTGTGTGTGTGCATGTGCGTGGGTGTGTGTGTGTGTGTGTGTGCATGTGTGTGTGTGTGTGTGTCTGTGTCTGTGTCTGTGCATGTGGGTGTGTGTGTGTGTGTGTGTGTGTGTGTGTGTGTGTGTGTGTGTGTGAGGGTGACAGAAAGAGGGAAAGAGAAAGAGACAGTTGAACACGCATGGAAATAATGAGTGTATGACTATGAGTGTATGACAATAATGGAAATATTATAGACTTTTACAAAAACAACAGAAAACACAGAAGTGTTTCAGTGTGGGTTTTTTTCTCATATGTAATGTGTGTGTGTGTGTGTGTGTGTGTGTGTGTGTGTGTGTGTGTGTGTGTGTGTGTGTGTGTGTGGAATGCTCCATAAATCATTTTGTAGGCTATCCATATTTGTTGAGTATATCATTTGTCATCCAGACAAATCTTTTTTACAAGTTCAGCACACTCTGCAGACAATCACCGGCATCTTTCTAGCAGTGTGTTTTTTATTTCTCCACTAATCAGTGTACCCAAATAATTACTGTTATATTCAACAAGTCAATAAGCTACATTTGTCCAAAGGTGGGGCCCCTGCTTGCTGTGGGCCCAGGGAGACCACCCACCCCCGCGCTGTCTCAGCTTATTATATGTCCTGCATGTGTGTGTGTGTGTGTGTGTGTGTGTGTGTGTGTGTGTCCATCTCTCTGTCTGTCTGTCCGTTAAAGTGCTGGAGATGGAATAATTAGCAACATTAAAAAGTGTGTGTGTATGTGTGTGTCTTTTTCTTGATTGTCTTGTGTCTGTATTGGGAAGGGTCCTTTTCTCTTTCTGTGTGTGTGTGTGGGTGTGTGTGTCCGTCTCTCTGTCTGTCTGTTAAAGGTTTAAAGACTGAATAATTAGCAACATTTAAAAGGGTGTGTGTGTGTGTGTGTGCGTCTTTTTCTGGATTGTCTTGTTACTGTATGTGAGAGGGGTCCCTTTCGCTCTCTTTTTCTGTGTGAGTGTTTATGCGTGTGTGTGTGTATGTGTGTGTGTGTGTGTGTAAGAGTGAGTGTAAGTGTGAGTGAGAGTGACAGAGAGTGACAGAGAGAGGGAAAGAGAAAGAGACAGTTGGACATGTATGGAAGTAATGAGTGTGTGACTATCAGAGAGTAAATTAAACAAAGCAAGAGCTGTGATGTGGAAATGAACATGACTCATGTACATTCAACAGCAGTACATTTCTCACCTGCTGATGATCTGAGAGTCTCTCTCTGCTTCTGCACCTTCATCTTCCTCTCCTCTGCTCTTCTCTTTTCTTCCTTCTTCTTCTCCGTCAGTTTAATCAGCATGTTTTCATCAAAGTCAAAGTGATGACCACTGTTTACCGCCACAATCTCTTCTATCTTCTCCAGCAGCTCTGTCACCTGGCCACCATGAGTCTTCTCATTGTCTAAAACATGGTACCTGTTCCCACATTTCTCTACAACCCACTGCAGAGCCTCTCCTCCACTCTCAATGTGCTGCTCAATGCTTGTGTCTCCCAGCCACTCCCCCCTGGTGAACAGCACTATAGTGTGACTCCAGACTGTCTCACCCAGAAGCTCCAGGTGTTCCTGTACTGCTCTTCTGTCTGTCTCTGGGAATGGAAAATCAACCCTAATGACCAGGAGTAGAGCATGGGGTCCTGGAGGACACAGAGACACACTCAGAACAATCTCTTGTTCATCACGTTCAGGAGTTTGCTCTACAGGGTAGTTACTCCACCATCCTGGTGCCTCCACTACAGTGATGTGTCTCCCTGCTGTTTCTCCTTCTCTCTTCACACACTCAGCTGTTCTTCCTGAAGTACCAAACTCCTGTCTGCCCAGGATGGTGTTTCCTGATGAACTCTTCCCAGCAGTTCCGTATCCCAGCAGCACAATCCTCATGTCTGAGATGTGTGGAACACCTCCTGGAAACAGAAATTGAGCCATTCTTTGAAACATTCATGTGTGGATGCAAAACTGCCTGATTTTCTAGTAACTCAGTTACCACTCTGTCTAATGAACTATGGTCTTGTGTGCGTGTTCATATGTGTTGGTGTTTCAGGGTGTTTTTGTGACAATAAGGGAAATATTGTAAGTTTTACACTTTACATTTAGAGTTTTACAAAAACAACAGAAACACACCAGTTTGTTTGTTTTTTTGTTTTTTATCTGTTTTTTTTTCATATGTATATATGTGGGAGGATCTGTGTGTGTGTGTGTGTGTGTGTGTGTGTGTGTGTGTGTGTGTGTGTGTGTGTGTGTCTGTCTGTCTGTCTGTCTATCTGTTAAGGAGTTGGAGGCGGAATAATTAGCAACATTAAAAAGCGTATGTGTATGTGTGTGTCGTTTTCTCGATTATCTTGTGTCTGTATATTGGGGGGTCCCTTTCTCTCTCTCCGTTCGTGTGTGTGTGTGTGTGTG
>CM059271.1:21963900-22036400 GCA_030347295.1 Setipinna tenuifilis | reverse complement strand
AATGAAGAGCACAGGAATCACTTTACTGTTTAACGCATTTAAAGCATTTTCTTCTCCATGCACAAAAGAATATTTCCTCATCTCTGCTGTCTTACAATACTGTAAGGACACAGTGACATGCTGTCGCCTGCTTAGGTCCTTCCTGGCTACAGCAGGAACTGTAGGTGAGCAGAGCACAGGTCAAGTCAGAGGAAGGGGGCTGAAACTAAGAACAACTTCTTTCCCATGGGCAGTCAGAACTTTAATTGCACTGGAACAGTAATACTGCTTTTTAAACAATCATGTTGTCACTTCACTGTTGCTGCTAACTAATGTGGACTAATTTCGTTTTGTCACCTGACTGCTGCTGTTTATAAATTATGCTTAACATGGGTTTGGAAGACTAGTTTTATTTTTATTTATTTGCGGGAGCGGGAGCCTATAGTATCACAACACCGAAAATAGTGTAGGCCTATGCATTGCAGAAGTTAAAAGTGAAACTGAAAGTGAGACGTTGCTCGAAAAACAATAGTCTACGCAACACGGAAAGCCTAGTTGTGTGAGGTAAAAAATACAATGTTCATTTATAAATTTCTGCATTGAGTTTAAGCACTGTTCCATATCAATACCCCACAGAATGCTATAACCAGAGGGCAATTTAAGATGTGCTTTTCTGCTCTACTTTTTAACGCCAGGTTGCAGACAACAATTCTTGATTGTAAATAAACTATAGAATAGTCTAAATACTTGTCGACATTTTAAACTGTAATTGACACGTGAATATTGTTTTTGGTTTATGGATCATAACCCTCATTAATCAGGAAGCATAGTCGAACTTCGTCACACTTCCTGTAGCGCTAACATTTGGAAAAACAACACTACTGTCTGAAAAAAACCAGTGTGCTCAGTAGGAGTCCAATAGAAAACATTTACATGACCTAGATATTACAAAGTTGTGGGGAAAAAAAACGTTTAAAAGCGTGTATCTTACTATGCTTAGGTCCCGACATCTTGGCAATCCACCTCCAAAGTCTAGACTGAAGTTGTAAGGCAGAGAGGGGACGTAAAAACCAGCGCCCCTGCTGGCTGCGTTCCAGGTCTTAAACAAGGCAATGATCTTACTGAGTGAAAAAAAAGCCTCAGTAAGTAGTACGGAAGCCGAGAGCGGCCTTCATAATCTTTTTTTTGTAATTCACCGTTATCTTGACATAACGGCATAATTAATTCATGATCTCGAGAAAACAAGAAAACTAATTCGAGATCTCGAGAAATCAAAACAATTATTCCGTGATCTCGAGAAAGCTCTGCTAGAAATCTCAGTTGTTTTTTCGTGATCTCAAATTAATTGTTTTGTTTTCTCGAGATCTCTAATTAATTATGCCGTTATCTCGGTATAATGATGAGCTCTGCTAAATTGTTTTTTCGTGATCTCAAATTAATTGTTTTGTTTTCTCGAGATCTCTAATTAATTATGCCGTTATCTCGGTATAATGATGAGTTTTAAAAAAGATTATGTGAAGGCCGCTCTCGGCTTCCGTATGAAAGAGATGTCGTGCTTTTGTTGATTGAGGTGCGTGTTCTTCTTGTAGTCCGGTCGATAGATGCAGATTTTCATGCGAATCGATCACTTTGTGATAAAAGCGTCAAATTTGGTATGATGACTCCCAAAGGGGTTCTGATCAAATTTGGGACCGTAGGCGCTCAAGATCTGGGCCCTGGGGGCCATGGCAGCCATTTTCCAAAATGGCCGTCATGGAAATGGGAAAATGGATTAAAAGCACCCAGAAACATCATATATTTGTATCAATTTTGGTAGGAAGGTTCCTAAAAGGGATCTGATTAGATCTAGAACCATAGGCGTTAAATATGGCGGCCATTTTCCAAAATGACCACCAAATATGGATTCCATAATGGGAAAATGTATGCCAGAAACATAGCATGCAATAACATATTACTATCAGATTTATAGGTGTATGCTACTATCTGGGGCTAGATATGGTTAAAATTGTTGCTCTTGGTTTATAAAGGTGGTAGAGGGTCTTATTTTTCATGTTGGGCGTTGTGTTGTTTTAAACTGTCTTGGGGGAGTATGTAGCTCAGCTAGCAAGAGCCAATGGATCACACGTAGCAAGACCCACTACAAATTATTTGGGAAACATAGATTGTCAGTAATTGTAAATCTCGCATGATCTCTGAAATGTTCTCTGTGCTCAACCAAGTCGTGAGCTAGTTTTCATGCAATAATTCATTTAGCGAATATTGTGCTAACAAGCTATGATGCGGTTTGTCAACAGTCGTTGCAGCCAATTGCAATGCCGGACAGTGTTGCCAAAAAAAGTCACAGAAAGTCGCTACTGGCTCTCTGAAAAGTCGCTAGGAGTCGATAGATCAGAAAAATCGCTCCGCGATTTCGTTCCGCAGGTGTGGCCGCTTTTTCTGCTTTTCGCATTTTTCGCATTTTTCGCTTTCCGCTCCGGTCTGAACTGTCCTTTAGGATGAAAAAAGTCCAGCAATTGCGAACTGGGAAACTAACTTCTAACTAACTAACTAAATATGGAATATAAGCAGTAACACCTTTTCTTTTATGTAATTTTGCTTTTCATAATGTTAATAGTCATTCCAAATTTCATTTAGTTGTAGCTTTTAGGGGTGTGAGAGGTCAGTCTTGAGAATTTAGTTTTCATTTCTTGTCTACTAATTCTACATAGTCTTTACCTACTGTATTTCATCCAGTGGAGAGGGTGTGAAGTTAATTGGTGACAGTTTTTACTTTTCAAATTACAGTATGTCACAAAAGTGAGTACACCCCTAACATTTTTTTTTTTTTTTATTATATCTTTCCATGGGAGAAGTCTAAAGATATAATACTTTTGTACAACGTAAAGTAGGCAGTGTACAGCGTAACAGTGCAAATTCGCAGTTCCCTCGAAATAACTCAACACACAACCATTAATGTCTGAACCACTGTCAACAAAAGTGAGTACACCACTACGTGAAAATGTCCAAATTGTGCCCAATTAGCCACTTTTCCTCCCTGGTGTCATGTGATTCATTAGTGTTACAAGGTCTCAGGTGTAAATGGGTAGAAGTTGTGTTAAATTTGGTGTTATCACTCTCACACTCTCTCATACTGGTCATTGGAAGTTCAACATGGCACCATGGAAAAGAACTCTCTGAGGATTTAAAAAAGGAAATTGTTGCTTTACATGAAGATGGCCTAGGTTAGAAGAAGATTGCCAACACCCTAAAACTGAGCTGCAGCACAGTGGCCAACAGACTAAGGGCATGGATTACTGGAACCATGTCCTGTGGTCTGATGAGACCAAAATAAATTTATTTGGTTCAGATGGTGTCAGGTGTGTGTGGCGGCAACCAGATTAGGATTACAAAGACAACTGTGTCCTGCTAACAGTCAAGCATGGTGGAGGAAGTGTCATGGTTTGGGGCTGCATGAGTGCTGCCGGCACTGGGGACCTATACTTCATTAAGGGAACCATGAATGCCAATATGTACTGTGACATACTGAAGCAGAGAATGATGCCCCCCCTTTGAAACCGGGCCGCAGGGCGGTATGTCAACATGGTAACGACCCCAAGCACAGCTCCAAGATGACCACGCCTTGGGTGAGGGTGAAGGTGATGGACTGGCCTAGCATGTCCCCAGACCTGAACCCAATTCAGCATCTGTGGGGCATCCTTAGTTGGAAGGTGGAGGAGCTCAAGGTCTCAAGCTCAAGGTCAGCTCTGTGATGTCGTCATGTAGAGGATTCCAGTGACAACTTGTTATGCTCTAGTGAACTCCATGCCCAAGAGAGTTAAGGCAGTGCTGGAAAATAATGGTGGCCACACAAAATATTGACACTTTGGGCACAATTTGGACATTTTCACTTAGGGGTGTACTCACTTTTGTTGGCAGTGGTTTAGACTTTAATGGTTGTGTGTTGAGTTATTTTGAAGGAACAGCAAATTTGCACTGTTATATAAGCTGTACACTGCCTACTTTAGGCTGTATTAGGCAGTGCAAATGTAGAGCTGCATTACTGCAGTGCACTGCTTTATGTTTATGTGAGGGAGATTGTCACGCAGTGTAAGGTTTTTGTGCTTCTTGGCTGAGATTGGTCGTTGGCTTGGTATAGTGTTTGAATTAAATGTGGCATCTTTATGTACATATGTTATATGACATGTTGTGAGTTGAATCTTGTATGAATGTTCAAAACACAACTGCTGAAGGGTTGAGCCACTTGTTCTTTGTTCTGGTTGTTGTTATGCAGTCCTACATCAATATCTAAAAGCCAAAAAAAAGTAAAAACAAAAAACAAACAAAAAAACAACCTAATCCTAATGAGCTGGCACCTTGCCGTGGTGGATTAGCTTGTGTGTCTCTTATCATGCCAGTTGAACTTTCTGTTTCACCATTTGTGAATTTCTTTGGCTGAGACCAGACAAAGATCAGCTCTTAATCAGTTTTCATGGTGATCACATTTTCCATGATTTGGATCACATAAATAATTTAAAGACACATCAATAGCCATTTTTGTGAAGTATGTTTATATTGACATGTATTTCTGCTGTATTATTGCACTGTTTTTAATCTGTTTTCCAATTAGGAACTCCATTTATGGTGGCCATTTTGGAAAATGGCCACCATATTGGATGTCTATAGTTCTAAATCTATTCAGACCCCCTTTGTGACTCATTCTACCAACTTTGATACAAATATGTTGTGTTTCTGGCTGTTTTCAATTCATTTTATCATTACGGAATCTATATTTGTCGGCCATTTTCCAAAATGGCCGCCATATTGAATGCCTATAGTTCTAAATGTAATCAGTCTCCCTTTGGGAACCTTCCCACCAAATGTGGTACACATATGTAGTGTTTCTGGGTGCTTTTAATCCATTTCCCCATTTCCATGGTGGCCATTTTGGAAAATGGCCGCCATGGCCCCCAAGGGCCAGATCTTGAGCACCTACGGTTCCAAATCTGATCAGACCTCATTTGAGAGTCTTCATACCAATTTTCATGCTTTTATCGCAAAGTGATCGATTTTCGCAGCTATCCGCCGGACTATTGTTCATCGATGCTCTGAAGAGGTTAAATGTGGTGAAAGAAAATTAAACGAGTACTGCCCCACAACAGGTAGAACAAGAAAAAGTTGGCGAATCATAAAGATTTGTAGGCTACATTTCAACATTAGTGCTTACATCATATCTTTATTTACCATTTCTATACGAATTTGCTCAGAATCTTAGTCCACAGACAGCCAAATATCATGGCTAAACTCTGCATCAGTTCTCTGGCGGCAGACAGGCTGGCATTTAAATAAGCCATCAATGCAATGTGCCAATAATGTGTTATGAAAATGAATTTTATTAACACAGAAACTTTTCTCCATGAACTGGAGGACACACCACTGCCCTTCCCACAGATCTTCAATGCTACAAAAAGTCTTTGGTGGGAATAAAACTATACAATACTTTATTGGCTAATTATATTTCCTTTTCAACTATTTTTGTTGGCTGTTCATAGGTCAGATGACGTGTGGAACTGGCCAGAGTAAAAGGTGCACCCTGTAGCTCTCAGGAATAGCATATAGCTCATCACCAGGATTGTAGCAGAGGGTAAACGCAAGTAAACACAGTTCACCCACCTCTCAAATATCAGAAAAATAATTTATACACCTCTGAGGAAAGTTTATACACCTATGAATAGAGTGCATTTACAGTTTATGCACCAAAGACAAATTTCTCCTCATGGTGAACTTCAGAGAGTAACACTTCATATTTAGCTGTCGCTTCTTTGTTTATTAAGCATGTGGCATTTTGCAACTCTTGGTGTTCAATGATCTTATATAATCACTACATCGGTATATTAAAAAAACATAAACATATATTTCCCTTATTCAATGTTGCTCTCCATTATGTAAAAAATCCTCTCGATGTCCAGAGCACTGATGTCCAGCAGCTGGCAACTCCTGCTGCCTGTGTCCATGGCATAAGGGGCAATAAACAAGAAAACTTTTCAGGGCCAGCCACGTTTTTTTTTTTTTTTTTTTTTTTGGGGGGGGGGGGGGGGGGGGGGGGGGGGGGGGGTGGTAGGGGCCCAATAGTTGGATCTTTTCAGGGACAGTGGGCAGTGTGTAACATAGATCTACCCTTTTCCTGGGCTCAAAGGGTATGAAAATGCTTGAGATATTCCGGGGGCCAAGGCCAATATCAACCATTTTGGATACTTTTGCAGAGTTGGCACCTGCTGTGTTGATCACTACAGTGGACTCTACTGGCTGCACTTCTGTACTGTTTGCACGTGTGATCCTTCTGGTCTGCAATCACCCCAACTCATCATTCCTTACTCCCTTCATATTTAAAGCCTGTGACTTCTCCTAAGCACTGTCCAACACCAAGTTAAACTGGGGTAGGGTGACCACCTCCAAACGCACAAAATGTGGGACAAGTAGCAAGTCTGAGTGGGGCCGTGTAGGACAGGTGCAGCTTGGCTACTTATCCCCCTCCTTTGCACTGGAAGAAGCTTTCATTACTGTTTGTCAATTACTGAATAGCCAAATGAGAGAGACATCTGCAAAAATACTACAAAGGCCGATGCTCACTTTTCCTCGTCTAGCCCCTGTCCCACTGTCACTCTTTCGCTCTCTGGTACGTGGCACCTAGCATGGTAAACCAGCCCCTCGTACTTCACTTCGTTTTGTACAGAGTACAATCAGCAGACAGAGGGAGTTTTCGTGAGTGATGATGTTGTTGTGTGCGTTACATTTCACTTGTTTGTGGATGTGATCAGCAATGGCAGCAGAGAACGAAGTAAGCAAGGCCATTCAGTCTGTTGTGGCAACGCTTCGGAATATTGAGGAATTGAAGTCGGAGCAAGTAGTGTGTTTAAGGAGTTTCATTTGTGGAAGAGACAATGTGGTCCTACTCCCCATGGGTTTCAGCAAAAGTTTAATCTTCCAGCTTGCTCCGTTAATTGTTAGTCCGTTAGTCCATTAGTTTTCGGACTAACAACTAACGTCATGATTAGATGTTAACGATTGGGGTAAAGGCATATCCAATTGTTTTACATTTCAGCAGAGTCCACACTTTCAGGAAGAAAAACATTTCTCAATACAGCACAGCCAGACCCTCTGTATAAAACGAATGTGTACACTTGCAAAGGAAATTTGTGCAACTTGTCATTATCTAAATGCAGCACACTTGTGAAGCATACTCTTTGGGTGGAACAGGTATATTGTGTTTTAAATGAATGAAAGCTATGGTTATACTTTTTTATTGCTTCATTTCAGAAATACAGTAAAAAAAGTCTGATTAATCTTCCAAAATGTGATGTTTATTAATTACAGGACTTCAAAGAGCACTGATGAAACTTTCAAATCAAGATCATATATCAAAGAACATAAAAATATTCTCTCACAAGGCATGCAGTCAACCTAAATCACAGATGAACACAGTATAAATCAAGGATAGAATATACAACCACTACAAACAGCCACAGTACAAGTACAGTACTGCAGACCAGGGCAAACTGGCAGTGAGATTATCAAATGACTTAGAAGAACCACATTACCCTGATGGCATTCAAAATGTATGTGGATAACAAGCCCACCAGCTAGCTAGTGTTATGATATGGTGCATCGGGCAGGGTGTTGACGAAGAGCTTTGGCCACTGCTTTTGCCTCAGCTTTCTCTGCTTTTTTACGAATACCGCTTCGAGCACTGGCAAGGTCAGCGAAGATTTTGCTATCTATCTCTTTGATTTTTTTCTCATGGTTCATCTCCAGATTGGCTCGTAAGTTTTCAAGTTTCCTTATGTCTTCGTCCCGCTCTTTCAGAGCTTCATCCCTCAGGCTTCTGAGCTTCCTCTCCAGAGCCAACTTGATCTTGGATATTTCACTTGCCAAAAATGACACATCCCGGTCTTTATTCACTTGCTCCCGCTCCAGTTCCTCCAGCTTCTGTTGTAGCAGTCTCATCTCTCTTGCTTTGATCTTGGCCTCTGTCTCCTCAAACATGGCTGTGGTGTAGAATCTTCCTCCATTTTGTTGAATCATCCTCTCAGTCTTCTCCAGGAGAGAGCAGACCTGTTGTTCCAGTGTGCCCTTTTTCTTGTTGGAGAAGACATGGTACCAATCATTACAGTCTCTAATCAATTCCTGCAAAGCAGGCGGACTTTGACCTATGTAAGTCTGGATGTCAATGCCATCTTCTTCCAGCAGGTCACCCTTAGTGAAGCCCACCATTGTGTAAGCTTTGGAGTGCTCCCCAAAAATGTCCTGGATCATGTTCACCGTCTCTCTCTCCTCTTGGGTGAAGCGTCCCACGGACACCAGCAGCAGAAACACGTGGTCCTGGCGATGCCATGGTGATGCATTTCCCAATCTCTTCCCTAATACTGTCATTGGAGACAGCTGTGTCGAACAACCCAGGGGTGTCAATGACATATACTAGCTTTGTACCAATCATTGCAGTTCTTTTCTTACATTCTTTTGTGACAGACATTCCTATGGCAGAGGACTTAAATTCCTCTTTTGCCAGGATGGTGTTGCCTGTGGCACTCTTTCCAACACCAGTCTTCCCAATCAGGACCAGCCGCACATGATGAACTGAAGAAAAAAATATTATGTGTGTTTGTAAGATTTTATAATTAAAATGATTTTATGTTATTTATATATGTAACACATACAGAGTGTGTGTGTGTGTGTGTGTGTGTGTGTGTGTGTGTGTGTGTGTGTGTGTGTGTGTCTGAACTGCAGTACATTGTACCTGAGTGTTTTTTTTCTCGGTCAAGCCCTGAGAGTGAGAGAAAGAGTAAGAGAGAGATCACATATCACAGTGCATGAACATCTTTGCACAACTTCCCCTTTCGATATCACACACAATTTCATGTATACTGTAAAACTGATTTCACATTACATGCATTGAAAACTTGAAAACTAAAGTAATAGATATCCTTACATTTGTTGAGTTTTCCTGTAAAGAGGTGAGGCGATGTCTCCTCTCCCTCTGCCTGCTGTCCCTCCTCAGAGCCCTTCCCTGGGTTTCCAGCCACTTTCTGCAGAAACATGGTTCGAGGTTTTGTCCTAGGAGCTGGTTTAGTGTTCAGTGTCTCACAAAGAGCAAAACCGTTATTATCTTGTAGCAGCCTGTATATTTTAGACAAAAGATCTCTAACTTGCGTAATGTCTTGACGTTGTACGTTGTCAAAAATTTGTATCTTATGCCTAATTGCTTCTGGAAGGTTCTCAACAGCTTTCTCTTTGTGGTCCCCATGTGTGATAACAGCGATTGTGGAATCTACTGCCTTTTCCCCTAAAGTTTCTCGGAGAGTCGCAAGCATCTCTTCAACGTTACGCTCAACGTCAAGCGGGAGAAGCACCAGCAGGAACACGCAAGGCCCTGGAGGTGCCTGCTTGGCAATGTGCCTCAGCTGCTTCTGCAGCTCCTTCGGGGGAATCTGCGAACCAAACAGGTCTGGGGTGTCGATGACAACCACATTGGTGCCACTGACCACTCCACGAGCAATTTGTGGTTTCAGTGTGACGGGATCTTCAGCAGCGGAGGGGGAGGACAGACGGGTCGGAAAGACTGTGGTCCCAAGGATGGTGTTCCCGCACGAGCTCTTCCCCACACCACTCTTCCCCAGGAGCACAAGACTTGTAGTCTCCACAGCCTTGGCCACTGTTAAAATCAGAACAGCAAAAAAAAAATCAGTGGAACAATTTTTCCCCTGTGCAGCCTGCCTGACATTTTTGCTCTGTGGGGCCTTCCTATACATTTTACTCATTTACTTCCACATGGGTATGACTGTATACCTGTGAGTTTGAGGACATGTTGCGAGATGCTGTCTCCTATACTTTCATACTTTGCAATAAACAGCTTAAAGTATTATTTCTGTGCACAAGGGCAGATTACGCAGACTCAAGCTCCTCTGGGCACCAAGTTGTGTTGCACCCACCACTACCCAAAATTCAGATAGCTTAACCATTTTTGAAGCAATTTCAATGGGTGCTATATCGACGCCTTATTAAAATAATCGCCTAAGTCATTTTTTTTAACTTTTCAGGAGACACAAAAAACTTCACTAAAAATGAACTGAATGATATTTGTTGATACTTTTTTTAAAAAAGGGAATACAAATTGATGACTGTTGACATACTAATATTAATTTTAATAAATTGCGTATCATAACAGATATAAAATGACTTAGGCAATTTCATGAACATGTCCGTGTTGACTTGGGCAATTCCATATCTTCAATTCACCCATATCACCTCTACACCCCCATATCACTACACCTCTACACCCCCATATCACCTCTACACCCCCATATCACTACACCTCTACACCCCCATATCACCTCTACACCCCCATATCACTACACCTCTACACCCCCATATCACTACACCTCTACACCCCCATATCACCTCTACACCCCCATATCACTACACCCCCATATCACTACACCTCTACACCCCCATATCACCTCTACACCCCCATATCACTACACCTCTACACCCCCATATCACTACACCCCCATATCACTACACCTCTACACCCCCATATCACCTCTACACCCCCATATCACTACACCCCCATATCACCTCTACACCCCCATATCACTACACCTCTACACCCCCATATCACTACACCCCCATATCACTACACCTCTACACCCCCATATCACCTCTACACCGCCATATCACTACACCCCCATATCACCTCTACACCCCCATATCACCCCCATATCACTACACCTCTACACCCCCATATCACTACACCCCCATATCACTACAACTCTACACCCCCATATCAGCTCTCCACCCCCATATCACCCCCATATCACTACACCTCTACACCCCCATATCACTACACCTCTACACCCCCATATCAGCTCTACACCCCCATATCACTACACCCCCATATCACTACACCTCTACACCCCCATATCACTACACCCCCACCCCCATGAGAAGCAAAAAAATTACACCTGACATCAGGGAGGTTTGTCCGTGACTTTTTTTGTTTTTCTTTTTTTTTCTAGCCTACTTGTCAGTTCGTGTGATTGTTTTGACACTGATTCATTTTTCATGTTCTAATGAGCACATAGCCAGAGAAATTTTAATAAGAGACATAGCCTATGCTGATAGGCTTCATCGGAACCGTGCAGTCTACTTGTGATTGTAGTTACATGATTATTATAGCACATACTGTAGCATACTGAATTCAGAAGCAGCCATAGCTAATCTTAAACTAAGCTGAAGGTAGCTACATGAAACAGCTTTATGGACTGATATTTGACTAGTTAGAAGGTTAATAGATGCTAGATGATCCTACAATTGTATTCAAATATTTATTTCAAAAGAAAAGAGAAAATGTTAGAAGAAAACAATGTAGATGAAACATTTTGACATAAGTTTAGCAGCCACAGATTGTGTAGCCACTCCATTCTTAAAGCCATCTTCATGAGCTTGCTATATCAAGGCTGACTAAAATACAAAATAACAAAAAAATCTGCTCAATATTTACAGCCTGAGCAATGTTATACAAATATTCATCACTCACCAACTAGATCTGGCCCCTGGATCATCTCAATAACTTGATTTGCAGAGAACAATTTCTTTCTTCTTGATTTTGTCGCCATTTTAAAACACTTGTTTAATTGCCTAAGTCAAATTGAGATTTGACTTAGGCAAAATGACAATTGCCTAAGTCACACTATTTAGACCTCTTGATTTAGGCAATTTTATATAATGGGAAAAAATACATGTTATAAGTCTTTTAAGATTCTATAAATTTTACCAGAGGTGGCAGGCATATAGAGGATGAGATTTATGTAAAAAAGTCAAATTTGAAAAAAAATGACTTAGGCGATTATTTTAATAAGGCGTCGATATCATATGTTTGGAGCAGCTTTGGGTATTGTCTGCTTAGAATGCCTTTCCTAGTGGCTTACACACAATACTGATTTATTTCACATTTTAATGCTGTATAGTATCTTTTTTCATGAATTATGGGGAAAGCAAGATAAAACTGTAGCTTAACTGTAGCCTGTGACCACTGGTTCTTAGGCATCTGTATGCAACACTTGATAATATGCTACACACACACACACACACACCAACCCACACCCACACACACACACACACGCACGCACGCACGCACGCATGCACACACACACACACAGTCTCTGTTACTGAAATATTTCTAGATGCAGCTTACTGATGATGTTGATGTCAGAAACGTTTGCCTCTGTAACAAAAAGTCATAAAAGATGCTGTTTGCCATACACACATACACATTCCAGTACACACATTTACTGTACATGCACATTCCAGCACATTTATATTATACATAATCATTATTATTATTATTATTATTATTATTATTATTATTGCTGTTATTGTTGCTCAGAGAAAGCAATAGTAGTAGTAGTACTAGTAGTAATATTGAGGTAGGTAGTACAAGTGCAGTAATTTCATTAATACTGGTACTAATAACAGTAGTGGTAATTATTATTGTGTTTTCAAAAAAAAGTACATTGTATTATTTTATTTTTTCAATTAAATGTAATTGTCATTTTATAGTTGTCAAGATGTAAGTAGGAGAAAATTATTCATTAACATAATGTTTAATGAAACTTTATAATATACAATAGTATGATACACAATATCAAAATATTACCTAAATGTGCAATAAATGTAAAGTGTCAGTAACATTAATATTTTTAGACGATACACTGGGCAACTTTGTGCGCAATGTAGCACTGTGTAGCACGGCAACTATTGCACAAAAAGTTGTCCTGTGTATCATCACCTTTAGTGACTGAAAATCAGAACCTACCTACAGTATGTCAGAACCTATGTCTTGTCAGCGGGTCTTACCTCTTCACAACAGCCCACTGGTGTTGCTTTTCTTCATCTTTATATGCGTGTAACTCTCATAACGCCCTCGTTCCAACTTTGGAAGAATTTGATCTATGTGATTGGGCTTGCAGTGGACTCAGAACATTTGGAACGCTATGCTGCGCCACGCCAACACTATGGTAGTGTTGACAGTCACATGGTGATATGTACATATTTGTCACATCGTGGTATGTACATATTCAAACTGCACTGTAGTGTAAAGTATTTGCTGGATAATGATCTGCAGACAAAGTGATGCCACAAACCCAATACTGCTCTTTGGTCTAAAGTTCATCATATTTACAGAGGGCAGGTGAGAGCTGCTGTATTACGTACGTACGTACGTACATACATATATATATATGTACAAAGATTGAGACATACCAGTTTTTGCATTATAGTAATACTGTTGTCGAAATGTACTTTCAAAAGTGACCTTGTGGTCTGTGGAAACATAAAGAAATCCTACTTGCTTTAGAAAGCAAGTTTTTATATACACCTTGCACCAATAACATAACAGTACCATTTATCTTTTAACATAGCAAATATACTTTACGTCTGAGTACGTTGGATGTGGGGCAGCTGTGGCGTAGTGGTTAGAGGAGTTGGTCTCGGGATTGGAGGGTTAGGAGCGTTCCAGTAGGAAGAATCGGGGGGTGGGCAACCTCATCAATGGCTGAAGTGCCCTTGTACAAGGTATCTAACCCCATGTTGCTCTAGGGACTGTATCTGAAACCCTGTACCTAAATAACTATAAGTTGCTCTGCACAAGAGCATCAGCTAAGTGTAATCTAATGTAGTTAGAAATGTAATGTAGCTTTTGTATAGAAAGAAGGCGATAACACATTGTTTTGATATACCACTTTAAAATGTACCGTGAATTTTGTGAACTTTTATATCAAAAGCAAAATTCTCCATACAGTGAAATGGCCAGAATTAGTGCCACTATAGACCTTTGTGGCAACATATGTGTCAGTGCAGACACTGTGTCTGCTCTATGTTTGATGCAATCGGCAGATACTGAGAAGGAGATGGACCGGAGAAGCCTGTCAATCATCCAAGTTGTTAAAACAAGCCAAAAACCGCATAGGCATGCTTTTACCTAGCTCAGCAGCATCACTTTTCAGGCTGGTCCAAAGACATTTAAGTATGGAATGCACTCTAACAAAGATTTTTACAACAAAGACAGTCACCTCCCACTGTCTGCTCACCTGTTTGTTAAGAATCAAAGGGCTCTTCTTAAATGGCACAGGTAAAATCATGGCATGACTGTCAGATTCTCATCAAAAAATGCCACATACCACAATGCATGAAAAAATTCTTTTTCACATTCGTCAAAACCACCAACCCTGTCAAGGGTGTGTCAATATTCTTTCAGGTGTAACCAACTGTGGGAACTCTTATCACAATTCCCCAGAGTTTGCCTCAAAGTAGTGAAAGACTGAATGGCATAAAACTCTGATGAACCGTTTGAGTCTGGTCATTGTGAAGTGGAGAGAGCTGAAGGTAGGTGATGGCTCAGAACCCCAATGGTTTTATTATGTTGTGCGTGTGTGTGTGTGTGTGTGTGTCAAGAAGACTAATAAGTGAATCACAATTTTACCGTAAATAACTGCAGCATCACAGTATGTTAAAGAGCTGGGTGTGTTAGTATAAATAATGCTTTGCCAAATTATGTCCTTTTGTGGGAGTATAATGTCACAACTGCTGCACCAACTGAATCATTCTAAAAGTGATTTCCTCTGCCATGACTGAGTTCATAACTGACTATAAATGTGTAAACATGTGTATACACCACTTAAACATTTGTGTTCTAATCGCAGGGAAAACACTAAGCGTCCGAAACTCCAAACCGTAAGCTCTGTCCATTCATTTAGAGTTGTGACCCAAGTGTGTGTGTGTGTGTGTGTGCGTGCGTGCGTGCATGTGTGTGTGTGTGTGTGTGTGTGTGTGTGTGTGTGTGTGTGCGTGTGTGTGTGTGTGTTCTGCTTGTAAATTTATTTGTATGCTTATCTGACTCTGGCATCACATATGACTTACATAACACCCCAAAGCCATGTTAGCAGTACCACTCAGTAATATCAAGTCAAGCTCATCCATGCTTTTATTTCCCCAATAGAAAACTGTTCTCCCCAAAAGATTACTACAAATACAGCTTATGCAGCTACTAGAGGTCTATCATCTATCATGATATTACTTTAGTTCTAAAAGTTTACATTATGTTTTTAGTTATGGGTTAAGTCCAAAGTCCCTCCACTACCCAATAAATCACTGAATTGTCTTATGATGATATGACTGTACAGGGTTCTTATATATTTATAGACTCTGGTCATCTGGTAGTGCCATTTCCATACTATCCATGGGTGAGGTATCATTTAGCTATTATGAGGAAAGCAGGGGGAACTAAATGAAAAGTGAAGGCCTAGTGGCTAAGGAGTTGATCTTGGAACTGGAGCATTTAACCTCACATTGATCAAAGCAGACTGTCCCTGTAGTCAATTCACTGTAGGTTGCTCTAGATGAGACTGTCAGCTGAATGACATATCATAAAAACATGCCACATAAAAACAAACATACCTATATAAAAATGACAGGTTTTTCATGAGCTGTTGAGTGCTTTTAAAGTTGTTTTTGTAGCACTTTCTTTTAATTTAAATTACATTTTTGTTAAATGACTATATTTTAGAAGTACAGACAATGCAGCAGGCAAATGAAGGCTTCTGCCCCCGAGACACAGACCAAGAAGAGCCAGCTCCCAGAGTGCGGAGAGTTTTCCTAAGCAAACTTACGCTTGAGGATGATCCACAAAAGAAAATGTTGGCGAAAGAAAGCAAGACAGAGCCAGAGGAGAGGGCTGAAATGTTTGTGGAAAATCTCCAGAAATGTAAGGAGCATACCACATTAGCTGTGGGTGGCTTGTTTTTCTGTACTCACTTGTCTGAACATGTTCCATGTTCCATGTACAGGCCCTAAAAAATACAGTCTTACCTTACATACAGTAATAGTCTATTTTAGTAGTTACATATGTACATTGCAAAGTGCCCAGAAGCTCAACAGTTAAAGTAATTTTATGTTTTTTTTTACCTCCCTGTATACCACCCCACCCCCCCTTCTTTGTTGTTTGTGTGTGCTGTTTACAGGGCTGGAAAAGGAAAAAAAGAGAGGTGAAGCAACCCTTAAACATGTCACTTACTAAATTCAGTATAAAATACACATGTACTGACTTTCTAAACAACTCATGTTCTCTCCTTCCAGTGGATGGTGTGCGGCTGGTCCTGATTGGTAAAACTGGAGTTGGAAAGAGTGCTACAGGAAACACCATCCTGGGAAAAGAGGAATTTAGGTCCACTGCCCTAGCAACGTCTGTAACAACAGGATGTGTAAAAAAGATGACAAAGATTGGCTCCAGAATGGTGCAGGTCATTGACACCCCAGGTCTGTTTGACACGGCTGTGCCAAACGAGAAGATCAGAGAAGAGATTGGGAAATGCATCACCATGGCCTCGCCGGGACCCCATGTGTTTCTGCTGCTGCTATCTCTAGGGCGCTTCACCCAAGAGGAGAGAGAGACTGTAGAGATGATCCAAGAGACATTTGGAGAGCAGTCCAAAGCTTACACCATGGTGGGATTTACCAGAGGAGAAATTCTGCAAGAGGAAGACACAAGCATTGAGATGTATATTAAGTCCAGTCATGATAAGCTGAAAGAACTCATTGAAGAATGTGGTGGAAGATACCATGTCTTTTGTAATAAAGACAAAAACAATCGGCATCAGGTTAGCTCTCTTCTGGAGAAAATTGACAAGATGATTATCCAAAATAAAGGAAGATTCTACTCCACTGCTATGTTTCAGGAAACAGAAGCCAAGATTAGAGCGAGAGAGGTGAAACTCTTGGAGAAGAGAGTGGAGGAACTGAAGCAATCAAGTGAAGAGGCGTCTGTATCTTCTACAACCCAGCAAGTCCAGAAGAAAGGGGTCACCAATGTTCAAGCTGAATATGTCAGGACAAGGGATGAGGCGCTGGAGGAATTAAGGCTCCAAAAAAATAGGATGGAAGAGATGGAGAAAAGAATCTTACTGGAGCTTAACGTCATCCGCAGACAGGCGGAGGAAGAGGTGGCCCCAGCCACTACTGAAACTTTAAAACCAAAGCCTTCCAAATGCACCATTTCATAAGGCCTGTCTATTGGCACATACTAGGTCTTTTCCTTTTTCCCTTGTCTTTAATCTTTCCTCTGGTTTCTAAACCCAAATATACCTAATAAATAGCGAACATTGCACAATGGAATGTTTTCAGTAATGGCATTGTGGTGACCATAGACGTATAATGACCATAAGCCATAGACTGACCACTTTTAGATTTTAATTCCTCCTTCTTTATCAGAAATGCTGAGAGCTCATACATGAGACTTTTCCTAAATCCTGTTTGTATTGTTTCAATCAGAAATGTCTTTACCATTAGTGAATGTTTTTGTGTATTCATATTGATCCATCTTACAGTCTTTGATGTTAGTTAGGTTTCCTGTTCTGTTTTCAGCACTTCTGGCTCTTATGCAGTCAAACAAATGCGTTCACAATATCATCCTATGCTATGCATGTCTACATAGCCTCCAATGGTCTGCTGAGTGCCAGGCTCTGAAGGGCTCATCTTCTTATCTTGGGAACATCAGGTCTACTCTAGGAACACGGTGAATATGAAGCTGGGAGCAAAGCAATGGGCCATTAACCTGCTTATAATTTTTAATTATAATATGAAATCAACTGTCTGTTTTGATTGAAAATAAATAATAAAAATATATTTTCTCAGTAGCTTTGTCAGAGTCTCTATCTACAATGTATATTGTGTGAAATGTGCAACAAGGCATCAATTTGTGCAGTAACAACTCATAAAAAACCAAAAGCATGATATTCTTCACAGACTTGTGAAGGTAATAAATTATTTCTTAATTACCTGGGAAAACATTTTCCCATAGATGTCACCTCTCCTTAATGTATAGTATTTTTCACCCAGAAGTGCCACTGAAGTCCCCTGAGCATGGTACCAGCCCTACACACTACTTCCGAGGTGATGGCTGCCCCCTGCTTATGTCTGTGATGTGTTAAATGCAGTGTGTAAAATTTGTTGTGCGCTGTGTAATCACAATGGCAAATGGGAATCTCTGTTAATCAGATAGTGGCCCACTTGCAGAACTATTTCCCTGAAAATACTTTGTTGTCACCAGATGAGGCCACCCTGCTTCAAAGAGTAAAAAGTCCTGCCGTAAAATTGTTTGATCCTATTCATTAAATCAGGTCATTCTAAGTAGCTTTTTAGCCTGCTTCCAGGTCCAAATACAATTAGTCAAATAAAATGTTTAAGGTTCACGATAGTAGTGGAACATGACACGGTTTTTCCTTTCTGAAGCCTGTGTGTTCACCTTCAATCTACAAGTCGTGCAATTGACCCTTTCTTCAGACATAATGGATCTTCACTTCAGAGTTTTGCTCCTGCAGTCAAAAGTATAGCCCCTGTTGCATTCTTGACCATGCATCTCATGAAACCTTTTGAGAAATAGTGATGCGAATAACAATAACATTACTGAGAAGTGCAATAGGTGACCAATTAACATGCAAACTCTACATAACGTGTAGAGAGGCACTGCTGGGATTCCAGCCCGAAAGCTCCTGGTGCCCCATGCAAGATTAATCCTATGACTTCATAGAGGGCAATACAGGATAGTGTCTCTTTTTTTGTTTCACCTGTGTCTTATGTATGTAGACAGGTCTAACAACGTCCAGATTTTGGAAAATTTAAAAGGGGAGGCTCTCCAACCATTGGATAGCTGGCATTTTTGCTTAGCCACCTGCACCAGTTTTTCCAACTCTCCAGTCTTGCTTTTTGCTTTTCATTTGACACTATAATACCATGGATGCTTAACACTTTTATTTTCACAAACTTTTATTTATAGTGACGGTGTTTTACCTCAGCTGTTAAATATGTTTGTTTGAATAATTCACTTTTTGCTGAGTCTACTGCCTCTCTGTTGTCCTGCCCAGTATTTTGTGTATGAGTCTGCTTTATGAAGTCACTGCACTTCACATCCCGACTTGTGTGTAAGAATGTGACCTTAATGTAGCACCAATTGGTCACGATGAAACGCTGTCTTTTCAGGTCATGGTGAAACGCTGTATATGTATATGGCTGAAATGACAAAACCAACTTCACTTGAAATACACTCAATTAGAGTGCACATGGGAGGTAAGAATTTTCACATTTTATTAAAGATCTATACGTGTTATGCTATGCTTATGTGGGTAACATGCAGTTACAGAAATACCCTTTTCAGCTTACTTAATTAGCTTTGAGATGGCAATACCAAAAAGGGAAACCTAAACATAATTGCCCATAAACCCACCACCTATATTGCATGGTATTTTTGAACATTTACACATAAAAAATTAATGTGAGATTAGGCTTTATTTTTTTACATACATGGATGAAAAAACATTTGTGTAAAACAACACAAACAAGTGTAGCTATTAGGTATTACAAAATTGTTAAGTAATTTATCAGGTAAGACCAAATGTCATGTGATCTAATATAGCATCTTCACAGGTAAATGTTTGCTATGGTTAGTGTTGGTTATATGTTGATATAGGTGATACAGGTTCATGTTGATATCAAGTTAATTAAAGCATAATCTGGTTGCAAATATGAAACAAAAATAAAAGAAACAATGCCCCATGTTTGATTTCTCACAAAGCTACATTTTATCACAGCTTTACTTTTAGTTTCGCACTAATATGATGCCTGCAATTGTTTAATCATATAATTATCTCCACACCAACCCAGACATTCCCATACAAAATCCAGACCATGTTGCCCCATTTTGCCCATCCCCACCTCAGCATTGCCCACCACACACACAGCACTGCCCCCCACACACAGCCCATCACCAGCATTCCCCCTAACAACACTAACTTTGTAGGCACTGAAGACCCATTCCTCCCACTCATCCTTGGGGTTCTATCTGGTTATGTTTAAGATATAGTGCACTTTTCCTTGTTCAGTTGTATGGTCTTAGCCATAGCTTCAGCTTCAGCCTTTTCTGCTTGTCTGCGAATACTATTTCGACTTCTAGCCAGATCAGCAAACACTCTGTCATCTATTTCTTTGACCTTCTTGCCATGGTTATTCTCCAGGTAGGCCTCTAATTCTTCCAGTCTCTTCACCTCTTGTTCCCTCTCACCACATAGGTTTCTCAATTTCCTTTCCACTGACAACTTGAGCTTGGATATTTCTCCCATTAAAAATGACACATCTTTATCTTTATTTGCTTGCTCTAGTTCCAGTTCCCTCAGTTTATGTTGAAGCATTCTCATTTCTCTTGCTCGGATCTTTGCTTCTGTCTCCTCAAACATGGCTGTGGTGTAGAAGCAGTTTCCATTTTGTTGAATCATCCTGTCAATCTTCTCCAGGAGAGAGGTGACCTGTTGTTCCAGTGTGCCCTTGTCCTTGTTGCAAAAGACATGGTATCGACCACTACAGTCTCTAATCAGTTGCTGCAGAGCAGGTGGGCTTTGTTTAATGAAAGTCTTGATGTCAATGTCTTCATCCTTAAGCTGCTCACCCATAGTGAAGCCCACCATTGTGAAAGCTTTTGAGTACTCGCCAAATGTCTCCTGAATCATTTTCACCGTCTCTTTCTCCTCTTCGGTGAAGCGTCCCAAAGCAACCAGCAGCAGAAACACATGGGGTCCCGGCGAGGCCATGGTGATGCATTTCCCAATCTCTTCTCTGATCTTCTCGTTTGGCACAGCCGTGTCAAACAGACCTGGGGTGTCAATGACCTGCACCATTCTGGTACCTATCTTTCCTGTCTTCTTTTTACATTTGTTTGTAATAGACACCATTGCAAGTTTGGAAAGAAATTCCTTCCTTCCCAGGATGGTGTTTCCTGTGGCACTCTTTCCAACACCAGTCTTCCCAATCAGCACCAGCCGTACACAATCCACTAGGTTAAAGGAAAGCTTAATTGTTTAAAATGCTTAAAATGCTTGAAATTACATATCATGTTTGTCCTAAAATTAGAAACCTGGGCAGGTTTTTAAGCAGACTACTCTACCTGTTTTTTTTTCTCTTTCAAGCCCTACAGAGATGGGGGAGAGAGAGAGATAAAAGAACATGCGTAAAAGATTATGAAACTCCTTTTCTAGTAAGAGAAAATACGCTTAAGCAATTAGCCTTAGCAATCAATTATTTTTAAAGTCCTTACATTCGTTGAGTTTTCTTGAAAAGTGGGGAGGTGGCTCCTCCTCCGCTAGCTCCACTGCTGGTTTAGGCTCTTGTCTTTCCCGTTTGCATGCAGCCATTTTGTGCCTAAACTCACCTCTAGGTTTAGCTCTGTTGCAGCGTTGAGTGCCTGAAACAGAAACCATTATTCTTAAGCAGTCTGTGTATTTAAATCAAAGATGCCCAGCTCTCATGCCGTCTTGGTGCTGTGTTAAACCTACACGCTGTAATGTCATTGCATTGAATTATACTTTATCATAGTATTATTGTTATTATTATTATTGTAAGTATTATTAAGTGCACCAATTAATAAAAAAACGTGTTAGTATTCATGGTAGCGCTTGCTACAGAGGAGGGATTGTGGAATATGCACACAAAGTATTACCAACATGTGAATATGTTTTTACTCTCAATAAGTGTCTTTAGTGAGTAAGACTTAACCTACCGTGAGACAACAATCCCTTTTCCAGACAGGAGAGATTGTGAAATATGTGGAGATGTCTTTGTAGAGATGTTTTTCCTCCAGATTTCACCTCTACAGATCCTGGTCTTGTTTTCCCTTCATTTATATAGACACCTTTGTGTTAAACACCTCCCTGATGACAGTGATGGAATTTGATCAATTTGATTGGGTAGCGAGGAGCATACAACTTCCATAGTCAAAATATGTTGACAATTTTTTTGGTGACATTTTGTGACTCCCTCAACCGCACATATTTAACAAGCAGTGTAGTGTGTGGTATTTTGTTTTTTCAGATAAGAATCTAGCGACTAAGCGATACACTAAAATGCAGAATTGTTGTATGGCCTTTATTTTACTATACTTACAGTGCCTTTTTTTGATTGCCTTCAAAGGGTAGACAGCTGTTATCTGATGGATTTCATGTACAAATACAAGTCAGACTATAGTTACATGCAATACATACATTTATGGGGAGACCAAGAATATGCAAAACACATCTGCCTTCCTCAAGATGTACATGCATTTCAAATTTCAGGCTCTTCGGGTCTCTGTCGGTATCTGATTCTGCATGAAACACTGGCCCTCACGCAGTCAGTTCACCTGTGCACTGACAGAGCTGTCATCACAAGGGTTTGCGATAGCCCTGGAATGGTCTTACGTACTACGTATACTTCATCTATAGATGAAGAACAGATATGTCATTATTTCTTATCTGTCATCATTACTTATCTGTGTGCTGTATGCAGCAGGAGCAAGAAGAACCTGTTAGTAACTACATTAATATCATTTACCTTGCTGTGTGATCTACAGTATAAGCCTTCACAAACTTCACACAGTGACGTTTTTGTTGTTATTATTCTTTTTACTTTTTTATGTCGAGTTAAGCTTAACCCCTTAATATATGGGCTTGGCTGAAACATCATTGTTCAGATCATGAACATTTCAACAGTACAGTCCAGACAAATATGATCTTACACTAAGCTGATTTTATATTTTTTCTCCTATGGGGTTTGTAGGAAAAACAAATCAGAATTCAAGGTGGCCTGAATCACGGGCATGTTGAAATATAAACATCCTTTGCAACTACATTAAGACAGCACTATAATCACAGCAATTGCCCCAGGAAAGCCCTTTACAGCATACAATTAATGCACTTGCAATTAATTAGTAAAAAGACATGCTTTAACATGCTTGTAGTAAGCTTTTAAGTTAGTGCATGAGAAAGTTCATCCTATCTCAGCCACTTGTATCTTTATAAATAGAGCACTAAAATCAACTACCAAGGATAACTGTATTTGTCTCCTACCATTCTGGTACAGCCAGCTGTATCTATACTGCAGCCACACACATATACTCTCCATCCATACAACAAGAGTCAAACAAAAAAGTATTATAACAATAAATAAATAGATAAATAAAAGCAAATAAAAGAATTAACATGTTAAAATGACTAAGACACTTAAGGATAGAACATGTTAAAACTCGATTAATTATTCTAAAGGGAGATTATAAGTACTAATGAATTCCTAAATCTGTATGTCCTGCATGTGAGTAAAGCGTTGCTATGGTCAGAAAGAAACTTTGTTACCATGCTTGTATGTCTATGTGACATTTGGACATTTTTTAGTATCATTTTGGATTTTACCACCTTCCAAGAAAAACCTGGACTCGAAGTAAAGACTGCTTGAGCTTGCCAAAGCCATCAGCAGGCCAAAACCATCTGGGCAGTTCGAGCCTCAGGTATAGGTGACCTTTTACTGGAACAATGGGGCAATGTGTGGGGCCAGTGTGAAGGTTTAGCTGCAGGTTCTAAGCTCTCGGTATAGGTTATGTTGGGGCAAAGGTCCAGTTCCGTTGACCCCTAGACGTCAGGTAGAGTTATAGAATTCTCAGGTATAACTCGTGGCACAGAAACAACAATAGGGCTACATTCCCCACTAGCCCCGTTTATATGGACACCTTTTTTGAATCCGATTGAATTTAATCAGATTATTAGAATTAGAACTAGAACTGTTTATATGAGCCTCAAATAAAGAGATTCGCGTTTGAAGAAAGGTGTAAACCACCTATTTTAATGGGTTTGAAAATTTAAACGGTTTCATTTGAATCCGATTATTTGACTGTATATATGGGACGTTTTTAATCGGTTTCTGTAAATAAAGAGATTAAAAGTGAAATTTTGTGTCCATGTAAACGGGGCTAATGTTTTCCTTTTATTATATTCATAAAATGAACTTTGTTGGATTATGAACTTGTCATGGATTTTAATAGCATGGAAATGAATTAAAAAGTAATATCAAAACTAATTTCCCATTATTGGGCTACACTGTCTTGCTTTTCAAGCAGTTCATTTACCTGATCAGATACTTTGTGTGAACTTTAAAACTATTGCGCTTATATTGCTGAAATTATGAAGTTCATTTGTATCTAAATTATTTAATTTAAGAGTAATAGGTAAAAACCTCAAAGAAATTGCCATCAGGTATATGCCAACAAAATGTGGAAATAGTAATGTTGTGTATAACTTAAGGTCAGGTTATAGTGACCTGTTTGTGGCCCCACATTATCAATGAATAAAAACACATAAAAATAATATTTGTACTTTGAATACTATTTTAAAACAAGTACTTTCGTGCTTTAATTTTAGAAGCTTTGTTGTGTGCACCTGAAATTTTCTTGTTTGCGCCAGAAACAATTTTGGTTTTGTTTTTTTTGCCTACTTTTGGTTTTAATGTGAGCCAGAGAAAGGTTTTTCTCTCATTTCACTTTAGGGCTTTGTAGATATACACCACAAGATGGGAAAATCTTACACAGGATAGGTTAGCCAACATTAGGTTAGGTTAAGGTGTTGCTCCCACAGCTCACCATAGGAGGGCAGCATGATACAGTGACACAAGGACTATCCGAGTGTTTCTAGTTAGAGGTTGCTTTACTGGCTGTTAGTATGTTACTGGGCTTACTGAATTTAAAAAAAAAAAATGCTTTTTATGGCAGTCTTTTTTCTCAATTTATATTATGTATTTCTCTTACTCACATGCTTACACTTACAGAAAAAATGTAGGGCAATAAGAATATTTCTACATGTAACAATTTGTAGAACAACATTAATAGCTGAAACAGACTACATTAAGTCTGAACCAAATGTAAACCAAAGCTGAGTAACAAATGAATATGGATAATTTTCTCTTCTATCCGGCTGACTATTATACTATAGTACTGCACTGATATACTATACTATACTATACTATACTATACTATACTATACTGCATATACTCAAAAAATACTGCTTTGAAACAACTTTAAAAAAAAACTAGGCAAGCAGCTGTATGGTTTAGCAATGGTATAGCCTACTCATAACTTACATGGCACAGGTTAAAACAGCGTATGGATCCATACAGCATATTCACTTCTTTAAAGTTGGTTTCTCTGCTTCACTTTCTTTACAGTGTACTATACCATAGCCTATGAGTGGTACATTTAAATTTAAGTAAAGTGTCAAACATTTTTCAAAGCATCTTACCAACGATCCGCTGCCCACAATAAAAAAAAAACAAACCTAAATGAAAATTGTGAATATGTATAAAACTTAAATGCTAGGGATTATGTCAGTTTGGTGTAACATTTGCAAAATAAAGTGTGCTCATACAAGCTACTTATGCTGTTCTGGAGAGTCCATGACAAGCAGGGCACATCATAACCAAAACCAAGAAGCCATAACCTTAAAGTCCCTTCTGGACGCAGATTAAAATGCGTTCCATTGCGTGTATCGAGGAGCAATTCTTCTTCTGGCCACAAAGAGGCAGTAATTACCAAAAGCACAACAGAGAGGCTTGACATGGTGTCACTGTCTCACTATAGTTGATGCAACCATTTTTGCACTATGCACTCACACATATGTGGCAGAGTGACAACGTGTGCGATTGAATACATGAAGCATTAAAAAACCAGTCTGTCCAGAAAAAAGGTCAATGAGCTCTCTGGAGCACCAACGATATACTGTGGCAAATTGAAAAAACAGCAGGCCAAATATTTTTTGTCTGACTTCATCATGCATAATTTGCAGAATTAGCACCTACTTTTTAATCTAGTCTTTAAAGCTTACATGTAGCTATTGTGTGAAGCAACAACAGTGTAGGCCTGGCATTTAAGGAATCCTTAACTGTGAACTTTCTGGGCTTGGCAACATTCTTCTTAAATGTCATATGACATGTATAACTATGATCTACATTACAATGTTCAGAAGAGTGGCTGTGTGCACATCCCACCAACTGGCCAGGCGCAAGACAAATAAAGATAAACTTCAATTAAAGAAAGCGAATTGTCCACACAACACTGCTAGTCTCACATGTTTTTTCTTGAACAGAAAGCAACAGTTGGACCCTGCTGGGGCAAAAACACGTGAAACTAGCAGTGTTGCTGACAATTAGCTTTTTTAAAACTATGATGTACAGCATTTAGTTCTGATTGGTTGAAGATTTTTTTTTAAATGTTATGTAAACTGCACTTCAATTTGACTACCATCGCTCCAAAACGTGAAATGACAGAGTAGCCTACACATAACCATCTTATGACTGTCATATATACATTGGTTTAATTTGCATCATAGATAGATAGATAGATAGATAGATAGATAGATAGATAGATAGATAGATAGATAGATAGATAGATAGATAGATAACCTAGAAATACTACGCAATACCGAATCACCGAATCCTGCTTACAAGCACTTCAGCATTGGCATTTAGGAATTCAAGTATGTAATATAAGTATTAATTTAGGCATTATCCACCATACGGTAGCGCATGCACCGTCAGCGCGCACAACGGGGCGTGGCTCATTAAACTGTGACGCTGATGACGCATGTAGTCGTGGTGGGGGAAGAGCAGGAAGGTTAAAAAGCCGCCCTGACCCATCCGCCTTCTTTACCGACGACTCGGCCCGGACTTGCCGTTTCACTGCCTTTCCCGATCTCTCCATACCTTCACTGTAAATATCCACTCTGGGTGTTTCTGGACCATGGCAACCTTGAGAACGTTGAGGAAACTCTGCCAACAAGCTCATCACCAGGCGTGCAGCCTCCATGTGTCCGCTACAAGGTAAGCCATCCCGAACAGCTGTGATGCCGGTGCCGGTGTCTGAACACAAGCCGGCCTTTTACCGTTCTAATATTTATTGGACATTTTTATAAGTATCTGTGTTGCCTTTTTCTTTATCGGTTAAGACAGAAAACCACGTTGCCATGCAACGCACAGTGACTTCTCCGGCTTTTCGTTATTTGAGGAACCAGTGCGACGATAGCATTTATGAGCTGAGTGAAGCCGGGCTCCACTGCTGCATTTGTTCAGTTTGTTGCTGTTAGTGTCGCTGTCTACTCGTAAAGCATTTGGATAAACAATCAAACTCTTGGACGAATGCCACTGAACACATTTCACTAGTTTATTTCAGCCGAATACTGTCTTATGTAACACACACTAGAATAGCATTAGAATAACCTGAAGCGCCATCGTGTGGCTTCACTGGTATATAGATACATTGCTGTAAGCGCGGATGATGAAATCGTCCCGTTCACTTGCATTTCCTCTAAAGCCCTTCTGGCGAACAGGCGTCAGTGGAGGGGTTAGAAAAAAAACCCACCAGTTTCGTGGCTGGCGACCAGGGCACGGGGCCCAGATGACTTGACTTGACTTTTTCTAGTCTAGCTATGTTTAGGCTTTGGATTGATCCAGTTAAGCTCAGCACGTGCTGGCTTTTATTTGCAACTCGCCATCCGGCACCACGGCGCGCATTGCCGCAGAAATTGGACAAACTCGATTTCTGTATGCACGCAACCAGCTCCACTGAACTTTATGCTCATGCCCTGCTTTGTAATTAATTATGTTCCCTCAGTCCCTCACGAATGAAGAGATCTTTGTTTTCTGAGTTAAGCACAGTAGTCCTGCCCACGTTTTCAGTGTTGACACGGTTATACATACCCAGCTTATACGATTTCATGTACTTTCATGGGAGAGGATGGATAGATGGATGTGTGGATACAAAACACAGTATTGGCAGATAAAAAATAAGCGTACCTTGTGTCTATAGCATTGTAGCTTTATTTGAGTCAACGTGTATTTTGTTTAACTGGTGCTCCAAGATGGGTGTGCGCAATTTAAAATACTTTCATATTTTGTAGTTGATTGATGACTTATCATTTCATTTTCAAAAATGGGGCTGTTGCATATCCCTTTTTCAGTTGTTAGTAAGACAGACGACGTTGTGAGAGAGTGGCTAGTAACAGTAGTAGACAGCTGTGTCTTTGGTTGACAACAGTGCACTGGGCAGTTTAGAGGTGGTCTCCTTTCCCTTGTGTCCATTGACAAACTGACCTGAATTCTTGTTGCTTGTTGCCATTTTTTTTGCCTAGTGAACCCCTAGTTACATCACTATTGATGCTTCATTAAACCTCAACAAGTGATGTTATATAAGAACGATCTCGTTTTCTAGACACTCAAATAGGTTTTGCGTATGGATGCCGCACTTCTGCCGCGACGCTCTTATTCCCAACTTCCTAAGTCAGTCACCGAAGAGATTTTGTGCCACATGTCGCGAACACTGCGGTGATTGATTGTTTGACCTCATCAATCATTAATGAATTTGCAAGCTAGGCCACCTCTTAAGACTTTCTCCCCTTTTTTATTGCTGCGTGTATGTGCTTACTGGATGGTGCTGGTTTAGGCTGCTGCACATGCCATTCTGAGTGCGCGCCGGTGACACTCACAAATAAATTATTTCAAAGGTGGTCCTGACCTCTCTCAAAGCGGGATTGCAAAGGGTTATGCAGTTTCTCTTGCTACACATGGGGGGACAGAACTAAATGCCTTTTTATAAAAGACTATTGGGTTATGTTCACTAAATTAAAATGTTCAAATGTCAAAGCCATGAGCAGTTAAATTGACCATTATTGCTGTCCTGGTGTTTTTCTTTTTTGTAGTGATGTTTGTTCTGAGTTTGCTTGGACAATGGTGTAACACAAGTTTATGTCATGCTAAACAGGAACAGATATTGGACATGGTTGGCACAAAACAGCTTGTGATTCATGTTGATTACCAGCAGCCTTAAGAAAGTTCAAGTCAGATAAAATATCGGCACACTTGCGCGCACACAAACATGAATATTTGCATGTGGTACTTACAAGTATTTCTTAGTGATGAATAATGTGATCATGACTTAATTAAATGATATCACTTTTAAACAGCAATCTGACACCGGGGCTGTTTTTCATGCTGCAGTTTATATTGTTATCTTGCATTAAGAGCTTTTCCCAGCTCTGGTTAATTTGGGTTCATATTGAAAAAAAAAATCGGACAGAAAATAAAGAGCATTTTATTTAGGTGGGGTTAGGAGGGTGGGATTTTTGCTATTAGCTTCTTGGATACACACATTCCTGCACTTGTAACAGATGCACTTGTAACAGATGTGCACACTTGTTGATCACTGACTCATCACAAACTCATGAAGCAGATCTGTTGACCCTCTTTTTTTAACCTTGCAGACAGGAAGCGGTAGTGATCTCGGGCAAGAAGCTGGCGCGGCAGATCCGGGAGGAGGCGCGGGCGGACGTGGAGGACTGGGTCTCCTCGGGCAACCGACGGCCTCACCTCAGTGTGGTGCTGGTGGGCAGCGACCCGGCAAGCCACTCGTACGTGCTCAACAAGACCAGAGCAGCGGCTGACGTGGGTAAGGGTGGACACACACACACACACACACAGTGTTGTATGTGCTGAACAAGACCAGAGCAGCGGCTGACGTGGTTAAGGGTGGACACACACAGAGGCGCACGCGCACAGTCTTGTATGTGCTGAACAAGACCAGAGTAGTGGCCGACGTGGGTAAGGGAGCACATTCTCTCCGTGTGAGCTTTTAGTTATGCGTACGTCATAAATAACACAAAGTAGGCATGGCTGCGCAGGTTCTCAATCATCCAGGCCATGGTAGTCACAAGTGCTGAACTGTAAGGCAACTGCACTCCTTCTTGAGATTGAAGATGTTTCTGGTCGTCTAGGAGACTTAAGAAGTTTCCCTTCTCAGGCAGCAATATAAATTGTGCACACACACACACACACACACAAACACACACACACAAACACACACACACACACACACACACACACACACACACACACACACACACACACACAGAGTCTTGTATGGGATTTTGAGCATATCCATCCACAGTACAAGGGGGAAGCCTATCTGGTTGATGTTAGACGGGTGTCGTGGCGAGGTAGTCCAAATGTTAGCCGCATTGGAGTTACAAACCCGTCTGTTTGTGTCTGTCTGCATACGTCAACGAGAACTGCTTGTCAAAGAAGTGGTGGGCATTAAAATGCAGCAGTGAAGTCGAGCACAAATCTTCAACGTGACTGAGCTCACACCTTCCCGATCTCCGTAGCAGATGGCGCAGAAGTCATGTGTTGTGTGTGGGAAGACGATGAGGGGGCGGAGTGTGGGAGTGGGGTGCACTGAGAGGTCAAGGTTTTCATTTTTATACCACATTTAAACATAACACAAAGCACCCCACAACACAAGCTTGAAAAATAAGATGGTGAAACCATAAAACAAAGACCATAAAAGGGTATATAATACTGACAAGGCAATGAAATAAAAATGAGTAACAAACAAATAAAGGGCAGGCTTGACCACATATAAAATACGATAAAAGCCTTGGAACCAGCTTAAAATAGAGAGAAAAGGCATGTCTTCAAATTGGACTTAAATAATGATTGGATTTAAATAATAATTGCATATAAGGAGAGAAGTTCAGTGGTGGGGTGCCGGACAACGCACCTGCACAGACATTGGTGAACTTCTGGCCAACCAGTGCAAAGTTGCGTCACCAAGAAGCCATTAGCTAGCTAGCTAACTAGCGCGAGCAAGATGCTTACAGACAAAATTTACAGACCCTTGCAGTTGCTTCCACACATCTGAAAAAGGTCTGTAAGCTTTGTCTGTAAGCGTTATGCTCCCCCGTGTTTTTTCGGGTCATATGACATGGTTAGAAGTTTGGTGACATCCTTCCACCTTTCAGGCATGTCTGACATCAATTCTAACAATCATGCAGCATTTCCACCCCAGAATGCATCCCTGACTGCAAACAGCTGTAAACGTTTTTATCAAGTCGAATGAGCCTTTTGCCTGTGCAGGCATGATTCATAAAAAGGGGGCTCTCTCAAACTAGCTTCAACAGGTCACACCCTTGTGTGTTAGAATATACCCTTGTCTCGCAGCTTGTAAGTGCTTCCATTGACTACTTGCTTAGAAAATAATTTTGTGACAATTTCAACGAGTTTAAGCACATTGTTTGTCCAATTTTCGACATGGACACTTGTGTGTCATGGTTATCCAGTTGAAAATGGCACGTTACTGTATTATAAACTCTAACATTGTGCATAAAGGCATGACTCCTGGAAGGTGTGTCTAAACTAGCCCCAACAGGTCTACTGTAGCATAGTGGAATTTTTATAAAGGAGAATCCAGTTTTGCGAGTTGAAGCGAGGTCTTCAAAGGTGTATAGATGTGTTTCCATGCTGCTGTGTGTTTATTGTGACCTTTTAGTACAGTTTCTCAAAACATTTAGCAGAGGGGTGTATTAGGCGGTTAATGAAATGTCGTACCACAAATATGTGTCATTGGAGAGCTCAGGCTGAGATGCTAGCCTTATTATGTACTGCTAATAAGCTAGTACAAGCTTCTTTAAATTGTGGTGATACCCATGAGTAATAGCTTATCTACTTCAGTTCAGTTTTTGGAGGTGGCTTATCAGGCCAACCATGCTTGGGTGTATCAGCACAAACACACACACACACACACACACACACTTCAAGCATGAACGTTGTGAATGTGTACGGTAAAGAATGTGTTTCAAACACATGCACACAAACTCAAATGTATGAAGGAGACTACTCCCTACTATCACAACTTCCTTATTGCTGTAGAATTCCCATGGTGGGAATGTTAAATCTTGCTTTCACTGAGTGAGGCATTAGACCGAGTTAGACAATCTTGAAAGTAGCCCTGCCACATATTTCATCCAACTACTTTCTGAACTGGCTGATCCTGATAAACACACTAATCAACACAAGAGACTTCAGTAATTAGCTGATCTACCATTCTGATAAGTGCACATGTAGAAGGAAAACATGACACTTTTCTGAACCTGGGACCTCCACTTGTCGATGCACTTTATTAAATGACTTCTATTTTCAAGCTGAATTAATAATACATATAGCAGTCAGCAAAGCTGCAATACCATACCAGTCATGTCTTCTATGAGTTTAATAACCTTACACTGATCAAAAGGCTTACTGAGGCTTGTTTTATGGAGACAGGCAGTTTGTAAATTCTAACGGCTGATTGGTTCTTCAGGTATCAGCAGTGAGACCATCCTAAAGCCATCCAATATCAGTGAAGAGGAACTGCTGGATCTCATCCACAAGCTCAACCTGGACCACCGGGTGGATGGTCTACTGGTACAGCTACCATTGCCTGGTAAGTGCCCACACACATACACATACATACCTTTTTAGCAGCGTTTTCATACGCATGTGTAGAAGGTTGCCACATCTGTAATAGAGCTGCTGGGTTTGGAGGGAAAAAACGGTTGCCAAAACCTTGCTGGCACAACTGTCACTGCATAGTATTGAAACAATGAACTAGGCATAAGAGCACCCCTAGAGCTGAAATTTCTGGTGACCTTCCAGTGTGTCACTATAATGACTCTACTAGAACATAGCGACATGACACCTGATACAGGGTGGTACTTGGACTGCTAAGCTGGAAAGCAAAGTGCTCCTATTTTTGAACACTTGGCTCATGCAGTTCCCTCACTTTTTTTTATTGGGGCCATTTGACTTCGCCTGTCTTGCAGCTGGCTGACCTACCCCAATGTCAAACAAGATCGGAAGAGATTTCTGCCATTAGTTCGAAAGCAGCTGGCTTAAGTTTTCTCGCACCCAGGGGTTACGGGGGTTTTATTCTGGGCTGTTTGCAGAGTAACCCATAAACACACAGAATTAAAAGAATTTTTGCGAAGTGGTGGGAAATGTCAAGGTCCAAAGAAAAACAGAAAGCGTTAAATCAATGACCTTTCTGAACTTAATGAATAGTTGTATTGAGTCTTGATAAGTCTTGATTTCAGTATTGATCAAAACAACACCAATTGAGTCACCTTTTTCCCCCCATAATCAAGCGCTCCTTTCTGTCCTGCTCTTGGCTCTGCTCATTTGCCCTCCCCTTCTTCTCTCGCTTCCCCAGAGCACATCGATGAGCGCCGCGTTTGTAACGCCGTGTGTCCAGACAAAGACGTGGACGGCTTCCACGTGGTGAACGTAGGCCGCATGTGTCTCGACCAGTCCACCATGCTGCCCGCCACGCCCTGGGGAGTCTGGGAGATCATCAAGCGCACCGGTGAGGAGCGTCACGCATGGACACTTTTTGACCTTTTGACAAGTCCAGTGTGAAGAAAATTGAGATATGGTGCCGAACTGTTATGGTATTCATTATGCTCATGTGTGGTAACATGTCTTGTTTCCATTTAACTTCTCGCCATCAGCCTTGAAAATTCAAAGTAATTCAGCTCAACAAAATGTCTCTCAGCGTCTGTTTTTTGACAAATGAAGATTAATGCACATTTTATGGGTTTTTCCAAGAGAGATTTTCCCATTTGAATAACTAAAAATGTGCATCAAGAGGTTGGATGGCCAGCTATGATGCATGACTACTCATGATGTGGCACTATAAAGTAAGCTAGGTGTGTAACGGAAGTGCTCTTGTGCAGGCATCCCCACACTGGGGAAGAATGTGGTGGTGGCCGGCCGCTCCAAGAATGTAGGCATGCCCATCGCCATGCTCTTGCACACCGACGGCAGACACGAGAGGCCTGGGGGTGAGTGAGGGAGGGAGGCCTTTTTCACATCTGTATTCATTTTTTAAGAGACTGTCATTATTTATGCTCGTATGGCTTCTAGGTGTTTTTGAAATGTATGTTTTATGTACAACTATCATGTAAATGTTGGTATTATGTTACATTTATATTTAGCAGATACACTTGTGTGTCGTATTTGGTTATGTACACTGGGGGGGGGGGGGGGGGGGGGTCAGTCCGGAAGTCTTATACTGACACCAAAACAAAAATCTCGGAGCAGGAAAGAGTAACCCTAGTAAGGCAGTTGACAAATGAAACACGTAGAACTTGATTTTCACTCTGTTGTTAGTGGATATGACAATCTCGTTGTTTGAGTAGAATATACTATTGAGGTGGGGGTGGGGGGTGGGGTGCTAACGGTCAAGAGATTGGAGACCAACTCTCAGCGTCTCTGCTGTGTGTCTGCTGACCCTCCGTGGACATTGACCCACTTTTCCACGGCTGTGGTCATAGTGATGAGGCAGCATTAGTCAGAAGCCTGGGATATGTATTACCATGGAAGTATTTTAGTAACTGGAGACCAAGAGTGACCAAGTACCTCATTCATTTTAATGGTCCATGCTAGCCTAGAGAAATTCAACTGAAATTGATTGTTTCAATCAGAGTATTTTTTCTGCCACTGTGATGTTGGCAAATGAATTCAGTATGTCTCACTGTGAGCGTGCAATCGTATTGAAAATCATACAGCTGGTGTTTTTTAAAAAGATGTGCTCAAAATACAGCCAAGCCTAGCTGACATGGTCTTGTACTACTGTTCTCCAGGTGACGCCACAGTGACCATCTCCCATCGTTACACCCCTAAGGAGCAGCTCCGGCAGCACACAAAAATAGCAGACATCATTGTCGCTGCAGCAGGTAGTAAACCAGTTACAGTACAGACACACACACACACACACACACACACACACACACACACACACACACACGAAAAAACATGCATCAACCTTTTTTCAGAAGTAGCTTTATTCAACGGACCCCAGTGGTTTAGTTTAGTTAGCTTTAGTTTGCATGATTCAATGATTAAGGATATATAATCATTAAAGATGTAGTCCAGTTTTTTCTGGTCCACACTATATATGCACACGCATACGCACACACAGGAGGGTGTGCTCACTGGTGTGAGTGACCTAGACAGTTTTAGACCTTCCACTCTCTAATCCACAACTAGTCACTCTTCATTAGCAGTAAGCTGCTGTCACCACTACCTCAGAAGCTTTCTCTGTCAGGTACACACTCATAGCTTATAGTAGTGGAGGTCCCAGCTAAAGAAAGTAAGTTTGGCCTTCTATTACTTCTGCCCATGCATTTAACATGGGGGATTTGACGAATTGGCAGATGTACCTGTCTGGTGATTTGTGTCCTTATCAGTTGGTTTAAAAAAAAAAGGTTGGATGTGGCAGGGTTTTTACTTTCTGAAGCTGAGGTCTTTTGTTTCTGCTAACAGAGCAGAGTGGTATAGTACAAACACACACACACATACATATCAGCAAGTAGTAGAACCATTCCAAAGAGCAGAAATGGACTAGAATTGATCTAGGGAGTATTCCAAGCATCTGGTTTACTGATTGACCCAGATAAGTAGACTCCGATGAAGTGGTGAACCCCCTAATAGAAGAACATATGCCTTTGCTTTACTGGGAGAATGAAGCCATAAGACCATTCTACAAAGACTTAAAATGTCCTCCTCTTTCCTTTAGGCATTCCTAATCTCATCACGGCGGACATGATCAAAGAAGGGGCGGCTGTCATCGATGTGGGCATCAACAGGATACAGGACCCCCTGACTGGCAAAAACAGGCTGGTGGGAGACGTGGACTTTGAAGGTGGGTTATAGTAGCATGACTAGCATAAAAACCCATGGTGTGCTATTGCACACGTGGCAGTGTGGGTGCAGTATTTGTTGCACACTTGTTTTCTCGAGCAGTCATCACAGCTCTGAGGCTTGCCAATTTTGGCTTCTGAAAGCTCCCAATAAGGCATAACCCATAGCCCGAAATTGGGAACAGACACAGTACACAGGTTGATTCCAAGGGTTTGCCAGGCATTATGGGAAACCTTTGAACTGTTTGTTGAGATATCATCCATCCCAGAATGTACAGGAATTCATATTTTTGAGCATTAACCAATGCGCCATTACGCGCCAGACATGACATGGGAGATGCAGCTTGTATACCATGGTCATAGAACAAAACGCGCATGAGTATGTCGTAACTGGAAAAGCTGATTTTGGTGATTGTGTGTGTGTATGTGTGCGCACTACTTCACAGAAAGTCAGAGTCTAAGTCAGAGGAACCAGGAAAGCATGTGCTAATCTGACAACAGAAAGTGTCAGCAACTGGTCAGAGGGTCACAGACCCCCCAACACACACCCACCCACACACACACACACACACACACACACACCAAGCCCTTTGCCCTCTGCTGACCATGTGTTTGTGTGTTTGTTCGCAGGAGTGCGCCAGAAGGCCAGCTACATAACCCCTGTGCCTGGGGGGGTGGGCCCCATGACGGTGGCCATGCTGATGAAGAACACTATCAAGGCAGCCAAGAACATGCTCCTTACCCCCCCAGAGCGAGTGCGCATGGTCGCCTCCTCCTAATTTCCCCTACCGTCCCCCTTTCCCAACTCATCCAGCAACCCCCCACCAGGACACTAGTGCACATTCCACCCCATGTGCGCGTGGTAGTCACCGCCTAATTTGCCCAAGCTAACCCCACCCTTCCCACCGGTCTCATCCCCCTTCCGACCACCTCAGCCCTGCCACCTAGACCCCCACCCCCCCACCCCACAGGACACCGATACACATTCCACCTCCTTGCACCTGCTCTGCACTAGGAGCGACTGTGGCAGGCAGAAAGGCGATAGCTTTAACTTCTATTTTTATTCTCCCAAACCTGTCTGGCCTGAGCCTTCCCACCCACCAGGTCGTGTCCATGCTCCCCCTCTCTAATGTGCTCACAGACAGACTCGCTCTCTCCTGTTACTCCATATCCTTGCTTTTTTTTCTCTTTCAGTGACTGTTACAAGTTGGTTTCAATTTGTATTTTATTTTAAAACATTTACTATTTATCATATTTTATTGTAGTGGCAAGAAGACCAGGAAGCGCAGCATGTAATTAATCAGAAAACCGCTTTTTTATTTATTGTACTTTTTTCCCATATTCCTGAATAACACCTTTTTTTTATCAAGAGTGCGCACAAAAAGAGGAAAGTATGTTGGTCAGGAGATTTTTTTAAAAAAAATTGATTATGTATACATTTTATATACAGGCACATATGTGTATGTATGTATGTAGACATACATCTTCATCTGGCAGCACATATACTGTATCCCAACGGTCTATGCCAGTGTTCTGCACTTCTGGAGTGGTGTTGGTAATGTCACATTGCCAGTGTAAGGAACACTGTGTACAGCGTGGCTTTTTGGTGTGCTAATCCCCCCCCCTTCCCTCGTGCAAGTTGCCATTGGCAGCCTCACAAGAACAGTAGGCGGAGTCACCATGTCAGTGCAAGCTGACTCTGAAGAACAGTACACAGTTAGCATGGCGTTCTTATGCACCACACACAAAAACCTTGGAAACCCTCCCTCAGCACACCCCACCTTTTTTTCTTCTTCTTCTTCATCAAGGGGCCCCTGGACCTCTGCCAGCTGTAGGCCTTTTTCACCCCTCTTCTGTGGATTAGTGGTCAGCATCCCAGTTTTCCAAGGACGGCTAAAATTCTAAACAGCTAAAACACAACTTTTAATTATATCCACTGCCGAAATGTCGCAGGGTTTCCAGGAAAATGTCCCCGGTTTTAATCCCAGAGATCTGGGCCTAGAGAGTGCCTTTTGCCCTGTGTGTGCACATGTGTTTAGTGGAGTGGGTCCAGGATCAGTGATGCCTAGCTGACATTGGGGTTGATGGTGTTTCATTAGAGAGATGAAACTGGTTTCAAATCAGTGGTACTGGGGGCTAAAGCAGGTTATCACTTACCGGGGTATGTTAACTCAGAGCTCAAGTGGTAAACTGCCTAATAGAGTGGGCCTTATGGCTTTATTACTCTTATAAAACAAAGCTATGTGGAGGTTTATCATTTTGTGTTTACTTATCTGGGTCTAGAACACTTACTTTAAATACCCCCCGGGTAAGGTTGTGAATGCGGCAGAGTTGTGTGCTCTATTTGAATGTGTGAAAAAATAAAAGGGCTATTTATTAGCATACAGCTGAAAAAGGTCAGAGTTTGTACAATAAGCTTTAAGTGCTAAAGCTCTACAGAGTTGCTGCAATATAAAGCCTTTGTAAATATTTTAGTCAAATAAATTCTTAAAGTGCAAATGAAGTCTGACTATTTGTCTTCCTTACAAAAATGAATGCATATATTTAGAATGCAATGAATGTATTAAATGCTTGAAAGCTGCACGTTTAGTTATTTATCTCTTTTTTTTAACGAAGCAGTTCAAAGAGAAGTGTTTAAAAAATGTCTTAAACTGTCTTTAGCCTACATAAATGAGAGCAATCTATTGGCCACAAAACTATTTTACTATTACCAATATTGTTCCTTTCTGTAACAGTAATACTAGATTGCTTTGTGAGACTGGAACGAGTGTCCTAGTTAGCTACTGTATTTGTTTCAACAGTAGGCCCCGTAAGGCCAAGAATAAGATGATACCAAAAACCATTGTCAAATTAACTGCCTGACCGCATCGACCTTGTCTAAATATAATTAGCAATTTATAGTGACCCAATTTACTGTTGGAGTGAAACAATATGGCTATTGTTACAACAAATATGCTACTTTTGGTCTAAGTTATAATCGGACTTAATGGCGTTTTGCACATGCAATTTCAGTATTATTCACAGCCCGAAAAAAATAATAGTAGTAGTGTAATAATAAAAACATCGGAACTTTAACATGTACATAAATGGCCCGCACGGAGCGACGGACCTTCTTCCGTAATTTCCGGAAATCCCTACAGGAGCAGGGAAATGTGAAGCGACAACAAATATAGTGCTGATACCGTGGTGAAAGCAGAGAGTAGTACTGCACGCTCTACACCTAATACCAGTTGGGTGTTATTTTATTGTTCCACTTACATCAGCATCAGCGTTTCTAGCAGCCAACCTGCAGAAAATGTAAGTAACTGCCGTTAAAGAAATTAATGTAAAGTTAACGACCTTACACTAGTTTGGTAATAGCCCGAAGGAATCGTTCGAATATTTACCGGTAGACAAGAAGTCAGGCAATGAACATATTTTCAGGTGGATTTATAATGTTGACACATTAGAATATTACAGAATGCGGTTTTAAAGCTGGGTGCAGTGTTTACTGTGCAGTTTACCTCTGTGGAAATGTTGGAGAGGTATTCAATCTTTCCTAGCTCCACGACGAATTTCTTAGTTTAGTGGCTCAGTAATTGTCACAATAGGCATTGATTGTTTGTCGTAGGTTATGTATTTTAACATTGTAACATTAATTGCTATGCTGTCGCGGTCAGACCTTTGAGATTCTCTGAGAAGTCTGTCTGTTCTCTGCAGACTAAAAAATGGGTCGAGGTCGGAGCAAATCGCGCGACAGATCTCCCGGGAGGTCACGGAGCAGACAGGCACACGAGAAGAAGACTGAAAAAAGGAAACGCAGAAAGTCTTCGTCCTCTTCCTCATCCTCTTCCTCCTCCTCCAGCTCTAGCAGTACTAGTCCAAGTCCCGCCAAGAAGAATGCGCGCACCTCCAGCAAAAGCCAAGGTTCGAGTGCCCTACTATACTCTCTTAGCATTGATTGTGTCTTCTGAATGGCTTGCTGTAGAGTTTTAGAAGTGAAGTTAATAGTGCAGGATAATGATTGTTCAGTTAGTGAAGATGGAACAACCTGGCTGAAGAAGCTATTATCCAGTAGCATACATTTGGGATAACAATTAGCACAGCTCTTTGGCCAGGTAAATTAGTTAATTATTGAAACTACTTGTGTATGAAGTGAACAGTTAGAACCATGTAATTTGGAATACCTTGTGCTTTACTGTAGTTTCTAAATTCAAGTTGCCCATTGCTGTATGTCATTGTTACACTCTGAACTCACTGTCTTGGCCCATGTCTGCAGACAGAAAGCAGGAGAAGCGCAAAGCTGCCAAACGCCAAAGAAGCTCCTCTTCTTCATCGTCGTCATCATCTAGTTCATCGTCTTCATCGTCCAGTGACGAAGAGGCCAGGAAAAAAGCCAGGAAGCAGCGAAAGGCCAAAAAGCGTCTGAAGAAACTCAAGGCAAAGGAGAAGAAAAAGGAAAAGAAGAGACAGAAGAAGGAGAAGAAGAAGATGAAGAAACTAAAAAAGCTGGCTGAGAAGTCAGAACTGGTAACTGCTCCCGGAGGCCCCCCCCTCTCGGTCTCCGTGGCAACACTCGCCCCTGGTTGTCTTGAGACATGGCAAAGTGAGGATGCTGTAGAGCAAGGACCAGGTGGGTGCACCACTTAATTCAGTAAAAGGGTAATTGCTACAGTATTGCTTTAAAGGGGTCCTTCCGCGAAAAACCGCTTTGAGTAGCTCTATTTACAATGTGGTGGGTCACAACAAGCAGTATATGCACGCAGCATTCCAAGATGTGAAATTCGACCCTCATGGTTTTACTGGTCATTGAAGGGTCGAGCTAACCAAAACGAGCGGATCAGAGCAGGCTAAACCTATCTACGTCACTACGTCGTAAGCCCCGCCCAGAACCAGGTATGGCAAGCCCACATCCCAAAGGAAGAACAGGACAGAAGCTAGGTGAGCAAAGACAGCGAATTTGCCCAATCAGAGGTGCCTTATTGACACGTCATGGATATTCACGAGGGAAAAGCAAGTCGTTCAACCACTAGACCTGTTATAGCTTACAGAAAACAGCGTCAAGCAAGAGAACTAGGACATAATTTTTCACAGAAATGACGCACAATGCATTCAACCATAGTGGCGACACAGAAATATGAATAAAAATAACGATGAAAGGACCCCTTTGAGGGAGAACTTTGGCTTTGAGAAGGAAGAAGGATGGAATAGAAACGAGTTCGACATTGTTTTTTATTTTGGCTTTCGCAGTAGAAGTCAACAAAGAAATGGGACAGCATTTCGATAAACATACAATTTCTTTACCACTGCTGAGTTAAACAAGCATAATATTTTCATAACGGTCCTGCCTGTGGTGCACGAGGCTTACATAGATGTGCAGTCTGCTTAGTGACACAAAACTGGCATCTACTTTGACATTGCAAATCTACTCAATAGCTTTGTTTAATCTGCCTGGCCAGTGTCAGATGTAATGTGAAATTTTGGCCAACGTAACTCGCTTTTTTTTTTCCATCTTTAAGCTACAGACAGTAAGCAACGACCTTAGGATAGCCTATAGGTTCAAATGTGCCAAAGTTCTCCTTTCATTATGATCGCCTACACTTCTCAGTAAAAAAATCTGTCTAAGCACTTTTGGGGATCCATTAAACACTAAACCATTATCTTCCTCCTTCCCTCAGTAATGACAGACGAGCAGAAGGCGCGTCTCTCCACCAAGCGCCCCCTCACCAAGGAGGAGTATGAGGCCAGACAGAGCGTCATTCGCAGGGTCCTGGACCCAGAGACAGGACGCACTCGGTATGTTTTCAGACCACAGTGCTCATTGCCTTCACATTTTTAAGGGGGAAAAGGAATTTTTTTGGGTGAGAAGGCTAAAGGCCTCAAGAGAAGGTTGGAGAAATGACATGGAAGTTGGAGGCATTACCCTCTAGTGTAGTGCACTTAAATTGTAGCCTGGGCTCGCCCATACTGCCTGTGACATTGCATAGAATTTCGCGTTCCAGTCAGGCTGGCCAACCTCCATGTTCTCGGCTGTTGTTTTGCCCTAGAAATTATAAGACCATGTTCTCAGACCGACCTTCTCACTAAAGTACATGAACTGGTGGATAGTCTCAGCAATTCTTTTATTAGGGCAGTGTTTCTCCCCAGTGATTTACAGTTAAAACATACGCCTTCGCAACACGTCCATTTCACCTTGTCCCAGTAGAACACCAACATTAGTGGTGAACAACCACCACCTTAACTAACAAATTGCCTGCAGGAAATACTTTAACATCACTGTACACTAACCTTACTACCTGGCTATATGAAGGATAATACATCTTGTATATAATTGTAAGGAACAGTTACAGAGACCATGATCTGTGAGTAATTCGGTTGATGTGTTGTTGTATTTAGTCTGGTGCGAGGAGATGGTGAAATCCTTGAGGAGATTGTCAGCAAGGAAAGGCACAAGGATATAAATAAGGTAAAGCTCCTCACAGACTTTGTCTTCGAAATATGAATGCACATACACAGTCCAATCCACACGGTCAGTGTTGCCTTTCAACTGACCTGTTAGATTTTCAACGTAACCAGCAAGGTTATTTGCCTATGAACTGCTAGATGAATCAAATAAGGTATCATTTGGGTATTAAATATATTTGAATTACACCAATTTTTAGATCAGCAATAATATTTTAACCAGTACATTCTATTCACAGTGCTTTTCAGGATGTAGCTAAAGAAGAAACAAAGAAAACTGCACACAACACACATTGTGCTTTAGTTACACAAGGATTATACAACGAGAAATTGAATCATTGGTCTTAAGATGCTCAGTACTGTGAGGCAAGGAATAAGGGAGGGACAAATGGGAGGGACAAATCAAAAGCAAAAATCAGGATCACAGCTGTGACAGCTAATGAAAATCAAACATTCTTATAATATCTCCCTGTCGTGAACCTATCTGATTGCAGCATTGTGTGGCAGGACTTTCTGAACAAGTAAATGTCTGCCTACAGTCGTGCATGTAATACATGTCTTCGGATATTGAATACTTTTGAAACTACATTTAACTTTATATCATGATCACGTGATAATGATGATTATAGTGAATGAACATCAGACATTCTGCAGCTTACTGTTGTCAACTCCTCTGTTTCCAGCAGGCCACCAAGGGTGATGGCAACGCTTTTGCAAAGAGGATGGGCATCAACAGGTAGAGGGGCTCCCCCTGCCCAGCCCCTTGTCCTCCATCTTAACGCCGTCTCCCCTTTGGGCCGGGCCAAGGGAGAGAGCACACATCTGGCAGGGGCCCCGAATCAGATCCCTGCAGAACACCGTGCCAACCCAAACTCCAACATCCCAGTGGTCATCCTCCTGCAGCTCCACTTCAGGCTTAGTAAAAAAAAAAACAGACATTATGTCCATTCCATTCCATTGTTTTAGACTTTGAGTGGACTGTAAAATATGTCTAGGCTACATGACCAATGTAGGAAAAGAAAGACTTACTAAGACCAAACCTGCCTAACTAAGACCAAACCTGCCCCCCCCCCCCCCAAGAAAAAAAGGTGGTGGAATGGAACTTTGCCATAATGATGTGATGTAGCACAGGGCAACTCATAAAATACATCAGTCTCCAGCTACGTCTCACTGCCATGCTTGTACACAAGAGCAAAGTGATGAAAACAGGGCAACTTTTTAAGCAATGTGGCTGTGCAAGAACTAGATCGGCTTCTAATTTTCAAGGGAAGATTACGAAAAGTTGCCTGCTACTGATCTGAGTTCTTCCGATGAAAAAAAAAATGTTGCCTAATATGAGTGATAAAGTCTCCAAACATCATCTGTTTGTTACGTTGCCCGGAAACATTGCTCAAAAAGTTGCCTAGTGTATCTTCATAGCATTTGTGATTTTGTAGTGAAAACAATATGCAGTCCCTTATGATTGGTCATTGTGCATAAACTTCAAATATTTGTCACGGAGTATAACTGCTTTTACCTACTACAAATGTTTCAAGAATCAATGCGGCCCTAAATACTGCTAAATATGTTCTTTAGATTTTTGTTACCTAAAATCAGTATTGTGATTGATTGACAGTAGTTTTCAGTTGAGGTTTAAGTTCAGTTCTGGGGGTATTCCAAAAAGCAGATTTAGTGATTTCCCTGGGTATGTGAACTCCAAGCAAGTGGCAAACCACGAAATAGAAAGGGGTCTTATGGCTTCAGTTTCCTGATAAATGAAAGGTTTGAAAGGTTTACCACTCATTTTGAGCTAACCTAACCCTACCATTACTGTTCAAGTGAGTTTTCTGTGAACAATTGTGTTCACTTGAACAGTCATAAACGATATCCTGGATTATTTAACTTCAGTATCAAGCTTAACTATGTCAGACCAAACAGACTATACAGGGATTGTAGTTTGAAAGAGTCATGCTGTCAAACCAAAGGTTCTGATTGGCCATGAAAGAAGCTGATGACCGGAGAGTTGTGATGCTTGAACAAATATTGTTGTTATTGCACATTAAGAGTTGGGAATATGTGCACAGAAAACATCTGCAAAAAAATAAAGAAATAAAATGGTAACATGTATTACATTTGTATTAATAATGTAAATATTACTGGGGTAAGCAAGGTAAACACATGTTAATGCTATTTATGCATTTTTTTAACAGAACAACAGGGTATACTTGCTTGTTCATGATGGATGAAGTTAAGAATACGCATAACTCATCAATGTGTTTTACTCATAGAACTAGTACTACATATTTCAAACCACCTGGTTGTACCTTTGCACTTAATTCAGGTGATTTCAATATTATCTTCTCATAGTTTATAGGGCTGTTCAAAACACTGTAAGAGTTAATGTTATGAACACCAACAAGATTAAGAGCATTTTCTTATGAATCACTTGTAAATACAGTGTGGTGTGTTATACAAAAAAAGAGGCTGCAACACAGAATTAATTCAATTATTCTTATTTATATACAAATTATGAATATTCCATTTCTTTTACAACTGATAATCCATGTCTTCATCTCCTGGGTCTTTGTCATTGTGCCAGTGTTGCCCTTGTCAGAATTGTGAGCTGGGATTCATTTGTTCATCTTCATGCTGCTTCAGAGGTTTTCTGGCAAGTGGTAATAGTGAAGGTGATCCTATTGTCAACATAGTGGCTATTATTAGCCACTTCTGCTGCTGTTCCTGTCAAAATGAGGCATCACCCAGTAAAAATTAAATCATCCCAGTGAAAACAGACAAATTCAGGCCCTGTAAACCATTAGTTTAACTATGTGATCTTGGTTTTCTATAAACAGATTTCACATCTATATTTCTTCTACATCTGGCTGATCATAGGCATGCTTACACTAGTGGCCATGTCCTCTGAGAATCGAGTGACGTTTTTTTTTTTGTTTGTTTCTTCTGTCTGAGGGCTAACAGAAATTACTTTGAGGCACTTTGGCTTGGAGTGGCTTTACCTCACTGTTTTGAAGTCAGAAAACAAAAGGTCCCTTGTTCTGATTCATACATGGTTTAAATTTGTCCAACCAATTTTCTTAACTTAAGTATTGTTTTCCTCATAGGTTACAACTACTTTAGGAGCTTAAAGCAAAACAAAATAGTGGGAAATGATCCCTGTGGTGAAGGACTACAAACATGCCAGCCTAACTAGGCTCAGTGCGGACCGGGTCTTGACAGCTTAGCTGGTTGCAGGGGCAAACCCAGAATTGGACACCATGGGTTAAGAAAGTACAAAGTCCTGCCACATACGTATTTGTTCCAGCCAATTTACAGAACCAGCTGATCCTAACTACCACAACTCTTCAGCCAAGTACATGAACTAAAATCACCTGTGTTGAGAGCACAGGAATACATGACAGGACTTTTACTTTCTTAAGTCAGTTCATCCACCTTTGGGGCAAATCTTATTACGGCAAAACAAAGCTGGATCTGGGGGTTGCTGTGGGATGGGCAGAGGTAGTCTTTGTCCAGCAAGGGGTGGGAGTGGTGCCTGAGAGCTGTTTCAATCTAACCTCAGCTCCCCCACCCTGAGACCGGGACGTAAAAGGCGATTGTAAGTTGTCAAGTCCCCAAAATTTCAATCTTATCATTAAGCAAGGCACAAGGGGGCGCCGTAGGGAATATGCTAGCATTCAAGCGTTTTCTCTCTCACTGGCATCACTAAAAAAGAAAAGCGACTAATTAAAAGAGCGCCCCCTTGTGGTGCTGGAGGACTTTAGTGGTCTGTCCCTGGCCCTGTTGCAGGAGTGTGTGTGTGTGTGTGTTTGAGGGATGCATCATATGTGTTTGGAGCCTTGACTGGGGTCCGTGCTCTCAGCAGACCCCCTGTGAACATTCAAGCTGAAGGTCAGAACGAGGAAGTAGGAAGTAACATCACATTATCAACAAAACCCTCTCAGAAATGTCCCATCACCTTCAGAAATCATACACCAATAAATAAGTTGCATTTTGTCAACTCCTAAACTTTGGTTAACATTTACACACTCTCTTTACAGTATATCTACATGATGGTTGCTGTTCAATATATGTCTACACATATATAGATTTAACCTTGCAAAGGAGACACAAAGTTATGAATCATAGTGGACCACATAGGGTGCAGTACATATACCTAAAAACATGTCTGGACCCATAACAGAACTGTTTGCATTTTGAGTGAGCACACACACTACCAGCAGTTGACAATTGGCAATACTGTTCAGGCACAATTGCCCTTAAAAAAAGAAGGAAAAAAAGCAATAATAATAATTTAAAAATATATTATACAAGGCATAATAATCCATAGAATACAGCATGATTCCTCAAAGTATTTTAACAATGGACAATCTGCTTGCCCTCTTTCCTAACTTTATTATACAGATTCCTGCGAGAGAAGGACATCCTGGATTCAGAAAGTAAAAAAGTCCTGCCATATATTTGTTCCAGCCCATTTACAGAACCACTAATCCTAATCCTACTGATCCTAATCAGCACAATTCTTCTGCCAGGTAGATGAGCTAATTAGTGAAATCGCCTGTGTTAAGAGCAGAGGTGTCAATCCCGGGTTCAGAAAGTAAAATCCCTGCCACAGATTTGATCCAACCAGCTCTGAATCCGCTGATTGTAATGAGCACTCATGACAGGTAGATCAGCTACTCAGTGAAGTCACCTGGGTTAGAAGGAAAACGTGGCAGGGGTTTTACTTTCTGAACCTGGGATTGACACCTCTGAAGATCACAGGCAGATGAAAATGCATGACAGGACTTGTACTTTCTTGACCCAAGCTGTTTTGTCCACCTCTGGTTCCTCCTATACTCGCTAAAAGCTTTGGCAAGTTGGGACCCATGGTGCAAGCGTGCCACTACCAACAGCGTAAAGAGATATCCACCCACCACCTGAAAAAAAAAAAAATCTACCAAGAGCTGAGAATACAGTTCAAGTAATTAGTCAAAGAAGGCGTTGATGGGTGTGATGCATGCGACTGATTGCATCCCAGCCCCTGAACATTACACTATGGCCATCTCTGAGCCTATTAGCCTACATGTAAAGATCTATACAGTAGTATGTACACACACACACACACACACACACACACACACACACACACACACCTGTCTGTCATACATATAAAGACCCCTCAGTCAACTGAAGCCTTGGGCCCCCGCAAAACTGTGGTCTAGAGCAGCGATGGGCAACTTGGCTTCAGAAGCTACAATCCAGCACCATAGACTACATGTCACACCTGGTTCTATCTGTGCAGTTCAGGCAGATAATGCCACTAATTAACGCTCCCACCAGGTTGAAGAGTTGTGCTTTCTGGAATTTGACTTAATGAGTAGGTCGACCAAATATGTGGTGACTGGATTGCAGCTTCTGAAGCCAGGTTACCATCCACTGGCCATGACACTAAAGAACTATTCTTTACTGCTGAGAGTGGACATGGTGAAGCTGAAAGAACTTTCAAGTCTATTAATAACCTAGAAGATGACACTGCTGCAAAATAGCATCTTCAGACTTTTGACAAAAACAAGCACTCACTCATATGCACAAATCATTCAAACAAGGAACACACAGTCATGATCCACAGACCTGTGTGGCTTACACACTTGACGGTAAAAAAAAAAAAAAAAAAGTTTAGCAGACACATTAGCGGAAAAGGTATAGACATTGGTGATTAAAATGCTATCCTGTGAACTTGTGCAACAAATGTGGAGAGGTGGTAAAGTCATATATAAACATTTGTAAAAGTCTGTATTTGTGTGTGTTTTATGTGCTGAAAGCAACCTTTGTCCACCTCTCTCACACGCAAGAGGTTCACCTGCTTGTTGATGATCGATCAGAGGCCCACTGTGTCGTTGCTGGGGCACTGACCGACATTAGGAAACGTGATTTCATTTCAGTGCGACCTCATTTCACTGTGACCTCGAACTTCACAGAAGAAGTGCTTGAGGGCATTTATTTAGCAATTTCCCCTTTCACGAGTGGAGCCGTCACGCGTATCTGATTCAGCTAGCTAAATGTGACTAATGAGATGCAGTTCAGATGTGCCGTCTCTCCCATGACTTGGCGACCCGTGAGCTTTGTGCTGCATGAAGTCACTTTAGCATCTCTGAGGCGTCTCGTGAGATGTACGGACTTTGACTTCATAGGTGTGGATGGATAACTGGATGGAAGAATGGGGCCTTTGACCATAGATGGGAATAACATGGACAAGATTACAATAGCACTCGGGGTTCCTGTTGTCTCCTTGTCTCTTTCTTGGCAATCAATCTCCTGATTTACACTGTAAACAGTGAAGCATAAAACCAACTTCAAAAAATTAGGTAAACATGCGATTCTATATACTACTACATTATGAACATATATGGTATTGTTCAGTTAAACTAGTGTAAAAAGATCTACGTAGCCGCTTGCTTGAATTTTTTGAAGTTGGTTCAAAGCAACACTTTTTACGGTGAACTGTATTCAGAGGCAGACATCCTCGGTTCAGAAAGTTAAAGTCCTCCCACATATTTGTTCCAGCCAATTCACTGAACCTGCTGATCCTAACTAGCACAAAACTTTAGCCAGGTAGATGAGCTAATTAGTGAAACCACCTGTGTAAAGAGCACAGACAGATAGTATAGTATCTGGCAAGACTTTTACTTTCTCAGTCCAGTTTGTCCACCTCAGATTGTGATTAGCTTCCCTCAATCATTCCCTCAACTTTCACCCTTTTTCACCCTCTTTCGCTCTTCAAAGTTTTCTTTCAGTGCAACTTGTCCCTTTCAGTCCTTGGGGTGAAAGGCAGAGGGATCCAGCTTGCACCCCCCCCCCCCCTTCCTCTCATTCTCTGCTTGGCTGGCTGCTCTCCTCAGTTCTTGGGGTGGAAGGCGGTGGGGTCTAGCTTGTCCTGCTTGGTGCTGCCGCTGCGTCCCCAGCACCCTGCTGCCAGGCTCATGCTGCGCTGGGCCTGCGCCCTCTCCGCCCTCTCATGGTGCCCGTCCGACTGGCTCTTGGTGCGCTCGGGGCGCCCGTGACCCTGGCCCTGGGAGCCGGAGCTGGAGGTGGGAGAAGATCATATGAACATATTAGTCAAGGATGTCAATCCTGGCTTCAGAAAGTAAACACCCTGCCACATATGAAGGGGAAGAAGCATGAAGTAGCCATACATACGCACCCTGGTTAAAAATAAAACACAGTGACAAACACACACACACCATGATCACACATACTGTATGTGTGCACACACACACACACACACACAAGCAAGCACGAATTCTCTGAAAAAATAATACTGGTACATCAACCACATTCAGTCCTTACATTGTTTAAATCAGTCTATGAGTGTAGAAATATGTTTGCATTTAACAGGTGTGCATATGTGTGTGGTTGTAAAAAAAACACTAAAAATAAAGAAAACTCCTTTACATACTTTAATGTTAAGCCATTTAACTGAAAACACACACTCACACACAGTTATTGTTTAGACTACATTATGAGTACTACATCAACATAGGAACCTCAGGGAATATTGTACTACTACTTGTGAGTAGGAGAATGAAATGAGTACATGTGAGCCTTGACCCTGGGAGGTGGGCCCAGAGCTGGGCTGTGTGTGTGTGTGTGTGTGTGTGTGTGTGTGTGTGTGTGTGTGTGTGTGTGTGTGTGTGTGTGTGTGTGTGTGTGTGTGTGTGTTAGAGAAGAATGAAAGTGCACCTGGGGCGTATTGGTATGTCTTGTCCCTGGAAGGTGGATCCAGACCACTTGCTGATATGTGAAGGATGTGTGTGTGTGTGTGTGTGTGTGTGTGTGTGTGTTTAACAAGAAGAATAAACAGGACACCTGTGGAGTATCGGTACGCCCTGTCCCTGGGAGGTGGGCCCAGGTGCAGAGCCAGGTTGAGAGGAGATGGTGCGCAGAAGGTGGTTGCTCTTCCTCAGGAACTCCCCGCTGGTGCCCAGGCCGAAGCTGGGCTTGCGCAGAACCATGCGCGAGCTGCTGGACTTGGCGGCCGGACGGGAGCGGTGCGAGTTCTCCAGGTGGGAGAGGTGGGCCGCGTAGCCGTCCGGGATGAACTAAGGAGAGATGGAGAGAGGTGGAGTTAAAGAAAGAGAGAAACAGAGAAGAGGGATTTTCCTTAAAAGGGAAATGGGCTTATATTCCAACTCCCTTAGAGTTAAACAGTTGAGATTTACAGTTTTTGAATCACTCAGCCAATCTTAGGATCTGGCAATAGTGTTGCGACATCCTAGCCTGGTAAACCAGCCCCTCGTACTTCACTTCGTTTTGTACAGAGCGTCTGGCGATGCTGTATTGAGAAATGTTTTTCTTTCTGGAGGTGTGGACTCTGCAGAAATTTAAAACGACTGGATCTGCCTTTACCCCAATCGTTAACATCTAATCGTGACATTAGTTGTTAGTCCAGAAACTAATAGACTAACAACTAATGGAAGAAGCTGGAAGATTACACTTTTCCCGAATCCTGTGGGGAGTAGGGTCATGACGTCTCTTTTCACAAATGAAACTCCTCAAACATTCTTCTTGCTCCAACTTTAATTCTTTAATATTTCGAAGTGTTGCCACAACAGACTAAATGATCTTGCTTTCTTTGTTCTCTGCTGCCATTGCTAAACTACATCCAGAGATAGACTACAAGTGAAATGTAGCGCACACAACGACATCATCGCTCACAAACACTCCATCTGTCCACTGATTGGCTAGTATGGAATCTGTACTACAACTGGCACTCGGAATGATACCAGCGCCAAACTGTCTATACAAAACAAACTGAAGTACAAGGGGCTGGTTTACCAGGCTAGCGCCATCCATCACCAACTTTCTTTTGATGAGCAACACTTGTCTGGCATATAAATTGGCCTTGTATTGTGTTGAAAGCAATCTGCTAAATGCGTAAAATAATGCTATATGAGTTAGTATCTTCAGACTGCGTTACCTGGCACTGGTGTTGCATCTTTTTGGTTGGCCGGCCCACAATGTAGATCTGTGAGGGAGTGAGCCCGATGGCGTTGTAGACAGAGATGTCTTTAGTGGAGCCATAACCGGCACAGATCTTCATGTGTGTCTGAAAGAGATATGTGCTTTAGAATCACACACACACACACACACACATATGCACATACATTTACCCACATTTAAAGGACAGATTTGGTGTCAGATTTGATACACACACACACAAACACATCCACCTGAACAATTCTGACCCAATATTGTAAAATGAGTCTGAAATTGCAGATTGCAATTATAAGATACAGGCAGATTTTGGTTTTTAAAAAATCCTTGAAAATATCACATTTTCTTATTTGATCTTTATGAAACAAAAGATTTTCATAGTCAAGATAACTATGTAAACGTCATAAATTGGCTACTTACAGTTCAGTTACATCATTCAAATACTATGTAAACTTTCCAGTTTAAAAAAAGAGGCAGAATTCCATAATTCATATGGTTCTATCTGGACAATTGATTAAAGTTTTAGTTGACCATGAATTGCTCCAAAATCTCAATTTTGAAATCTAGGTCACTTTGCCTCACTTTGCCAGATTTGGTCAGAATTACCCACAGATAATGAAACCTCACTCATGAAGGCCTGCTTCCATCGCTCAACCACGCCCACCCCAGCACAAAAACATACACACACACACACACACCTCGCTGATGAGGGACTTGAGGAAGTTGGCTTTGTGACGTAGCGGGTCGTGCACCAGTCCATCACAGAAGGAGACGATGCCGTGGGGGAAGTTGTGCTGGGAGAGCCAGGCCACCACGCGCTGCTTCTGCATGTCTGGACGCCCCGTCACGTAGATGATCAGGTAGCCCAGGTCCTGCCAGTGCCTAGGAGCAGAGGGACATTTGGGAAATGCTTGAAAGCAAGATTGTGTGTGTGTGTGTGTGTGTGTGTGTGTGTGTGTGTGAGTGTGAGTGAGACAATCAGATAGGACAGGTGCGCCAATGCCTACGAGCAGAGGAACATGGACGAAGAACAGGGGTGAACGTTCCTTATCGATGTAAAGTGCTTGACTATGTGTTCATACATTTGTGTTCTCTGCATGCATTTGGAGCAAGGGTGTGTGTGTGTGTGTGTGTGTGTGATATTATGCCTACCTGGGAGCAAATGTGTGTGTTAAATGTGTTAAATGTTGTTGTGTGTGTGTGCGTGTGTGTGTGTGTGTGCACTCGCTCGTGCTCACCTGACCACGTCCACTGCTCCAGCTCTGACTTTGGGGTCGCTTCCCATGATGGACACACTGGCAGCGAAGGAGCCGTCAATGCTGAACACCACAAACTCCGTTCCTTGAGGCAAAACCGTCAGATAGCTGTCAGCAAACGTGTGGTCACCCCTGCAGGGACAGAGAAAGAGTGGGACATGGACAGAGTTGATATCTGTAAGGGATATTGTTTGTTATGGGCCGTGTTTGTTATAGACCGTGTTGCTATATGTGTAGCTGTGTTTGGGATCAAGTTCTAATTTTTGTATTTTTGTACGACAGAATAAATTAATGGGGTACTTGAATAACTGTGATTTGTTTGAAAATAATTGTAATCTATCATTTTACCCATAATTAAGCAGCGTTACCTGACCACCATTTTGACAGGATAGACCCCCACACGCAGTCTCCTGTCTTCAGGGATGGAGTAAGATATGCGGCCACTGCTGCTGGTGACCTCTGTGCCAAAGTACTCCCACTCACCCGCTGGTGGCTGGGTCATAATGTGTATGTCCACCTGTGACACACAGACACACACACACACACACACACACACAAATTAAAAATACACTAATACCTCAATTATCTTATGGGAAAGTATCACACTGCTGAAGCAAGAATCCATTTGATCTTTGAAGTCTGACAAAGAGAAGGTATCATGAAGTTCAAGCTGAGAGGTTCAACAACAAAAAAAATCTGGTCATGCCTTCTGTAGGGGGTGCTGTGACTAATCTCCCCCACAAGGCCATATCCAGACATACACACACAAATATTTATATACACAGCTACCTATATACCACAAGGATAATCTTATCACAAAGTCTGGGTTACATTTATGAGGTGCATATACCCCGTATGTGAAACTAACTCTAGGTTCTAGATTTGTCAGGCAGGGGTGGACACACACACACACACACACACCATAGGGGGAACTGTTACTGACCTTCTCGCCAGCGAGGGTGACCATGTCAAGAGGGCCGTACATGAAGCGCCCTGTCACCACCTGTTGGCCGTCTTCCGCAAACACAGCATCATTCACACGGTGGTTTGCCGTCACATTCTTGAAATGAGCATGTACATGTAAGGCACATAAGAAAAAACACATATTCTTACTACATCGTCTACATTAAAGTTACCATGAGAGATAGGACACTTTATAGTCCCCAGAAGAGAAATTTGTAAAATAGAACCGCATGCTGCAACCATCCTACAATAAACATAGACCACAAAGAACAGTGAAACCAAGACATGTAGACCGCACAGAGCATGGAGAATATATTACATTACATGTAGACCAAGCAATATTGAACGTATGGTGATTCTTTATCTCTCTGCATAAAGGATTGCAAATAGGTTATGAGTCTCTGGTGTCCCTACAGAGCTTAGGAGATGGGGGGAGGGGCCTCTTACCCGGATCTTCACATGGGTCCGTTTGCGTTGCCACTTCTCCCTTGGCTTAGATGGAGTAAACTCGGACACCTCCCTTCCGTCCAGCTCCAGGATGCTGGAGTTCTCATGTCGCATTACCTGTCGTGAGGAAAAAAGAACTGTTACAGCTGTCCTGGCATTAGCACAGTTGCAAATGTGAGTTTTTGAACATTCTATAAAAGACTTCAACAATAAGCATGACAATACACATTATTATTTACAATGTTAAATAATTGTGATTTAAATATATACCCATTGATATTACATAATAACAACCATTTTTAGCATTTCTATTATCAAGCAGTTCTAGCACAGGTAGTGCATTTGTCTCACCTGTCGTAACTTGCTTCTAGACTGTAGAAAGTGCTGCTTGGAACCAACATAAAAAGTGTAAGGCAACGTGACCTTTTTACCCTGGTTTAGCTTGCACTATTTTTTAGGTATTATCAACAAATTCATGTATGTTCATGATACTTTAAAGCAGTGCAAGTTAAACCATTGTGAAAAGATGCATGCAGCACTTATTTATTTTTTTAAAGTTGGTTTTGTGCTTCACTTTTTACAATGTAGGAATGGTTCTTGTGGTGCACTTCTCTCACCTGTTCATTACTTTATCATTTAAACCAAACAATTTTTACATTAACAAAAAAAGCACTATTATTGTTTTTTTGGAATGGAAAGTTGTTCAGGTAGTGCAGTTCTGTTACCTGTCTGAGCAGGAAGGACACCACATCTGTGGACTCCCAGTATGACGCATGGAAGAGGTGGGGCAGAGCCACAGTGGGGAAGGCGGTAAGGGCATCGGGGCAGTAGAGCGCAAAGTCCAGTCTCTTACTGCCCCACCAGCGAGCAGCGACTAGGGCAGGGAGCAACAGACAGGTCAACATGCTGGAACATTTTTTACACTACTGCCCACTGCAGGGTTGAAAAAAAATAAATTGAAATAAAATTCAATAAAAAAACAGCTATTACTTAAGGTGACATTGCGAATTCACAGAGCGACATGGTACACTGTAAAAAGTACTGCTTTTAACCAACCTAACAAAAATTAAAACAGCTGCATGGATCTTTCTTTTTGTTGAATTTGACATTGGATTAATTTAACAATGGCATTAAATATTATAACTTAATAATACATTTACATTTATTATAACTTAAAAATCTATGCAGCATGTTTGCTTCATTTTTTCAAAGTTGCTTTGTTTTTTACAGTGTACCATCTTGCTCTGTATGTTTGCAATGTCACTCCAAGTGATTGGTGTTTGTTTTTACTCCAACACAGCAGAGGGCAGTAGTGTAAAAATGACTACATGTTTACAGAGATGCTGAGTAGAGTGGAATCATGTGTGTGGCTCCTTACACCTAGAATAAAAACATAATGATTGACACTCTTCATAAGCAAGATTTTCTTGCCCTGATCTGAAGGTACAGTGGAACAATTTTCACATCTAAAAGCCAAAGTATACCCAGGACAGTCGCCATGGTGCCAAAACCATGTCTGTCATGTTTGTTCAAGCTGTAAAGAAGAGTATAGATAATATTGAATTACAGAGGCGGAGATCATAAAGGTAAAACCTTCCCATGTGTTTCTTCTGCCTGTACACTTAATATAGGTGATGTCATTAAATTGATGAGTTGTGGGCTCATCACTATTATCTAGTTCAGAAAATGGTTTAATAGAAGTATATGTCAGGGTATTTGCTTTCTAAATTCAGGATCTCCACCTCTGTCTCTTTTTGGTAGAGTACACAATGAAGACACAAAACCACTCCCAGACGATAATATTCACTCGCATGCAGTGAAGACTTTAAGGGATTTATAGGAATTCACAGAAATACATAGGTGTTAGAGTAAGACTTTAAGGTAATCATGCAAAGATATCACAGAAGACAATTTGGATAGAGCTTCTGCCCTGGGATCTTAATGCAAAAAAGAGGTAACAAAGTTGATCCAAGGACATCCTGAAGGATTAACAGCTTTTGCGCTAACATGATGGATCATCATCATGATGCCAGATGACGGTGGTGGTTGATTTCTCACCATCAGTCATAAAAGATTTGTTGTCACAGTGTTAGAAAGTCCATTATGAGGTTAAAAAGGAGAGAGCTGAGAAAACTGTAAAGAGTAAGAGATTAAAACTTTTGCACACCTCTTACGAACAGGTGCATTGGAGGTCTGTACCTCAGAATCTAGTATAAACTGCTGCACACTCTCTATTCAGCCAGCAACTTGTGTATTTAGCACAATGTTTCAGTCCTTAGACCTTTGTCTGAAAAATAACACGAAGCAGTTAATACTAGAGTCTGATAAAACTGTTAAGACTGATCATGAAGGGTTAAGAGCCTATGCAACATGATGGATCATCATCATGATGCCAGAGGACAATGGTGGTCTCCAAGTCACCATCTGTCAGAAGAGTTGCTGTCACAGTGTTAGGAGTCCATTAGGAGGTAAAAAGGAGAGGAGAGAGAAAATGGTAAAGAGAGCCATATGGTCAGTTAATTGGGTGTAGAGCCCCAAAGATTCAAACAGCCCCCAGTAGCAGAGAACCCTATGACGGACGGATGGATACAAGCTTCAGCTTTGAAAGGGTTGAAGCTCCGAGAGGTTGAAGGTTGGGTAGAGAATTAGATAGAAAGAAGAGAGCGTCTCAGTTGAAGTTCCCTTCAACCACACACCACAGGGCAGTGTACCTTGGGCAATATCAGGCTGGGAGTCCAAAGAAACCAGATCGCACATGGCAAAGTCGAGAGCTGCTGAGGCAATTCGGTTAAAACCCATTGTTGGCGACAAGTCTTCATCTGGCGTGAGATCCATCTCGAAGGATTGTTTATTGTTGCCCACAGTTGGTTCTGCCTTAGGAACTGGTTCGATTATAGGAAGTGGATCGGAAGCAGCTGCGACTGCTCTCATGGGCCAGCTTGTGGCCCCAGCCTTTTTGCGGGATGGCGGGGGGCTCCGTAGAAAGAACCTGACGGACGCTTGAGATGACAAGGCCAGCTGGGCAAGCAGGCCACTCTTTTTCGATGGTTTCACTGCGTCTGATTTTGCTGAGGCTGAAGACACCAGAGAGGAAGGGAACAAATCACACACTCAAATCCTGTGTTTTAGAGATGGACAAACCAGAAACTTGAGAAAGTCCTGCCATGTATTCCTTCTGCCTGTTGATATTTAACACAGGTGATTTCACTACTTAGCTCATCTACCTGGTTGAAAAGTTAGGCCAATTAAGATCTGCTGGTTCAGTAAATTGCCTGATGCAAATATCTAGCAAAACTTTTACATTCTGAACACAGGATGTCTACCTCTAAACCTGTGATATCCTGCAGAGCTACTCAGGGACATGACAAAGGATTAGATATGAGGAGTCCACAGGAAAAATGGGCATAGGCACAAAATCACATTTTTCAAGTTACTCCCCCCATCGGTAGATGCTTTTAAACTGCAGCTTTTTCAAAAGCAATTCTGTGAATCAATAAGTACAGTATTCAGTTAGAAGCATTTACTTATAAAATCAAAGACCAAACTTAAAAATTACATTTTCTCAGTTTCTGTATTTTGTGACCATGCCCATTTTACTTTCTGAATTATAGATTTATGTCGAATTCAGTCAGTTCTTCAACAATGCCTTTCATAGCCCAGATTGGAAGCAATAATTTAAACACAGTAGGTAACATTAAAGTAGTTATTATTACAATCAATCAATTATCTCGTTTGAAATTCCACATTTATAAAGCCCCTGATTTTTTTTTTCCCAAACCCACAGATCGAATGCTTTTCTGTCACTGGGGCTGATCTTCTCTTCTCTTGCTGGGGGTTCTTGGGGGTTTGTGAGGGCAGGGGCACCGTCAGGGTGGAGGGAAGTTTATTCTGAATGGCTATAAAGCCCTGCATTGACAGAGGCCCTTTTGAGGACACTATTGATATTAGTGTTGGTGGAGGCAGCTGCCAAAAATTTCCAAATATTTCCAGCAGCAGTGGCAGTGTGGTGTCAAGGGAGTGCAGCCCTGATTGCAGCCAGGCTCAGACCTAGGCAGAGCAGTGGACTGCATGGTCTCCAGCACATGGGGCAGGCATGGTAGACAGGATGAGCGCTGAATGGGAAGGTTCTCTCGACGTTCCCCAAAGGTTTGGTTATTTAATTAAATGGTTAGTGCAACCAAGCCAGGAGCTCTCTTTCACTCTAGCCACAAAGTTATCATTTAAACGCACCTTAGGAGAACATCGGGAGAACATTCTGCTGGCAAAAACGTATTTCCATTTAAAAAAAATAATCCTAGCACCCCCATGCAAGAACCAAAACTTCTTTCAGGGAACGTTCCCATACCCAACAGATAAGCTTCCTGGAAACGTTCTGAGGACCAAAAAAGGAATGTTAGCTGGGGAAGCTTCCTCTGGGGGCAGGCATGGTAGAGGCAGATGGGTGTTGTGCTTGGGCAGTAAATGCAGCTCGTGTTCCCTGTGCATTTACAGTCAAACCGCGTGTTTGAGGAGGAGCTGGATGCTGTGAAAGAGACTGGACTGCACAGCAGCCTTGCAAGTACCGCCAACTCCAGGATGACCGGTGCATGACACTGCTATGAGTTAGATGGCATAATGTAGAACTGCACATTTTCATAAAAGAATAGCTGTGGTTAGTGTGCGTGTGCATGTGTGTGTGTTTGTGTGTGTGTGTGTGTGTGTGTGTGTGTGAGTGTGTGTGTGTGTGTATGTGTGTGTGTGCGCGCGTGGGAGGGTGTCCTGTTGTAAACAATAAGGCACATAACAGCCGGAGTGAGGTGTAATGCTGTACTTGAGTGAAAAGACAGTTCGGGGTGCAGAAATGGTAAGACAGAGGAGAAGAACAGGGGAAAAACACAAGGGTTGAATCTGAAACGTTCACTCATGTACTACATAATGCACTATGTAGGGAGCATAACAATGTAGCTTACACCACATAGGTGCACTATACAGTAAACAAGTGAACATTTCAGACAGGAGCCAGGATAGGGCAGTACGGGACACAAACAGAGACAGAAGAGAGGACACGTGTGCATGAGAGCGATGGACACACTTACTGTTAGCTATGTTGGTGGCAGTGTAGCTGTCTGCCATCCCTGACACCTGGCTGGCAATGCTGACTTCACTGGCCCTTCGATGCGCTCGACAGAGCGGCGCAGTGAGAGGGGACGAAGGGGACGAACTTTCCACGAAGACGCCACCATGAGACTGAACAACATCCGCTAGTGAGTGCATAAACAAAGGACACACCATCAGAATTCCTCCTGTGTGCTCACACTAACTTAGACACCAAGATGCACAGCACTAAACATCACCTCACGGGACAAGGAATTTAGGGAACTTAAATGTGTAACTATTGAAATGTGATTGGGGTTTTGTAGTGCTTTAGAAATCTTCTGAATAGTAATTATAAAGGGCCCATTCACACTGTCACTCTTCTTTCACCTCCGAAAAAGCAAGACGCATTGCTAGTATTCCAAAAGCTTAGCATTTAGAGTGTTGTTGTTATGGACAGCTTATGTACAGTCGTCCAGTTTTTCCAGTTGATATTTTGAACTCAGCTGTGACCGATTGTTGACCAAAAAAAGGCATGACCACAAAAGTTCAACACATTTTTGACTTTTTAAAAATCTTACTGCCTTTTTTCTACTTTAACTGCAACCTGTCATAAGAAGACAAATTAATTCAAGCATCTGGCATCAAAAAAAAAATGGCATCAAAAATGGCAGTGTGAACGGCCCCTTATGAGGCAACATTTGTCTCTCCAATTAATGTTCAGTGCTTTTAGGGGTGCATCAAGGTTCCATTTTCGGTCCAATTAGTTTTGACTGGCAGAAGTATAGAAACCAGTTAAAAGACAACTCAGAAGACCTCTGACCACTACAAAGGAAAACCAGTGATAGGCAACCTGGCTTCAGGAAGTACAACCCAGTACCACTTATTTGTTCCAGCCATTCACTTTAATTAGCACAGCTCTTTAGCCAGGAAGAAGATTTAACCACTGCAATTACCTGTAATACGTTTACAGGTAGAGCAGGTAGTGATTTAAATGTGGTATCAGACTGTAGCCTCTGAATCCAGGCTGTCCATCACTGAGTAAAACTCAAACTCCCTTTGTCATAATTATGGGTAATGAACATCTGTATTTCTGTGGGATACGTAATGCCATGCAAAACCTCCATCCAACTATTTCCACAAGAGATAAAGATATGTTGTCTTTCAAAAAGTGGTTAAACAGTTAAACAATTTATATTTTGTCAGCACTTAATATATTTAGACTTTTGTGTTATTTCACAATCATTGTTGATATATTGATATTTGATACACCATAAGACCACAACACACATTCTTTAGTTTTGGCAAAAGGGCATTTTAAAAATTTGTAATAACAATAGCACAGAGCTCAATTTTAGTGCAAACAACATTCCTTAAATCAATGTCCGTTTGGATTGTTAAGTTTGTATTTTAAGGGTTGGTTTAGATGTAGTAGCTTCATGATTGTCAAGACAAGAACTTAATGTAGTGCTTCACTTCATCAAAACACACACATTTAAACACAGCTAGGGAAGAGGGCTATACTTGCTGGACTGGTACAGGTGAGTAGACACACAGTAAGACAAAATGTGCAGCAAGGCCGTTACAACTGAGGAATTCCATGAGTGGGAGGGTAACTCTACAAACACGCAAATACACCCACCACTTCCACACAAACACACACAAAACACAAAAACACTCTACAAACATACACGCACACACGTACAGACTCTCCCGCTTCGTCTTTCTCTCTCTCACACACAATCATACACACACACACACACAAACACATACATGCAAACACACACACACACACACAAACATTGTGACGAACGATAAACAGACGTCCATGAGAAACTACAGACTTGGAGGGGCAGGCACACACACACAAACACGCAAACACACAAACGCAAACACTGTGACGAACGGGTGAACAGACGACCAGGAGAAGCTACACACAGTCAGAGGGGCAGGGCGTGGGTGCCCTGAGAAAGCCGTCCTGCAGGCTGAGCACGGGAACAGGGATACTGGTCTCGCTGACAGCCTCTGGGCACCGCTGGGCAACGCTCTCCAGCAGCAGCTGAGCCTGGCTCTGTATCGTCTCCACTGATAGGGGGTCAGGGGTAAAGGTCATGGGTGTCACGGAGGTCAGGGAAAAAAAGTCACACACAGACATACAAAACAGGACGCCAAGAGATCCATGAGGGAGGAGCAGAGAAAAGACAGGTAAGACAGCAAAACAACACCAAGCACAGCAATCATGGGCACAGAATAAGGACAGTGAGCAAGTGCGAGAGAGAGGGAGAACAGAGAGTGAGAAAAAGATAGAGAGAGAGAAATAAGAGCGAGCAGGGCAGAGAGAGAGAGAGAGAAAGAGACAGACAGAGAGAGAGAGCAGAGCAGAGAGAGATAAAAAAGGGAAAAAAGAGCGATAGATAAGAATAAACAAAGCAAGAGCACTGGGCTCCCTCCATGGCAGGAGACACTTGTGTTTCAGATCTGAGAGACAGACAGCAGTGATGATGGCATCAGGAGAAGCGCAACATTTCTAACCCACTCTGAATAGACACTCTCTCCCCCATTGAGTCAAACACTCCAGTGTCATACAATTTAGCTCTTTTCACTACCATGACCTGGATGAAGAAGAATCTTCACAGACACTTCTTGCCTTGAATGTTTTTCTTCCCATCAAGACACTGTGTGTGTGTGTGTGTGTGTGTGTGTGTGTGTGTGTGTGTGTGTGTGTGTGTGTGTGTGCGCGCGCGCGCGCAGATCTCTACATAGTCCTGGTTGCACAAATGCTGCTGTACTATGTCATATCCTACCTTCAGCTAAAGTCAATGACCAAAGACTAAATGGGGAAGGCACTGTAGGGAAAACCTTATCATGGAGCTTTGTACACTCTTAGTGTAACCTTGACATTTGCTATGTATAGCAGTGTGTGTAACCTTGACACGAGCTATGTATAACCTCACTCTCATGGTCTAGGGAAAGTCTCAGCGACCAGATGACAGCACTCTCAACCCAATCAACGCAGGAACACACACACACACACACACACAGCTCACTCAACTTAATCAGTGCAGTTATTTTCAACTGTAATGGGCAGCCTGTCCTCAAAAGAATGTCCCATCCAGCATTTCTTTGTATGTGTGTGTGTGTGTGTGTGTGTGTGTGTGTGTGTGTATTTGTGTGTGTGTGTGTGTGTGTGTGTGTATTTGTGTGTCCATGTGTGTGTATATGCCCACACCTCACATGAATGTCCATTTCTCTGCCAACATTCAACATGTTTATTGCATGTAGACACGTAACCTACTGTATTCTAGCTTTAGTATCTTCCTTTAAAAACATGGGAAGGATGTGTTGTTCATCTGTATGTTTTCATTGGAACCAAAGGGCCATCTTGGCCCCGCAGTCCTTTACAGGATAACACTGGTAGTATCTATGTTCCTAAGTTAGAGAGTGTGGCATAAAACATACATGCAGTTTAGGTATTTGTAATAAACTGTGTGTGTGTGTGTGTAGACTTGGGTTGTGATATGTGTGGTAAGAAGCAGAGTGGCAGCTGCATTTGTGTTTGTGTGTGTGTCTGTGTGTACATATGTCTGTCTGTCTGTGTATGTCTGTGTTTATGTCTTTGTGTGTGTGCGTGTGCGTGCGCGTGTGCATGTTTATGTGTGTCTATGTCTATGTGTGTGTGTTTGTACCTGTGTGTGTGTGTGTGTGTGTGTGTGTGTGTGTGTGTGTGAAAGTGACTGTGTGACTGTGTCTGTCTGTGTGTGTGTGTATGTGTCTATGCCTTTGTTTGTGTGTATCTATGTTTTTTGTGTGTCTGTATCTATGTGTGTCTATGCGTGTGTGTCTCACCAAGCAGGGCTGAGTTGCCGTCCCCCAGAGGGAAGCGCTGGTAGCGGGGCACACTGAAGGGGGGCAGCAGGTGGAACTTCTTCTCCAGCAGAGGCTCCAGCCGAGAGGCAGACGGGTCGGCCGGGTGGAACAGATTATACACCTGCTGACACGCAGGACGCAGCAGGGCCACTAGAGGGAGACAGACACAGACAAAAACAAATGACGGGGACAATAGTCATAGCCACACTACCTTGTGACCATGAGAGACCGGTATGTGTGTGTGTGTGTGTGTGTGTGTGTGTGTGTGTGTGTGTGTGTGTGTGTGTGTGTGTGTGTGTGTCGAGACATAGAAGTGGGAGGCAAAGTAGGATTGACTGTCCAGGGCTCCAGTGGTAGTAGTGGCCCTAGCAAGCCAGAGGCATGAGAGATCTAAAATGGAAGGGGGGCCCACACAGAATGCTTGCATACAGGGCCGAGACGAGAGCTATGTGCTATACAGCCCTGGTCAGAGGTGTGTATGTGTGTATATACGATACGATACGATCATTTTTTATTCAATATCTTTTCAGGAGTTGATTAGTACAGTCATTTTCTTATACACTGATATTGAGAAGGGAAAACCCCTAAAAAGCCGCTCGTGTGCTGCTTGACGTGGGGAACCCGAAGAGACAAAAATTCAAAAGAAAAAATTAATAATAATAATAATAATAATAAAAAAGAGAAAGAAAAAGAGAAGAAGAGAGAAGAAAGGAAAGAAAAACAGTTAGAGTAAGTAGTAAAGAGACAACAGTGTATATGTGTGTGTCGGCGTGCAAGTCGTACCCTCTAGTGACGGTATGACAGTCTTGCGCAGTGCCAGCACCAGGCCCAGCGGCGACCCAAACAGGAAGAAGTCGGACACGTCAAAGTCAAACCTGCCCAAGGCCCCGCCCTCCAGCATGGTGCTGTTACTCGACCGGCGGGAGCCTGTCTCTGCACGCAGCACAGTGCTGTGGAGACTACACACACACACACACACACACACACACACACACACACACACACACACACACACAGATACACATACACACACAGGAAGAGGGAGAGCGAGAGACAGAGAGAGACAGAGAGACAGAGAGATATACACTCACGCAGATACACATACACGTACAAGGAAGAGCAATGAGAGCGAATTAGGTTGCTCTGTAGAACACATGTAGACACGAAACATCTACGTGAGCAAGTAATGAACTATCCACTTATCACACACACACACACACACACACACACACACACACATACACACACACACACACACACACACACACACACACACACACACACACAGACCTAGAGAGGAAGTCGTGATGGTGTTTGATGGTGTCAATTTCGTAGGTGGAGGAGTCGCTCCTCTTGCGGAGGTTCTGTCGGGCGGGCTCTTCAGCGCCCCCTGCCTGTGGGATGTCAATGTTGCTGCGGCTCAGCTGCCTGCTGCCCTCCAGGGACAGAGTGGGGGAAGGAGGCCCGCAGTTTATCACGATGCCCGGGGACAACAGCTCAGGGTCCTGGATAGAGAAAAACACACACACACACACACACATGGAGGCACACACACACACACACACACACAGATAGCTAGCCTATTAATACTTAACACAAGGATTAACAGTCAACCGACATCTGATATCTGTTAATAATGTGACATACTGTATATGTCACTTAATCACCTCTTCAGATGGATAGATAAGGCACAGTTATGATAGCTAACATGTCACAGTTATGATAGATAACATACTCTCATAACATACAGACACACTCCCATACATGTATGCTGTGTGTAATGTCTGACACATTAGACTGTCTGCTACCTGATCTTCCATATTAGGTAATGCTATGCTAACACATGAGACAGCCGATTAAAGATGCATGACAAAGGTCAAAGGTGACGAACCTGTACGCTGGCAAGGCTGCCACGGCGACTGCTGTTCTGGCTCTCGCAAACCGTCTGAGAGGTGCTGCACAGGGCATCAAAGCCCAAGATGCCCCCGACACAGTCTCCAATTAAACACACCTGCAAAGAAACACACAAAGGAAATAACACACACACACACAGCAATTATTGTTTGACATTACATTACACTTAGATAATACAAGTAGGTGTTGGTTATGTGGTTAGTGTACTAGATTTGTAAGGACATGTATATTACATATATGTATATATTTCAATGCACACACTTAGGAAGATTATACACACACATAGTAATTATACAACACGGTCTCCTATGAAACACACTTGAAAACACTGCAAGGAAATAACACGGCTTTGATAACAAAGCTTCGATAAATCCTATTTGCTATATTCCATGACTTTCCTTGGATAAATGCATAGGTAAGCAGATAATACATATGTGACCAGATCTGGCAAAATGATTCACAGGGAGCCAAAACTCAAAACGGAGGCTTTGGTACCAGGGAAGAGACAAGACAATACACTTTAAAAATGGTTTTTTGGTGAAGTTTATACCTTACAAAAAAAAAAGTTGTCCGCACATCGATTACTATAGCTCCCAAAGAATTTATTTAGCAAAGCTTTGAGCCACTGTCTCTTCCTTATTCTAACACCAAGCCTGAGGAAGAGCCAGTGGCCTAAGGCGTTGCTAAATAACTTCTTTAGGTGCTATAGTAGCCAGTGTGCGGACAACTTTCTTATTTGTACAGTTGAACTTTTGTGATCCTGCACCCATCTGAGGGTGGCAAGGGGATGTGCGTTGTGCCGTACACAAGTTTATACCTTAAATAGTTGGCAAGATAGAACCTTATGAACCTTATGGCATCCCTTCAACTTTTTTAAGTTTAAAACTTGAGAAAATCACTGAATGGTACAAGTGAACTACAAATAGCCATTTTTTAAGCTTTACAAAGGTAACTTGATAAGGAAAAGTTGAGAGATGGCTTTTGAACATATTTTGTGTGATATTTTGATATTTGTTCAAAAAAGTTATTAAAAAAAAACAAAAGCAGACTGTGTCCATTCTAATTAGAATCTGCAATTTTAGACTCATTTTTGCCGGATCAGGTGATGTATGAGAGACTGCTGTGTGGCGGTTCGGAGACATACTTGTCCTGAGAAGGTGGCCCCGTCCAGGGACTTGAGGAAGTCGGCGTAGACCTGGTTGGCCCTGGTGATGACGGTGGCCACGGCGTCCTGGTACTGAGGGGAGGAGGTGGCCAGCAGGGGCAGGGCCGCCAGGGGGATGTGGTCCTGACTGCTGCTCAGGCAGCCTTCGTCATAGCTGTACGGGCTCAGACTACACACACACACACACACACACACGATACGCACACACATGATACAGATATACACACACAATATAAACACACACACACACACACGTACACACACGATACACACACATGATACAGACACACACACATAATACAAACATACACACACACGTACACACACGATACACACACATACACACACGATACACACACATGATACAGACACACACACATAATACAAACATACACACACACATACACACACGATACACACACATAATACAGACACACACACATAATACAAACATACACACACACACACATACACACACGATACAGTTATACACACACAATACAAACATACACATACACACGATAAAGACACACATGATGTACACACACAATACATGCAATACACACATTTTCACAGGAAGATATGCATATATGCATACACACACAAGATACAAATGTTGTAAACATTGTGATACAGTTATTTATTGCAAATGTAAAATATAAACATATCAAACACAAATATGTGTCCCCTCATCTATTATGTAAACAGGAACAAACATATTAGAGGTAAAAGTAACCATTCAGATGGACACATATTGTGTGTGGTGTTCTGAACCAGTTTTGCAGCAGTGCGATCTGCATAAGAAGCACTTAGTGCAACACATCAGGTTTCTGTCTGGGTTAAAGTGTGTGTTGGTGTGTGTGTGTGTGTGTGTGTGTGTGTGTGTGTGCATGCACATGTGTGTGTGTGTGTTCTCACTTGGACACCAGGGAGAAGGCCTCAGCGCAGATGGCAGGGCAGGGCACCAGGCGGATGGCGATGTGTCCGAGCGCCGAGGGGTAGTGAACACGCATCACCGAGTCGAAGGCGGACGTGAGGGTGTTGACGTCGCCCTGCTTGGAGCTGGGCTCCCCGCCCCCCGAGTCCAGGATGTTCCCCCCGTGCAGTACCAGGATCAACACGTGGGTGCTGCACACCTGCAGAGGAGCCTGGGATGCACCATCCTGAAGGTGAGGGGGGGGGAGGAAGAGAGATAGAGAGGAAAGGAGGGAAAGAGAGAGGGGGGTCGGACAGACAGAGAGGAAGAGAGAAAAAGAACGGAAAGGAAGAGAGGAGCGAGACAGACAGCGAGGAATAGAGAGAGACAGGAAAAAAGAGAAAATGAGGGAAAGGGAGAATAGGGGCAGAGAGACAGAGAGGGGAAGAGAGAAGGAGATAACATGGGGGAGGGAGAGAAAAAGGCAGATAGACAGAGAGGGGAAGAGAGACAGATGGAAAATAGGAAGACACAAAAAAGACAATAAGTAATGGAGCCCTAAGAGGGGATAGAGCATGGATAGCTAGGTGGCTTACCCCATGAACAAAAGTAACAGGTTCACAAAGTAGCAGGTTTACACCCATTAACAGAGAGATTCAATGCATGTCATTTTATTTTTTTTAATTTTTTTTTTATAAAAGAAGTTTTTTTTATTACATTAAGTACCAAGCAAGGACAGACAGGGTAATACCACATCTTAAGTTCATAACTTTAGAGGGCAACTGATTCCACAAACGTGTAATTCAGAAGGACACATATGGATGCAGCAATGCAGGACAAGTAAAACAGACATCAGATGGTAAGATTAGCAGAGGCAAGGACACTGAGGGTAGAAAAGAGGAGAATATGGATAAAACTGAGAGGACTCAGGCAAAGGACACAACAGCAGAATGGCGCTGGCTCCAGAAGAACTGAAGGACCCATCCTTCTTTTTGATCTATTTTCTCCTGCTAGAAGATGCTACTAGCATGAAGTACCTTAAAAGAATGGAAATCCCTTCTTCTGCCTGTGGACCTTACACAGGTCAATTCACTACATTGCTAATCTATTTGATTTGATTACTTCTGTCCTCATTTGGATCAGCTGTTTCCAACTCCGACTGTCTTTCATTGACAGCAATGCTGACTAATACTTCACATCATACTTCATTTTTCTGTTAATCTAGGTCAGTGATGGGCAATCTGACTTCAGAAGCTACATTGTAGTACCACATATTCCTTTCAACCAATTCACTTAATCAGCTATTTCTACTGATTACAAGTCTTCGGACAGGTAAAGGAGTTAGTTTGTGAAATCAACTGTCTAAACTGCACAGGTAGAACCAGGTGATTTGGAAAACATGGTATAAGTTTGTAGCTTCTAAAGCCAAATTCCTCCTCTGTGCTTTGCTTACATACAGTATAATGATGAAGCATAAATTCACCAACAATTTCATATTTCAACCTTGAACAAACTTATCTTTGGAGAAAATATCCCCAACCTGTAACATGACTCTAGCACAAATACCGTTTTATGCTTTTCCAATGGCTGAGTTGGTATGACTTATGTGGACAACAAATGGGCCTAAAATACGTGTTTAACACTTGCTTCAGCTGATCGTTAGGAGAAAAATCTGTAATATTTACATACACACCATCTTAGAACTTATGTCTGTGTGCTAGACAGATGTACACAAAGTAATATGAATTTGAAAAGGGATAAAATATATGTACAGTGCAGTGTATTGTGAGAACAAAAAGCCTTACATTATTACTGTATATTTTTTTGTTTGTATGAGTCTGATTTCTGAGGATCTCTGAAGATCTTTTAATGGCAGTGATATTTAATTTCTACTACAAACTTAAGGACCATTCACACATAGTAAATTAAGAGTAACGATAACAATGTTTTTTTTTTTTTTTTAAAACATTGCAGCTTCAAAGGAGTCACCACAACTACAGTGGCAGAGCTGATATCAGTTGAATCACTTTCAGAGCATTTTGATAAACAATAAACTCAGCTGCTGCCAATCGAGATGAATTAAAAATGTACAGGTTACATTTCGTTAGTTGTTTGTAGCCAGGACGAGAATCTTGTCATTAAAATGTTTTAAAATGTTTTTAGTGGACAATCATGGCGTCATAGGTATAGTTGTCATTATTGTTACAGTACTTTGTGTGAACGGACCTTTTATTCTCTATCCTCCAGATATGTCCAGAATGCTTAGTTATAGGCACTAGTAAAATGATAATATTACCAACAAACTCAAATCAACCAAACAAGCTTCACACTGAATGACCCCTATGAATGATATTTCTGGGCTGATCATTCCTTCATATCATCCTCTCTTCCCCCCTCTGCCCCCGGGGACCCACACTCACAGATGCACACAAACATACATCCACAAAACATGGGACACCACACGGTCAGTCACTTGCCCCAGTCCACACTGCCACCGCAGTCAAAATTCAGGCTACAATACAGATGTCAGTCACTTAATGGCTCACTGAACTTCACACTGGGAGGACCACAGAGGGGTTCTTACAGGGGAGAGGAGCGGCAAAGGAGAGGTAGGGGACAGTGACTGGCCTAATTCAGCTTGGCTAACTATATGGCTGGATGTGATGTCGAGCGAGATCGGACAATATTTGCCGGGGACTAACCGTAAAAATTGAAAAGCAGCCAACTTGTGTGTTTTTTTTTTTTTGTAAGTACCGTGACGTTTGGATGAGATTATGCCAGCTGCTTTCTGATTTGATGGCTGTCTGCCACCAAGTCTTGTCCGATCTCGTTCAACGGCACATCAAGTCAGCTAGCCATCTAGCTAGCCAAGTCAAATAAGGCCATTTTGGCAAGGGTGGGGGAAGGGGTTGTTGGGTTGGTTGAAGGGTAGGACTTCAGTTATTCATCTGAACAGATCCATTACACACACACACACTCACACACACAAACCCACACATTCTCGCGGTTCTACTGATAAACGGAGGGACAGGATGCACTGGGGAAACACTGAGGTACTAGGGTTCTGTTCTGGCCGTACAGACACTGGCTGCAATCACTCAAACCCATTGCCATGTCACTTAGAACGAGTCGTGCTGGGTGTTTTCCATCCAAATCTGCTGTATTAGTCTCATCTCTCAGGCAATCTCTGTTAGCAAAGACGAACACATTAGCAGAGGCTTTAGCACGCCAACACCACAGCGGTTGTTTCCATAGTAACAGGCCCCGCAGTGAGCGTTTGCACCATGTGTTTGCGCTGCTGGAGCAGAGGGCTGCTACAGGTTTACTTACTGACAGGTGCCTGGTCACCAAGATAGTGGGGATGGAGGCGTGGCCACAAATCTACAGCAAGTGCAGAGGGACAAAAAACACTAGAGGAATAACTGTCCTGCTCTTAAGGGGGAAAATTGCGTCTTGAGAAATGACATTGGTGGATGAAATGCTTCAGCTTCGGGTGTCATGACAGTGTTTATGTAAACAGTGAGTCTTAATAAAAGGGCACAATAATTATATACCATAGAAAGTTCAGTTCAGAGAAAAATAAATGTTGCAAATAAATGTCATCACAGTCCAGGCTGGCCTACCATACACACACAGTGAATGTGAACTACCTTACAAGTAGGGAAGTCCGACGTTCAATTCCTGTACCAGTAAAAACAATGTAGGTGGGGGAGTGAATAACTGACGCTCTCCTGCACCCTCACCCATGGCTGAGGTACCTTTGATGAAGGCATCCATCTCCACACTGCTTAAGACCGACATACCCTGTACCTAACTTAATGGAAATCAGTCTGGGAAAGAACGCCTGCTAAATGTAATGTAAACTACTATCTGCTCCGAATGACATGCTCAAAGCAAGGAAGGAGGAATTAACGAAACAGTGTGATCTAAATTGTGCAGTGGTCCACAGCCATTTTGATACGTTTAGATACTCCATATTGTTCCACAAAGGTCTAATGGTAAGGTCTAAAGGTATAATGACCAATGATCTATGGTTGGAGCTGGGAGATTTGTTATCCCTGAAAACATGAAATTAATGTGGTAATAATGTTTGCATTTCCTGTGCTTTTGCTTTCTGTGCACTAGTCACTAACCAATTGAGATAAACAGACACCAATGAAGTGCCCAACGTACCTCTGCTATATTGCCCATGGTAGACTACCACCACCATATATATATATAATGTAGTATAGACTACGTTTCTCTTTCCACCACATTTTAATTGGTCAATTTTGGACACACTTACTTCCTCCAGTCTCTCCTCGCTGGCTGCCCTGGTGTAGTCTCGACTCAGTTCACCTTCAGAAAGTAGACAAGACAACATCATTGTCATGCTAGGAAGGTACACAATTTGAGTTGAGAGAGCCAGAGAGAGAGAGAGAGAGAAAGAAAGAAAGAAAGACTCACCAGCAGTTTCTTCTGAATCTGTGGCTTCAATCTTGTCCATGAGGTCATTGGAGTTCCACTTGGTGATCTCTTTGGGAAAGATCTCTTCATTGTCAGACAAGTCCTCTGTGAGAGTGAGAGACAGAGAAGGAGAGAAAAAGAGAGGGGAAACGGATAGTGGGTCACAGGTCAATTCAAGTCAATCTTGTTTATCTCCCAAGGGCACCTCAAGTCCCACCTTTTCACTGAGGCCTATGGTCCTTAACACCTCCCTCCTCCCCTCTCCCCTTTCTTTTGCCCCATCTAGCTCTGTAAAGCGACCTTGGGTTTCATGAAAGGCGCTATATAAATCCAAGATATTATTATTATTATTATTATTATTATAAGGGAGAAATCTGTGCTAGACACATACAAAAACTTGGCATTAATCAACTCGCCACAGAAACGATGGCAGTCATTCAAGTTACACATGTTATATACAAGTTGTACATGTTATATACAACCCGTAACATACAGTACAGTCTGTATTGCAGTGCTCATGATAGAGATTAAGAGAAGAGGGAAGAGGTAAAGAATAGTGGGTCAGAAGTCAAGTCAAGTCAAGCTTCATTGCCTCCCAATGAAAAAATCTGTCTTGCACACATAGGAAAATTTGCTGTGTCACACACACACACGCGCATACACACACACACACACACACACACACACACACACACACACACACACACACACACTTGGCATCAATCAAACCACTACAGAAGCTTCATTATTAGATGAGTCCTTTGTGAGAGTGAGAAACAGAGAGGGATAAGAGTGAAAGTGGGTCAGAAGAGTATCGTGATGGAGATATTAATGAGAGATGGGAAGATATTAATAAAAAATCCTGGATTTGAAAGACTGATCTTGTCTCACAGCCTTCACACTTGAAGATACATTAGAGTACATGATAACTAGTGCACTCAAATTAAATTGAAATTGAACTGAAATAATGAGAGAGGAGAAAGGTAAAACCATTAAATATGATGAGGAAGGAAGACATGCCACTTTGGAGAGAAGTGTATGCCAAATACTACAACTATAATTGTGCCATGAATGACTATGTGTAAATGAGGATAAACATCAGGTATTAATCTGACTGTTAATGACAAAAAAATCTTATTTCATAAATGGTACAGTTTAAGTATGCATGTATCCGTAGTCTTTTTTTCTATAGTAATTTCTTTAGTTGTGCCACACAAACATGGACCTAAATCACATTTCACAGCAGGTCAAGACACCAAGACAATGTTTTGTAATTTAATTCAGCTACTGTCACATATATTGCATCCTAGATATGTTTTGTTATTCTCAAAAATTCGGAGTCAAGATTGGTAAATATTGAAGGGCTAAGCTTACTTTTTAGACAGTCATATTTATGCATTTATCTTTATAATGAATTATTTACATCATCAATTATATTATCAATCAACAATAGTTTCAGTAAATGCTTATATGGATATTTATTGAGTACAAAGTGCATAATTTTAAGTCAGTTTTTCAGATCAAAAACAAAACGTGTTTAAAGTTAAATTAAAATATTTGTAAAAACAAACATACATTTACATATGATTAGAAGTCAATGCTAAAAAAACATTCGCTGTAATTTACTGCATCATCT
>CM059271.1:21956400-21958900 GCA_030347295.1 Setipinna tenuifilis | reverse complement strand
CAGCAACGTGTACTGTTTACTGTAGTTTTACGTAAAATGGCTGTACAGGTAGTGTAAAGTGCTGTCTTGAGCATTTTCAGGTAGTGTCAATGAGTTCTAACCTTTTTCTTCCTGCATTGGAAAACACTAAGAGAAGTAATTGTCATAATGAAAACATGACAAAGCCATTTCACTATCTTGTTCATAAACATGATGTCAAGACTTCTCATTTTGATGACACTGGCAGTTTCATTGACATGAATACTTGCTTTTGAGGAATTGACTATCCATTTTGAGCAAGTGACGTGCTTTTGCAGGTTATCCACTAGGTTTTGCAGTTTGCACTAACTGTTTTGAGAAATGCACTAAATGCTGCGCAAATGTTAATAGTGTTGTGAGAAAAGTACCAAAGCAACTGAGAAAAACTGTAACAGTGTGTTCAAGGGCGCATCTGCCAATGCTGGGCTCTTAGGATAGCTAGCTAAATCACCTGGTTCTACGTGTGTGCTTAAATACACACACGTTATTTCCGTAATGATCCTCTACGTGGCTGAAGAGTTGTGCTGATTAGAATCAGCTGATTTAGTGCATGGCTGGAACAAATATGTGGTGGTGGATTGTAGCTTCTGAAGCCAGGCTGGTGCAATGAAGTGATAGTGAAGTCATCACTGTTGGGGACATGTTATAATCTTCTCTATGTTATAATGTTATAATGTTCTCTAGATAGATAGAGAGATAGATAGATAGATAGATAGATAGATAGATAGATAGATAGATAGATAGATAGATAGATAGATAGACAGACAGATAGATAGATAGATAGATAGATCAATAGATAGATAGATAGATAGATAGATAGATAGATAGATAGATAGATAGATAGATAGATAGATAGATAGATAGATAAATAGATAGATAGATAGATAGATATATACATATATAGATAGATAGATAGATAGATAGACAGATAGATAGGTAGGTAGGTAGGTAGGTAGGTAGATAGATAGATAGATAGATAGATAGATAGATAGATAGATAGATAGATAGATAGATAGATAGATAGATAGATAGATAGACAGATAGATAGATAGATAGATAGATAGATAGATAGATAGATAGATAGATAGACAGATAGATAGATAGATAGATAGATAGATAGATCGATAGATAGATAGATAGATAGATAGATAGATAGATAGATAGATAGATAGATTTACTTTATTGAATTATCCAGCTCCCTCAGCACTCTTGCTTACTATACCCTTAAAAATATTAAAAGTGACGCGATGCATGGATCTGGGTCATCTACTGGTCATGCTTTATTTTACAAGTCCAGGATCACCTATTAATTACTAATATTGTGTCTTTAAAAATTTTTTTTTTGGATACATGGCACGTTTTTTCCACAAAACAGGACTTCTTACAGACATGTCTCTCTCCCAGAGGTGAATGGGATAATGAGCTGGTCAACCCCCTTGTATGTCAGGTGTGATATTTTTCAAATCACCTTTGTCTGTAGTGATTTTGAGAAAGACCAACAACAGCTTGAACTTAAATTTTGTCCTACACAATGACAGGCAATAAAAAAGTGCTTCAAGTGTGTGGACCAACCTTTCTTGGATTTAATTTTGACACTTTTTGACAGGCACCTGGAGCTGGGGTGTGTAAAACTGTCCTCCTGTCACACATGTCAGGAGTATTAGGTAATATCTGCAGGGAGGTGTCAGGATGAGTCATGGCCATCAGTGTGAGCTGCTCAATGTTATGACACGCTCTGCGTGTGTGACATTCTGTGGTTGGAATTGTGACACCTAACCAAACACCTGCAATAGCCAGAAAAACAAGTACACGGAAACTGAGCCACTGGAAGGCTTGTGAAGACTGTATGTTGGGAGTTAGAGCTGTGTCTGTGTGTGTGCGTGCGAGTTCATGTGTGCATATATGTGAGAGAGAGAGAGAATGTGTGTATGATTGTGTGTGTGTGTGTGTGTGTGTGTGTATACACTCTCCCTAAATCCCAAATCTAATTCTGGTCTTACCATTTACATTTATTCATCTTTATTTACCAGGCAGGCAGTTAGTTTTATGCACCCGCAGAGAAAACATGGACTTTATTAGAAAGGTGTTTTGTGTTAGAATCCAACCTGTAACATGGATAACGCCGCCAACTCACTCCAGCAGCAGAGACATAGGAACCAACTGGCTCAATCACAATATTAATTCAGTCTATTAAAGTTATCACTTCCTAGAATAATTACTAATTCATTCGTCATTCATCATTTATCAGTCATGGCTCTTCAACACTTTGATGAAGATGGTACATTTCTTTCCCCTGCGTGGCAGTCCGGAGAGGGAGGCTCCAGTCCTCTCTGTTCACTAGAGGTCTATACGAAGGGTACCACTTTAAGACCAAACTGAATCAACAGCCAGTACTGAGGTGAGGTTTAAGCAGTGATGGGCAATCTGGATTTAGAAGCTATGATCCAATACCACATATTTCAAATTACCTGGTTCTACTTGT
>CM059271.1:21928900-21951400 GCA_030347295.1 Setipinna tenuifilis | reverse complement strand
TAATGTGTCTGTGTTAATGTGTGGGTGTATGTGTTAATGTGTGTACATATGTGTGTGTGCGTTTGTGTGTGTGTGTGTGTGTGTACACAACAAATTTTCCTATGTGTGCAAGACAGATTTTTTCATTGGGAGGCAATGAAGCTTGACTTGACTTGACTTCTGACCCACTATTCTGTGTGTGTGTGTGTGTGTCAGGTGTGTGTCAGGTGTGTGTCAGGTGTGTGTCAGCAAGTCTCACCTCCCCTCTTGGAGGATCGTGAGGACCTGGAGGAGGTGGACCACTGCTTGGTGAGGTGGCCCCGCGTGGCCTTGAGCGAGTCGGCCGTGGAGGCGGGGGCCTGGGGGGTGAGGTGGTGGTGGTGGTGGTGGTGGTGGTGGTCCTGGTCCTCCTCCTGTGCCTCCTGGCCCTTCTCCAGGGCCCCCTCCTCGCTGCCCTCCTCCCCCTCGCAGGAGTACTGGGCCATGCGCTGGGCCAGGGCCAGCTGTGTCTCGCGCTCCAGCTGCCGGATGTCCTCCATGGTCAGTCCCCACCACTCGTCCTGCCAGCACCACGCCTGGCGGTGGGCACGCACCATCACCTTACGCAGGCCTGGAGCACACACACACACACACACACATACACACACACCGTTGGAATATACACACATATTACACACACATTACATACAAACACACACACATTACATACACGCATACACACACACACACACACACACACACACACACTCACACTCACACTCACACAGACACACACTCACACAGACACACACACACACGCACACTAACACACACACACACACACAAACACACTAACACACACACACACACACACACACACACACACTAACACACTCTCACTCACACAGACACACACACACACACACACACACTAGGCCTGACCGCAAACAATCGATTAGTCGTTGGTCGACCAAAAAAATATTAGCTGACTAAAATTCTATTGGTCGATTGGTCAGAGGGAAAAAAATGTGTCTTTTCGAAGGGCTGAAGGGCTTTTAATTTGACGAGTATGATAGAGGAAGTCGTCGTGCCACTAATTTACTGTTGGCATTTTCTTCACGGCATACACCGTGTCTGGAAGAAGTTCTAAAATTTGGCAACATTTCGAAAAGGACAAGGATGACCCAAGGAGGGTTACATACAAAATTTGCAAAAAAACTTTCGCCTTTCATTCTTCCACGACGAACATGTTTTACCACCTCAGACATGTAAGTAGCCTGCTAGCCTAGCTAACATACACACACACACACACTCGCACACACACACACACACACACACACACACACACACACACACTCACCCACGTCGTGGATGAAGCGCTCGATCTTGGACTGCATGCCCCAGTAGCGGAACTCCACCTTGCAGAGCTTGTAGGCGCACATGACGGGGCCTTTGCTGGGGTTGTAGATGATGTCATCGATCCAGTCTTCCGTGAGCGGCCCCCTCTTGGTCTTGGCAGAGCAGTAGACGCGGGGATCCTCCTCCAGCTTGTACTCGTGCGGGGGGATGGGGTCCTTCACGATGTCTATGGGGTCTAGAGGGAGACACCAGTGTTGGGAAGGTTACTTTAGAAATGTAATTCGTTACAGTTACAAGTTACCCTGTTTAAAATGTAATAGTAGTGTAACTTTTTGAATTACTTTATCTGAGTAACGTAAGTTATTACTTTTTGATTACTTTTTGATTACTTTTCAAATGTTTTCATGATTTTGTCCCTGTAAACATTTTAACAGAAAGCCCCGCATCCAACTGTGGAGGGAAATGGCAACAGGGATGTTTAGTAGGCTACGGTAGCCTATAAGAAAAACACACGAAACAGTTTTTTTTTTAAATATAGGCTGTTTTAGCAAGGTTTTTGCTGACAATATTAAGATGTAATTCAAATTGTAATTTTGAAAAAATTCAAAAGTACCTGTAGTTGAATTACACATTTTCTCCAGTAACTGTAATGTATTACTGTTACATTTATTTTGTAATTAAATTACGTAACAGAATTACATGTATCACATTACTCCCCAACACTGGGAGCCACACACCACAAGGGCCATAATGGTTAAGGAGTTGGTCTTGGGATCAGAAGGTTGCGGGTTCGTATCCCACCCTCTCCAGTAGGAAGAATGTGTGTGGACTCCCTACACCTTCATCAATGGCTGAAGTGCCCTTGAGCAAGGCACCTAAGCCCACATAGCTCCAGGGACTGCAACCAATACCCTGTGCCTAAATAATTGTAAGTTGCTTTGGATAAAAAGCGTCAGCTAAGTGTGAGGTAATGTAATGTAAAAAAAAAAAAGGGCTGTCTAGTCAGAACCACTCAGATTTACATTCCACTTCAGAATTTGTGTCATTGTACAAGTTCAACGAGTAATTCAAACAGTTCTTGTTTGGTGCTCAAGTTATGTTTGCCTTGCTACTTCCTGGAAAACTGCCTGCTGTGACGTGGGTCCATTAACTCACAAACTAAACTAAACTGCTGTTTTATTTTGTCAGCGCTTCTTGTGTGCTTTCTCAGGGCCAGTTTGGACGGACATTGTTTAAGTATAAACTCACTACAACCCCCCTACACTCCATGATCTGCTCTGTTACATGATGATCCAGCCATAACCTCCTTGTTGTTCCCCACTCCAAACTCTCTACCTTGGTTGCCAGTGCCTTCAGTGCCATGGCTGTTAAGCTACATAACCTACAGAACTACTCCTCCCTTCCTCCGTTAAAATCTCATCTCAAGAACATATGTTTCAACAAACACTCCTTCTCTGTACCCCTCATTGCTTGTCTGTTTTTCCACTGTTCTTATGGTGATTTTGTTTGTCTTGTCTGTGTTCCTTTGTAGCGACCTTAAATATGACGAAAGGCACTACATTTTTAACCACCAGAAATTAAGTCCAAAGGCAACTACCTGCCTTCAAGCACCGTTGGCACTACACACAGACACACACACACACACACACACACACCCCAAGCACACACACAGATCACGTCACAGAATTCAACATCATCATCACAGACAAACAGGAACCTGTTCTTCCGCCCATTCACAAAGCCATGCAGTGCCACATAGCTGCCGCTAGGGGTCGTCTGTTTACATGGAATAAATATAGCACCAGCACGTTCGTAGGTTTTACAGGAAGGTAACTGAGATATTTCAGGCAGACACTGCTTATTTGCATGAAAACAAATAATCAGACTGAGCTGATACATACATGCATTTAAGGTCAGCTCAGTTTTTTTAAGTATATTTTTGGGCTTTTTTGCCTTTATTGCGATAGGACAGTGAAGATGGTGACAGGAAACGAGTGGGAGACAGAGATGGGGTAGGGTTGGAAAATGACCCAGGCTGGATTCAAACCTGGGTCTCCATGGTACGGGTGCTCTATGCGCTGTGCCACAGCACCCACTTTACATGACTAAAATCAGAACTATAATCTGATGAATACTGTCACACCAGTGTAAAAAGAATGTTGGCAGGGATGAAAGTTCTACCAAATATTGGGCCCCATTATAATTATATTAGATTATAATAAAGAATTTTAGAATTCTACATAGTTGTACAACACATTCTTTTGTAGAATGTTCAAAAACTCACTTCCTTGAAGGTTAATGTCCTTCCATTGTTTGTTTTTTTTATCAGCCACAAAATGAACTTAAACTTGAACTTAAAACTTAAATGTCAAGGTGAAGTAAAGGGTTGGTCTTGGAGTTTGTGAGGTCACAGGTGCAATTCCTCTATCAGTAAGAAAAAGGTGGGTTGGGAGAATCAATAACCAAGTGTTCTCTTTCACCCTCATCAATGGCCCTGGTAAATACCCTGGTAAACCAGCCCCTCATACTTCACTTTGTTTTGTATAGGGTCTGTCTGTGCTGTATTGAGAACCGTTTTTCTTCCTGGAAGTGTGGACTCTGCTGAAATTGAAAAAACAATTGAATCTGCCTTCACCCAGTCGTTAATACCTAATCATGACTTGTGCAATGCGCCAGATTGTGAAGGAAGTCACAAAGATTTCTGGAAACTAACGAACTAACAACTAACGGAGCAAGATGAAAGATGAAACTTTTCCCGAACCCCATGGGGAGTAGGGCCACACCGTCTCTTCCACAAGTGAAACTCCTTAAACATTCTTCTTGCTCTGATTTTAATTCCTCGATATTCCGAAACGTTGCCACAACAGACTGAATGGCCTTGCTTACTTAGTTCTCTGCTGGCATTGCCGAGCTACATCCATAGATAGACTACAAGTAAAATGTAGTGCACACAACGATGTCATAGCTCACGAACACTCCCTCTGTCCGCTGATTGGCTAGGAAGGATTCTGCCTACAGACAGCCATTTCAACGAGGGGCTGGTTTACCAGGCTATGGCTGAGGTACCCTTGAGCAAAGCAACTAACCGCAGTGGGCCTGTCCCTGTCGCTCACTCCCTGTACTGTAAATCACTCTGGAAAAGAGTGTCAGTTAAATATAATGTATTGTCATGCTGGCTTTAGAAAGTAAAGCTAGCCACAGACCTCCGGATTTTTAACCCCTCGATTCTGATACGACGGAACGTCGGGGCCAGTCGCAGATTGTCCAAAAGTAGTCAGAGGCACTCAGGGTGTGCTTACAACAAACTCAAAATACAGATGCTGTTGGTAGGTTTGGTGTGCTCAGTTACGTTCCATTTATGAAAGACTGAAAATAATCAGGAGGTCTGTTTCCCAGCTTAAAAATCCTGCCATGTATTCCTTCTGCCTGTGCACGAAACACAGGTCATTAGGTCAGTAATTAGCCAATGCTTCCCAGCGATTCTGAACCAATGGGGACCATTCTGGCCCATGTCACCGTTTCAAGACAGGAATGTGACAGCAGTGTGAGAGGTCAAAGGTCAGAGGGTGTTGATCGGGGTGAGCGTACCCAGAGTCCTCTGCCGTCTCTCTGCGGGGGACAGGTTGAAGACGTCTGCCTGGGTCCCCGTGTCCGACTTGTAGAAGGTCTCTATGTCTATGGAGAACTTCTCCACGAAGGGACACGTGTACCTACAGTGGGAGACATAGAGGGGGCATTAAAACACAACGTTGAGACACAACGTTGAGACACAATGACATTAAAAAGAGAAGAACACAGAGACAGCAAACAAAGAGGGAAAATTAGAAAGGGAACGAGGGGAAAGAAAGGAACCAAAAGACAGGAATGAAAGAAACAGGGAGGTGGACAGATAGACAGAAATATGAAGGTAGGGAAGGTGTAGACAAAAGAGACAAAGGTACACAGTGTGTGTACATCTATGTGTGTGTGTGAGAGAGAGAGAGAGGGAGAGGGAGAAAGAGACAGAGAGGGAAACAGAGAGAGGGAGAGGGAGAAAGAGAGAGATAGACAGAGAGAGAGAGAGAAACAAAGGAGTGTTCAGGTGCGGATGGAGAAAGAGAGGAGAGAGATGGTAAGAAAGACCATAAGAGAACAGAAAAACAAAAGCCATGGGGTTTGCGCTATTCCCTCTGCTGGGTTGCAGCAGCTAAAAACAGGATTAGGAGACAATGGGCCTCATTGTTAAACATAATGTGCCATAATGTACAACGTCATTTGTTTCATACAAAAAAAAAGATTTCAAGTGAGTGTGTGTGTGCACCCATATGTTTGCACTTGCAGGTATAAAAGTCAATCTGTGTATTTTGGTGTGTGCATGATGTCATCTTTTCACATAACCTGGATCTGTGCTGTGTGTGTATGTTTCCGAGCGTGTGTATGTGCATTTGTTTGCACCGTTTTCCTTTGTTTGCTTGCAAGTATAAAATACGTCTGATGTGTGCATGATCAGGTTTTTTTCACATAACCTGGATGTTTTGTGTGTGTGTGTTCCTGTGTGTGTGCCTGTGTGTGTGTCTGTGTGTATGTGTGTGTGTGTATGTGTGCTTGATCTCTTGTGTGTGTGTGTGTGTGTGTGTGTGTGTGTGTGTGTGTGTGTGTACGTGTACTTGTTGTTCCTATGTGTGTGTGCTTGTTCTTGCGGGTATGTGTGTATGCATGTGTGTGTGCGTGCGTGCGTGTGTGTGTGTGTATGGCCTTACCGCGTGCGTGTGTATGGGTAGGCATTCCAGGACTCCTCCTCCACACGCAGTGCTGCTTTGGGCAGGATGGACCGGAACCAGCTGGGGATGTGCTGTCCGATGTGGTACACCTTGTGTGTGTACTGGCCCGCGCCCCCGGGTCCGTCCGTGTAGGGTCGGTTCTCCAGGATCTCGACCCCACTGCCCTCCCCACAGCTCTCCTCTCGACTCTTCTTCTGCAGGGGGGGAAGCACAGAGAGGGGACAGGGTTAGTCTGTGTGTCTGTTGTCTTTTCTGTGAGTGTGTGTGTTCTCTCTCTCTAGCCCTCTGTGTGTGTTGTGTTGTGTGTGTGTGTGTGTGTGTGTTTGTGTTCTGTCCCTCTCTTCCTCTGTGTGTGTGTGTGTGTGTGTGTGTGTGTGTGTGTGTGTGTGTTTGTGTTCTGTCCCTCTCTTCCTCTGTGTGTGTCTATGTGTGTGTGTGTGTGTGCGTGTGTGTGTGCTGCATTGGGCTTTCCTCACAGCTCTTCTTCAAAGTCTCTCTCTCTCAGAGTGTTTGTTATATACTCTTCTTTTCTCTCTTTGTCTCTCTCTCTCTCTCACACACACACACACACACACACACACACACACACACACACACACACTTCCCCACAAACGCACACATATATGTATACACATGAACTGTTGGTTCACTGGTTCACTGTTGGCAAACTATGTGTGCTGGGTGCTATCACCCATGAAAGTGACTGCTACAGAAGCACCGGTAAAACAAACATTAAAAGAGCACACACACACACACACACACACTCACACACACACACACACACACATTTCATACATCAGTAAGCAGTGCTGAATCCATGTGGGCAGGAAGTAGGCGGTGTGCAGATACTGAGAGGGGGACAAATTTTAGTGACACTTCCTTGTTCATAAATACTGTTAAGGGTCAACTCAGGCAGTTGTCCTCTGATTAAACACAGATGGCAGCGACCCAGATAAGTAATATTTGACAATGAATTACCAGACTTCCTTGTGTGTGTGTGTGTGTGTGTGTGTGTGTGTCTGTGTGTATGGGTGTGTGTGGGTGTGTGTATGGGTGTGTAAGAGTGTATTAAGACAGTAAACCCAAGTAAACCTTTCTTCTAATAACTTACATGTCAATCAAGACTCTGGGAGCTTGGGTCTCCAGCTCTGTAAATCCTTCTAACAGGAACTGCACACATACGGACTGGGCGGAGGACTAGGTGCTTAAAACATATCCTGCTTAAATGTTGCTACAGGATCAGAATTTCAGCGAATTCCATGACAAAGATACAGTCAAGAGAGAGCAGGCCTAAGTTCTGCAATGTATTTTTTCTGACTGTGCCCTTACCACGAGCGATTTTACTAACTAGCTTCTACGTGGCTGAAGACTCCTAGTAATTAGGATCAGCTGGCTCAGTGAATTGGCTGAAAAAAAAAAAATCTAACCCCATGTTGCTCCAGGGGGGGCTGTCTGTGTATCTAATTTACTATACGTTGCACAGAAAGTCAAAAGTCAAAGTCAAAATTATTTGTATAGCGCATTTCATACATAAATGCACTTCAATGCAGAAGAAGAGCGTCGCCCAACTATAATGTCATGAGAGATAAATGTCTTGTATAACTCCTATTGCCACTACAGTAGTAATATGTGGATAAGACTTGAGATGAGAGTTTATGTTATAGTGGTGTGTTAACAGACTGGGTCATCTTTTTGTGCAGGTAGCATGGTTAGTTAATGTCACATTACACTGCACATCATTTAGCAGACGCTCTTATTCAAAGCGTCTTGCAGTGACCTAACTACAGGGACAGTCCCCCTAAAGCAACCTGGTGAAGTGCCTTGCTCAGGGCCAAAGTGTTGTCAGATGCTGGGATCGAACTTGCAGTCATGTACTATCCTATCTGCTAGTTTTGATCACTAAGCAGTGATGGACAACCTGCATTCAGAAGCTAGAAATCCAATCCAATATCCCATATTCCAACATCACCTGGTTCTACCCGTGGTGAATTCGCTAATTAACTGCTTTACCTGGCTGCAAACTGGTTGTACTGATTAGAAGATTAGATTAGACTACACTTAACTGCCCTGCTCAAAGGCTTTCAGGCACTTAAAGACCTTCCCCCTACCAACCAACCCCCGACAGAGGAACTTCCCTTGTCAAACATTGAAAGACTTTCTGTCCACCAGCTTGGCAGCTGAGCTCCCCTGAGAACCACGGGGGACATTAGTGGAGCTCTCCACAGCTTCCTGGTGGGGTTCTCTGGCGCTACTGAACTATAACAAAGCTTGCCATGTGTATCTCCGTCCTGTGTTCCTTTGCCAAAAATGCTGAAGCACTTTGAGCTACATCCATTGTATGAAACATGCTATACAAAGAAAGACTATGAATATGAATATGATGATGATGGTGATGGTGATGATGATGATGATGGTGATGATGATGATGATGATGATTATTATTATTTTTATTATTATTTTTATTGTTATTGTTATTATTATTATTATTATTGTTATTATTATTATTAGTATTGCTCATTTAATATGTAGCTGAAATAAACACATGGTAGTGGATTGTAGCTTCTGAAGCCAGGTTGTCCAACACTGTCCCTGACCTCTAGTCCCTTAATGGGAGATGTTCATGCTGTTGGAGGGGCCTTAAAGCTGCTCAGGCCTCTGTGTGTGGGGGTCTCATGTCAGGGGATTCTTCAGAGAGGCCTTCAATATGTCAACACTTCTCAGGGCATGAGCACATAGACACACACACACACACACACACACACACACACACACACACACACACACACACACACACACACACACACACACACTTCAAGTCAGACAGAGATACGTTACAACCTGAGATACCTTACAAACAGTACGGTGTTAGTCACAGGTGTCATTTCATTCGCCTTTCCACGAACACAGACAAGACACATCTACATGCATCCACACAAAAGCACACACATGCACAGATGTAACATGATGCAAACCATATTGAGACAATGTTAACACTGTTAAGTGTGTGTGTGTGTGTCTTTATCTGTCTGTCCGTGTGCATATGTATGTATGTGCGCACAAGTGTGTATGTGTGTTTTACCAGGGTGTGTATGTGTGATCAGGGTGTGTGTGTGTGTGTGTGTGTGTGTGTGTGTGCGTGTGTGTGTGTGTCTATGATCCCCTCCCCTCAATGACAGCTTGTTCATTATCAGCACACTCTGCTCTCAACAGGCGCACAGACCTCTCTATAGATACAACACAGACGCACACACACACACACACACACACACACACACACATTCTCACACTTGTCCTAGGCTTTTCATCAGTCCGATGACAGGTGCCAGCGGTCTTCTGGCCTCCCTGCCAAAGGCCAAGATGAATCACACCCACCTACACACCATCTCACACAGACACACACACACACACAAACACAGACATGAAGACACACACTCTGACTCTATCTCTCTCTCTCTCTCTGCCTGTCTCTCTCTCTCTCTGTCTTGTCTCTGTCTCTTAGACACAGACATACACAAACACACCAACACTCTCTTACTCTCTCTCTCTCTCTCATACACACATACAAACACACTCACAGACACAAGCACATACGCAGGCACAAGCAGACACACACCGACCCACACACACACACACAAACAGACACATACACACACCTAGCATTTCTTATCCAGGCTTCATGGATTGTTTTTATGATGATAACCTAGAGTCAATATCTCATCCAGTCAAGCAGTCTGGGACCATCCTTCCTTTTACGTGTGTGTGTGTGTGTGTGTGTGTGTGTGTGTGTGTGTGTGTGTGTGTGTTTCTGTGCATGAGTACGTATGCACTACAGGATTACATTCTACAAGTGTGTAAGTGTTTCCGTGTTTGCAGAACTGTGTGTGTGTGTGTGTGTGTGGTGTGTGTCTACAGCCTGAAAGAGAGTGTCAGGTGAACGGCTCTGCTTTCGTTGCCAGGGTAACACATTGTAGGTTTCGACTCATCCTTTTCTCAATCCCTTCTTTTCTGTCTCTCGTTAGGTTTTTCTTCCCCTCCCACTCTATTTTTCCCTCCCCCTCTCTCGCTTCATCTTTCTCTTTTTCCCTCTTTCTCTTTTTCCCACCTCCTTTCCTCCCTCTCTGCCTGCCTGCCTCATCTTTTTCTGTCTTTTTCCTTCTATAGCCCTTTCCTTTCGCTGTCTCTCTCTTTCACGCTCTTCTTCCACCTCCTTCTCTTTCTCCTCAACTCACTAACCCTGCCCCCCCCCCCCCCCCCCCCCCCCCCCCCCCCACCATCTCTCCCCCTCTCTCTCCATCTTTCAGTTTTATGTGGAGAGAACATAGAATATAACCAGCTCTGATGTCACTGTTGCTAAGGCAACCACGGAGCTGTGAGTTGGCAGGGTCACTAAGGGTCACTGGAAGATCAAACACACACACACACACACACACACGCTTGCACAGACACACATACATACATATGTACGCACGCACACAAACACACATATGCATGCATGAATGCACACACCCACACACACACACACACACACACACACACACACACACACACACAAACACACATTAAAGTAAATGACACATAAATCCACACATGCACTAATGAAGATGTAAAGAAACTAAAAGGATGTCTAAATATACGAAACTAAAGGTTTTTCAATTGCATATGAGTGGGTGACTGGGTGCTTACAACATATCCTGCTTAAATGTGGCTAAAGTATCTGACTTTCGGTGGATTCCATCATGGAGATAAAATCAAGTTCAAATGAAGTGTCATCTTCTGTGAAAGTGGGAAAGACATCAGATATCACTAACTGCAAGCCACACGAGCGAGCATTAGCACCAAAATCAGTTGGACTATTATTATTTTTTGATGTTATTATTTTGGAATGTCCCAACTAAGCATAATGTAAAGTAGTAATGCGCAATGCAATGCAAGGCAACGTTTTAAAAAGCAATTTGGCCGCTTGCCCAGTTTCTATTTTTATATACATGGCTAGTATTAAAAAGATTCCCAGGAGGGAAGTCAATTGGTTGAAACAAGGAGGCCGAGCGTTCATGAGTTCACTGTAAAGCAAATGTATTTTCTTCTGTATGGACAGATAGTGACAGTCGGTCACGTCACATGCAGTTAGAACACTGTGTTAGGTAGAAACAAAGAATAAACACTGGTTCAACCTGAAATGAAGGCCCAGCAACACAATACCGTAGTGCTTCACACATAGACTGGGAGATCATGCAAAAACGGTGGCCAAACAATGGCAGTGTCCAATCCACTGTGATACAAACTCAACTCTAATCCCCATGGATTACCAGGCACAGAAAAAAAAACAAAAGACGAAAATGTTACCAAACTCAATCTAACCGGATCAGAGAGAAATGGAGAGAGTAAGAAACAGAGGGCGAGAGAGAGAGAGAAAGAGAGAGAGAGAGAGAGAGAGAGAGAGAGTCACTGGACCCAGGAAGACTATTGTTCTATGTACCTATATATTTCTGATTAAAAGTACTCAAGCTGATTCTGTTCTGTCCTGTTGTCCTGTTTTGTTGAGGTCTGTCTACTGGTAGAAGTGTCACTAGACCCAAGGAGACTACTGTTCTATGTCCACATTGGTCCTTTCTCACTGTTTTAGAATCGAATTGATTTCCATCACTTCCATCACACTGTTTTACTTTTGTACGCTGCCATTTTTCAAATGGGTCCACCACTCACAAAAAGTGCTAAAACAAAGTGGTGTTCCTCCATGCGTGCAGGAGGAAGGCCTCACCTGGATCATGTAGAGCTGGGCGATGCGGTACTCCTCCACGCTCAGGGGCATGGGGATACGGTACTCCTTGATCAGCATGGTGGCTCACTCTAATGCAGGGTCACATAGAGGTCAGGCAGAGGTCCCAGTGTTGGGGTTCAGACAGTGGGGAGAGAGAAGAGGGAGTGTGGGGAGGAGGGAAGGTGGGGGGGGTGGGGGGGTGGGGGGGAGGAAAGGAGGGGAGGGGTGGGGCAGGGGGGAGGGTGAGGATAGGTCACGTTGTGTCACACAGCTTCCGTGGTGGATGTCATTGAGGAAACCTGGGAGAGGGAGAAAAGACACATCAGACATTGGATTCACAAAAGGAACCCTATGGCCACAGTGTACTTCTATGGACAACAATCAGTCATTGCACAACAACCACAATCACAATCAATCATTCATTGCATCGTGTGACTGAATATACGTCATCATTACAAGACGCAAAGGCCGCCATGTGCCTCCCAGAGTTAAGACACGAAACGTAACTCCCTTAACCTCCAAAAGTTCCACAAATCCTCTAAAAGGTTCATCCACTCCTTCTGGGATGATACAGCAACAAACCCTAGCTGAAGTACCCCTGGAATCTACTTGGATACTGTGCTTCTTCTCAGTTTGTAGCTGTAGTTTATGTTTTGATGGGAGCCTCCAGACGCCAATGACCACAAGCCTCAACAGCTACACAGAGCACTGACACACACTTGAGGAAACAGGACAACAAGTATGCCTAGGGTTTGCAACATGCACTGCGTGTGCATAGATGTGTATGCAGGAGTACTCAAGAGCCTTCAGACACATTAAACAGTTGGCTCAGATAAAAAAAATACTAGCTACAAGGTAGAACTCACATAGATTTTCTAAGCTACTAAAATTACTGAAGAAGAGTGAGATTTCACTTTAGTTTCTGCTACAGTGTATCTACATCATGAAGTGCAGTGTAAGAAAGTGTGCAACAACATGTGACACTATGTACTTACACTGTGCCTTAGAGTTAGGATTAGGGTTAGTATAGGGTACATACAGTGTAAGTGCTGTACATTATGTTACATGTTGTACCATGTATTACATGGACCACTAAGTGTTACTAAGAGGGAAAGCCAGACTTAGAGTGACATAGCCTAATACCAGGATGTGAGCCCATCACACCAAGCAAAATAAATGCAAATCCACTATGGGCTTGAAACATTTACATCTCTGAAGAGAATGCCAGATGATAGTTAGGTTGAAGAACAGGTGGATTTATTCATTTGCATAGATCAAAAAAACCACACACACATACAGACAGGTGGCCATACATGAGTACGCAAACACACACCGCCCACAGTCCAGTAACAGACAATGCGCCTAGCGTTCAGGGTTGTCAACATTAAAGTTGCTGCTAAACATCAGTCAAGAAAAACAAGAAAACACATAAACCCTCCCTTTCACCACATCCTCCATCCCTCTATCTGAGAAGCCCATATCTCAGATGCTAACTAGCTTACAGGAAGTGGCCCACTAAAAACAGAAAAACACACAGGCCAAAAACAAAATGTTAACTCGTTCACTGTATAGTGACAAAACAAAATCACTCACACCCTATATAGTGAACCACATAGTGAACAAATTAACATTTCGGAAAAAGGCCACAGTTAACACTACCAATATTTTAAAACAGGGGTCTCCAGCCTTTCTGAGACTGAGGGCTACCAATACAATGTCTATGTCTACACGAAGAGCTACTTGTTCAAAATTTATATAAAAAAATGAAAGCCTTATCAACCCTTAAAAATATCACTATAATTGTTTGCTTTTAATTAACAATGATCATGAAATAAATTGATATTTAAACATGAACATTAAAAGACTGAACAGTAAAACACTAAGATGAAAACAATAAAAAATGAGCAAAAATGTCTAGAATACTACAGTAGTCACATGCTACATTGTCGGGTCCTCACAAGCTCCCAGCAGGCTACCTCGTTCTTCCGGACGCCTGTTTTCAAACATTCCCAATCCCAGCAATTTTCCAAGTCTATTTCGACCATCTGAAAAGCTCACAGCTAAAGCCTGGTGTATTTTTTTTTCAGTCTATGAGGAATACCTTCTCACCAGACCAAGGGCTTTCACTTCTGGCTTTAGAAGATCCATCAATGGCTATGAATTCCTCAACAGGTAGATGGTTTCACACAGCTACTTTCGCCTGGTTTTGAGATTGGGGAACTTAAGAGCTAAAAGCATTCTTTACAAACTCTAATGCTGAAGTGATGTGGTCCATAAGCTATTCCAGAATGTTCTCCATGTTCTCCTGTGGTGTGAAGGCGATGTCTGTCTCTTTTTATCCAGGCGTGGCAAGCAAAAGCAGTGCTCTTATATACTAGCGAACAGATGAAATCTCACAGTACAAACACACACACAAATCTATGCACACCCACTATGTTTATAACTCTATAACACTCAGCTACACACACATTTCCTCTCAGGTCACATGGTGAAGCTTGCTAAGCTTTAGACAGATTACCAAGGAGTCAGAGGGGTGAAGAACGAACCATGTGAGTGAGGAGTGTGTGTGTGTGTGTTTATGATATTGCACAGGGGTTAGGGGAGACCGTGTGCCTGACATACACAACTGCTGTTGTCGGCCTCCTGTTACAATCTTTACCCTTTCATGTCATTACACACTTCCCTTATGACAACATTTCATACTCTTTATCAACAATGTAACATGTAGATATACACACTGACATGTAGAGAAGCTTTATGTGAAAGCCATTGTGAAGATTAAAAGGATCGATGTGAGTGTATATAAGAGTGATAGTATCCTGGCTGATGGTAAATTTGTTTGACTGTCTTAAATGACGGCCAATTTATAGTCTGGGCAAGGGTTAGAAGGGTTAAAAGTGTCGCTTGACAAAATATGACATAAAGGAAACTTGTCTGCTAAGGTGTGGCAGGGCTTGTCATGTACTCTGATTGGATAGCAACTTAAAGTTCATACATGTTGGAAACCACATGTTGTGCTCTACTGATTCTGTAACTTATTTTTGTTGCTGGTGCAGGACTGTGAAAGCTGCCAGCACCATGACACCGCAAATTTGTATTTGGTGGAGCGACACTTGTCGACTGAACTGAAAATTGGATTATAACCCTGATTGCTATGAAGACGTAGTTTGGGGTCACTATGATGCATTTTTCATTATGGGTGCAGCTCTGTTTCTTGTCCAAAACTCAGGAATTATTTTAGGCATTATTTCGTGACTGCACAAGGAGTCAGAGGATAATGCACTGATGGATTTTTCACCTAAGGAAAGTATTGTAAACGCAGCGGAAAATGATCTCCATGGTGCCTCCTCATTGAGTTCTGTTGTGGGCATGCTATCAGGTCATTTCTGTCCGTCCTTGTGTAGCATGTTACATAACGATTACCAACAATCCACACCGGCATGCACGCTAACCACAAATACACACACACACACATAATCACAATCAAATCTCCCCCTCTCCTTTTCACATTTAGAGCTCAGAACAAAGGCCAACATTGAGCCAGTGACTGCATGTGACCTAGGTATAAACACACACATTTAAGTCCTGATAATGTACATGACGCCATGCACTACTTTTAATAGACATGGATCATGTTGTACATAAAAACACAAGCTTATTCCAGTTATGTCATCTCTCAAGTCTGGCTTTCATTGCCTTTCACTAGTGTTCACAGCCAACAAACTCAGTCTTCTTAACTTACAGCAAACAAACAAATTCTTCCTCCTCGCTGGCCTAACAAAACACCAACATTTTAAAGTTGGTGTTTGTTGGTGGGTGGCAGGTGGCAGTCTTTAGAATGTTCAGTCCTTAGAATGTTCAGTAAACCAACTGTCAGTTTCACACTAACTGCATTTACATGCACTTCAGTATCCCGAATATGATCAGGATATTAGATATCCCTGCTTTGCATTTGTGCATGTAAACACCTTTTCCTAAATTCAGTATCTCGAATAAGCCCTTACACACATGTAGATAGAATACTTTGACGGAACCTTGAAACAAGACATTGGGATACTAGTGTTTTCCCCCTTATCAAAAAATCCTTTAGGATTTTCAGTTTTTCCTATTAGATCTTATAGGATTATGAAAATCCTATAGGATTTATCTAAATTCCTATTGGACTTTCATTTCCCCCCAATAAGATTCTATAGGACTATGGAAATCCTATAGGATTGATCTAAATACCTATTGGATTTTTATTTTCCCCCCAATAGGATTCTACAGGACTATGAAAATCCTATAGGAATCATTTAACTTCCATCAGGATTTGTATTTTTACTGTAACAATCCTATAAGATTTTAAACTGTGTGTGTTTTTGTCCATTAGGTTTATGAAACTCCAATAGGAATCAATCTAAAATGTGTAAAATATGAGAAATATGCAAACAAAACTAAACAAATTGCTCCATTTTGGAAAAAGAGAAGAATTTATTGAAAATACCAATATATACTTGTGATTGCATCAAATTCACTTGTAAACTTTAAGATGGGAAAAGGGGTTTTATACAAAAGAGTACACTATGCACATCATCATCAATCTATTTCAATGCTGTTTGGTTGCAGTGATGCATACATATATTTATCTATTTTCATAAACACAACTTTTCGTATTACGTCACTGCATTTAACTGCGATTGTAGTGGGTGTTGCAGTCATCAATTTTAAGTGCCCCACTATCTCAGATGCAAAGATTGCATTTACAGAATTATAGAGTTTTACCAGAAACACAGGCACTTTACCTTCTACATTAATTATGGATGTAATTTTTCCAATACTTCCATTTTTTAGCTCGACATTATAACTGTTGTGTTTGTGGCTTGACCCATAGCTCTCTGTCGTGAAAATTTTGCCATTCACCACTGCACGATGATGGTACTGTGCGAGTGCTGGGCCTTGATCCCCCCACACAGGCGTAAGCAAAGACAGCTCCACATCGTCAAGTTTTTTGTTATGTGAACATCCAAGAAGTACAACATTTTGTAATTTGAATGCTTTTTGTCTTAAAGGATATCTGCTTATCCAGTCATTAACCAGCTTGTCAATTATGTGTGTTGTGTCACTATCACTTTTCGAGTTATCCAATAGAGTGGGTAATGATTGCAGTAAAGAAAAATGAAATGCTATTTGCTGTGGTATATACTGTGTGCCATGACATAAACTAATAAGTTTTTGATTCTGTCCTTCAAACACAAATGTTGAAGAGGACCATAGTGGGCCATGTAATTGCACAGAATCCGTGAGATGAGTTAACTGGTGGACATTATAGGACATATAGCACATTCCATACATTTCAGGGATCTGGTTAAGAAATTTTTTAATGTAAGTTGATGCATTGGCCAAATCTTTGTTCATCACGTTGTCTTTTAACAGGAGGAAAATTGCATTAACTAAAAATGACCAATGTTTGAGGTATTTGTTTGGTAAAATCATATTTAGGACGGGTAGACTGTAAAAAAGTAACCAGCTTCTGCATTCTGCTGCTTTCCATTTATGTGCCATATGCACAGTGCGTGGCACTCTGGGCACATCAGAGGGTGGCGTAATTGGCAATAGTTTTGCATCAATTTTGTTGTGAGACGTTCCAATATACCATGGTTCACTATGGTTTTTGCTGTTAAGCCACATGTCTAGGAACTGTTTTGTGACCCCTAGCAGTACACAGTGCATGTAGTCAATGGTGAAGCTTTTGACCATATCAAAACCATGCAGCAAGATTAATGGTGACACATATTTCACCCCAAGAACGTGGTTCACACCTTCATCCACTGCCTTTGCCCCACACTCAATAACATGCTTATGGCTTCGCATTTCTGCCTCAACATGTGGATAAACCCTAGTATAACCCCTACCTTTGGCCACAACTATGCCCTCATTTAAACAGTACCCACATCCATATGAGCCATTGAACTGATGCACACCCTGGAGTATGCATTTTGCCACAGCATCACATGTGCAAGTAATAGGGAACACCCTGGAAATTTGAGAAGTGCCAGATTCTGGGTGGACCCACTCAAAACCTTGTTCATTTACCTTTTTAATGTCATTAACAAATTGATGTAAAAACGTGGCCATGTCCGGTTTGCCCTTGCCAAACCAGACTCCAGCCAGCATCACATTTTTGAACCGTACCTCAACGGGCAATTCATTGATGACACACTGAATGGGCCAGAGGGAATTTGAGGAGGAGTTAAAAAGAGGAACACCATCGCAGTTCCACAATAAGGAAACATCTCCAGGTTTGTAATCAGTTTTATCAAGGATGGGCCTATTTGTGCACTCAGGGAGTCCTTCTCTTTGTAGTATTTCACGAATTTGATGTTCTAGTGAAAGGCTAATGAAAAAGTTACCCTCTTTAATGCTGTCATTGTTTGACTCCTCACAGACAGTGCAGTTTGCATTTGCTTTTGACAGGTGTGCCCCACAACCTTGACAAAAAAAATATAATTTGATTGTGTCCGATGTGTTTTTCAGGAATTGTTTGAAAATATGTAGAGATTGGGGTAGCATGTTATTCACTGGTAAAAGGATGCTTAAAAATTGTAGGAGATCTTCAATAGCTGTTCCAGATAAACTATGTCGTAGGGAGAATGCTAAGACTAATACAATAAATTGGGCCAATGTCACATCAGATCCGGGATATAACGGTGTAGACTTATCATTTTCTAATTTGGGATTTTGTTTGTGAGCTTCAAAAGATGGAATGTCCAAAAGTATGTCAGAATCATTGTCCTCCAAAATGATGCTCTCCTCATTGTCCTGCACATTGTCACTCTGGAGCTGTCCCTGTTCCGCACACTCATCCTGGCTTGTCAGTCTCCATTTTGACGTTCTTGGTACCTCATGGAGTAAGTCAGGGTCTAAAAATCTAAACACACGAATGACAGATGCCATACATTCCCTTTAACTTGTAATGTTTGTAAAAAAAAAATAATAATAAAAAGGACGAATGTACAAAAATATAATGGCCTTCATAAATACCTTTTATATTTTCCTTTTTTCTGTGTAGGCCTGCTGTTTCCTGTTTCCATTGCAAAACTATCAGAGATGTTGTTATTAGTGGGTCATTCGTCACATGGGAGCCGAAAGATAGTCGTGGTATCTCACAGGGCTTTCCCATTAACTAAACATATACATTAATAAACATGATTCATCAAAAACAGCTCTTCCTAGGGCCCACTTCACTCTTCCTACACAAAAAATGGGCTCACCCGCGCGAGAGGTGAGTAGAACGCAGTGGACTTCAAAAAACAGCTGAACAATCTGATGAACAAGCTGATCAACGGCGAAGTTTCAGTTTATCGGTCTATAGACAGAAGAAGACATCAATGTGAGTGACTTTTCTGTAATTCATTTTGGTTATTAAATAGGATTAGTCAGAAATACGAGATCCTTTAAAGTCTAACAATTACGCTGGTCTTTTTTTATGTGACATTACGTTATGACGTTACCTAGGTCTCTTAGTCTAGCCTACAACCATAGTTAGCATCACTGCTATAGCTTGGTGCCTATGTAAAAACAATACGGATTACTACTAGTATGCCTACATTAAACATAATCGCTAGCCTACTTCGTTGTTAGCAATGAGACAGTAACATTGGCCTACCGTAAGTATTGTATCGATGCGAGATTATTTCTTGTAACAGAGTATTCAGTTGCCGGTAGTTACTGTGTCTCGAAGTATTGAACACTTCCTGCCGTTGCTAAGTGTAGCTTACAACGAGCATAGCCTATATTGGGGCGTTTTTACGCGTGAACACTTACAACGGTTCTTATTCCACCCTCGTTTCATAGAATATGTATATGCTGATTAAATGGGTGGAGGACCCCCCTTCATGGGATGTGCTACCAACGAAAAAGGTTGTGAACGGAGTGTGCGAGGTGGGCTACATTGTCGCTGTGCAGTACGGGGAGGAGTCCAGCTTCGCAAAGATCCTACAGAAGGGTTTGTGAATATTGTTTAGGAAAAAATAAACGAACAAAACTCCACAATCAGTTTGATGAGTGACATGCTATTTATTGTTTTTTTAGGAAGTAGACAAAAGATGTTAAAACAGTTACAGAGTATAGAGAGGGAAATTGCTTCGGACCAAACACCGAACAAGTCCGAATGTGGCCGTGGTTTTCGGGAGAAACGCCCCCCAGCTCACTTTTCACCTGCCAGCAGTGAGGATGAGGTGAGTAAAGAGACCAAAGCCTACATATAAGTTACGTTTCTGAAAACCTTTTGGATCAGTGGCGGCTCGTGACATTTTGATCGGGGGGTGGGGGGGCGATATTACTATTAATGAACTGTGTTAAAATAAATCATAACACGCTATGGAGAACATTAAATCTTGACGTAGCCTACGTTATGTTGGGTCAGGTCATCATGTTATCCTCCCAATTCTGCACGGAATTCGGGTGGGGGTAGTAACGCCATCTCCAGTCAAATTATTTATACTTGTGATGGGATTGCAGATGGGCTGTACAGGGGTAAGTCATTATGCACCTGTTTCTCTCTCTCTCTCTCTCTGTCTCTCTCTCTCTTTGTGCGCGCGTGTGTGTGTGCGTGCGCGCGCACGCTTGATTCTCTTATTGTAGGTGGAAACCATTCCCAAAAAAAAAAGGAATAACCTTACAAAGGCACTGTCCCGGCAATTTTTAAACAAATATGAAGTAAGTGAAGAGCCAACATTTGCTGGGGTTTGTGTTCAGCTATGTATGAGAATTTCAGATTTCATTTGGACTTTTCTCTTCTCTCTCTCCGCAGGCCAGTGTTTCAGGATCTTCCCGGGATATGGCAAGTTACCTTACCTTATTTTTCAGTACAGTTTGTATATACCAGCTTTTGTGTTTATCCATGGAAGAATGCACTAATATTCTGCTGGATATCTCCTGAAAAACCTCTCATACACGCATGCCCCCCCACCCCCGCTCTCGTTCTCTCACACTCTCTCTGCAGGACAGTCCGCAGGACAGTGCAGGAACTTCCATGGATATGGCAAGTTAGCTTCTTTATCCTTTAGTAGGCCTACAGTTTGTACCTGCTTTTGTATTGACAAAAGTGTCACTCTCTTTTATTTCTTTTAATGTATTTTTTACCCCACATACTGTAAATAGCCCCCTCTTGTGCTGGTATTTCATTTTTATTTTTTGTTCACCTGTTTATTGTTGTCCTCAAGTCATATTGTGTGTTGCTCCATGGTGTCAAGTCCTATGTGTTTTAGGCCCACTTGTCAGCACTTTGGTCAGCTGCCCTGTTGTTTTTTAAAGTGCTTCATAATTAAACTTTGACTTGACTTGACTAACATGCTGCTGGCTATCACCTGAAAAAGCTCTCTCATATACACACCCCCTCTCTCATTCCAGAACCCAGTACCTGACATCGTCCAGCTGAGTGAACAGCTGAAAGAACAGAGGCTCTTGCTTGTGGAAATGATGGGAAAAATTAACAATTTGGAGCGTATTGTGAGAGGTGTGTGTTCTGTACTCTATATGTTAATTCACAGAGCAGAATAGTTTCTTTGACATTAAATCAATGCTATTTGTTTCTGCCCGTATGGATGTTTTACCTTAAGCGCATTAGACATGATAACAACCCAGGAGCTGGTTTTGTTTGTGTTTCACAGCTAATATCCAACCAACACCACCATCGCCCTCCCCACCATCAAGACCTTCAGCCCCATCACCATCACCACCAACCACCATCAACAATGTCACCTCATCACCACCAACAACTACCAACACTGCAGCCTCATCGCCAGCCCTGGTAATAATAATAGAATGTGTGGAATAGGTGTTTCTGCATTTGTTTCTGCATGTTACTGCACTTGACACTATGCCCCAAAAAAACACACGAGTGCAGCTTGTGTAATTACACAGATCTGCAAAGAATAGGAATTGGTTATTATTGCAATTTGTGTAACAATTTTCTTCCTGTACTTTGGTGTTTTTTAGGTCCAGATAGGCCCATCAACCACAATAACCGCACACCAGTTTGCCCACATCAAGTGGAGCGACCCCAGAAAGGCTACCAAGGACCTCATGCTGGCCATATTTGGAAGGCAGATCCTGGCAACGCATTCATACACAGGAAAGGCATCCAATGCCTTTCCAGGAAGGGCACCGAAGCCTCCGCTGAATTCAGCAAAAACATCGGACATAATAAGTGAGTACCTTTTCACACAATACAGTGCTTGCACAAACAGCAAAGTTCTCAGACAAGGAATTGTTTTTATACAGTGCATCCAGAAAGTATTCACAGTGCAATAGTGTTTTAACGTCTGCTCTGTATGTATTTAGGCATGTATTAATTTGCCATGTGTTGGTCTGCTCTGTATGTTTTTTTTTCAGACTACATCACAAACAAATTTGGAGGACAGACGGGGCTTGTAAAGCAAGCAATGGCACAAAAATGTGCTGATGAAGCAAAGATGGCCAGAAGACGGGATCCAAATTGAGCACACACACACACACACACACACACACACACACGATGTGATAAATATAATATAATAATATAATAAATATAATTTACATATAACCATTTCATTTGCCGTGTTTTACTTGTTGTAGTTAAGATAAGTAAATAGAATAAATCTTTAAGAATAAAAATCCTACAAGAATAAATCCTATAGGAATAAT
>CM059271.1:21913900-21926400 GCA_030347295.1 Setipinna tenuifilis | reverse complement strand
GGGGGGAAGAGGAAAGAGGAAAGAAAAAAAATAAAAATGTGTAAAGCAGAAAGGAATAGAGGAGGAGTAGAGCAGGGTCAGAGGACCAAAAATGGGAACACGTAAAAGTAGGAAAATGAGAATGAAAATTTGTAGAGAGGAGAGGAGAGAAGAAGACAGGAGGAGAGGTGATAAGAGGAAATAAGGAGAGGAGAGGAGAGGAGAAGAGAAGAGAAGAGAGGAGAGGAGGGGAAGGGAGAAATAAGGAGAGGAGAGGAGAGGAGAAGAGGAGAGGAGAAGAGAGGAGAAGGGGAAGGGAGAAATAAGGAGAGGAGAGGAGAGGAGAGGAGAAGAGGAGAGGAGAAGAGAGGAGAAGGGGAAGGGAGAAATAAGGAGAGGAGAGGAGAGGAGAGGAGAAGAGAGGAGAAGGGGAAGGGAGAAATAAGGAGAGGAGAAGAGAGGAGAGAAGAGGAGAGGAGAAGGGGAAGGGAGAAATAAGGAGAGGAGAGGAGAGGAGAAGAGGGGAAGGGAGAAATAAGGAGAGGAGAGGAGAGGAGAGGAGAAGAGAGGAGAAGAGGGGAAGGGAGAAATAAGGAGAGGAGAGGAGAGAAGAGGAGAGGAGAAGAGAGGAGAAGGGGAAGGGAGAAATAAGGAGAGAAGAGGAGAGGAGAGGAGAGGAGAGGAGAAGAGAGGAGAAGAGGGGAAGGGAGAAATAAGGAGAGGAGAGGAGAGGAATGAGGGATGAGGGATGAGGGATGGGGGATGGGGGATGAGGCAGAGACAGTCGAGAGGCACCAGGGAGCAGGGTCATCCTCAGCCAGAGCTCATCTTCAGTGCGGTTAAGAGCTGATGCTGGGGAGCTCATGTTCAGTGCGGTTAAGAGCTGATGCTGGGGAGCTCATCTTCAGTGCGGTTAAGAGCTGATGCTGGGGTCACAGCACCTCTGCTGGCCCTTCCTCACCAGGGAGTGGAGCAGGAGAGCCTGCCGAGATCCTCTCCATACAACAGCCGTCATTACAGCTTTATACACTTCAGTTGACACGCTACACACACACACACACACACACACACACGCACACACAAATGCATGACACGAGATTTACACATGCATGCATAGACAGACACACACACACACACACATTGACACACAAACAATTACACCCCTGAGGCCAGTGCCTGAAACCTAAACACACACACACACACACACACACACGTCAGCACATAGCCATTATTACACCCCAGGAGCCCACTGCTGTCTAACGGAAACTCAACAAGCTTCACTGCTAGCAAACTCACACAGCTGACTGCAATGCATTACTTTGCTGCACTTACGATGCGTTCTCACTGTACTCATGACTATAGAAAGACATAACCAGTTGCTCAAGCTGCTCAAATGATCACATTTTTAATCACGATTCCAATTATTTCTCCCAACAATCTCAAAAATAACATAAGTCAGGCTCAAATAATTGTTTTGTCATATTCCATTTTACCAGTAGAAATAAACCTTAAGAAAATGCCTAAGTGAAATGAAAGTTCTCAGAGAAAAACGTTTTTTGAGAGTAAAATAAATCCAATATGTTTCCGTGTGTAATGAATATGTGTGTTACATAAACGTGATTTCAATGTTGATCAAAATAATCATAATTTTGATGCCATCCATAATCTAGTCCTAGCAGTAACTAGAGCTGTCCATAAATGTGCGAGCATGGTTAGCCAACAGGCGTACCATCTGTCCTGAACATACTGAGAGTCTCACAGACAAACATAGGTGCTTGAGAATTACTGGATCCAACTCTTTTCTGACCTCGCAGATCCTAATGAGCACACAAATCATCTGGCAGGTAGTACAGCTAATTTCTGAAATTACCTTTATTAAGTGCACAGGTAGGAAAGAATACCTAGCAGAATTCTTACTTTCTGAAGCTAGGGATCTCCTCTGGAGACAAATATTTATTTTTATAATCAAATCCTCCACGCTTTACGAAAGCTTATAAAAACATTGCAAAACATTCGCAAATATTTATTATACCCAGTTGCTTGGTACAAGAAGCCTGTGTCTCTAGAAAGCTATTAGTTGTCTGTGGAAATCAGGCAAAATACCGTAAAAACAAAAAATCCTGAAAAGGTCATAGCTGTTTTAGTTTCTCCATGTGTTTACATGGTTGTTTAAACAGTACAACGCTTTCGCTGCCTTTTTCAGTGATTTGTGTATGCTGCGTGTTTGCACACTTACGTAAACAGCCCACCATCCCATTTCACCGTATTTATGGGACTCTTAAAGCCTCCTATGCCTCTCCACCAGTTTGCTGTCCCGATGTACGATGTTTAGAAAAGGGGTGTACTTGTCAGTTCAGTCTTTCCCACAGGGAATTTGTTATGGCGGTGGTTGTCCAGGAAGGTGTATGCTTTTGGTTAATAAATGAATCACTCCAAAATGCATCATTCATTGTGTTCATTTAAAGCTCTCCAGCTGCTATGAATGAGAGCAACTGTTGATGTCTCTGTTGTCATACATGTCTCTATAATTTCATCACCCAATTTTACACCCAAGTCTAATTTTACTGTTCTACTGGAACAACTTAAGGCAAATTTTTAGTCCAGATAACAAGTGTCGCTAGACAGAATATTATGTAAATGAGACTTTTATTTTTTTGTCAAGCGATACTTTCCCCCTTGGCCATAAACAAAGTCCCTCTAGATAAGTCCCTGCAATTGGCGGCCATATTGACAACGCCTTCGGGCATCTATTTTGGGTTAAGATAAGATCAAGCCTAAATGAATGGAGAGACGAGTATGCACTCTCCGATGACTGAGCGACATAGAAAATACAAGGTTGAAATCACAACGAAAACTTGACTGTAATGGCTGGAAATCTTTGCTGGTTTGTATCAAAATAAACCTTTGAAAGCCATTTTTCTCATGCGTTATTGTGAACTACACACGCACAATGCTTCACTACATAGCAAGTGTGGTACAGTGGAGCACGATACTGCAACATGATTGGAATACCACTTGTACAGTTTGGCAGATGATTGGCTCTTGGCAGCAAAACGGGAGAGAAATTTGCAGAGACTCGCCATATTGCCATTACGAAGTGTCCCTATGCATCTCTATGGATGATTTCTCCAGTGCTCTGTCTCCTCTATGTAAGAAAGTCAAGTCAAGTCAAGTTACTTGTATAGCGCATTTCATACACAAGGCAGTTCAATGCGCTTAACAAAAATAAAACCTAAGGTGTGAGAATTTTTGTGGCCAGCTTAACTATTGTATATTGCACTGGGGAAACACTGACTTAGTTAGGTAGGAGGAATGTGCTGTTAAGGTGGTTGTCTTAATTATAAAGCCCTGGGAGAAACACTGCAGTTCTTGAAAAGGATATCTTGCATTTGCAAACCTGTCAAACATCTCACTGTGCAATTAAAGAAGGGTCAACCAAAGTTCACGGCCTACATACCACATATGTGAACACACGCAAACACATACACACACACACACACACACACACAATCGGCAACAACACATTAGCACTTGTGTATTTGTCCTAGAAATATCTGACACACAGTGTGTGCGTGTGCACACACACACCCAAGGACATACCCACAAACACACACACACACACACACACACACACACACACACCCCCACACACACACAAACACAAGAATACCTTCTGTGCTCTCTTCACTGATCTTCTAATTCAGTGTCTAGTTGCGTGAGCACACATTCATATGTATGGATGTGTGTGTGTGTGTGTGGTGCCAACAGTGATCCTATGACTCTAGCTAACACATGGGACACAGGGGAGCGGTTTAATGGGTTACAGGGTGTTTAAAATTTCACAAAGCGTCTGCCAGAAAGATACAGTGAGTCACTTCCACTTGTTTGTGTGTGTGTCTGACAGGGAGAGAGAAACAAAGAGAGAGAAAGTGCTTTGGACTGACATTGTATGTCTTTATACATGTTTGTTATGTATGTAAGGTATGGTTTGTGTGTGTAATATGTTATGTGCGTGTGTGCATTTTTTATATCTGGATTTATATATCTTGTAAATAAAGTTACAGTGAAAAAACAAAAACATATGACCACTGCACTGGTTTTCAAATAAGCTTCCCTGAGACTAAATTACATGGTTGCACGTCTGTAGGTTCTGATTTGATTACCTCGTTTTGAAAAGGACAAACAAATGGCTCTTTTGGACAGACTGCTGCTGAGGGGAAACCACCATGTGGATGTAGCACAGTGCAACATGTGTGCTCTGCCCTTCCATGAATGTGTCACACCACCAGCATGCTTTTGCTATATTACCACTTCAGCAACCGACCGAGAGCCTACAGTGATGCTATTCATAGTAAATAGCGACTCTCCTCCTCCACAGCCCTACCCGTCTCCCACACTCAAAGAACATCTATGTGTGCGGGGTGCAGATGCAGATAGCACAGCCAGAGCAGGCCAGACAGGGGTAGGGTAGGGTAGGGTAGGGTAGGGTAGGGTATGGCAGGGCAGGAGTATCAGTGCAGGGGCCGAGGTAGAACGATACCAACTACGGGGCGTTGGGTTACCGTACCGATGGAGACGATCGATCGCAGCAGACCTCCAGCCACACTCATCCTCACTTTCACTTCTAGCATTACTGCAGGGCAGGACAAAAAGGAAAGGAGAGAGGAGGGGAGAGAAGAAGAGAGAGGAGAGGTAAGAGGAGAAAAGAGAAGGTGGGGGGTGGCAGCAGCTTGAGGTAATAGTAAGCTTAAGCATTAAGCTGAGCAGACTGCCCTAAGGCCATTAAGCAGGAAGTTTTATGTGCTCCAGTAGCAGGAAATGCATCAAAATCTCTATCTTTACCCTACCTGCTATCCCTCTCATTCATCCTCTCTCTCACTGCTTCAGCAATGAACAGAGGTAAGATGGTGCTTGCATACACTGCCCCAACAAACACCATTCTGAAGTTGGCAATCGGTGGCACCTGGCAGGTGGAAGTCTTTAGAATGTTCAGTAAACCAACTGTCAGTTCCACACAGACCAGACAGCAGTCCTTTTCCGTCAAAATTATTTAATCTTAAGAGTTACTTCACTTGAATATCTGATGGAAAAATGGCTAGTAACTGACAAAGGTGACTTTTTTTTAGCTAGCTAGCTTCAAAAAGAATAAAACAAACACAGATTGATGGTCCTTACTGACGAACTGTTGGTGTGGTTAGTGTTTGTTAGGGCAATGTGCAAGAACTATTAGAGTGTCTATTGTTTCTTGATATGTTCACACACTTACACACATTAACCCAGAATATCGAATTTCAGGCACGCACGCACACACACACACACACACACAGACAATGTCCACAGACACACAATTACACACTATCTTTGGTTTCCCCCTTACCTGAGATCTGCTTACGCTGTCATGGCCCCTTAGGTTATTTTTTATAAGGTCACACTGAAACTGACCTGCCACCTGTATCAGGAAGCTATCGAGTAGAGCAGACCTGAGAACAGGGCTATTTTTAGCAGCTTAAATTCAACATGTACAGTAAATACAAGCAGTGAGAGTGAGACTGTCTTTTAGATGTGTGAGATGTGTTACATTAACATTTGTTACCGTGTCTGTGTAATGTCATTGTGAATAGGTTTCAGTCTGGTACTTACACACGTACACCAGGGATGGAAATTAACCACCCGCCACCCGCCAAATGCGGGTAAATATGAGTGTTGGCGGGTGAATTTTGCCATTTTACCTGCCACTGTGGCGGGTGTGCAAATGCATTCAGCCAAGTTCGATATAGTCTATGAATGCACTCCCTCACGCATGTTGTAGCGTAAGCTATCAGTTAGTAGATAGCACAGGTGCATATAAGTTTACTATTTATTGATGAGCAAGACTCACGGAGCGTTTCTTGGCATCCAGCACAGGCGCGCGTGGTTATTTCAAATATGATCTAGGCAACTTTCTGTTTTGAGGTAGGCTAATGAAAGCTCAGTCATGATGATTATAGCCTAACTGTCCAAACAGGAATACATCAGTATATTGCCTTCTCACGTTGATGATAACGCCATATGCGCACAAGTTCATTACAAAAACTAACATGTGATGTTAACGTAACCTATTAATAGCGCCAACAAAACCGATTTCAGAAGAGGACGGGTCCATTCCCAAAGTAAAGCAAACAACTTACGTAGCCTACGTCACTGAACAGAAATAAAAAACTGCACCTTGCAAGACACATCTCTTGCATAGTCTAATAAAGAGTCTTCTCAAGTTCTTTTGGAATATTTATTAATTCCATAGAAAATATAATCAAATGTATCCACATCTGCACTAGCCCTTTGATATCCTAGCATCTTGCATAGAAACGAAGTTAGAACATGACTTTCTTTCACGTTAGGATTATAAGGAGAAATTTAAAGTGACAGGCGCCTAATTAGACCTTAGCCTACAAACATCAAATACAACATAATTGCATTATTTTAAGTGATATCCTAAATAACAGACACATATGTTAACAATTTTAGAAATAAACTATGTAAAGCATGGATTTTCTTTCTGCTGTCCTTTCACTTAGAAAGATAACATTAAGCTATCTAACAACCTGTTAAAATGCACCAGAATGCAGGAAATTACCTTTAATTTAGACTTTGACTGCCCACCAAAACACTGTTACTATCAGCACTACTGCCATGTACACTATCATGCTGGAGCATGATGTGTACATGATGCCCCCTTCACATTTATGAGTGCCCCCTTATATATGTCTGCCTAGAACCGGCCCTGGGTGTTATACTGGCATTAAAATGTGCGGAAGGGTTGAATATATAAAGTGGCTGGTAAAAATGTTGAGTGGCTGGTAGATTTTAGAATCTACCTGCCACAGTGGCAGGTGAACAAAAAAGTTAATTTCCATCCCTGACGTACACACACACACACACACACACACACACGCACACACACACACAAACTCTTTATGTTTTAAATTGTAGGCCTGTGCTTCCAAAAAAAAAATTTTTAAATAGTTAGGACTGCATCTACATTACTCTGGCATAATGGCAGGTAAAATGCACAGCTACACATATTGGTCATTTTCAAAAGCTTTGTATTCATATAAGCTTTAGACAAATTCAATCTACCTGCAGGTCAGACTCAGTCCATGGCCAAGGACACTTGATGTCAGAACTGGCTCCTGTTCAGCTGCTGGCAACACAAACATGAAGGTAAGGTGTGTTTGTGTTCACTACAGGCAGTGTTGGGTAACCTTGCTTCAGAAGTTACAATCCTATACCCCCTATTTGTTCCAGCCATTCACTAAATTGGTTAACTGGTTAAATCACCTATTTTAGGTGCACAGGTGGCACACGTGGAACCACATGATTTCATTAATTGAACGATTTAGTGAATGGCTGAAACAAACACTTGGCACGGAATTGTTACTTCTGAAGCCGGTATTCTGTTGAGTTGGGCTGCTTTGACAAGATTATCTACCCTAGCCAGATCGAATAGAGTGCTAATATCTAACTCAGTTTTACATTAGACAAATCACACGGCATACCACCATACAAAAATGTGACAAAAAGTATATTTTGTAGCAGCCTGGGGCTAGCAACAAGTGCGAGTCCCAGGATGCACTGCGGCTGGCCTGGCTCAGCGTAAGGGAATGGGTCGTTGCACTGCTCCCTATGGCGAAAACTACTGTGTCACTCCAGGGGTCTGAGCAGGGTCAGTGACCAACCTGCTCTCTGTTCTACCTATTTGTTGTCTTTTTATGTGTGTAACTAAATCACGTGTCTGTTAAACAAAAAAGCTAAGACTGGAAGATTTACGACTTTTGTCATCATTAGTTTGTTAGAATATAATGAAAAATAATGAAGCTAGTCTCAATTAACTCACAATTTACTTAGCATACTCAGCATCAAACCTGGGCCTGTTTAAATGTATATTCTTACAGGAATAGAATTAGCAATGACTTAGCAATGACAGGGTTTCTACAGGTTTGAACAAGGTCAATTTAAGAGTTTTTAAGACTTTTCTAAGAGCGTTACGGGTTCAATTTACAGTTTTTGCCTATTGCTTGCACACATTTTTCAAAATTTGACTCATAGAGTAAAATCCCTACACACATTTTCAAAACCCAAAACACTTGGAAATAAACCATTCACATTTATGCCATAATGACACTCTGCTATCAAAACTCAAACTAAACAAAAAAAACCTAACAATCCTTTGTCGAAATGTAACTCTGATGGCAAAGCACACAAACTTGCACCAAATGGTAAGACAGTTCAACTCAACTATAACACACTAGTGTACTTTACATAAAACAATCCACTCTTTCAGTTACTGTGTTTTATTCAGCTCCGCAAAGCAAATAAGGCACATAACAACCCCAAAACAGAAATATTCAATGATGTAGACTCAAAAAGCCCTCAGTACATAAACTACTGTAAAACAAAGTAAAAATAAAAACCAAATGAAACAATAGTAGGCTCAGAAGCACTTCAAAAAACATAATACACTGTAGTAACCACATGGTCAACTAAAGTTGCCCTAATGTCATCTGGTATTACAATGCGTTGAGTTCTTTGTCCTCCTCTAAGCTGCCCTCGTCCTCCTCCTCGTCCTCCTCTCATTCTTACTCTGCCGCGGGCTCTTCCTCCATCCATGCTTGCAGTTTTCAAAAAGGCCTAAACTGAGGTTGCTGACTAATTGGTGTTCAATTTTGGAGGTAAGGGTTTTCTGGTGTGAAGCAATGTTTAACCAATCATCCAATGTGTTTTATGTTTTGGATATGTGTGTTTTCCAAATGGTATGATGAGGCATCCGTTTTTAACGGCGTGTCTTATGAATGAAAAAGTGTGCAGTGGGTTTAAGCACTGGGTTTTAGTGTCTAAGCAATAGGCAAAAACTGTAAGACCTATATGACGCAAAAAAATTAAGGAAAATTGGGAGATCCAATTACTTCAAATTGCTAACTCACATTATTTTAGCAGCCTATGAATCTGCACTTCAACAACAAAACTAGTCACTGTCATAACGTAATAATGTTTAATGTATATTTATGTTTGTTACTTGCATGTTGTTGTGGTAGGGTCTAGTAGTTCTATTTGTGCATCAATTATGGTACTATTCAATACAGAGAGCCTGCTGAACTATAATGAATGAGCAAACATTTTGGAGATATATGGCCAGTATCTTTAGAGGGGAATGGACAAGAGCTACGTCTGGCAGATGGCAGTGGAACGTTAAACTGCCCTCTCGTTACTATAGTCCAGTAGAAGAGCATTTAATTGTTCTGCCTGTCACTACATGTCGCTTGCTTAGAGTAGCCCACCAATCAGGTGAAACTGAATAATCTTCCACGGCACACCTGATGATTTCTCACGGCACACTTATGTGCCGCGGCACAGCGGTTGGGAATCGCTAATCTAACTAAGCCTACATCTGATCCTAACCCTAATGTTAACCCTAACTGTCCCTGACTTGACAAGTAGCCCAGTTCAACAGAACACCAGGTGACTACTCATCACAATGTCCTTAAAAAAAGTTGTCCCTGAGCCCGAACCCAAGGGAGTATAGTCACCTCTAGGCAGGTCAGAGACATAAAAACCCTCCTTACAATGGCCATTGTTATAAAAATACACTGGCATTTAGACAGACCAAAGTGGCACAATGTCCTACACATACATTTTCAATACAGACTACAAGGCAGCAAATGATGAAACTGAGTAAGTTAAACCAAAGGAAGAAAGAAAACCAAAGCTAGTGTATCTGTGAGATTATTTTACTATTGAACAACATTTGGCTATCCTTGTTTTGTGGTGCATGGTTAGGGAAAGTGCCATGAAACACTACATACCACTATCATTACAACTAAGGAATGGAGACATCATCTCACAAGTCCATAACCACAGTCAGGTCAAGTGTCACCTAATTCAGCTCCTTAGTGTCAACCACCACCCTCTGTCACACAGCCACCACCTACACAACAGCCACCCCCCACACACCACGCCATCCCACCCTCTGGAGGTCACATGCCATCTGTCAAAGTGAGACATTGACTGTGACGTACAGAGGGGCCTTGTCGACCAGTGGAAACTATGACCGATGGAAACCAGTCATACAGTCACCAGTTTGCCGCAGAAACCAGCAACGAGAGCAGCGGTGCTCTTGATGGCATCATGTGCGAAGAGCCTCAAGGGCTTGAAGGGTTTCTACTGTTTAAAATAAATGTCGATGCTATGAAAGTAGTCCTGTGTCCTGTCCTCTGTAAGGCTCTTTTCAGTGTGGTATCTGGTAGGGAAGCTACTTTGAGTGGAAAGTTATACTGACACAAAAACCACCAATGACAGCAGAAGAACTCTCGATGGCAACTTGTGTGAGTTTCTTCTGTTTAAAATAGAATCTTGTACATCCACACTTTTGACATTGAGCAAGTGCTGACTCAAAACTTTAAAGTTTGGGGAACATGTTACAAGGATCAGGAATCAGGAAATGCAACTGTATTCACCCGTAAAAGCCCAAAAAGAGTTGACTGTTAAACTTGTTCTGTTAGTTTTGCTTTATAGCTGCTGGGCCATTCTTGCCTATACTGTAAAATCTCTTTTTTTAACTTTTGGCTATGGACAGTACACAAAGACCTTCAATGGCAAGATATAGTCTCAAATGTGCCGAGGTTGTTATTTAATGACATTGTGGATGAGCACCTTAAAGAGTTTCTTCTGTTTAAAATAGAACCTTGTACATCCGCACTTGTGAGACTGTGACTAAGCAAGGGCTGACTCAACGCTTTAAAGGTTTGGGGAAACCACTAACATCTCACCTGTGCTCCTGTCTCGGTGAGTTTTGAAGAAAACAAACCACACCTTTGTGGACATTAACCATGCAAATTAATACTTATTATGAGTTAAGGAAGTATGTTTGCCAAAAAAATACAGTTCCCAGGATGTCCTTGAGAGATTTTTTTTATAGACAGGTTAGTCGCACCAGTGTGCATGTAAGTGACCTTTTTAAGGTTTACATTAACACTCTGAATTGGACTACTGAAAAAAGGCCCTTTTTTGCCAGCAACCCGCATGTTTTCTTGCTATGGAAACATACAGTCACTGTGTACAGAGCACACTACAAATGGGCAACCTGGCTTCGAAACTACAATCCAGTACCACATATTTGTTCCAGCAATTCACTAAATAAGCTAGGTTTGACAACCACTGCCCTAAAAGAAAGCCTTTTTTTGTAAAAAAAAAAAAAAAAAAAAAGGTGAAACATCCTCAGTCTCCAATAAAAAGTCTAGTTTCCTTACACAACTCATGAGAGTATAGCCTCGCACCAACTGGGCAACTACCTACCCTACCTACCTTTTTTGACAAATTCCCTGTGGGAGACACTGTGCACACAGCTGGTTGTTAAGAGGACATGAGTTGGTGGGAATGTTCTTTGATGAGGCGTCACCAGTGGGGGAGCCGCTAGGTGTCATGATATATTAATATATTTTCCAGGTGCTGGTTATCATGGGATGGACTTCTGCTGTGTTTGCATCTTCATGAGAACAAAGTCAAACGCCCCTCCCTCCTTATCTGTCCTCGATGTGTGTGTGTGTGTGTGTGTGTGTGTGTGTGTGTGTGTGTGTGCATTCTTAGCCGTCAGTGAACCATGCCTGATGGCTTGTGAACACTCTGTGAAAGGTCAATGACATTATGGGATTTCAAGGTCAGAAATACAAGTAAAGCATTCTGGTTATGCCAAGTGGATGAGCAAAAACTAATGTACTCTTATAAAGAAAATGAGACAAAACATTTTTTTTTTTCTGTGGTAAAAGCAGTGTCTTCGTAAATTACAAGGTTACAAAACTCAGAAAGGTTTTTGTCAAACAGTAGTCAAGTTCATATTTTGTCTAATCTTCATCAAAACTTCTTTGCACTTTTTTTATTTGGCTGTATGGTGATTTGGATGCCCAACTTGAGCAAAAAAACATTTCTTCAATTTCAACACAGGACATGTCTATATTTTAATATCATGCAAATATAAGAGCCCATTAGAAGATAATGGTGAATAATTGGCTTCACTGGGCTAAAAAAGTAATTGCTATCAACTACTTAATTTACGCAGTGAAGCACTTGCCATTATCTTTCAACGTTACAGAAATGTCCTGTGATAAAGTTGAAGAAATGTTCTTGTTTAAGCTGTGTATCCAAAACACCTTGTAAACAGATAAGGTGTAATACTAATGAGTGAGATAAGCTCAGAGTTTATCAGTGTGTCCTGAAGTTGTTAAAACATGTTGAACATCTATCACCATAGCCATAAAGGACTCGGTCAATAGGTGTGTATTCTCTCTGTCAAACGGACCACAAAGGCCTCTTCCAGGTAAGTGTCTACACAGCCTATCAACAGTCAGTCCAGCGCCACGTTTGATTTACATGGCTGGTTTACCTACCTGACGTACTGTAGCTACATTCACGAGAGCTAGCTAAGTGTTTGCGTTTCAGTGTGCATGTGTGCTTAAATAAGCTTATACAAAGACACATAGAAACACACACAC
>CM059271.1:21838900-21908900 GCA_030347295.1 Setipinna tenuifilis | reverse complement strand
TCCCGGACATGTAGTAGGTCTGGACTGTGGGGTTGTGGGTAATACTAGTAGGCCTAGTAGTAGGACGGAGGGGGTCTGTTTTAGCTGCAATAAGTCTATTTTAATGAAACCTAAAGACGGGCAATGTCTTGACTGCATAGGATCTTCATCAGGCAAACAAAATCGGTAGAGACACGGATCCTATGTAATCGCAACATTGCTTATGCTGTAAAAAGTGCTGTTTAGAACCGACTTTAAAAATAATTGCTGTTGACCTCCCTAAAACAAGTTTCTGCAGGTGGGGATGTCTGCATAAGGAAAGGAAAGGATGCACACTCACATTGAGGTGCACGCTATAACAGATTTATCAAAGACTGTAGCCACAAACTCCACGTTAATTTCCATGGTAATCTTCGGCAATAACAAAAATAATGTAAAGGTACACTAAAGTAAACAGATCCATGTAGCAACAGGTTGCCTTAGTGTTACTTAAGCTAGTTCTAAGCAGGGCTTTTTTTATAGTGCATCCGCCTCACCAGTGTCCTGGCATGCTGGGCCTCGTGCCTCTATGTGAGGTCCACTGGCTGCCTCTATGTCACACTCACTTGTGGGGAGCTCAGAGCTGATTACATCTCTCCTCAGACATTACAACTGCCAGCACACACTGCTGTACAAACTGTACAGCATTGTAGTGTTTTTAACTCTTAGGCAGATGTCTTTATTTATCCTCATTACGTTGCCAGACAACACCTCTGTTTATTTTAGAATATCTTTTTTAGAATTATTATAACTGTTATACTCACACAAGCAAAGAAAAGCAGAGGTAGTAATACACACACACACACACACACACACACACACACACACAAACACACACACACACAAACACACACACAAACACACAAACACACACACACACACACACAACCATTTACTAAAAAAAAAAAAAAGAATAAAAACTGAAGAAAAATACTTGCACACAGACAGATACAGACATAGATAAACATCGGCATACACCATAGAAAGATGTAGAAATGTACATGTCATTTCCTGTACTTTTACAACACCTTCCTTTTTCTCCTGACAGTGGTGAGATTCAAAGTCATGAAAGACAAAGACCTTGCCCCGAACAAGGCCTGCACATCGATCTTTAAACATATTGGATTTGAGTGTCTGTTTAAAAAGTTCTATTACAAACCACAGGATGTGTGCCTTGGTCTGACTGCTTTGTTCCATGACAGTGGTGAGAATCAAAGTCATCAAGAAAACAGTTGCAAACAAAATGACCACAGTGCGTGCCTGCACAGATCCTGGCCTGCCCTGAGACATCCATATCTGCTACCTGTCTGCCTGCATACCACACTCTGTTTTTCCGTCCAAAGGTCCTCCTACTGTTCCCACACTTCCTCATACTCCCTGATGGCCCAGACACAACAACACAGCTACCTTAAGGCTCCATTATACCCCTTTATACTTGCGCTCGCCACACACGCCAATCTTCTCCCAATCAGAACGTGACTGAATTGCAGGTCTACATCTTGAGTTGGGAATTAAACTGGATAAATCCCAAAGGTTTTGGGTCAGTGTGTGTATTTACTGTGTTTGGGTCAGTGTGTGTATTTACTGTGCTTTTTATGGGTGATGGTAAGACGATAGGATGAGGCAAAAAGAGTTGGCTTAGTAAACGAATTGCAGGCCTGCACCTATGTTGATTTATGAGGTAATCGTGAGGTTCCAGAAAATACCCAGTTCTACTGAGCGCTGAGCTTTTCCTGGTGAGCTCCTTGGCTGACACTTGAAACTCATATTACCCAGACTGAAGTAACCTCCAACTCAGACACGAGAGGGAAACTCTCGAGGAACGAGCCCACCCACACAGCAGTAGGGTACGGCATAATAGCGTAGTTAATTATGTATTTCTCTGAAGAATAAACGGCTGTGACTCTGTGGTATTCGGAATAGTTTCGAAATGCTTACTTACTTAGAATTCCTGATTTACTATGTAAAGAAAGAAAAGACCCCACACAAGACCTAAATAAATTAAAAGCGTAAAATAAAGTAAAAATACAAGCCATAACGTAGATAGGGAAGTAAACGTTGCTGTGTCGTCTGACATTTGCTGACATTATTTTAACCTTTATCTAAGCTATGCCGAAGCGTGTGTTTATACCCCTCACATGTCCCCCATGGACCATTGGCTTTTTACATACAAATGCTGTATGGGATAATGTTAATACAAATGTTGTATTTGTGTATTTCCACAACCTTTTTACTTTGTTTCACTTCATACAAAAACTCTGGACACTGTTGATATGCATCCATCAAATTGCTTTGTTTAAACTTTAACCCTATTGGTTCTGCGATGAATTTCTCTTCGCTGATTGGTTGCTAAAAAAACCTTTGGAGAGCTTCCTGAGGGAGTACTCATAATACAAAATTGTACTCAAAATACAATATTGAGCGGAGATATGTTTAGCCCACTAGGGGGATATTTAGCCTAAGCCCATGAATGAGCACTTATTTCCCACTTCTCTTTGCTCAGGAATGAGACCTGCTGTGCTAAGGCAATCACCTGTGATTTAATTGGGAATAAAGACTGGTAGATGGCCGGAGCTGATCATGGTGAAGATGCTCCCTGAGAGACACTGGGAGAGGGGGAGGGCCGTCGAGGGATGGGGAGAAAAACAAACACGGATCAGTCGTGCGTCTTCTGCTCATGTCAGGCGACGGAAGCCCAGAAGGTCAAACTTCACTGAGTTCTATAAATAGATTGGTACATATATGAGGGCTAAAAGGAGAAAAGACGAGGGGGAGAGAGGGAGCAGACACAACTGGAATGAAAAGGAGGAAAGGAGAGGAGAGGAGATGAGAGGAGATGAGATGAGAGGACAGGAGGGAAGAGAAGAGGACAGAAGAGAAGAGGAGAGGAGAGGAGAGGAGAGGAGATAAGAGAAGAGGAGATGAGAGAAGAGAAGAGAGAAGAGGAGAGGAGAGGAAAGCAGAGGAGAGAGCCAAAAGGGGTAACAGTGATGGAAGGCAGAGAGAGTGGAGGGGAAGGATAGATGATTGTGACGTCACGGAGCTCCCAGGCAGCTGCCACAGATGACGATTGCAGCCAGAACACACTTAGAGCAGGCAATGACGTGTAATACATACAAAATCACAGGCACACAGACATTCTCTCTCTCTCTCTCTCTCTGTTATGTTCTATGAATGGCATAAAAGAATTGTGGATAATGAATAGGAACACCCACACACACTCCATAGGCACAGCAAAAGGAGTGACAGAAAGGATGTAGAAGAGGTAGAGAGAAAGGAGAGAGTGAAGAGAGAAAAAGAGGGGAAGAGAGAAGAGGAGGAGGGGGAGGAGAAGGAGGAGGAGGAGGAGGAGGGAAAAAAGCTATTTTTAGCCTGGAAGAAGTCAGGCACAGAGGTTGACAGTGAAAACGAATGAGAGAAGGTTGTGATGAAGGGAGAGACAAAAAGAGAGAGAAAGAGAAAGAGAGAAAGAGAGAGCGTAAAGGAGTGGGAGAGAGGTGGGGTGAGGAAGGGGGGCAGAAAAAAGAGAAACAGAGAAAGAAAGGTAGAGAGCAGGAGGAATACAGACAAAGAATGTTGGATAAGAAAAATGGAGACTTCAAAGGACTGAAACAAACAAAGAAAGAAAGGGGTACCTGCTGATGAGAAATGGTGAGACTTTCATGTGAATACACCCATGGAATCACAATACAGTAAACATGCATTTTCTGTATCTACACGGTCTACAGCACGCTATTAGACAAAACACACACTCTATCACAAACACACATCCTTACACACAAAACACAATAACAAACACAACACTTAACAGAGACATAGCTGGACCAACTGGCAGTCAAACAAGCGGCAACACAGAAAAACAGACACTGAGAGAGAGAGAGAGAGAGAGAGAATGAGAGAGAGAGAGAGAGAGAGAGAGAATGAGAGAGAAAGAATGAGGGAGAGAGAGAATGAGAGACACCTGCACCTGGGAGGACCTTGTCAACACTATTTATGTGTGTGTGTGTGTGTGTGTGTGTGTGTGTGTGTGTGTGTGTGTGTTGGTGTGTTGTGTACATATGTATTACACATCATTCCCTGCACTAAGTGTGTATTTCTAAATAGAAATGCAATGAAGTCATGTTTCCAAGTTGTCGTCCACACCTGTCCATCATTCTCAGACTCTTGAACTGTGACGGATTAGGAAAAGAGCCAGTGGCAGAGCCATTTGAAAAGTGTACAGAAACAAGAATAGTGTGCGTCAACAGTAAAAACGGGCTAATGTGGACATGGCCAAGACAGAGTAAAGAGAAGCAGAGAGAGAGAGAGGAAGAGGGAAAGGGAGGGAGAGAGAGAAAAAAAATAAAGAGAGAGAGAGCGAGAGAAAGAAAGAGACAAAAAGCAGCAGGGAAAGAGAGAGAGAGAAAAAAACCATAAGCAACGAGAGAGAGAAAGAGCGGACGAGGGAAGGAGGGAGGGAGGGAACGAGAGAGAAAGACAGAAAGGCAGAACAAGAGAAAGAGAGAAAGACCGAGGAGAGAAAAGAGGGAACGAGAGAGGGAGAGACTATTTCTGGCTCTTAAATGTAGACACAGAATGCATAAAAGCCAAGTGCACTTCACTGAGCAGTACGGTGACAACAATTTAAACACTTAATGGAGCGACGTGTGCTCCAGCCGACCACCGACCACTGCTAACGCCTGTGAGGCGGCAGAAAAGGACACACAGACACAGACCTGCCCAAACAGGGCTGCGCTCAACATACTGATATTGTGATATACTGTGGAATACTCCTGTATCGATATAGTTGCTGATGTGTCAGTACAGCTTTAAAAAAAAACGATATATAGGGTGAGCCAAAAAGAAATACGGGACACATTTTAAATGCTTGTATCTTGAATTGCATCTTGGAGTACACAACCTGTACGCCTATGAGACAACCAGAAACGTTTATAGTATTGGAGCTCAATTTTATAATAAAGATGTAATAGAAATTATACACAAAAATCTAAGATTGTGGGGGACTTAATTGAAGTGTTGTTAACTGACAAAGACACAGAAAAAGGCAGTTGTTCACACAGACATGTTCAATGCAAAGTATCAGTAACATAACGGAACCCAAAGTATCAGTAATCAGTAACGACATCAGTAACGACTGTGTTTAGCACACACACAAGTGCAATAGACATCGACAGGGTAGGGTGACTACATGCACGCTGTCCCCATTTTTCAGGGACAGTCCCTGTTTTTGGTGGTCTGTCCTCGATAAAATATGCAAGGCTAGCATACTGTGTCTGTCAGAGCTTTGGTAACAAGGGCGTAATGTTGGGTTAAACAGTGGGGAGGGGGTTGGTTAAAATCCCAGTGTGCTGGAAGGTACAGGGATGTGTGATATGATAATTTATTTAATAGCACACTGTTGTCACACTAACATAGGATCTCTCTCTCTCTCTCTCTCTCTCTCTCTCTCTCTCTCTCTCTCTCTCTCTCTCTCTCTCTCTCTCTCTCTCTCTCTTTCTCTCTCTCTCTCTTTCTTTCTTTCTTTCTCTATCTCTCTCTCCTTCCCCCTCTCCTCTATCTCTTAAGTGTGACCCACATTTTTAAATACTGTCCATTTTATTAGACGAAGCAACCAGAGCAACCAGAATGAACCCCCTCTCCATGCACAGTTTTAGACTAATAATCACCAATTTCACTGCATGTCCTACTCTACCCAGTATGTCTATACATGTGACAATAAACCACTCTTGTATCCTTGTATTACTCAGTTGTCTTCACATTTAATTTAATTGCCATATTTTTCACAAATGGTAGTGTATAGGTTTTGTCCAGATAAGTGTAGGTTGTGTTAAGTTCATTACTGTTTGTTGTATTTCTTGTTTTTGTCGGTTACTTAAGTACTGAACAACACCCTATACACACGTAGAGCTCCCCTATATTCCTGCATTTGTTTCAACAGGCTGCAAGGCTCCCATCCCACAATAAAGACAACAATATTCACTTTATGTATCTTTTATGGTGCTATTTTGTTAGTATTATTTATGTGCTATTTATGGTGGTATACTTCTTTTCTGTTTAGGCTATATTAGGAGAGCGAGAAACAGCAGTTCAAGACTCCAGAGGATTGACAATAAAAAATCTTTAAATCCTTTTAATCCAACATTTCAATGTGTCATGTGCCTGGACATAAAGTTAGCTACATGTCCATATTGATCTACACCCACCACACTGTCTCTGAAAGGTTCATGCAAATTGGGACAGCCCTGAAACCTTAACCTCACACACTCCTCCATTTCCTCCTCCACCGTGCCTCCCCCTTCAGCTAACTACTCAACTGCCACCTTGTTTCCACGTCAGATGTGTCAATCAGATTCAAAACATCAAAACCGATGGTTCAGAAAAAGGTTGGATCAAATATGATTGTGGTGGTGTTTTTACTTTCTGAAGTCGGGATTGACAGCCCTACTCCATGTACACACCACTGCGGAGGTACCCATGTTTCTTAAATAGCGTGAAAGCCTTTAGTAAAAGAGTCCAAGAGTATGTTTAGACCTATAAGCCTCTACGACGAAGAGTCTACGTCATGTAGGGACAATACAAACGTCTTCATAATTCAGGCCAAGTTCATCAAGAGACCACTTCATGGTGCAAAACAGAACGGAAGAAGTGGTTTGGTTAAAAAAAGGACTGTATGGGGTGACAGTGAGGAGAAGAGAGACAGAGACAGAGACAGTCAGGAAGGCTTTTAAACAAAGCAGAAGGGTGAATGGAAAAAAGCCTATTTGCACTTCAACGGGGCACTTAAGGCATACTCACTCACTTGGTCGTTCACACACACACAGACACACACACATACACGATGGTTCTGAGCACTTCCTGTTGCACTAGCCTGACACAGGAAATGATGATCATCACAGACAGGCTGACTCCAAAGGTGGGTGGGGGGGGGGGGGGGGGGGGTTGGGGGGCAGACAAAGGGAAGAGTGTCAAAACTTAGAGGATGTGCAACTGTCAATGAGCTGCCTTGAGTCAGTGTTTCCTCTAGTGCTGTATACCACTGTATATCGTCATTGAGTTAACCCTTAACCCTTGGAGGAGTACAGTCACACGTGTGATTAGAACATTTGCAAAATTGAGAGTTCCCTCTATGATGTAACAAATGCTGCAAGGGATTTTTAACATAATGTTCTATGACAGCTAAAGAATGTTCAGGTACAATTCTAGAAGAACAGGAAAAAAATAACTCACTCCTCGAAGGGTTAAGGGTGTGAGTTTTTGAGCATTCTATAAAAGATTGTTCCACAACAATGGGAGAATCTACATGAAGTCTACAGTATATTCTATGGTGCCCCACATTCTTTAGAACATTAATTTTCCCAACCTTCCCTTCACAGCTTGTGACGGTACAGTTTTTAAGGTGGTCACCTTAACAATACATCCCCACGTTAACTAAACTGCCCCAACAGAACACTACAATTAGACTTGGGCTTAAAAACAGGTGATGAAAGTATTCAAATATGTATGACATTAGACACTTTATCATAGGAATATGTATACATGCCAATAGACACTTTATCAACTGCCTGCCTTGCATTGATACAAGATATGAAGCTTCAGACAAACATGATGCAAATAACTCATATTATTATATAATTTTATATAATTTTATATAATTTTGGAGTGATGCATTTCTCAACCACAACCCTGCACCTCCGCTGACAATCACCATCTTAACTAACAAATTCCTAGCGACAAGGCACTGCTTAAAGGGAGACAGTATGACAGTTTGCAGTATGGCATATATGCAGCTGTTAAGCCTACTCCTGTACATTGCATGTCAGGACATGATGTAGGCCTGCTGCGTGCATGCATGCCTGGGAATGTAAATGTGACAGTTTGTGTGCTAGTCTGTTTTTTTCATCCACGTGTGTATCTGTGTGTATGTGTGCAGCATATGTGTGTATGTGCATTTGTGCGTATGTGTGTGTTTGTGTGTACATGTGTGTGCGCACGCACCAAGTGGCAAAGTTCCAGGCTAAACAATAAAGACAAAACTGAATGTTCTAAAGCTGCATACGTTCCATTGGGGGCTGGCTGCAGAAGCAAGCAACTACCCATAGTGTCCCATGCTAAAAAAGTCAATTTTCACAGCAAAAATAAACATATTTACAAAAAGCTGTTAAAAAATGGTTTTGGTGTGTTTCGGTAGTTTTCGGGTCCACGATAACTCTGAGTGACATTTTTTTTAGAATCCATTAGTTCAGTACCCAGATAACTTACATTGATAATTCATAGAATTCAATTTAGGCCTAATCCAGTATGTGAGAAAGTCTATGCGTAATGTCACAGAGGGTTTGTCCAGTTCCCTTACATACAGTCTATGGCGTGCATGCACATATGTGTGTATCTGTGTATGGGCATGTGCATCTCTGTGTGTTTGTGCGTGCGTGCGTGCGTGCGTGCGTGCGTGCGTGCGTGCGTGCGTGCGTGCGTGTGTGTGTGTGTGTGTGTGTGTGCCTGCGTCTGAGAGAAGCGTTGCATGAGCATGTGACTTCAAGAGCGCGTGTGGGTGTTTTTTTTTTCGAGAGAAAAAGCTTTTTTTCCAGAGAATTTAACACTGTGTTGCAGAAGTATGAATGGAATGTTTTGAGGTTTCAGATTTCTCTGATGTACGCATTCTTCCACTTTGCTGACTGTGAAATTATGTCACTTTCTGTCTGCTGCTTTGAACACACAGAAGCAGTCGTGTAGTGGTAAAAAGAAAGGCGAGCAAACTCTGTTTTGTGATTTTGAAAGGTGCATGAGCAGCATTTATGTGTGTTTACCCTCCACTACTTTAAAGACACTCAAGCGACTCTTTGTTGCTTTGGTTTGCGACTTTTATTTTAAATTCAATAACCTTCATCCCTTCTACTACATTTGCTGGAACCGCACATTTAAGATGATGAAATCTAAAACTATCATATCTTCATTTCTGCCATACCAACAGTATTGCAGGTGGTTACAATGCTGTACTTACAGATCTCACATCACATTGCATTTAGCTAATGCTCAGTACATGGGAGTACATACACAGTCCTCCTGGAGCAATGTGGGGTTAGATGCCTTGCTTTAGCAATGGATGAGGTTGCAGGAGAGAACAGGTTATTCAATTCTCCACCCACAATTTCTCCTACTCTTATGGGAATCAAACCTACGACCCTCTGATCCCAAGACCAATTCCCTAACCATTAAGTCACAGCTGCCCATGTTAGCTAAGTTTTGTTACTTTTTACGGTGTACCTCCAACTCTGCTTCAAGCCTTTGCTTGTGCTTATTGCTTGCCATGGAGCCTCAAAACAGAGTCACTACAGACAAGCAGGAAAACACGCTGGGATTAACTAAAGACAGACACGACTGTCGTGCCTGAGGAAGACTCCTCTGTGTCCCATGTGGGGGATAAAAAAACAGCAGGCAAAAAAAGCAGATTGACGTTTTAGACAGATCACTGAGGTGTCAAATGGATGATGGTGGATGGATGGGCGGACGGATGCAGGGGTGCCGCCGGGGGTGGGGGTGGGGGGGCAATTGTAGGGGTCCAGCATTGACAAGCCCTTTAAGGTGAATTTTTATTCTTTGATAGGGTCCAAAATTTTTTACAGTGCCCCTGGATGGATGTATGTATGGATGGATGGATGGATGGATGGATGGATGGATGGATGGATGGATGGATGGATGGATGGATGGATTTCTGCCATTAGAATCTTAGAAGGAGCAGAAGAGAAATCCTTGTTCTGTCTCTACCTAGGCATATGTGTAACAGTAGCAACAGGTTAAAACTCACAGAGGGTGACAGATACATGGACATTTTTTTATAGACACTGGAGGACGTTTTTCCTAGCACAAAAATGGTGCTTGTAATGCGAGGGTGTTGAAATCAGTGTCCCTGCCTATCTCATCAGATCTCTGCAGGCTGGCCACTGAACTTTAGGACATGACAACCACTTGTTGCCTGTGTGTGTGTGTGTGTGTGTGTGTGTGTGAGAGAGAGGGGGGGGCAGTTTAGTCTTTAAAGATGGCAGTAGAACAAAAATATGTTTTTTGCAATTGAGGTTCTATTTCTGTTACCACATATGGGGCAGAGAATATCTACCTCCTGGAGACATAAAGAGGGACAGCTGACACCATAAAGCCAATATTTGGCACTGGGGCTGGCCATGATGTGGAAAATATTTACTGACATTGGTATCTTTCAACTCAACCGACCACCCAAATGGACGTAACCCATGTAACACAAATGCACTGAGAAAACTGGCATGTTAATACATACTATTTAACATACGACGGTGTACATCTAACCTTTTCTCTGTGGTGATCGAAGCGTAAAGAGAGAAGGATGCATCACAGGCGAGCAGGCATGTCAGTATTCCAGTACATTCTCACGGTCGTGACCAGACCGCCACTATTTCGGCTACGTCATTACCGTGACAGGTCGTCTGCCTTCGGTGAAATAAATGTCTCTAGAAGTGACATGGATGACAACACAGGCTAACGCCATACAACTATGGGTAATTAACTAGTAATAAATGTATGTTGTCTATAAATGAATTACTTGTGGTGCCTCGTTTTTGTTGAATACTGAAAGCCTTCAGTATATGGCCTGTTTAAATGAAACTGAGAAAAAAAAACTAGGATTGCCCATTTTAACCCCATTACTATTGTTATTGTTGCAAGAACACTCGCTGCCACTGTAAGGAGCGCGTGTAGTATAGGCTACCACTCACTAAATAACTTTGAACACATTGTCGTGGGTTTTTTCTTTCCTGTGACAATTCAGTCAGTGTGTCCTTTAACCAAACACCTTTACATCAAAGCAGTTTCCTAGCAACATCCCCCCGCGTGTTAATCAGAGATTGATGGCTTGCAAAGACCATCACATTCGCTGAGCGCTACACCACCCGCGCCTGTGGAAACACCCATAGGTATAGACTCACCTATAGATCCGCCAACGAATCCGTGTGTTTTTGTTGTCGCCACTATGTCAGACCCAAGTTAGTAGGCGGCAGCGCTTGCAGACAGGTAGCCTTCCCATTAAGGAAAGAACACAATATCCTCCACGTAACAAGAAGGCTGGCTTTCCGCTGTCGTTCAGTGTTACTAGTTTCTTCTCTCAAACCCACGCAAGATATGCATACAAACCAGAGCGCAGAGTTTCCATATTGTTGGTTATAAATACATGTGACAGATGTATCCAGCTGTAATTGTATACTCCCACAGAACACTGGTTTCCAGAACTGAGCAGCTTCAAGAACGCAAGCCAAAGGGAAAGGACGTCACGTTTTGACAGCCGACATAAGAGCCGCGCGCTGTAGTAGTAATAGTAGCTGCGTCCTTCAGTTCACTGCCCTTCAGTTCACATAATTTGCTAAGTAAGTATTGGCTTGCTGGTCTTCCTTTAAAACAGCAGACAAACTGTTATAATTTTGCGATTCAAAGGGCAACGCGAGACGAGAGCGAAAAGTCCTTGCCATTCTATAAAGTGTTAAGGGCTGTCCCGCCTGTTTTGCTTGGTGCGGGCAGACCCCTTCCGTTCCGTGGATTCGGACCTGCCCTCGCCATAAACATCATAGGTGCAGCGTACCACCTGCTGGAGAGATAGGGTACTACATTAAAGTGCGATCCTACGTGCTAAATTCCTTTAAATAGGTCAGGTTTTCGCCGAAAAGATGGGTTACACTGAAACCGCACTAAAAATAAATTGTTATGAAAGCTTTTACGTAGCTTCTCTTTTGTTCAAAGTCTTGTGAAGTCCTCGGAGCTATTTTTGTTTTGAGTGAAATCATTAAAAAAAACAATGATAGATGAAAACTCAACACTTCATAATGTGGCAGTTGAAAAATACAAAGTATCATTAATGTAAAAGTGTATACAGTGCTCAGACAGACAGACAGACAGACAGACATGGCACAAGCCTAACCTGCTGCTGCTGAAGCTCGGGGCTAAATAACACGACTAACAGGTTTTTAGATTACACACTTTTGTGAATTGTACCTTACAGGTTTTTACACAGCTTACAGGGCTCCAGATTTCATACATAGATCTATGTATAAAACGGAAACACTTGGGTACACTTGTCTTAAACAGTTTGCAGTCCATTTCTCAGCATTTGTGGAGGTGTGTTGTGCAGGCCTCCCTGATCAGCCTGAAGTCAGACATCAGGATTTGATAGATATATAGGCTTGCAGTGCAGTGGGATAAAGAGAGTGGTTTTACACATAGCACTGTACTAATTAAATTCTGTCTCGGCACGAGATTGGCACTGATCCTATATTGTCACATCCTAGATTGTCTTTTTTTTAAGATCATTGTGGGTCTCTTTAAGTAGCCTAAGAGTCTGCTCCTTTCCACTGTGGAATTAATATAGCCTTGTTTCATGAACATAACAGAGAATGTCATCCAAACCAATAGGTGGCAGCAAAACATTTCTTTTCCGAGCTGTCAAAAAGCAAAACGGAGAAGAAGGTACCACGGAGGTGTGTGTGAAATCTTTTTTTTTTCTTAGATGTCCCAAGACAGTTTTACTTAGTAGTGTCAGATATTTTGTAGACTAAAACATGGAGCAATAGCCTACAAAATCCAACGACAGTATGCTCAACTGGTGATCTCAAAAAACAAGTTTTGTTTGGAACGACCTGTCACTTCCACGCTGCCAGTGCATGTTCTGCATGAAGGATATGGACATACACGAGAGTGTCTTACTTGGCCTCTGAAGGACCCGCCTTCTCCCAAGGGCGCATCCCAGAGAAACACCACAACGCTTCTTAACCCCAGATAACACTTCACATGTCTGCGGTAGATGTTGGCCTGACATGTTGACATGGCTCTTCATGTCTTGCGACTGTTTCAGTGCGTCAGGGGAATGCTCGGGTTGGGACATTACTCTGGGCGAGTCTCGCTCTCTCATATTTACTCGGGATGGCCTCAAAGTCAAGTGGCGGGAAAGAAAGTTTACTTCAATCTGCCAGAACTGAAGGAAGAAGATCTCGATGAGCAGTTTGTACGAGGATCTGGGCCAGGAGGACAAGCTACGAACAAAACGAGTAACTGTGTGGTACTCAAGCACATCCCCACAGGTATTATTGTCAAGGTGAGCCCTAGCTTGACTAACCATCTTGTTGATATGGGGTACAGGTCAGACCTCCATTATTTTTGCATTTAAAAGAAAAAAAGCTCACTTAAGGAAAGGATAGCAACGACCCAACTCACCTGGTTCTACCTGTGTGGTCCTCTGGTGACTTTACCCAAGTCTTCCACCTGGCTGAAGAGCTGTGTTAAATAGAATCTGCTGGTGTTGTCTGTCTGTCTCTGTCTATCTATCTATCCATCTATCTGTCTATCTCTCTCTCTCTCTCTTTCTCTCAGTGTCTGTTTTTCTGTGTTGCCACTTGTTTGACTGACAGTTTGTCCAGCTATGCCTTTGTTGAGTGTTGTGTTTGTTATTGTGTTTTGTGTGTAAGGATGTGTGTTTGTGATAGAGTGTGTGTTTTGTCTAATAGCGTGCTGTAGACAGTACAGAAAATGCATGTTTGCTGTATTGAGATTCCATGGGTGTATTTACATGAAAGTCTCACCTTTTCTTAGCAGGCACCCCTTTCTTTGTTTGTTTCAATCCTTTGAAGTGTCTGTTTTTTCTTATCCAACATTCTTTGTCTCTCTTCCTGCTGCTCTCTACCTTTCTCTCTCTCTTTTGTCTTTTTTTCTGCCTCTCTTCCTTACCCCACCTCTCTCCCACTCCTTTACACTCTCTCTTTCTCTCTTTTCTGTCTCTCTCTCTCCCTCTCTCTCTGTTCCTCTCTCCCACTTTCTCCAGTGCCATCAAACACGCTCTGTGGAGCAGAACCGTAAGATAGCTCGGGAGATCCTGAGGTTGCGCCTCGATGTGTTTCTTCACGGTGAGGAAAGTGAGGTCCTGCAGAGAAAGACGGAAGCGGTGCAGAGGAAGCAGGAGAAACGGCGCAAAGCCAACGAGAACCTGGAGAGGAAGCGTCTCTTCAAGCAGAACATTCAGGAAGGACTAACAGCAACACCCACCGAAGATGGCAAGAACAGCAAGAACTGAAATATCTGATTTACTCCTGTGTCTGCCATGCTGACGGCCGTTGAGGGGTAAGGAGGGCAGCCGAACTGGCAAGACCACAGGCCCAGCACAGTGGCTGCAGGGTTGTTTGTGTGTGTGTGTCCTGAAATATTTAGGGTCTATTGACCAGTCTGGGAAGTTCTGGGTAGAAATTCAGCAACTCTGGGCCCCATAGCCTGCATAAGCAGGCCCTCTTCTTTTTATATTGTTTATGCATTTTGTTTGCCAGGGTCCCTACTGCCATTGGCACCCTGAGTAGTGAGTTCCGCTTTTTTCCCCAGACATTGACATCCCTCTTGGGGGGTATGTATAACCCCTTCCCAAACTCAGATAGATAGTCACATGGAGTTAAGGGAGTTGGGTCTGTATCTGCCCTATGGAGTCTACAGCTCCTCACACCAAGGCTATATCTGATGTGCGTTCACTGCATAGCGCACTACGTAGGGCACAAAACAATGTAACTCACACCCTGTACAGTGCACTATCTAGTAAACATTTCAGAAACACTAAATGTACTTATGGAATCCAGACTAAAAACATTCAATGAATAGCCTATATCCTACAATGTGAGTCGAGGGTGGAAGAAGCCATTAAGGTGATGATAAATGTGGAAACCTTTTGAGCAATGTTGCTGGACATTTGTACAGAACTGTGTGTGTGGGTGTGAAATTATGCCTCTGCCAATGACTAAAAAAGACATACATGAAAATATGTTTTATTTATTACACGCCGTAATAAACACCAAAAAATGCATACAGTTGTCTTCACCAGAACTACTTTTCCATTCAGTGTAAGTTTGGCACTGGTTTTATTATTATTATTATTCAGTGATGCATTGTTTGCAGAGTAGTGCGCCATAGACCATGCAACTTCCATAAGGCCCCACGGGGTATTAAAGGTGCAGTCCACGATTCTGTGGTTTGGGGTGTTTCAAGTATGTGGCTACTCAAGGCTTGACTGTCACTGCCTCCACCATCTCAGTAGGCATTGCCTACTCGTCAGTGCCTACTAATCGGTGCATGCCACTCAATTGTTACAATAGTAGCCACTACATAGCAAGCTAGCTAGTAGGAAGTACGATCTGTACTACAACGCCGCTATCTTTCCTGTCCTCTGACCCAGATGTTGTGTCCATTTTCGCGGGCATTTTCTTTTGTCCTTCTACTAAAAGCCTACATATGTATTTGGACATACTTCGCTGTGGCTTCCTCATTTTTGCCTTTTACATAGAAGACTAGTTGGGGTATTCGGTTGCAGGGACTGCCCCTTCTTCTCACAGATGACTTGAGCTGAGGCTAGGACCTAAGCTTCACCCAGGGGGTATTCCATCCTGATTGGCTGGGACTGTTTATAACTCACCCTGATCAGAGGCAGACAACCACATATTTGTTCTACTATGTATTCATTGAACTAGCTGGTTCTGATAAGTACAACTCTTCAGCCAGGTAGATGAGCTTATTTGTGAAATCACCTATGTTAAAATGGCAGGACTTTCTCGTGCTGGTTTATCTACTTCTGGGTTTGAGTCACTGTGTGTGTTTCCCATTTACAAAGTCATGGAGTGCTCCAAGTAGGGTGGGTTAGTGAATAGCAAAGATAAGTAAACTTCGTACATAGTAGACGATCTAATTGAAGCATAAACTTATCGCTTCATTCTCCTATAGCAAAACGCAGACATAAGGCTTACTTTTACCCTCACTTGCTCAGAGTTATCATACTCACATAAGTTTCTCAAGTGTTTTCTGAAATACCCCCCATACTTGGAACACCCTCCCAGGACCGTGACTGAGCAACAGACATCTAGACCACCTTGAGGAACAGGTTTGCTGGATTTGACACAAAGCGTGAAATAAGAATCGTGGACTCCGCCTTTTAATTTGTAACATGCAAAAACATTTTTCGTACAGTTTCATCATTATCCGAAGAGAAATAAGAATGTTCCCTAAATGGGAACATAAACAAGTCCAGGAACGTCCTGTGTGGATCAAATATACTTTCCCTGTATGTCTGTGTGTGTGTGTATTTTTCTGTCCCTTTCTTAGTCACATATACACATATGCATACACACATATACACCACCGTAACTGATGTCAGCAGTGGCTTTTCGTGTAACTATCATGATTGTTGGGGGGAATTAGAGGAGATGGGATCTGACTGGAAAAGGAACTGACAGGACCGAAGTAGAAGGTTTCAGGACCTGGCGTTCCTCTCAGTCTCAGCTAAACATTCACGTACCAGCCCTCGTGCATGGATGATACCTGGAACACAGACATGGGTATTAAGCCAATTATTTATCCATGAAAAAAAAAACACTTAAAATGATTCTACACATTTGGGAAATTTTAGAGCAATTTTGCTGGCAATGTTATTAATAAATGCTTTTTGGGGCACTTTATCAATAATATTAGGCAATACATTTTTATGAGGAGAAATTCAATACAGCACCAGGCAACTTTTTACAATCATTTCATCAGAAAATACATTGCTCAAAAAGTTGCCCTGTATATCATTACATTCAGGCATAATGACATTTTAGGGGTGTTGTTACACGCATGCACAAATCCAGTGCTGCTTTGTAGCCTACAATGAAATCCAATCTTGTTGGCGTCCCTGACCCTATTTATGTTGTAAGCAATATGTGCACTCTTATTAAAATGTATAAGCACCCATCTGTTACATGGCATGTTCATGTAAAAAAAAAAAAAAATGTGTGTGCACGCACATTATGGTCACAAGCAAAGTGTCTCAGTTGTAGTTTTGGGAAATATGGTCACCCTGGACGTTCTGCCATGTATTTGTTCCCACTTATTCATTCAATTTGAGCTCATTAGTAAAACTACCACTGTAGGAATAAATGGCAAGACTTTCAGTTTTTTAAGCTGGTTTGTCCACTTCTGCTCAAAGCACAAAGGCTGTACCTCTCTTAAGTCGCTCCATGGCAGTCTTGCTGCCGGCGTAAGTGGGCCGGATCTCCTTGCCCAACTCCTCGATGATGGCCAACAGCTCTGCATACTTGCTCTGGGGCACCTGTGTACCACTTGTGCCCTGTGAGAGTTCATTCTATCAAACAAATTTTCCACAAACAAATTTCCACACATACTTGATGCTATATGTAGAATTGTGGCTAAAACCGGTTCTGCACTTAAATTTCAAATACTGTAAAGCGTTGTTCCCCCTCTAGAGGCAAACCACAAAACAAAAATCAAAACATTAACAGAATTTCCAGGTTTTTAATTAATATTTATAATGTAAATATTCCGTCCTGTAAGTGAAATCAGTATTTTAATTGAACATGTTCTTAATCTCTAATAACATATCAGAACCATTTTGTGATTATTGGATGTACATTTCTGACATATAGGACCTTTAAATTTTGTATGCTGTACATATGCATCATCTACATGCAACTTATATATGCAGCTAAATACAACGCACCTGTGGGTATCCCAAAGATGGCGGTCCATAGTCATTGACGATGGGGCGGTAAGTCTGTAGATTTGCAAGATTCGAGGAGGGAGAATGCACTGTCCCAACTGCACACAGAATAACTGACCATAAATGTGTTTGCATACATAGTGACACTTTGTAACAGTAAAACGTGTATGTATCAGAATTTGACTTGTAAAAACCTTTTTCTGGGGGAGAACATCCTTTAAGCTTAGAATAACTGGTCATAAATGACTTTGCAGACACGTTTACTTTCTAACAATGAAACACGTACATGTCTGAAGTTCATATGTAGTGAACTGAACTAAATGTGTAGACCTTTACATGTTACTACTGGGGAAAACATGCAATGCGCCTTCTTAAACGCTGGGTGTCATCAAAGGGTCAAATAAGCCTCTTCGTCCAGATCAATCATTAGCCTTGGGGGAGACAATCATGGAGGAAGCTGAGCTGAGCGGGCTGAATTAAGCAGCCAGCCGAAGTGATACATTTTTTTCACCGAATATGGAGAATGTTCAGCGGGGGGCCGATAGAACACTATACTCGGTCCGTTTTCATAAAGAAGCTAACGTTCAACTTTCGCCTTCGAAACTTTAACAACGAGCGCGTACGAAACGTTTTCAAGATTAGTAATAATGGCGGATATGAATCAGCTCGCAGGATCTGACCCTATATATGTTACTGGACAAAAACTACAGACATGAGCGCTTTCCCCAGGTATTCATTACCAACATCGGAAATATGCATCCGATTAAAATGTCCTTATCGTGAAAACGAACCGTTATTTTTTCCTTACCCTGATTCACGGAAGTTCCCTGAACATTTTGGTGGTGGTTTGGTTTGTAAGACATTCCCAGAGACATGATGATGTGAAGAAATAAAAACGTCCTGAAATCACTGAAGCGTCCTCCTCCGACACTTTTTGTTTACAGCGCGGGGGCACCGGCAAAAATGGCCGTCACTTTATATTGACACCCAATGTAATGTATCATCACTATGGCATTTTTTCCTGACAATTTCCCAAAATACCAGACTTTGGTAGACAGTGATGGGACTTTACCACAATCATATAAACTAACATAAAGACTTAGAAACTTTGATTTTTTTTATTGTTTTAAACTACGTTTTGGATCTATAAGACGTAGCATATATTTTAGCTGACTAAAACGTCATTCGTTCAACTAAATGTAGGCTATCGTTCAATATTTGTATCTATTTTTCAATAGCATCTCCTCGGCATAATATTTACATGCTTAAATAAAACTAATAATGAGCTGGAATCGGTGATATGATGAGTTTATACAGTCAGATACGTTTTTTTCTGAATTCGTCAAAAAGAAGCAACACAATGTGAGCTTCCACTCATGAAATGCAGCATGGATGTGTGTATGTCTACAGAGTTGAGAACAAAAAGATGTTATGCTATTTGCCCCGAGTGCGATACAACAGCCGTTTTGGAGTTTTTGGAAGTTACAATTTATACTTCAGTGGCGCATGTTGCTGAAGTAGATCAATGTTTTGTCGAAAGGGTTGTTTGAATCCTAAGAATGACATTTCATGTTTTAGAACTAATGCGTTTTCTTGCCTTAGTTGCTGAAAACTTTAGGTAGCAGATAGTTTGACAAGGAGTGTCCATTGTGTCATGTGGCATAAGATAAGACTATATGCGGTGTGACGCATGGTGTTTGCACTATATATGTGTGTTTGTGCCCAGCCGGCATGCTGGAAGATGATTTTCCATTGTCTGTATTTGACGTGACAACCTTGCTCTCGACCGATTCTTGAGACAACCTCCTTCTGCTGCCGCACAGTTGTAGGCTACGTAAATTTGGGCATTCGTCTCAGTAGCCAATCAAAATCCAAATGCGCGTGGCTTTCAACCAATCTGCTGTGTGTTTGATTTTTTAAATATCCCGGAAGTGCGTTTTTTGTGGAGACTGAATGGCATTATGCATTAAAAGAACAACACTGATGGCATAGTGACTATATGAGTAAATGTTAGAGAACTTTGTGAGCGGTCTACTTCGATCTCCTTCAACGACAAATACAACGACCGTTTCAGTGCTTCAAGTAATCCAACTGTACATTTGAAACACCAGAATGGCGAGGGGTAAGTTTTCCGCAGATGACTACGGTCACTGCACGCTATTGAGGCTATCAAGGTTATCCAGCTGTAATTAGTATCAACAAATAGTCCCTGCCACCTTCTTAACTGACAAATTTTGTCTAAGGGAAGAAACAGCGATTCGCAGCTACTTCTAAACCTGATGACACTCGAAAGACCAGCGTCGAAGGAACCAAAGAAAACAAACCAGAACCAAATGAGGTGATCTGTACGGATCTATTTTGCACCGGTTGCCATTGTCCGGCGCGTGCGGTTTCCGCGCGAGATTCCTGAAGTTAAAACATAACAGGCAAATAGATACAGTGCACTTATATAACCACTGTAAATTCTCTTGTAGGTTCCTGTGTGTCAAGGACAAACTACCATGCACGCTTTCCTGAGCCCTACTAAGACGCGTTCTCCACTACGACACAGCCCTCTCACCTTGCTCCACGAAGAGAATTCTTCATCATCCTCCAACGCTCCTAAGGAAAGCTTAAAACACGAAGGTAACACAAGAGCTTGTAAGCTCGTGCGCCTTCAAATTGTCAAAATGAAAACGCAGCAGTTGCCTAAAATACAAGGTGTTTCTTAATAGTCCATTTATGTGGGAAGTGGTGTCAAAATGAAAAGGCAGGTTTATTTCAAACGTATGACCGTTATTGGTGTTAAAATGGAAGTTAGTTTGGCAATGGCATTCAAGGGAAGCATTGACTGTAATGAATGTAAGCGTCCAACCATTTGTGAATGCTGACGTCTTTAAGTGCTCAGAGTAAGACCAGAATATTAACATTTCAAAAGGCAGTTTACAGGCAGCAAATTCTGTTTTGATTTAATGTTTTGCTTTATGCCTTTGGAGGGGGAAGGATGCTTTACAGTATTTTTATTTTGACTACAGTACCAGTTTTGACCACAATTCTATTTAGTAATAAAGACTTAATTTGTATTGCCATTACAGTGGAGCAGAGCCTTGAGCTGTAGTACCAGAAGCAGACAGCCCAGGTGCAGAAGTCCTGCCACTTCTATTTGTTTTAGCCAATTCACAGCTGATCCTAATTAGGCAGGTAGATAAGCTATACTTATTGAAATCAGCTGTGTTAGAAGCACAGGTGGAGGGAATACATGGCAGGACTTTTACTTTTTTCAAGGTGGTGTTCAATTAGGTGTTGCGCTTGTTTCCTTGTGCCCCACAGTAAGACAGAATTTGAGTCAGCCCAATTCTACAGTGACATTAGAGACGACAAGCTCCCCCAACACAGATGAAGATAGATCACTGGATGCTGCCCCTCTGTCCTCCCAACAGAACAAAAGCCTCAGCAAAAAGACCAACAAGAAAAAGTGAGTGTGATACTAACTGTACTCACCACAGTGTGACACTAACTTTAATTGCTGCAGTTGCACAGGCTGGGTTAATGGGGGGAGGTGTTGAGTGTGTGTAATAAATCTTGGGAAATTGTGACACTAACTTTTAGCACTAAGGTTGTATATGCATTGCTAATGAGGGGAGGGGGCGTATTGAGTTTTTCTAATAACTAATGAGAAATCGCAAAAGAATGACTTTCTTCATATTCCGTCAATCTCATCAAGTGAAATCGGTATAAACAACATCTTATTTCTGCATCTTAACATTTTTCTCCACCTTTTTACACCCTGTGTACATCCTTGAACCTCAACACCAGTCATTTGGTGCCTAGACTTTTTAGACATGAATGTGTGTTTTGCTTTACTCTTTGCATCGTCTGTCTTCACCCATGGGAATGGAAAAAGTACACTTTCTCATGAAGATTTTTTTGTTTGACCTGTCTGTTGCCTGAATTCAGCTGTTGCCTTGGCAGACACACCACCCTGCTGATGAGCTAAGTGGTGGCCAGTCTAGTCAGTCATCTGACCGCATAAAAACAGGCCTTTGTTTAGCAAGTTTGTTTTGTTCTCTCTCTATAGCTCTCTCCCTCTCGCTCTTTCTCTCCTGTGTGTCTGCATTCTGGCTGCTGTTGTGCTGTGAATGAAAACACAAACACTTGAACCTGGAAATGGATTAAAATGTCTTAAATGCTGAAGTTGTATGTGCTGAAAGGCACACCGACACCACGCAGCACCTGGAAACTCCCATCCCCCGACTTCCATCGACACCCAAGCGTGGAGTTGTTACTAGTGGGCAGTGAGATTGTTACAGTGTTTAGAAGTTTTTCCCATATACTGAGTAAAAATGGCAATGAATATTGAAGATTATATGACAAAGATGATTATTTCGATTACCAAGATTCAAGACCCTGGTGTCTTTGTGTGGTGTCTTTACTTCTTTTCAGCGCTGCTTTGCCTGTGCTTCGCCTATGCTTCTGCGGAATATAGTCCCCCATCTAAATGCCGCTTGGTCAATCCCTTTGTGTTAATTTGCATTGTCATTTGTACTCGATTTAAATGCACAGGTCACGAAAAGTAATTACTAAAAATTAAAGTGAATTAATTCACTTTGCCACAATTTGCTAGTTGGCAACACTAGATTACAGCAACTAAGAAGTCACTGCTGCCAGATTCGGACAATGGCTGGGTCTGCTAGAAAACGCTTCTGCTCACTTGTCCAACTCTAGGACTGCAGAGAGAGACTCAGTTTCACCTGGGGGTGGCGTGTTCCTTTAAAGACACTGACGTACAAATTTTAAACAAGGAAGTCAGGTGGTTAGAGATGGGGAGTAAAGGGGGATATCTATGTCCATCTGGAAAAACCAGCAGAGCAGAGGGGCTGCACCATCATCTATCTGCTACATACCGTTCTGCCTTGAGATCTCATGCCAGGAAGTGTAACTGCTCTTCACCATCAGAGCAGTTCTCATTCTCGGGATCCTGTGATCATAATGACTTTCCTTCCAATTCACACATTATGTTGATGGATGACTCATGTGACCCTTTTGTCACATGATGAGGGGTGTGGTCTGCAGCTCACAGCTTCACTCCAAGTGGTCCTGAGATATAGCTCCTGGTTATCCATCAGGTCAGAGCTGAAGAAGCCCTTCGGATGAAAGGTGAAACATCTTCAAGCTCCAAAAAGAAGACCAGTTGCATACAACTTTTTTGACTGTACAGAAAGTCATGGAAATTCTGCTTTTTAGTCGAGAGACGTCCTGAAAAGAGTCAGGCAATTCATATTTGACCTACAGTGGGAATCCTGGGTTTTTTTTTTTTGTCAAAGTGAGCTTTGCCATTTGGACCACACAACAACTATTGAACTGCAGAAAGAAATTGAGTTTCTCGACCCTCAATCATAACGTATACAGTGACCATTGGCAAGAAGTAGTAAAGAAGTACACACATGGACAATAACAGGTTGGCAGACACGACAGATGGCCCAAGACACCATAGACAGACAGTATAAACAGACACTTGACAGGACACACAGGGATATTGTAAAATATTGTATAAATTACTATTGCAGTATTGAGTATTTTTTGACTGTGTGTCTTGTTTTTTGTCATTCAGGCCTGAGAGAAGCGAATCCCAGCAGAACAGAAAGGTAACTGATTACTACCCTATCAGAAGAAGCTCCCGGAAGAGCAAAGCTGAATTAAAGGTGAGTGCGCCAGGTTTCCCTCAAGGAATCTCTTAAGGGGGTGGGATGGGTCCAGCAGTGAGGTGTGAGGTTAACTTATCGCACTGTGTGGTTGAAATTACAGCACTCAAATTATTCATATCATTAGTCATTTGCATTGTGTTTTAAAGTGGTGGTGGTGGTGGTCTGGGGAGGTGTTGGGTCAAGGGCATCATTACACTTTCGGCATTCGGGTAAAGGTGGTGGTGGTCCACGCCAGGGGAGGTGTGGGGTTATGGTTGAAAAAATTAACTGACTGTTGGTGTTGGTTGTTATTCTGAATACACCATGTGCTAATTGTAGGTCTGTTGTTTATATTTTCCAGAGTGAAGAGCTGCAGCACATAGAAGACTTGATCAAGAACAATGTGGAGGATGGACTGGAAGTAAGTCAGATTACATCTTATTGTGTGGTCTGGCCACAATGGATAGGCCAGACGCAATTGAAGGGGCGGCATCAACAGTTGTCTTTTAAAACTTCAAGCCTCACCTGTGCCCCATTATTGGGGTCTGTCCAAGTTGATTGCCAAATGCTGCACAAGCCACTGCCAATGTCTGTGCACACAGTCTAAGCACTGGGAAAACAATTATCATTTTTTCAAATTAACTGGGATCAATCAGATTAGCACATGATCATGTTCACTCAAGCATGTCATCTAGCTGTTTTATTTTTTTAACTGGGGGAGTCTGTCTTCACAGGTCCGACACCTGGAGGGGAAGGGAAGAGGCGTGTTTGCCTCCAGAGAGTTCCGGAAGGGCCAGTTTGTGGTGGAGTACCATGGTGACCTCGTAGAGATGGGAGAGGCCAAGAGGAGAGAGGTGGACTACGCTCAGGACCCCGCCACTGGGTGCTACATGTACTACTTCCAGTTCCTCAACAAAACCTACTGGTGAGTCATGTCAAATACTTGTAAAGACATGTACACACTTCCTTTTTTTGCATGCACCAAGGGTTAACCATGGTATTTTGCATGTGAATACAGTGACCGACAGCATGGTCAAACACCATCATATTTTTTCTTTTTGCCTTTCGCAGTTGTCCTTAATGATTAACCATGTCACACTTGTACAATTCCTGAAACCCAAATTTTTCGTCACGTCTTGGTCAGGAGACTGGTGACATTACAAGACAAGGTTTAGGTTTGTATGAGTTCCGTTGACTGTTGGTGGCAGCTGTCCCAGTGTCAACAATCTCTGGTTTGCAGTCATTGGACCAGAAAAATCCTGGGTATTCTACATGTGAAAAACATACCTTAGACATGTTTAGAAAGAATCCAAATGCCAGTCTGAAGCCCCTTTCATATACAGTCTAGGGTGTCCAAAATGTTTACTATAGTTGTCTAAAGTATTGTAGCACACTGGTAGAGCCAGTTTGATTTTTTTCCTTCTTTGATGATTTATCTTTAATTATTATGCTTTTCTCTTGCTCTTCTTTTTAAATGTCTTTTGCCTTATTTTACCCTTTTCCTTTCAAGCATTTATACTTATTTCAATTTTTATGGTTTTACATATTGTTCTTTTGTGAAGTGTGAAGCACATTGAACTGCTTCTGTGTGTGAAATGCGCTATACAAATAAACTTGCCTCTCCTTTAGTGTGGATGCCACTAGGGAGACGGAGCGCCTGGGCCGTCTGATCAACCACAGCAAGAGTGGCAACTGCCAGACCAAACTCCACAGCATCGAGGGCACCCCGCACCTCATCCTGGTGGCCTCGCGAAACATCAGGGTGGGAGAGGAACTCCTATACGACTACGGCGACCGCAGTCGAGACGCCATCGCCGCCCACCCCTGGCTGAAACACTGACCACCACCACCCCCACCCCGCCCTTTGCCCCCCTTGGGGTACAGTGTTTGCTTCAGGGGGATGTTCCAAGTAGGTGGTTTAGCAACCTGCCCAGATAAGTTAACTCCGAGTGAGTAGTAAACGTGCTAATAGAGGTTTTAATTCTCCTTGCAACGTTCCTTGACAAGTCATTGGTCTGCTTCTTGACTACGTCTAGCAGGTCACACATGAAGCAACAACAAGCAGTGAAAGAGTTCAAAGGTCAAGCCACATTAGTAAACAGTAACAGAAGTGACCCCCCCCCCCTTCCAGCTTGGAGGCATAATATTTATATCAAAATATGCCTAAGCAGTGGATTGCAGTAGTCCACATGCCCTAGTCCTTCTAATTAGCTAAATACTTACAAGATCCACTGAATGTGACTCTTCATACTTTTTTTTAAGGTGTGTGCACGCATGCCAATTGTGTGGACTATGTTCTCATAAAACTGTACATAAATACTGCCATTTTTATAGTGACATGTAAAATGTCAAATATGATATTTTATGAAATTTCTACCTCAGAGAGGCCATGAGACATGAGTGTTTTTTATAAGTTTTAATTTTTACAAAAAAATGTAGCAAAAAAAATTAGTAAAAGCAAAGACCCACACACATTGTATTTATAATAAGCCTGTCAGCTTTTATGGAGTTAAACATTCCTAGTACCCAAGACATGGAAATGTACAGATGTCGTGAAATGAATACCATGTTTTACTTTATGTACATGTATATAATAGTTACAATGAATACAATACTATTGTGCTTCTTGTTGCTCTCAATAAAAAACATCTAGAACTTTCACACAATACATTTTCAGTGATTGCTTGATTCTGTTTACATCAGCTTTCCCAAAAGAAACTTAAAGAATTTCCAGTTTTTGTCTAGAAATAAATAAAAAAAAAAAAAGGCTACACCTATGTTCATTTTTTAATAGAAACACATACTTGTGTTTCTGCCCTACAACACATCATTTTTGGGCTCTGGAACTGTGACCAAAATAAAAATGGAGTGAGTGACTGAGCCATTTAAGAACTGCAGCATACAGAAGTAAACGCAGTGTGTGGACAGAAATCATTTTAGCTTTAAAAGGGTTAAAGCTGACTAATGTGGACATAGCCTAAATAATAAGACGTTTAGGACCATGACACCGTAAATACAACATTACTACAATAATCTCTTGAGTGCAAAATTCCCAGTGTATGGATTATACATCATTTTCTTCAAAGCAAATCTTGGATACTTATTTTCTCTGTTCATGCATAATACTAATTGTTTGGGATGTACTAAAATTGTACAAAAAAAAAAATCACAATCCTGATAATCCAAATCATGTACTCTTTCATAAAACATCTCTTAAAGGTGCTGTATGTCAGAAATTTGCATCACCTAATCACACTTTACAACAATAGTACAGCCAGAATATTTGCATGTTAAAAACTCCCATTTACAGCCTGCAAGTTTTTAACGGTTACACTTTTGCCCACAACCCTACATACAGTATAGCACATTTTAAACTCCCGTCTCAAACATGTTGACATTACTTCACCACTAGCTCACCCACTCTGTTCTAACTGGTCAGTAGTGGCATCCTGCTATGATGCTCAGATTAAAAACGAAGGACTGGGTGGACTGAGGACTGAGTAGACTGAAAGCATGTATGCTCTCCCTTAGGTGAACTCCTGTGCTTCTTCAATGGTATTTTTCCCCCATAGCTATAATACAAGGTGACATGTTGTTTTAAAAGAAAAGTGAAAAATGGCTGAAACTGAAACAAGACATTTCTTTAGGCAAATAGAGGGGAAACAATTCTGTGGAATACACAATGATGGGCAACCTGGCTTCAGAAGCTGGAACAAGTACCACATATGTGTTCCAGCCATTCACTAAATCAGCTGATTGTATTTAGCACAGCTTTTCGGCCAGGTAGAAGAGTTAATTATTGAAATCACCTGTTTTACCCACATAGGTAGATCCAGATGATTTGAAATATGTGGAACTGGATAGTAGCTTCTGAATCCAGGTTGCTTTCACTGGCAGCACAGTTTTAGTCTTTCTGGCATGTACTCTTTTTGTAATTACACATACAGCTCATGGACCCAAAAGTTACTTAACACTATAAAAAACATACATGGTCCCATTTACAGGTGAAGTATACTTCACATACTGATTCAGAAAAATGATCTCACACTGTTTGTTCCAATGAGGCATTCTGCTAGGAGTTCAGTGGCATAAAAAGTTAGGACATAGTTGATAAAAAATAATAATAAATTCTGTTGTTGTGAGGGGGAAAAAGTAAAAAAAAAAAACAAAAAAATTAACATTTGTTTTTAAATTTGTTCCGTACACCTTTAGAGCACTAAAAAAAAGATTTTCTCTTTTATCTTGTACCAAGCATCTTGGTTAACTTTTTAGAGAACTTTTAAGTATAAAGAGCAAGAGACAGTGGCGCAAAAGTGATATATGCAGCATATGCATTGCAGGGGGGCGCCAGACCGCAGGGGGCGCCAGAGAGAGGTTATGACTTGTGAGGGAAGGAATATTTCCAATATTCAAAAAGAGATGGCACCAGGCTACTACATATTGCAAGGGTAGCCGGCACCCAAGTGGCGTTGTTCGTCACGCTGATCACGTCTGATCATGCACAACACCGGACCAGCACTTTAGGGAATAAAGTGGCAGCTCAGCTGCATGATCTAACCGCATTCTCCGCAGCTCTCTGCGCTGTATGTAGCTATGGTGGTGACGAAGGGCGGTGGCGGCGCCCCCCGCTCCTCCGAGCCACAGTGTAGGTTAGACGAGGAGGAGGAGTTTTACTACTGTAATTTCAGTTGGGTGCGGGGGTTAACCAGACGCTGTAAATTTGTCCATTTACTTATACGTTAATTCTACCCTTCGTTCCTTCTGTAGAAAATGGTCTGCCATAGTGCTCTGCTAGCGGGCTAGTGCAGGTGCGCTAGCGGGCTAGTTCAGGAGAGCTAGTGGGCTAGTTAAGTAGCACTAGCGCCAACCTACCTAACAGTATGATTCTAACGAAACGAAATTAAAAACGAACGAGATAATTGTAATAAACCAAAACGGAAATAAGTGTGCGTGTGATTTATATACACTGTAAGAAATGAACAAGTATTTTCGCTAAGGAAATGCTAACAAATTGGTCACTGCTTGTCTTACATCTTCGCATGCAACATCTGCGATGGGACTGAGCTCCAGCAGCCAAGTGACCGTCTATGTATCAAAAACGCCAGCCAATCAAAACTGGATTCAGAAGTTCACCAATCAACACGGGGACTGCTTGAAGTCCACACCATTCCATTCACCCCCAGAGACTCTCTGCGTCCCGGGGCGGGAGAAAAAATGGCATTTCTCCAATGACCATCCAGTTTCCACGCATAGAAAATTAGGGGTCCGTGCTGGGCCATTGAAGTGCATTGACGCTGGACGTCTATGAGGAAATGCGTTGGTCATAGGCCATGAGAACAAAGTGGAATGCTAAGTTAACAACACCAACTCAGTTGATTTGTGATAATGGGCCTTTTATTAACAAACGGGTGTTTGAAATGAACATGTTTTAAGGCATTTTGTAAACATTTGACCATTACATTTTTTTACATTTAAGGGAAGCAGAGCTTCCCTTGCAGTCTTAGAGAAATCTCCTCTGGTCTCCAATTGTAAATTGTGTTGTGTCACATTAATGTTTAGGTTAAATAGCCAGTATGTATTGCGTCCCCTTTCAACAGAGCGAGTACAATGTTGAGGACAAGTGGTTTTAAAGGGGGAGAAATGTTTTTTTTTTTGGTTGTTGTTGTGGTAGCAGGGGTTGTTCATTTTACAGTAATAGAATATAGGAATTCAATTGTATTTACTTATTTTATTAACTTTTTGGGGGGGGGGGGGCGCCAAAATTGTTCTTGCATACCCCCCTAGAAATGAGTAGTTGCACCCCTGGCAAGAGATGACTACTCCTCCCCAAAGATCCTTAATTCCTTCAGCCCTCTATGAGCTCACTGCTGGTTAGGAGCCACCAGTAACAGAACATAATCTGAACCAACGAAGAACTTCAAAGGGTTCATGGTTGCATTGAGGTGACTGTGCGGCCTCCAGACTGTACAAAGTCATTGGTGTGGCCATGCGGCAACAAAGTCGTATCAGTATAGCAAGTTTTTTTTTGCCTGGACTATAAATTTACCTTTAGGCTACCTGCACTCTAAGGTCCTTTTCCCTTAACTTCATGACTTTTTAAAAAATCTTTTTTTTCCCCCATCTAACTGTTTATATTTGCAGAAATTTTGATCAGGGGTTCCCATACTTCCACTGTGTATGTGCCTCATGGTCTTTTCACTGCATTGAACAATGATGCTTTAGGCAGTGTGTCAGCATCACAAAACATAGTTTGACATGGGGTTTAGTGTTACCTCACAACAATGTTGTATAAAACTGGAATTAAAAAAATACTATTCAATTACAGACAGTCATCTGGGTTAAAAATATATAGAACTTGTGTATAAAAGTATCCTGTTCAGGGGGCTATTCCAAGTACCTGGTTTACTAACTGACCCAGATATGTTTACTCTTAAGTAAGTGGTAAACCTCTCTATTAGGAGGTTAATCACTTAGTCTGAGTTAACATACCCAGGTGATGGATATGTACATAAAACCTGTGTATAAAAGAATCCTGCTCTGGAGTCTAGGTGTGTTGCCAGGCTGATTGTTGTGGGGTCTCCTATTTCTTCCGGAATGAAAACCTGAAGAGAAGAAAAAAAAATGTCATCCAAACTGCATTCAGCAGTTATATATGGTCACTTAACAGTGCTATGAGAAGGCATGTCAGCCGAACTGTATTGCTCTATTAGCATCAGATGGTCACTTCAAGGTGCTATAAGAAAACGGTTCACCAAAACTGTATTGGTCTGTGAGTGTCAAATGGTCCCTAAGGCCCTGGTCCGACTGCCAGCCCAAGTCCAATTTATGGCATATCAAGATGTATCTAGCTTGAATTTCAGATGGAGCAGCAGAAAACCACATGAAATGTGATTTTTCCCCAAATCGACACACATATGGAGGTGTTTCCTTGATCTGAACAATCTAACCACTTGAATAGGATTTTAACATACCCCTTTTGTCATGTGCACCACTACACACAATTACAACGTAATCAGATATGCCAAAAAATCAGATTTGGACTGCAATGTGAACATAACCTAAGGTTACATAAAGATACTATTAGAAAATGTGCATCACACAAACTGCATTGGTCTACACGTGTCAGATGGTCCCTTAAAGGTGCCAGATGTAAAGAGAAAGAAATAGCCTCATTTGCGTTATAAACCTGTCTGTCTGCATACGTCAGTGAGAACTGCTGGTCACAGCAGGGGTGGGCATTAAAAACGTCGAACACAAATCCTCTTCCTACAACGTGACTGAGCCTGCACCTTCTAAATAGCAGATGACACAGATGTCATGTGTTGTGTGGGGGACAGGGAGGGACAACACACCTGCACATCAGTGAACTTTTAACCAACCAGGGCAAAGTTGGGTTACCACAGAGCCGTTAGCTATCTCCTTGCAGTTGTGTGGAAGCAACTGCAAGGGTCTGTAAGATTTGTCTACAAGTGTCTTGCTCCTGCGTGTTTTTCAGGTCATATGACAGTCACAGTTGGGTGACATCCTCACACCTTTTGGGCAAATCTGACAATTTCTAACCGTCATAACACAATTTCAGCCCAGAATGCATGCCTGACTGTAAATGGCTGCTAATGTTTTTATCAAGTCAAATGAACCTATTCATAGGATAGGTCACCAAAGATTGAAGGAACACTCCACTTTTCTGGATCCACAAAATGGTTAAATGCATTTAAAAACTGTAAACCTACCATAGTATTTTGAATTTGACTGCAGTACCAGTTTCCAGCGGTTACCAACTGTCAGCAGCAAACTCCAAAAGGTATTTCATAGGCTACAGCTGATTAAATGGGTAGTGGTGTGTTTTCTTGCAACAAAAATTTAACTGTGTTGAATAGTCACTTAATGACACTAGACTAGAGAGAAATTAAACTAAAAACATCAGGAGATACCAGTAACAAAAAAGTCAGTCTCCAGAAGGTATTTGAAAGGCTACAGCCTGAAAAATTGGGTGTGTATTCTTGCAAAAAAAAAAAACTGGCAGGAACTTGTTCTGGTAGACTCCAAACATGACATAACATATTTCTGATTTTGACTGACATAAATCTTAGCCTGGCTGTCACACCCAGCTCGTAGCCAGAGCTTGGTCTGGCAAAGATCCCACAGACAGGAAGTTCTCAGAATACGAATCAGTGGGTGTCTATCAAATCTCTCAGTATACTACCGGACAGAGCTACAACCAATCAGACCACTGAACTCCGAAAATAGGCAGGTTGGCCAGACTGACTTCTGTAGAGCATCACAAGCAGTCCGGGTGGGCCCAGGCTAGTAAAGTCTGGGATGTTTCAGAACACCCCCTGGGTGTGACAGTGAGTGGAATTACACTGTTACTACACAATTACACAGTTACCACATCACATGGTTGAACATTTCACCTCTGTTGATTTGCTGTGCAGAGAAAACATAAATAAAACTTTAGCTTCAAAAAGGAAAAAAAAACATGCTACATACTAAGTTCAACCATTTTCTGATTCTAATAAGCCCACAAAAAATCACACATGTAAATCAGGTAATTAGTGAAATCACCTGTGTTAAATGTACAGACAAAAGGAATATGTGGGTAGGGATTTTACTGTCTAAGGCCAGGATCTCCACCTTTGCTTACAAGTGCATTAGAGGATTAAAATGAATGAAATATGGGTTTGAACATCACAAAGATAACAGTGTAACAAGTTATTCAGATCAATACAAACCCATATTAACAAAGCTTCTCTGCTTCATAGCTCTGCTTATCCTTGTGTGGGCAAAACATAAAGTAATATCACGGCTTTTTCTCAGACTTTTGGATGCGCAAGGGCCCGATATGTTACTTTAGTAAAAGAAAACAAATGGGAGCTCCACAATGTGCAGATCTTCATTTTTTGAACTTCTATTCTTGTATTGGAAACTCTGCTCTGTAACCAGCACAGGTGGCATGCCTGGCGTCAGAGAGTAAAAACCCTGCCTCATATTTCCTTCTGGTATGTACTCCATCTGCCTGTGCACTTACCCCAGGTGATGTCTCCTGCCAAATTATTTGTGCTCATTAAGATCAGCTGGACTGGAAAATGTTTGAATCAAATGTGGCAGCAGAGGTTTTACTGTCTGAAGCAAGGACTGGCACCTCTGATAACCAGCACTTTAAATGTTTCATCTCTCCTTTTTAGGAAACCCTGGGTCTACATAATGTTGCACAAATGCTTAACTTTCCATAAGGAAGGCCTGAATCTGCTAAATTCTGCTTTTTCAAAATGTAATTAGATAATGTATAGTTTATTACATTGTGTGTGGGTTACCAACAACATAATAATAAAATCATGACGTTCATCACGTATGAAACACCCTGTACTTCTACTTCATTTGCTTGAGCAACCTGTGAAATCTGTGAAACTAAAATAATGGTCTGAGACTAAAGCACAGGTTTGGGGGAAAAACAACCCACAAAAGGAATCTAATTTAGCACTGAATTCCTCACCAAGTTCCACTGATAGTAAGAAAAGAGACAAACAAGTTGAGGTGTGCACAGAGTGTGCCTGGGGGAATGCAGTGGTGTAACGGTAAAAAGAAAGGTGGACAAACGGTATGCATAGCAGTAAAAAAAAAACAAATGGTGGGTTAAGTATTCATATCTCTAACAATGGCAATCTCAAAAAGGTGAGTAAACATTGTTTTGTAATTTAAAAAAAAGGTGTGTAAATGGTAAATTTAGGTGCATTTACCCTTCATCACATCATTGGTTAAACATGAATATGCTGCAGGCCCCAAAACATAACAAAACACCTCAACATATAACACAGATATCCATGTCCAAAAAAACTCAGGCCTCAGACTCAGATTCATTTTGGACACATTATGTAACACCTTTTGGGACAGTTTACAGGACACGCCCCATGTAAGGATACAGAGCTTTTGCCAGTATCTTGGGTACAAACCACTATATAATTACTCATTCTTTCCCTCCCACCACTTTAGTCCCACTCACAAGTATTGCACATGAATGTCTGATGAACCAGCCAGTTACACACACATACACACACGCACACACAGTGCTGGTCACAAGTGCATGATTAGAGTGTCTAGCCAATGACGTGAGAACAGCTGATCCTTGGCACAATTACCAAGACAACAGCCTATATGTCAGTGGGCTACATCTCCATGCCTTATTGACCTATATTAGATGTGTTGAAGATGATGTCCTTATTGCTATATACTATGACAAAAATGTCAAAACTAAGACAAATGGAGGTCCATACACTTTAGCCTTAGGAACCTTATGAGAAGTTTGCAGTCTTCCATTACTCGTTTTTGGATACTTTGGTTTTATGTCTTTGGTGTTATCTCTTTGTTTACAGGTGTGTGTGTGCGCACTGTTCAACTTTTTCTGAGACTGATGAAAATCAACACAAAGCCTGGCAGCAATACAGTCTAAACCAAAAATAACAGGTTCTGGCCACATCAGCCTGCACTTACCATTCTTAATAGTAATAATAATAATAATAATCCTTATTTGTGGATCAAACTCAACACAACTCCTGGCAGTCGAGAGTTCTGGCTTTAAAGCGCTTGAAAAATGAAACCATAAGCTGCTAAACCAACAAAGGCACTGGGCCGTTAAGGAAGTATTACAGAGAGTTTAAAGTGTCTAAAATGCGCTTACTGGCCATCTGTCAATAGATTTAATCATCAAATCCAATTTCCACTGAAAAAGGATAACTAGGCTTTGCACTTGTACAGCACAATCAGTTAGATCTTGCTAGAAAACCGGTTCTATTATTGCTAGAGGTGTTTTTGAGAAAACGTATAGGCCTTGGGCAATTGTCAGAGTGAATAAATGTCTAAAGTTTTCTTTCAACAGACTATGTACTGTCTGCAAATTACTACCAACAGCATATTTTGCTTGGAAAGAGTTATTACAATTTGACATTTTCAATAGCTTTGTATTTTAGTCTTCTAGTTTTGGTTTGGTTTCCACATCGGTTTTGTAGTTAGCTTACAAGAATCTAAGTAGCTTGAATTTGCCTGTTATTTTGAGGCACTGAGTAGGCACGATAAGACATCTGTTCAGAGTGTGCTTCAGGGAGTTACTCCATTACCTTAGGCTATTTTACACTACCATAACAAAAGATGAATGGAACCACACATGAAGCTACAAATTCTGGATAAAAAGCTCTTTCAGTACAGACCACCAACACCACACTTTTCATTCCATCTGCCCCATTTGTTCAATTTCGCTGCTCATCAGACCCTTATGGGCTGTTTCAGATGCAGGTTCAGTCACTTGCCTAGATATGTTAACTCAGAGCAAGTGGTAAACCTCCTAATAGAAGAGCCCCATATCTTTGTTTTGCTAGGAGAATAAAGCCATGAGACTCATTCATTAGGAGGTTTACCACTCATCCTGAGTTAACTTCTCTGGGTCAGAGAACCACAGTTAACCACTTACTTGGAATACCCAACAGAACAGACCCATACGTGACTCACAGTTTTCGGATTGTCGTCTTCTCCTCTCTGGAGTCGTCCTTGGCCTCCTCTTTGCTCTCGTCTTCTTCTGTGATGGTGGTGATCTTCGGTGAGATGGCTAAGCTGTTGGTGGTGGCAGGCTCCAGCTCCACCTCCACCATGGCAGGCTCTGAAGGCTGGCTTGATAGAAGACCACTGCAGATGAACAAGAGACAGAGCACAACACATTGACAAATTACAGGTTAATAATCTGGTGTTACAATGTTTTTTTTTTTTTTTTTAATCAGATTTATTTGTTAAACTAGAACCCGTGCACACAGACACAACTTGCTGTACAGAACCTCACAATACATAACGCATTTACATATTATAAATTTGTTGTGTAATGGGTGCATGTTACAAACAGATGTTAAAATTGTAACACTGACAGATAGAACAGTCAGGGGCGCTCGTTGGTCTAGGGGTTTTTATTACAAATTAACAGATCTAATATATACAAAAAGATGGTAAAGGGAAAATAAAGACAAATGGGGAAATAAGGTCAAAATGGGAGATAATAAACAATAGGCAAAACACAGGTGGAGCCCAGGAGAGAGAGAGTGAGCCAGTCTGCCACCCTGGCTTAAATGGGAAAAGCTGTCAAAGAATCCATGGGCTGCACCTGTGCAGGAACAGAGAGGTGCAGCAATTTAAAAGCATAATTATGGCGGTGCCCCTAGTGGTGGGAGGACGTAACACCTCCTCACCAAGATGGTGACACCGTCTCCATAACAAACTTAAATACACCACGTCAGAGCAGTTATGATTACAACTGGCCTAACAGTGGACAAGTCGACAGGCTGCACCATCCACACACCAGTGTAGAACAAAGGCACAGCCCAACAAAAGGAGACAGTATATATGTACGTATACATATAAACACAAATAACAAGAATCAAGACAAACAAATTACGGAATTACCGTAAACATGAACAGAACTAAGGCACCCTGGACAGAGCGTCAGCAATGACGTTGTCGGTACCGCGAATGTGTTTGATCTGCAGGTTGAAAGGTTGCAGGATCAAACACCACCGAATGAGCCGCTGATTGGCATTAAGCATGGGAGCTAAAAATTTCAGCGGGTCGTGATCGGTGTGACGGTTATCAGTGCAGAACTGAAAGGTGTGATAGGGCTTCGCAAAAGGACCGGTAAAACGAGCCTGCAGAGCCGATCCAGGGACAGGTAGCAGCATTAGCACTTTGTCGCCCACAGCAAAGTGACGGTCCATCGCCTTACGGTCATACCACGCTTTCATCTTGCATTGAGCCTGTTCGAGATGCTCCCAAGCAAAGTCACAGGCCCCATGCAAGCAATCACGAAAGTCGGCTACGTGCGAGAAATTTGACCCACGGTGTGTTTGAATGACTTGAGGCAGGCCAAAGTTTTGAGCAGGTACTAATCGTGCACGAGAAAAATGCAGAGAAGTGTCGACTTTCTTTAATTTACTTCTAGGCGCAGGATGAACAGGAGATGTGATACTACCTGAATTATCAATATTAAGAAAAGTGTCAGATAAACCAATAAAGTCATCAACGTCGGAGGACAGAGAGCGCTTAGGCTGCGCTGAAACTGAGTTTTTAGCCATAGCGCGAGTTACTGCGCAGGCAGGGAACGCATCTGGGTGCTTCTGTGCGCACTCGTGGAAAACAGAGGAATCAGGGGCCGATACCTGGGGCAATACATTACCGTTGTCCTTAGCCCAAACCTTACCAAATGCGATATCATTGCCAAGGATAAAAGTTACCCCCGGCATTGGAAACGTCGCTCGAACTCCAACAGCCACACAACCGGTAACTAAGTTTGAGTGGAGCTCAATTTGGTGAAGCGGCACCGTTACAGACCCCATTTCAAATCCACGAGCGAGGACACTAGTACCGGTCTTGGTGTGCTCAGACAGAGGCAAAACCCCATCCAACACAAAAGACAAAGCAGCACCAGTATCACGCAGTATACGGACAGGCACACGATGTTTACAACCAGACAGAGAAACAAAGCCGTCACTAAGAAATGGTTCGTAACCAGTTTTATGCTCAGTGACAAGCGAGAAAGGGGAAGGACATGTTTTAATTAAACCCACAGGTTTGACATCTAATTTCGAGCGTTTTCTTTTTAACACGACACAGTCAACAAGTAAATGGCCAGGCCTTTTACAGTAATGACAGGTTGACAAATCACTAGACACAGGCTTTGACGAAACTGAACGAGGTCCATCCTTAAAGCTTACGCGATGGGTTAGCGCATACTGATCAGCCAAGACCGCGGCTTGATGTAAGGTTTTAACCTCACGCTCATGTAGAAAGGTGGTAACAGCAGGAGGGAGGCAGTTTTTAAACTCCTCAACAAGCATCAGTTCACGCAGTTGAGCTTGAGTTTTTACCTCACTAGCGGTACACCAACGATCAAATTGTAACTCTTTCTCGCGAGCGAACTCGACAAAAGTTTGCTGGTCGGACTTTTTAAAGCGCCTAAACTTTTGGCGATACGCTTCAGGAACTAATTCATATCCTCGTAATATTGCGTTCTTAATTGCATCATAGTCCGCACTTTGGTCCAGTGACACGAAAATTTGTTGTGCGTGACCTGTCAAAACAGACTGAATTAAAATTGGCCAGACATCCTTGGGCCATCGAAGAGTGCGCGCTATTTTCTCGAAATGTAGAAAAAAATTATCAACGTCCTTTTCAATAAAAGGTGGCACTAATTTGATGTATTTTGTGACATCAAACGCCGATGTCGCCAAATCAATGTCACCACGAGCAGCCTCGCTTTCTAGTGTTCTCAATTTTAGCTGGTTCTCAGCCATCATCATTTTTAATTCCTCCCGACGCAGATCGATCTCCTTTTCTTTAATTGAAAGTTCTTTTAACCGAATAGTGTCAGCCAAGTTAACAGCTGGTAAAACGCCCTTTTCAATCAAAAACGGATGTAACACCGATTTAACTGATGTTTTTAAACGTTTCTCAGAAGCGCTCAGCTCTACATCGTAGTGCTGAGCTACTTCAATTAACTGGTCCTTGGTCAGACTATGAAAACGATCCTCTGTGGGATCTTCAGCAAACATTTGTGCTGCTGACGACATCACGGTAACAAAAGTGCACTCGCACTGGCTGCACAGCACGAGACACGACACAAAAACAACAGTAGTCACAAAAATCCCCTAAAACGACTACAGCTCCCTCCCCATCAAAAGGGTGCTCCACACCTAAACGCACTAAATGGTGAGACTAAAAGTTAGACACAAAAGGGCTATAACCCGACAAGCAGCAAAAAGTCTAACCAGAAAACACTCACCGTAGCACTACACCGTAACAGACAAAAACAGTGCAGGCCACAAAAGCAACCGGGCAAGGCACAAACTGCGTGATATGCGTGACACTGCAACCTCAATGCTTACCTGAAAAAGAAAACTTACCTAAATAAACCTTACCACTAGTCTTCTGGTGGTTCCCCTAAAAGGCGAGGTTTAACCGCAAACTCGTGGGATGAAATACAGCACCCCCGAAGCAGGCCGACTAAGGGCTACCACCGAAAACAACAAACTAACAAAAAAAAGTGGTGGACTCTACGCCCACCCGGCGGCTTCCTATTTACAGTGCCACACAACCACAATCAGCCAACAAAAGCGCTACTTACCCGTTGCACCAATGCCCAACTCTCCCAAAACAGAATTTGAAAAAAAAACTATGGGGAATGGATCGATAGGACGAGGTCCCAAATGTTAGAATCTCGGACGAGGCCTCAAATGTTACAAACAGATGTTAAAATTGTAACACTGACAGATAGAACAGTCAGGGGCGCTCGTTGGTCTAGGGGTTTTTATTACAAATTAACAGATCTAATATATACAAAAAGATGGTAAAGGGAAAATAAAGACAAATGGGGAAATAAGGTCAAAATGGGAGATAATAAACAATAGGCAAAACACAGGTGGAGCCCAGGAGAGAGAGAGTGAGCCAGTCTGCCACCCTGGCTTAAATGGGAAAAGCTGTCAAAGAATCCATGGGCTGCACCTGTGCAGGAACAGAGAGGTGCAGCAATTTAAAAGCATAATTATGGCGGTGCCCCTAGTGGTGGGAGGACGTAACAGTGCACTATTTGCTGCAGTCATCCCAAATGTCTGATTCTGAAAATAGCCATTGAATGTTAATGTAATGAGTGTTGGAATACAGGGGCACCGCTGAAAAGATTACATTTTGGGCCCAGTTACTATTAATAATATCAATAGTGTGCTTACAATGGGGCCACTAACAATGCTGGCCCCTTAAACGTGTGTGTGTGTGTGTGTGTGAGAGAGAGAGACCTGTTGCAACAGCTGTGACTCCTCCTGTGCTCTAAGGAGGTGTGTGTGTGTGGGTAACCTCTTGTATAGCTGTAATTCCTCCTGTGCTCTGAGGAGCTGTGTGTATCTGTGTGTGTGTGTGTGTGTGTGCGTCGGTGTGTGTGTAACCTTTTGTATAGCTGTAACTCCTCCTGTGCTCTGAGGAGTTGTGTGTGTGTGTGTGGGTGTGTGTGTGTGTGTGTGTGTGTTTGTGTGTGTGTGTGTAACCTCTTGTATAGCTGTAACTCCTCCTGTGCTATGAGCAGCTGGGCCTTCAGCTGGTTCCTTTCCTGCAGCACCTCTTTGAGCTCCTGCATGGTGAAGCGCGGCCGGTTAGGGTCCTTCAGGTCCACCACCAGCTTGTTAGGTCCCAGTGTCTACAGGAAAAATACACACACACACACACACATTAGCAACAACTAGAGATAAGCCACTATAGATGTAATGCAGGGGTCTAATGCAGGGTTGTGGTGAGGAAGGGTTGTTATTAAATAATTGTAAGTGTTAAAGGGTATGTCCCCAAGACAAAACGCGAACAAATGCTTAAAACAGTATCGATTCGTGGTTATTATATACCTACCCAATCCAATCTCAATCCAAGCTTAGTCTACATTTGCTTCTGCCTAAATATGTGACATAGCAGCGCCTGTCAAACTACTGGCAGTGTCACGCTGGCGGGGATGAGTCAGCGACTGTCTGGGGTCAGCTTGGCCAACAGTCTGTAACAAAGCAGCAACTACTGGACATCTGCGGCTGTTGTACTGACTAATGCTAGGGGCCAAGAACTTCATATAAAAGTAAACCGCTGGCATGACAAGACAATTTAACTTAAGTCAGAGGATGTTTGTGTAAGACCAACCTTACCACTTACACATCTGTCATTTACCATGCCTAGCCTATGCCACATCGTTCAGATATGACACAAGAATACTCACTGAGCCTTGTTCGGCGGATTTTTCCCCAACCACCCGGTCCAATTCTCGCTTCAGGTTGTCTCTCTCCATTTTCAGCTCCTCCAAAGACAGGTTGTACTTGTTAACTAGCACTTCAAACATTTCCAAGACACGGACTATTCGAAACTGCAGATCAGAAACCTGTGCACCGGCCTTGCTAATTTTTAACAAATCTCTCCCGATCACGTAAGAAATGTCATAAACATCCTCCACAGTGAGCTGCAGCGCGTCCTTCTCGAACGCCAAAGCTGGCGAAGAGTCTCGCAATTCGTCCATAGCTGATGGTAATTCGTTGGCTAAAGTTATGCAGAGTTTTCAAACTTTTTTCGGGTCACCGACCCTCCCTTGAAGTTTACGGTAATCAAAACAGGACAGAAAAAAGTTTCGCCAACCGGGCACCGTGTGACTGGCACTTAATTGGGAACTTCCTTCTCCAGTATTGCACATTAGACTGCCTTTCGTCTGTAAAGTTGAATGGCATAAGGATCAGCCAATGACCTGGGAGTTAGTGGCGATTGTCCAATCAGTGTTAGAGCCGCCTCTCAGAGTTGCCGTAGCGACAGGTGAAGCCATGCGAACAAACTGAAAAAGGGGCACGTGATGTTTGTCGGGCCTTTTATCAGCTTCTCCACTTCACTGACGTTCTACAAAATATTGTTAAGAAGAAGAACATCTTGTACAGACACAGAATAGATAACAATTATTCGTTAAAAAGAGCAACCGATTCCAAAATGTTAATATAATCTGCTGTCACTTCAAAAACAGAAATGTTAACAAAAACTAGCTTTAAATCAGTAGCAGAATCAAACAGGTTCTGTCATTGTGTGGCAGTCGTTATTAGCAATATGGACAGCTGTTCATCACCAATTGCATTCAGTTCTCTCTGTTCTCATAACCTGTAGGCTACTGAAATACTTTTACTGTGTACAAAGGAGAGAGATTCCTGAAATATTTGCCCAGCACAGTGTGACACAGATAGCTTGTGTGCATGTGCATCAGAAAGTTGAATTCACACAATAAATGCATGCATTGTTTATTTATTATTTTTATTGGGATTGTTCCAACGGTTTGGGTACCTTTCCATGGAGTTTAAAAAGTTCAGTTTTGCTTAATGCAGCATAACAACACCTTGAAAAGGCAGAGTATGTGTTGGCTTCAATAAAGAACCATCCACAGGAGATAGAGACTTGAGAGTATTGCCTTCAGGTTTGTGTTCACAAAGGGCAAATTAAAAAATATGTATTCATTCATTCATTTATTCATTCATTCATTTACTTACTATCGTGCTTTTGCTTTGCTGAATATATATCTCTGTAGAAGAACATGGAATTAACAAAGGTATGTTAGTGGAAACGTGCATTATAACATCAGCAGTAAACAGTAATAAGGTGACTGAAGGTAAATGTAGTATAAGAAATAATATTGTTTAAAATAAACAATATTATTTAATGACATTTACCTTGAGACTGATCGTCAATTTTGTATGCTTTTCAGGTTGTGGAGTTGTGTTGGTGTCACATATGTGTAGAATTTTTTGCCAAGGTCCCAATCAAGAGTTTTGTCTAGGTTTTGTTCTAAAATGCCATCTGAATTAACAACTACCCCCTGCTCTTAATTGCCATTCAGCTTTGAAGAAAAGGTAAATGTGAGTTTCTCTTCAGCAAAGTTATACAGCATAATAGCAGCGTCATTCATCTTTTGCCTTTCATCTTTTGTCTCATGTTTGTTTTCCTTCATGTAAAGCATAGAATCTCCTGAGCTTTTACCAGTAATTAACGAAATGACTGCAGGACCTGTTTTGTCATCTAAGAGAAAACAGTTCTTTAAAAAATGTCTCAGCACCTGGCAGTGCACCATATATCTGAGTTGTTGGGTGATTGTGAGGGAGGTAGTGTTTGTGGTTCAGAACTTACAAAGCCTGGTTGGACATTAGCGCCCTCTAGCATGGCAGCTGCTAGATTTTCTAATTGCTGCACTTCTGTTTTTGTTTGGTCATCCAAGCCTGATTGTCCGTCATGAACAGAAGCGTTCATATTACAGTTTCATTTGTATACTTTTGCTGCTCGATCTCATCTGAAGGAGGTGTTTGGAGAACTTTCACATTAGTTTACTTTTATCTACAAGTGTTGAAACATTCCACTGGTCCTGGACCAGACAATCAAGTTAGATTATTTTGCATGTTTCGTTAAGCCGTCTGAGGTAATTAGTACCTCTGAATTACTTACTTACTTACAGAGCGGCAGTTTGAAGTTGCACAGAGACTGAACTGGATCTGGTGCCGATGTTCTTTGAGCCACAAGTGTAGTCACTTTTCGGGGCATTGGTTAAATGTGTCTTAAACTTTTCAACTCTGACATAATAGCTTCCACATCCTGGATTGGCCAATCTGTTCTTTTTCAGGCACCTTTGATTTGTACACTTCAATGATTTCACCAAGTACATTCTTTGTGCATAAATCAATAGCCTGCAAATCAACAATGGGGAAAGAACTCTCCTTTTCCTGTGACTTTCCTGGTTTAATGGGAGCAGTGTTCTCCTCTCCTTCAACAGGCTTTCTGGAGTTTTTCAGGGGAAGTGTGTTGGCCACAAAATATTTCTTTGCCCCTAGCTTGATCTTTTGATATAGTTTAAGTGCAACAGTGCCCAGAAGGACACTCATGAGAAGGTACTTCTGTAGGTGTACTTTCTGGAACCATAGCCACAGATTTCGATGCTTCAGCGAGTTGTGTAGTACTATTCATGTCCTGGACAAATGACTCGATTTTACATACAGTCTCTTCACTGTCCTGAGTGGTGGCAGTGGATGAACTCACAAGCTCAGTTAAAGTGTTTAAAGTGGTTGCAGAATTTTTCAAAACACCACTTACTGCCTGTGTACCTTCTGTTTGAAAGCTCTCCTCTGGGAGAGTATGAAGACATACCCCAGGGGGCATAGCTGATAGGCCTGTGCTTTTCATGGTGGTACCACTCTTCTGATGATGGAGAGGCAACTGTAACTCTGTACTTGAACCTTTTTGGATGTGTTCAGACCCTTGTAACAAGTTTTCAAGTTGGGCTAAAACATGGTCAACAAAATTCACTGTCACTAAAGACTCTTTGGAGGTTTGTCTATCCTCATTCAAATTATCATATTCATATTCACTCATTAGCACACCACCACAATCTGATTTAAAACCTCTTTAGTGCATGATTCTAAGTCCTCCTCTAAGATCTTGGTCTGCGATAGGAGCTTTTGCTACTTCTTTTTGGTTTCTGTTCAGGATACTTTGGCTTCGGTTTGTTAAAAACAATGTTGATTGTTATATTGTTAAAAACACCAAGGGCAGCAGACTTCATTTCTTTATTTTGGGTATTAATATCATACCAATTAAATTTCGATTCAATACCTTCTTGCTTAGAAGCTTTCAGTAGACTGCATCAGGTACATCATCTCCTCTACAAAGGTTTCTGTGAGAGTACATGCTGCTAAGCCATTGAAACAGATTGAGTAGAAGCCACATCAGAGGCTAAGCTCCTGTTTTAGGAGTGGAAATGGACTTTTGCTGAGATGTCTGTAAAGCCAGGCTTGCGTCAATCCTCCTTTAGATCAGATGGATCAGGTGTTCAGCCCCATGGTGCAAGCACTGCACAGCTGATTTTCCAAAAGTTTCAAGGATGGTCTTCATCCTGTACTTTTCTTCTGTAGCAATAGCATCACATAATTTCATGGGAATTTCAAGCAAGGAATTGCATTTCAGTAAATCTACAGTTGAACTGTGGTCAGTAATAAATAACTGTGGGACATAATCTACTTGTCAGGGGGATTCAGGAGATATTTGCTTAGAGGAGAAGATGCAAGCTCCTTCCAAAAGTCTGAGGGAGTTTTTTGGTCATTGCTGTGTTTGCCCAGAATTGTCTGATGATAGAGAAAGAGGCTGAGATTGATCTGTTTCATACCGAGAGAAGTAGCCAACATTGTAATGTTTTTTGTTGCTGATGGATTTATGTCCCTTCTGTGGTGATGCACAAGGTTAGATGGGGTAAGCGCAGTAGCATTAAGCCTCTTGTCAAAAAATAATCAGAAATTGAGAGCAGGAAGAAAACAGTCTGTCTCATGTGAAGATACTCTTTCTGCCATGATGTCAAATGGATTCAGGTTGGAATGAGCAGCAAGCCTTGCATTAGGCAAACAATAATAACAAAGGCAGCTTGACACTCCAAAGCACTCTTGTGCATTGAGACCCAGTGCTGGTGTCAATGTCCATTTTTCTTTTCAAGAACGTACAGCTATATTATCAGGTCACTTACAGAGTCCCTGCATTAAGATAGTGCACATATATTTGATTTAATGATCACTGTGCATGTTTATTATACAGTAAATTGTTTGTATGTGTACTGTATTTGTGTCCATGCAATATTGGTTTTCACACTGGTGAGAAGAGTTATATATATCTATATATGTAGTGTTTGTATGTGTGCATGTGCATACCTGGTGTGTGAGAAGGCAAGTGCAAGTGTACATATGTCTATATGTCTGTTTACATAACATAGCATGGATAATGACAGCAACAAAAATATTGGACAAGAACACAACATCTTTCTGTTGATGGTCAGCTGTTTTATCCATTTGCTTTTTTGCAGTAGGCTTTTTTCCTTAACATGTGCACAAAGATTCACTTTTAAGTTACTCAGCTCCTAAATCAGAAAGGCTGTCTTTTGTTACAAAACTTCAGGTAAGTAATAAGTGACATGGAAGCCTACAGGCATAAATATGCCCCAAAATATGTTTCCATATCTGGCAAAATAAGTCACATTTAATGACCAAGAATTTAATTGAGATTTTGGTACCAGTGGGGGGAAAAGAAAACTTAATTTGACAGTTTTTTAAAAAAGTGATCTAGACATAACCAACATTTGAATGTTTAAAGTTTGAAAGTTTTTGTTCTAGTTTTAAAACCAGTATCAGTTTGTTTTTTTTAAATTACAATTTGCAACTTAAAACTGATTTTGCCAGATTGGGTCCCATATGTTAGAGTTCACAATCAAGTGCATGCTCAACAAATCTTCACTCACTTACTTTCATTCATCACCAAAAACACAGTTATAGAAGTCTGGTGTTCAAGGTCACAGAATGCCGTCAGTAGGAAAAAACAACAAGAAGATTTTATGCAACATAGACTGAATAATGATCTGGTAGCTAACACTAACTAAATGGGGCATAGAAACTAACTTTCAGCTTCATTTCTATATGCCCCATTAAGTTAGCGTTAGCCATCAGTTCATTACTTGGTTTATGTTGCAACAAATTTTCTCTCTTTATGTTTGCAGTACCAACAGCATTCTGTCACCTTGAGTAACAGGGCTTTAGATCACATCGAACTTCTCCTTTAAGCACTCTTGTGCATGTTTACACACATAGGCTAGGAAGGTATTTCAAGTAGGTGGTTTAGAAACCCTCAGGTCTCCACCCTAAAGCTGGCACACAAACATTCTGCACAACTATACTTGCATTTCTCCCTGCTTAAAAATAAGGCACTTAAACAATGCTTATCAAAATCACAAATGAGCACCATAGTATATGATATAGGCTTTGGTCTCACAGTCCTCCTTAGCAGATCTTTAAAGGTGGTAGGCCTATTGAGCATGGAGTCCTTCTCTACATGAGCTACTGGGTATGTTTGACTTTGCTGCTGCATGGCTGGCTGTATGGCTTAACATGACTTAAAGCAAGAATGGATGAGATTTGCCGGCAGCTACATGGGTTGAGTAGACACGACAGCTGCCATGATCTCACCCAAACGCCAGGTACTAGAACCTTGTCGGCATACAAGAAAACATAGGCCAACTGCTTTCTGATTTGATGGCGGAAATCTTGTCTGATCTCATTTGACCTCATGTTAAGCCAGGCAGCCGTAAGCCAGACGAAGTTTAATGAACCTATTGCCTCTATGGACTCTGCTTGACTAGTATTCTCTCTGTTAGTGCAATTGTGGATAAGCTGGTGGCAAAATACATTTTGAAAAATTACATTTAATACACATGAAATAACACATTCATCACATTGCCCAGCCCTTCCCATTACCAACTGAACCCATTCACTAGTGTTAGTGGTTTAGTGGCGGACACATAGTTTTATATACACCCCTGTATGCAGTTCTGTTAGTGCTTGTCTATGCAATTACCCTATGTTCCTCCTGGGAGTTATTCCAAGCAGGTGGTTTAGTGACTAACCTAGATATGTTAACTCTGAGCAAGTAGTAAACCCCTTAATAAGAGAGACCTATGGATTTGTTTTGCTGGAAGGATTAAGTTGTAAGAGACTCCTCTATTAGAAGGTTTACCGTCAAGTCCGTCAATTAACATATGCAAGTTAGAGACTAAACCACCTTCTTAGAATACTCCCTTCTGTAGTGCTGCATTATATTTAAACATATTAAAACAAACAATAATAATAATAATAATAATAATAATAAAATAAATAAAATCATCCCGCTTATGATTGTCACCATACAGCTGTGTAGAGAAACCACACTGATTTTGGGAAAAGGGACTTAGTCACAGTTAAAACAGTCTATAGAGGACAGTAACATCATCCGAAGTCAGAATGGATAGAGGGGTCTCCTCCACTTTGAAGTGCTTCCATGGCATTTTTGTCTGTTCTGGCAACTTCTTCACTCTTTCTCCATGAGATGATTAAACCTGGAAGGGTAAACAGTGGAATAAAAACATAAGTAAGTCCAGAGTACATCTGTTTTTTATTTTTCTGTATCATATTATTTAGATCAGTACCCCCTCACAGACACTCTGTCCCATCAAGTATCCCCAGCTTGCTATGATTTTTTTTTTTGCATAATAATTGTGCATATTATATGGTACATAATGCAGTTCCAACTGGGTTTTAAAGGGGGGGTGGGGTAGCTTAAATATAAGATCTTTTTTTCATATGCTAGTAGAAGCTAAGAACTCACAGATTCACAGATTTATTTTGTGTACGCCATAGAGTTGATTCAGGTACCCCTAGGGGGTACTCGTACCCCAGTTTGCCAACCACTGATTTAGATCTTGTGCTAATACTCCACACCCAATCATAACCACCAGTTCTCACAGCTCTGTTACGAGTCACGCCCTGTCAAGTGTGTTTGTTTTCTGTTCACTGTTGTCTTTTGCTCCTTGTGTAAACGTGTATGAACGTGTTTGTGTGTATCTTAATAGTGTGTGTGCGCACTGTACTGCATCTGTCTTCTTTCTACTGTGCTTTTTAGAGTTGCATGTATCACCAACTGTTCCCAGTGAAATGTTGTTTTTTTTTCATTATGTACTACGTATATGGCTGAAACGACAATAAAACTCACTACTTATTCCACCTCTGGTAACAGGGACCATAAAAATAAAGTGTTAGAGAACACTCTTTTAACACAAACAAGTGACCCCACCTCTAGCTCTAGGTCTGAAAATTGAGTTTGTAAGTAAGCAGTAGTTCACACACTGACATACAGTAACCATGCGTGTGAGTGCTCAAACACACCCTAAGCCATGCTGATTTTTAAACCACATTTTCTGCAAAGTGTGAAATTCAGTTACGGGTAGGAGCTAGCTACAAATAGTATTTAGAGGTCAAGCGGAGGTGAAGTGTGTGTCTGTGTATGTGTGTATGTGTGTGTGAGAGAGAGTGTGAGAGACAGTGTGAGAGACAGTGTGTGTGTGTGTGTGTGTGTGTGTGTGTGTGTGTGTGTGTGTGTGTGTGAGAGAGAGAGAGAGAGAAAGAAAGAAAAAAGGGGACGGGTCTGTGTGTATATTAGAGAGGGAGAGAGAGAGAGAAAAAGAGAGAGTGAGTGTGTGAGTAAGAGAGAAAGTGTGTGTGTGTGTGCGTGTGTGTGTGTGAAATGCCGTACAAATGAGATGAGTCTCCTGATTGGCAGCAGTGTGGGATCATCGCTTATTAAGCCTGCGGCCACCATTGGCATGACTGCAGTGAAGATCCTACAGAGAGAGGCGGGGGGGAGAGAACACATCAGGGGTGGGGGGGGGGGGGGCAGTTAGGATGTTTATGTGGAAAGACCCAACTTCAAAATAAGGGTGTGTAATGAAATCTCATACCGTTGTAAAGACTAATATATTTCTGTTGCAGTTTATTGTATGAATATACATACAGATAAAAAGTTTGAAATAAATAAAAAGCTAGTTATGCAGACATTGTATTTTGTCCTACAGTAGTTTGAATTTGATTGCAATACCAATTTTGGCCACAATCCTACATATAGCACCTTTAAGCGTAGAAGAATACATAAACGGCAAGTATAAAAAGCCCACAGTGATGCCAGTGACAGGTCAGCAGTGGTCATGGTGAGTGAGTGTGCCGAGCTTACAGGCGTTTGATCCCAGACTCCGGTTGCTCCGCAGGTGGAAGGCAGGGTGGCGGTGATGGCAGTGGATTTATGGCAGCCAAAGCTTCCTCCTGCTCCTCACTGTCAAAGAAAAAAAAAACAGCTCTCTTTAATATAGGTACAATACATGGTATAGGTACATACATACTTGTCACATTCATGTATGTTTGTATCTATGTTGGATGGGTTGATGGCTAATTTCGCTGGTACTTGTGACTAGTGACAATAAAGGGCTTACTTCCTTACTTGCTTTTTTGCTTTTCATAATGTGCATTTTAAACTTATTTTATCTTTTATCTTTTTTTGCTTTTATATTGTCCTTTGCTTTTATTTTTGTTAAGCACATTGAACTGCCTTTGTGTATGAAATGCGCTATACAAATAAACTTGACTTGACTTGACTTGACATAGGCATGTTTGTCTCCAGTGATGGGCTACCTCGATTCAGAAGCTACAATCCAATACCACAAATTCCAAATCTCCCCTTTCTACCTATGTGGTTAATACAGGGGATTTCAATGATTTACACCTTCACCTGGCTGAAGGGCTGTGCTAATTGGAGTCAGGCGATTTAGTGAATGGCTGGAACAAGTACATGGTACTACATTGTAGCTTCTGATGCCAGGTCGTACATCACTGTTTGTCTCTAGAAGGACATTCATATTATTTATGTATTAACTTTCAAATGTGGCTGTAAATGAACTTGCATCTTTGTGAGTGTGTTAGACACACATATATACGTAAAGCGCATGAGATTGACTGTGTGCTGCCTGTCGAGTGTGTTTGTGGTGAAGCCTCAAACACAAGGTTTGTTTTGGCAATCATTTCTAGTAGGCCAGTAGTTGAAGTAGGCCTTCTGCTGCATGAACCGTGTGTGTGTGTGTGTGTGTGTGTGTGTGTGTGTGTGTGACCTTTTGTAGTAGGCCAGCTCCTCCTGCAGCATGAACACCTGGGCCTTGTGATTGTGTGTGTGTGTGTGTGTGTGTGTGTATGACCTCTTGTAGTAGGCCAGCTCCTCCTGCAGCATGAACACCTGGGCCTTGAGCTCGTTTCTCTCCTGCAGCACCTCCTGCAGGTCGTCGATGGTGAAGCGGGGCTGGCTGGGCTCCCTCCACTCCGCACTGCTGCGCCCCTCCTCCTCCTCCTCCTCCTCCGCCTGCTCAACTTCACCCTCCTGCTCCTCCTCCTGCAACGCCTCCTAGTGGATAAAATGAGACAGAAATTAAGATTAAAAATGTAGTAAGGAAAAAAAAGAGCACTTATTACCAAAAGCAGACATCCCGGGTTCAAAAAGTAAACATCCTGTCACACGTTAAATCTGCTCCTGCCCTACCTGCTAAGTTTCACAGTGAATTAGGTATAATGACAGAACAAAGCAATTGTTACCAGAGACAGAGACTACCTTCAGCCAGGTAGATGAGCTAATAAGTGAAAACACCTGTTTTAAGAGCACAGGCAGAAGGAATGCATGGCAGCAGTTTTACTTTCTCAAGCTGGTTTCTCCAGCTCTGACTGTCACTGAATGTCAGCACAAGTTTGACAAAACACAGTCCTGGAATTCAGTCTGACTCAGCGGTAACTGAGCAAAGTAGAGCCTGAATGGGGTCATTGGCTATTTACTTGCGGCCACGGGAGGATGACATGTACTGTATGGCTCAGTGGACAGCCATCACAAGACACCCAAACCCATGGATGTGATTCGATAATGACAAAGACATGGAGCACATCGAGCGATGTGGCAACAATGCAGCCATTTCACATAGTGACATTACTTTGATAACCTACTTCTAATAAAAAGTGCCATATCCAAATATATTAGTGCAATATACAAACTCAGATTTTGCTACATGGGCAACAACAGATTTCTGGGAAAGGGGGGGGCATTTTAAGGTGAGAAAGTCAGGAATTCCTGATTAATCAGAACAAATCACATGTATGCAAACCCTAACAACACTGTTGCCATGGCTTCTTTCTCCTATCAAAACAAAGCCACCATGCTCTTCTTTTCATTTACCACGTGGCCTGGGAGTAAACATACCCAGGTAAGTGACTAAACCTGCTTTCCGGAGGGAATATCCCCATGAAGTCAGCTAGTAATGCTATTTATTAATTAATTACACTTCTAAAGGTTTTCAAATGCCCTCCTTGAAATGGGACCAGTGGAAATTACATGTGGGAACCACCAGGGCCCTTTTAGATGCATGTCATAAGACAAGCAGGACAAACAACACAGACACAGACACAACTTGTTTTTTTTATTTCTTACTAACGTGTTGATATTGTATTTTGAAGTTGTCAACTATTTTTGTTTATAATGTGGTGTTTTCTGTGTTGTCAGTCACTTAGGAAGAAAAGCATCTGCCAAGTAACCATAAACTGGGAGAGTTACAAAACACCCCATGACTCCTTAGATGAATATCAGTCAAAACAGGGAAACATGTGGAGAACTGAACGCTGACACTGTTATGTCTGATTCTTTGTTTTGTAAAAAATCTGGTCTGGGTCAGGACAAAAACAAGCCAGGAGGAGCCAGAGAATGGGAACCTGGTTGGAGAGGAAGGCTGACCTGGAAATGACCCCAACCACCGGGATGCAAACATGCACACAGAGACACAAGCAGAGATGTTTGTTAGCCTGGTGGACCAGCCGCTTTCACTCCTTGTCTAGAGAGTCTAGAGACTCTCGAAAGGTATATGTTCACTTCCTGACGCACACCTGCTTTCTGTGAACTTTACAAATATTGGGCCTGTCTTTAACCAATTGCAACTGCCCGAATGCTACATACATACTAGCTTTAACGTCATCGCTTTCAGCCCTTCCACCAGGACCAAGCCCTTCCACCAACACAACCCAGTCTGGTAAACCAGCCCCTCGTACTTCACTTCATTTTGTACAGAGGGTCTGCTTTAAGTCTCAATGAAATGGCTGTGTGTCGGTAGAATCCTGCCTAGCCAATCAGCGGACAGAGGGAGTGTTGATGAGCGCTGCATTTAATTTGTAGTCCATCTGTGGATGTAGATCGCAATGACAGCGGAGAACGAAGTAAGCAAGGCCATTCAGTTTGCCAGTTGTGGCAAAGCTTCGGAATATCGAAGAATTCAAGTGGGAGCAAAGCCAGAAAGCTTTGTAACTTCCTTCATAATCAGGCGATTACACATTAACGACTAAGTAAATAACCCTCTGCCAAATTCTCATTATTTCTTTGCTTTTGAGGTAGCCTGTTCCGAAAAAAGTTAATGCTCACCTTATAAGCCAATCCAAAAAAATAATAAAAAATAGAATTCCATTGCTAAGGGAGATAACTCAGAATAAGTGATGAACCTCCTAAATAGAATGGCTTAGAATGGCAATGGCTTTGTTTTACAGGGAGAATAAAGACCGCTCGATTAGAAGGTTTACCACTTGCTCTAAGGTAACATCAGGACCTCTGATCAGGATTAGAGGTAATATAACCTACAGGAACTCGGAAACTGTAGGTCTGGGAGATAGGCGTTAGTTTACCAGTAGCAGTTCAGACAGCTCCTCGTCTTCTATGTTGCTGTGAGGATTGCACACAGGTGGCGGCGAGGAGTCTGCATTGGTGGAGACGCATGAGGGGGCGGGGCTTTCGGCAGGGCCGCAGCATCGAGACAGGAAGTCCTGGTCCATGCCACACTCCACCCAGAGCGAGGCCTCTTCTGAGCACCCTCCCGCAGCTTCTAGTGAGGGCTGCTGTTGTTTCTGCACATACACACACACACACACACACACACACACACACACACACACACACACACACACACACACACACACACACACACACACACACACATACACTGAATTCTTTATTTGAACCCACCAATTACATTTTTCATAGACAGGATTAACATATTTTCCAGAGATGAAATACTGGTTTGACAATAATAAATAAACACACACACACACACACACACACATACACACATACACCAAACAAGACACGTTTAAACAATTCCCTCTCTCAAGGGATGGACATTTACCTAAATGCTGGTAAAATATGACAGCGGCTGGTTCATTTTTTAAACAAAATAATAATTTACTACTGAGTGTCTGGTGACTGGTGTCAGTTTGTCATTTATTTGTCAGTGGCTGGTAAACGTTCACATTGTGCAAAGTTAATTTCCACCCCTGACACACATCTTGGCGTCTGGCTTGTACAAAACCAGAGGTGTCAATCCCGGGTTCAGAAAGTAAAAACCCTGCCACAAATTTGATCCAACCAACTCTGAATCACCTGATCGTAATGAGCACTCAAGACAGGTAGATCAGCTTCTCAGTGAAGTCACCTGTGGTAGAAGGAAAACGTGGCAGGAGTTTTACTTTCTGAACCCGGGATTGACACCTCTGTAAACATCCACAGAAACAACCCCAGCCATGGCCAGCCCTCAGTGCTAACCTTGGCCTTCCCCAGCGGGCTCTGCCTCTGGGCCTTGCGTCTGGTCCGTGTGCGTGGGGTGGTTCTGGGCGTACTGAGCAGCCGCGACGTCCCCTCTAGCGCCTCCAGCTGGTGGTCCTCTCGGAGGCGGGCCAGCTCCTGCCTCAGCTCCCCCAGCTCCAGCTGCTGCGCCTGGGTCACGGCCTCCAGCTGAGCCCTCTGCTGGATCACCGCCTTGCCCTGCGACTCCACCAGCCCCACGCGGTGCCTCAGCTCCTGGTTCATCCGCATCAGCCGGTGCTGCTGCAGCTGGAGCTGATGAGGGGAGGGGAGGGGAGGGGAGTGCGTGAGGTTACAAGTGTGTGTGTGTGTGCATATGTGTGTGTGTCATCGTCATCACTGCTTTCTTAACTCTATAAATTGTGTGTTTTATGTCATCATCACTGCCTTCAAATCTCAACTCTATAAATTGTGTATGTCAGTATGTGTGTGTGTGTGTGTGTGTGTGTGTGTGTGTGTGTGTCTGGGTGTGTGGGTGTCTGCGTAGGCGTGTGTGTGTGTGTGTGTGTGTGTGTGTGTGTGTGTGTGTTATTGCATCCTTACTGCCTCCAGGTCTTCACTCTTCAGTGTGAGCTCGTGCTCTTATGTGTGTGTGTTATTGCATCCTCACTGCTTTAAAAATCTTTACTGTTTATTCTGTGTGCGTGTGTGTGTGTGTGTGTGTGTTTGCGTGTGTGTGTGTGTGTGTGTGTGTGTGTGTGTGTGTGTGTGTGTGTTATTGCAGCCTTACTGCCTCTAGGTCTTCACTCTTCAGTGTGAGCTCGTGTTCTTTGGCCTGGATCTCATTCCTCTGCTGCTCCACCACCTCCTTCAGCTTTTCTACAGCCTGCTTCTCTTTCTCCGACATACCTGATCACACACATGAACACACATATGCACGCACGCATACACACACACACACACACACACACACGCATGCACGCACACACACACACACAAACACATGCACGCACGCATACACACACATGCATACACACACATACACACACACAAACAAACACACGCGCACACACACACACAAACAAACACATGCACGCACGCATACACACACACGCATACACACGCACACACACACAAACACATACACACACACACACAAACAGCTTTAAAAACAAATACTTCTCTCCACACACATACACTATATGGCCAAAAGTATTTAGCCACCTGCCTTGACTCACATATGAACTATAGTGCCATCCCATTCCTAACCCATAGGGTTCAATATGATGCAGGACCACTTTTTGCAGCTATTACAACTTCAACTCTTCTCTGAAGGCTGTCCACGTGGTTGGGCAGAGTCTTTATAGGAATTTTGACCATTTTTCCAAATGCTCATTGGTGAGGTAAAACACTAATATTGGTTGAGAGGGACTGGTTCTTAATCCTCGCTCTAATTCATCCCAAAGGTATTTTGTCATGTTCAGTTAAGGACTCTGTGTTGCCCAGTCAAGTTCATTCATATCAGACTGTCTCATCCATTTCTTTATGGGCCTTATTTAGTGCGCTGGCGCACATGCATGTTGAAAGAGGAAGAGGGCCATTCCAAAGGTTGAGAGCATGGAATAATCCAAAATGTTCTGGCTTTGACTGCTTTAGGATACCAAAGCATTTTGAACAATCCCATGTTCCCAACCTTATGGGAACAGTTTAGAAAGGGACTCTTCCTCTTCCAACACGAGTGTGCACCAGTGCCCAAGAAAAGGTCCATAAAGAAATGGATAACAGAGTCTGGTGTGAATGAACTTGACTGGGCTACACAGTGTCCTTAATTGAACTCGACAAAACACCTTTGGGATGAATTAGAGCAGGGATTAAGAACCAGTCGCACTCAACCAACATCAGTGTTTGACCTCACCAATGCACATTTAGAAAAATGGTCAAAATTCCTAAATACACACTCCCCAACTTCGTGGACTGCCTTCAGAGAAGAGTTGAAGTTGTAATAGCTGCAAAAAGTGGTCCTGCATCATATTGGACCCTATGGGTTAGGAATGGGATGGCACTATAGTTCATATGTGAGTCAAGGCAGGTGGCTAAATACTTTTGGCCATATAGTGTATACACACCTGCATGCACGCACACCAGAGGTGGAAGTTAACTTTGCAAAATTTGAACCTTTACCAGCCACTGAAAAATAAATGGGAAAAATCAGCAGTAACTTAACATTAAAATATTATTATGTGTCCAAAATCTACTAGCCACTTTCATATTTGACCAGCATTTGTCTGGTGGCTGTTACGAATTTTCATCCTTGACACACGCACACACAAACACATGCGCGCGCACACACACACACACACACAAAATTAGCTTTAAACTTCAACAATGCTGTTAGACCACTTTCTACTCCACCTTTGCCCTTCATGACCTCAAACACAGACACACATAATTATGTCTCTGGGTGTGTGTATGAGTGAGTGTGTGAGACACCGCCTGATTTGGGAGTCCTCAGGGTGTGTGCTTAGGTGGTGGGAATAAATATAGCATGTCTCTGTGGCCGACACACACACACACACACACACACACACACACACACACACACACACACACACACACACACACACACACACTCACGCAAGGCCCGTATTTCTGTCCCGTTCTAAAATAGTCTCCTCCTCCTCTTCTAGTCTGAGGTGAATGTGACTCACCTAACTATGTGTACACAGTGAACTGACCTGCAAACATTGACCCCCTGTCTCTGATCACAGTACATGATCACATTCACTAAACACGCCCCCCCCCCCCCCCCCCCCCCTTACAACATAACACACACACACACACACACACACACACAAAATAGAAGCATTCATAACACTTCCCACAGTGACTACAAATTGCCAACAATGGTCAGTGATTGTGACTGTACATTTTTAGGTAGGTTTGTATATCTGATTTATATTTGCTACTTGTAGTAGTATATACTATTGTACATAATCTTTACTCTCTTTTATTACTGCTTTTATCCATGGTTTTCCATTCTGTGCATCTCAAGCCTAATAGGTCTCGGGATCAGGATGTCACAGGTCCAATTCATCTACCAGTAGGAAAAATGTGAGGTCGGGGGTGGGGGCAATAGCCAGCACTCTCCTGCACTCTCATCCCTGGCTAAAGTGCCCTTGAGCAAGGCATGTAACTCCATATTGCTGCAGGGGACTTTCCCCTGTATCTAATTCACTGTAAGTCACTCTGGAAAAGACCGTTAGCTAAATCTAATGTCACACTCTGTTTACAGCAAGACATCAATGCATACCATTGTCCATCTATATGTGAATGTCTCCTCCATTTCTGTTGACTAGTTTGGCCTACACCTACAAATTATATGGCTGTATGACTTGATTATATCCTGAAGGATGGGTCAGCAGACTCAGCACACTTAAAATCCTTTTTTTCGGTTTATTATGTGGCACCGAATAATGTTTCGACCCTTGCTGGTCATCCTCAGACTACATACAAACATGTCGCTAAGCTGGCTAAGACACAGACACCTTCTCAGAGAAGCCATAAAAGTGGAGATCATGTGGCAGGTTAAGGCACGTGCCAACATTATCGCACACATCCAGTGGCATACAGTACATAGAGGCCATGTGCTATCTGTGACATTATACCCTCTTTACTGTTGCATATTAGCATCCCGTTCAGACTTCTTTATTTTCAACCAGTACTGGTGGATTCGCTGTTCAAGATAACCAATGCACTCAGTTCAGCGGACATCCACATCCACTTACACTCCAAGAACAGGCTAGGCAGGTATGTGTCTTGATTCGTACAATGTGACGTGCTTTATGACCTTTTTTTTGTCCATGATATGTTACAACACCACAACAAAAAAGACTAGTTTGTCAGAATTGTACGAGGAATCATTTGTTGTGTCCATTGTTGACAGTAGGACTCCAGCAGTCAATGGGATATACGGTCCTGTAATGTGGCCAGCCAGCTGACCAAGAAACACAAATTTGGGATTCTAGGATTGTATAGTATGATATGGTCAATCACAAATGACAATCGTGAAAAACTAAATAAATAAATACATACATAGGGTAGTCCGACACTGCCAAAACAGGGTGGAGGGCTGATTACGGAATGTACAGTGCACTATATACACTTCTACACAGTCCCCCCAGCAAACACACATACACATACATACCCATACACACACACACACACACACACAAACACACAAACACACACGCACGCACACACACACACACACACATACGCGCGCGTGCACACACACACGCACGCACGCACGCACGCACGCACGCACACACACACATACACGCGCGTGCACACACATACGAGCGCGCAAACATATACGAGCGCGCACACATACACACCACACATACACACACACACACACACACACACAGCCTGTTCCACAGCTTGCTGTGTGGAATGTGAGAGGTTGTAGTGATCATATGAGAGTCGGCGATCAAACGCATCTCTGCACCTGACACCCCCCATCTGGTGGGGGGGGGGGCTGACAAGCACTGGTCCATCGCACGCAAACTTGCACACTTAAAATACTGAGCTTTACAATAACATTGAGCTTAACATAACACAAGAATCATTATTCACTGCACCATTTTATGAATTTTCATTAGCTATAAGCCGAGCGTAAAGGTTACAGCAACCGAGTGTGTTGACTGACCTTTTGACAATTTGATAATTTCACCTGGGGGGGGGGGGGGGGGGGGGGGGTTCCCAAATACGTGGTTTAGGGTGCTTTCACACCTGGGCAACTAAAACAGAAAGTGGATTCTTCCCCACGCCGGGGACTGGTTGGACTGGGTGTATGTGAAAGCAGCAACCACACTCTGCATAGTGACTAACCCAGATAAATTCAACTTAAAGCTAGATTTCTAGGCTACAAGGATTCTGTTTTTGTTTTGGGAAACAATACTTTATAGTATTTTAATTGACTGCAGTACCAGTTTTGGCCACAATCCTACGTGTAGCACTTTTACTATACCAACGTAAGGGACTACATGCACGGTATTTCAGAAATGCCCCCGACCTGTAGTGCAAGTTGTTGCTGTGGTCCCTCTGCACTGCAACTGGTGACTCAGGAATCAACAGCAGGTCCTGCTGACTGACCTCCCTGCTGACCACTGATTTACTGACCATCACATGATGATGCTCTGTTCAATTAGCTTGTTTTTAGATTTTAGAGGCACTCAAACAAGCACACACATACACACACACACACACACACGCACACGCACACGCACACACACACACGTGATCAGCCTCACACATGATGCACATTCATATTCACACTTATACTTTCTCATACACACACATACACCACATTGCACGTACAGACACACAGACAAACACACAAACACATACACAGCTGTAGCTTTAGGCTATAGCTTTAACTCTGCCTTGCATACAGTGTCTTAAATTTTAATGCTTGTCTGCTTTTACTATTTCATTGTCTCTATTCTCTTTCTCTCTCTCTTACACACGCACACACACACACACACGCACACATACACAAACACACACACCCAACAGAATGCAGCCCTGCGTGCCTCATTTTCATTTGTGTCTGTAAGGTATGATGTGTGTGTGACAGCAAAAAAAAAAACATGTGGGTCACAGTAACTGTGTCACCTCGCAGGAGTGGAAGGCATGCCCCCCCCCCCCCCCCTCTACACACACACACACACACACGTCATCGGGTTACAGGCCTGCACGCCTGCACTGCAATCCTTGCTGCTTAGAACCATCTTAAGAAAATTGAGGCAATGTGCTGCATGGATTTTTTTTAAGCCGGTTAACCTTTCACTATTGAAACTTTTTGCAAGTGTACAAAATTGTTAGGGATTTAATTTTTAAATGACTGCAACTGCCAAACTACCTCAAGGTAGTGTCGGTAAAAATAGTAATTTTTATAAACTATATCTCAATCCCTCGTTTTTAATGTTACAGTCTTTATTACATTACTAACAAAGTGTGAAGCTACGTCGTGTTAATGATTTAAAAATAGCGATTTCTTTTCTAGTTATACACCTTTGGCACAACCATTGTGAGAGTTCTGAAAGTAGCAGCTTACAGCAATCGAGCTTAGAATGCAACAGATTAGCAGTTTTGCTCCCTAACAAATGTTTAAAGTTTAAACTCCTCATCCTGTTGCAAAAGAAGCCTGCTCCAAATTCATTTTTACACCGATTTCCTTCTGTAGGTTGCTGGCTGAATTTAAAATTTATATCCTATATGTCCTATACAGTGCATGATGGAAACAAAACAATGTAACTTACACACTATATAGTGTAGTGAACGAGCAAACATTTCAGATGTCATGGCCTCTGTGTACTATAAGCTAAATTAAAGACAGTTGTGTATGGTGCATTTTGGTTCACAGGTGGTGTGTGCAAAGGTATGTTGCCCTAACATCCTGGTCAGGAGGGTTGTGTATAGTGCACTTCATAGGTCGTGTGTGTGTGTGTGTGTGTGTGTGTGTGTGTGTGTCCCTACCGTCCTGCTGCATCTTGTCCTGGTCAGAGGGGTTGTCCCGTAGTGCCAGGCTGCTCATGAGGCTCTTGTTCTGGGCCTGCAGCTCCGCAATCTGAGACAGCAGCTCCTGGCTCTCCCCCCTCCACACATCCTCCACCAGCTCTAGCTCCTGACACACACACACACACACACACACATACATATATATCAATGTGAGACAGCAGCTCCTGGTTCTCCCCCCTCCACACATCCTTCACCAGCTCTAGCTCCTAACACACACGCGCGCGCGCACACACACACACACACACACACACACACACACACACACACACACACACAAGAAACTGTCCTGTGCATCAGACACTCAGCTCCTAACACACACACGTGCACACACACACAAGAGCCTGTTAACACACATGTACACACACACACTCAGCTCCTTACACACACACGTGCATACACACATAAACACGCAGACACACGTGCACAAGGGCCTGCTAACACACATGCACACACACACACACACACACACAGCTCCTACCACACACACACACAAGCCTGTACTGACTACCATACACCTAGTCTCCAAGTAATCTTGCACCCAACACACACACACACACACGGCACTGGCCTGCTTTCTGGGACTTATCAGTAACTGTGAAGGTCATGTTATACTAGTCTTCACTGTAATCTTAAATGCATATTTCTGTACTTGTCACAAACCATGACAAACCGCTCTACTTGTTTTTGCAGCAGTGCTCCTGTGAGTGAGTTTTAAATTGATGATGCCCTTTTCTGAACCTAATTCCTAGTGTTCCCCTTTCTCTGCACATCTGCGGTATTATATATCAATTTTGTCAAATACTGGACTCACAAACCCACTGTGTCACCCATAAGCGCTGGCACACTTTCACTCTACTGCCTGGGTGAGTGTTTGTAATACGGTTTGTCTGTAACACACACACACACACACACACACAGACACACATCTGCAGGAAATTTCACACAGCCCCAGAGGACTACAAACAGATGCATACGATCAATGAACAGTTCAGATCTACCCAATGAGAACACATGCACTTATTTCTCCTGATTCTTTTTCCAGTAAATGCTATTAAATAGTCTCATTACGTAGGCAATAGTTTCATTGCGCACAGTCACATCTCTAATTATGCGTTGATTAATCCAGAAATTAGTAGTTTAATCACATTTAACTGAGAAGGTAGAGGTACAGTTAGTGTTTTTTGCTTCCACACTGTAACCTGATTACTAGGTTGATGAGTCTAGCCGAAGGGAGGCAACAGATTAATGTAAATCGCAGATGTTGAAATGTAACCTTTATTCATCTCTAAAAGTTTAACCGCAACCTCAGAAGTATAAAGGATCTTGTCGAACTAAAGCTGAGTGGCTGTACCTGTCACCTGGCCATGTGTTGTGGGATAAACAAACCTTTTGGTGTCTTTTCTCACGTTCCGAACGGTCCCTTCTCTCCAGTCGCAACCTTTCCAGTTCCATGCGCAGCTCCTCGGTCTCCGCGCTCATATTGTTGCGACCCACGAGCACCTCCAGAATCTCTAAAACTCGCACAACCTTGGGCATGATACGAGTCAGAGATTCACAACCGTACTGATCGATTATACGTTCGAACTCCTGGCCCATTACTGCCGCGATGTCGTAAACATCCATGACAGTCAAGTCGGCTGGGTTTTTCTCCAACGCCTTTCCACAGTTATCCATGGCTACTCGCGAGCTAAATCGCTTATCAAATCATACAGAAGGCTGCTTCATGGAACGCTGAGGTCACGTCTACGCGGCACTGACATTCAAATGTCAGTTTTTGAACCGACAGCAAGACCTGAGACAGTTTTACCTGTTTTTCGAGTTCGAAGGGAGGAGATTATTGGGCGTCCTAAGGCCATTTTCGCCTTCGTTTGAATTCAGTCGCGCCGAGACATGCAGTCTTTGCACATTGCGAATCTCAACAAGTTCGCACACACTCGGTCGAGTGCTCACACCAGACACTGTACGGTCCTCACACACGTTTGGTTGCTAGACTGAAGACAACTTACTGCGCATGTCTGTTGTGCTCGAAGCGTTGAGGTGAGTGTTGTCAAACAGCTGCGCAAGTTATGACGCTGTCAGAGTTGGAGATCCGACACTGTCTAAATAACCAATAACAGACTAGCAATCACTATGTAGAAAGTAAAACTATGCATTTTAAGATGCGTCTACAGATCTATCAAAGTCTGCTGAGAAAAATATTTTGTCAATTTTATGGTTTCTTCTCTGTCCAAAAAAATTGTTATCTTTAAGTTGACTCCAAAGTTGAACACTGTTTTCGAGTCAGCCACATACTCTCCAAACATAATCAACCATGTCAAAAACAGATATTACCAGATATATTCTTTCATAAACTTTTATTGTTCATTTGACGTGTACATTTATTTTATTTCAGGATATCACAGTCTAAAATATATTAATATGATTTCAGTATATAAAGACATGTTTTCTTAGAAAGACATGAGGAGTGAAACACAAAGGAAAAGAATATTTATTTTATGTATATGTGACCCCTTTCCGAAAGAGAGATAGGCACCTACTTAAAAAAAGGCCCCAGACATCAAACAGACCCCTCAGTAGACATGCACAGCATTTCTAGAAGTTTCCAGCACCACCATCACCCCAACCTCAGACACCCATATATCCATAATACACCAGATCAAAAACAAACATAATAAACAATAACAAAAAAAGTGGGAAAGAGTCTGATGACACACACCGACAACTTTAAAGGGTTGTAGGGATTTTTTTTTTTTTTTTAAGGTGGATGTGGTTGGGTGATTGGTGTTGATTCCGTCATGCAGACAAACCAATCAGTGTGTGCAGAGTAAAACACTCGAGTTCCTTAAGTGTGCACTGTAAAAAGTGCTGCATAGAAACAACTTAAAAAAACAGATTAAAACAAATGTGCTGCCTGGACCTGTTTACATTGGTTTAACATAACAATGCAACGTGTGATAACAACATACATGGCACTGTTAAGTTGAAGTAACATTATTTTCACGTTTTATCGATTTAACTTAACAATGCCACATGTGCCTTAATGTGTTCTTAGGTTGGTTCTACGCAGCACTTTTTTTTACAGTATGGTACATATTCTTATAATTACAAGAAAGAGAGACAGCTACAATGGCAATACAGTATGATAAAGGCCAGACAGTGATACTATTCTAAAGGGAAGTCTAAAGTGACCTATACACACACCTGCACTGCAGAGCTATGCATTTTACACTATTGTCATTATTATTATTAGTCTCCGTGTTTATCAGTACAGAGGACTGCCTACAAACGTGGCCACAAGGAGCAGCGAAAGTGAGATTATAAAAAAAAAAAAAAAAACATACCATCGATATTTAAAGGTCTCATGTAAAGAGAGAAAGGCACATTTTTCCCCACAACGTGTGTTTTTTTAAACGCTTTTTTTTTTCCAAAATCTTGATGCTTAAAATATACAGTAGATCAGGTGGGCCAATTCCAGAAAGCAAGCTTTGTTAACTTAACTGAATATGCTTACTCAGAGCAAGTGGTACACTGGAAAAGCCCTGTGGCATGTTTTTTTTTTTGCTGGGAGAATGTGGTGGGAAGACATCATGGAATACCCACCCTAGAGCCTGTTCTCACCAACTGGTCTAAGTGTGTGTGTGTGTGTGTGTGTGTGTGTGTGGTGTATGTGTGTGTGTGTGTGTGTGTGTGTGTGTGTGTGTGTGTGTGTGTGTGTGTGTGTGTAAAAAAAAAAAAGAAAGCCATGGTCTGTGACCGTGTATTGACTGACCCAGATAAATTAACTCAGAGAATGTTGTAAATCTTCTAATAGCAGAGCTCTACGGCTTTTGTTTTACTAAGAGAATGAAGCCACGAGCCTTCTATTATGAGGTTTACCACTCATTTTGCATTACCTTACCTGGGTTAGTCACTGAACCACTGAACCACCATTCCACTACTTGGAATATTTCCCTGGGGTCCCCAAAGAAAAAAATGTACAAGATTCTGAATGACACTGTAAACACTACTGTCTGTCATGATTGCCTAATAAAAATGGACAATTTAGGGGGTTTACGACTTACTCTGAAGTTAACTAATCTGGGTTAGTCGCTTGAACCACCTTCTTGGAATGCCCCGACCCTGATCTTAAATCTTGAATCAGACTGTTAGTGTAGTTCTACCTACAGCTACAGCGGCCCAGTCATAGACCCTCATTTTTTATATTTTTATATGATATATATAGATATATACCTCCCTGAATATAGATGTGTTTATGCGTAGATTTGTGCAGGGAATTGAAAAGAAAACATCCAACAAAAAAAAAAAAAACACAAGCACAAATCCTGATATGGGACTAGGTTATGTATCCTCTACATAAACAAGAGAAAGCTAGAAAAGACTTCCAAAGTCCAAATCCAAAATATTTACTCATTCACGGTATACTGCACTATGTAAGCAACAAAACGATGTAACTCACACTCTATATATTTATGTATATGTAGTGTGTACTATATAGTGAGCGAGTGAACATTTGGGATACGACCTCCATGATGTTTGTCCTGAGTGGCCTAACTGCATTCTGTGACAGTGAGGGTTCGGAGAGACAGAGAAAGGACAAAAAAAAAAAAAAGAGAGAAAAAACGAATGTGTGCTTCTATAAGTTGATTGCCTGGGGGCAAATGAATCCACCCAAAACACACACACACACACACACACACACACAGAAAACAGAGCAAACACAAACAAAACTTTAAAAATGATTATACACGTGTACAAACTGAAATGAACACAATAATAAACACACTCAAAAAGCCCAGTTACACCGAATTCAGTGACATCATCACCTCCGTTACTTGCCCTTCGGATCATATATTGCAGGAGGTACATACATGTTTCTTTTTTGTTTGCCAGAACTCCCTTTTGTCAAAAACAGTAACAGTTTTTTTTTTCAGATATAAACAATGATCTAAGATTAAATGAAAAATAAAGTTGATAAACCCTTTTTTGTGGAGTCAGACAGTAGGGGTTCTTCGATGAGGCAGGGGGAGGGGAGAGGAGAGGAGAGGAGAGGAGAGGGAGGAGGAGAGGGAGGAGGAGGAGTGATGGAGAAGAATAGGAGTGATGAAGAGATGGACAGACTGAGGAAGGAGAGGAGCCGAAGAGAGAAGGAGTTCCTCCTTTTGGAGCGTTGTCCATCATTGTCCATCCAGCATCAGCCTGTGGTCCTTCACCGTCTTACCTAAACTGGAGAGCCAAGATGACAGCGGTTTAAAAAGGCACCACATGTGTAGGATTGTGGTCAAAACTGGTACTGCAATCACATTCAAAAAAACACTAAAAAAGCCTTAATCCCCCTCTAGAGGCAAGAGACAAAACGCAAGCACCTTTTTTAAAATGTTTGACAGACATCTGAGGTTTTAATAGAAAATAAACAAATTAATACATAAATAGCCTGCAATAAAGTGTCAATAACGTGTTCATTAATGACTGTAAAAATGGGAGGGGGGGGGCACTTACTCCAGCCTTGGGGGGGATGTTGGGCTTGCTGGCCAGGGCAGGCTTCTTCAGCAGGGCGGGTTTGGAGGGTTTGGGGGAGGAGGGTGCGGCCGGGGCAGGAGAGGGGGCCCGCAGGCCGTTGTCCTGGGCCCCCGCGTCCAGGGGGACTCCCACAATCTCGTAGTGCTTCTTGCGGAGCTCGCCCAGACGGAGACGCTCGTTCTCCAGCTGGCTCTCCAGCTCCAGCACCTTCACCTGAGTACACGGGGCGGGCAAAGTAGAGAAGAGGTTACATACGCGCACACACACACGTTACACACACACACACACACGTTACATACACACAAGTTACAAACGCTTCAAATGCACAGGGTACACACATACAGACAAGTTACACACACACACACACACACACACACACACACACAGGTTACACACAGTATGTGGGCTAAAAAGAGACGGATGAGTTGTATACACCACACATACACACACTATACACACACACACACAAGTTACACACTTAAATGCTTCAGATACACAGACACACAAGTCACACACACTTCACCAGAGGACATAGTACAAATGAGAGATGAGTTAAGGCCAATCCATAGTTCAAACTGCAAGTGCCGCTCGACAAAATATGATGTGAAAAAGACAACATTTCTGTCAGTGGGAGGGGGGTCGAGTAAATAAAAAAGAGCATCTACCTGAGACTCCATCTCCTCCATCTTGAGTTTGATGAGGGACAAGCCAGAGAAGTCCATAGTGTCTGTAGGAGAAATGGCATAAACACATGCTCATATACGCATACACACACACACATACATACACACAGTATTACCATCATGAACATGAAGTCATACTCACATACACACAAATATACACACCCTGAACTAACTTACAAACACACACATATACAGTAATAAATATACACATCTTGAACAAAGTCACATGCACACACACCTCACACACACACCTAACATACACACCACACATACACTCCACACCACACATACACTCCACACCACACATACACTCCACACACACACCACACATACACAGACCACACACACACCCCTCACACACCACACACACACAGACCACACACACACACACACACACACACCACACACACCACACACGCACCACACACGCACCACACACACACCACACACACACCACACACACACACCACACACACACACCACACACACACCACACACACACACCACACACACACACCACACACACACACACCACACACACACCACACACACACCCCTCACCTTTTTCTTCCACCTGCTCCTGCCCTGTCTTTGTGGAGGCCACGACCTTGGCAGCCATCTCATTCACGTGACGACTGGCCTGCTGAAGGCTGCCCAGCTTCTTACTGTTGCGGTCAGCTTTCACCTACACACACACACACACACACACACACACACACACACACACACACACACACACACACACACACAATATAAACACATAAGCATACACACAAAAACCAATATAAACACAGGCATACACACACCGACCAATATGCACAAAATAAGCGCGCACACACAAACCCCAATATGCACACATGGGCGCGCCACGTGCACACACACACACACACACACATACAATCTACCCAGTCAACTGGCAACACTGACAAAGCCAGGGCTACACGGACATTTTCATATGAAAACAAGAGGAAACATACAGCATAGCATAGAGTGTAAGACAGCGGGACTGTGTTATTTGCATCAAACACTATAGAGACTAATGTGCCAACACTATAGAGGCCCTATAATCCCAACATGCAAAGCCGTTGGGCCTTGCCATACCAGAGTTGTATAAAGTAGAAGTAGAAGTACTGTTTTGGGTGTAATTACAACACTGGTAGTATGGTATTATGCAGTTGCAACTGCGTAGTACCATACTACTTGTGTTGTAATTACATCCAAAACAGTACTTCTACTTCTACTTTATACAACTCTGTGCCGTACCCTCACTCAAGGCGATCTCAGTCAAAACTGTTCTCTATTTTTGTCACTCAATGGTGGAACAGGCTACCAGTTGCAACGAGAGTAGGGTCATCCCTCTCTTCCTTCAAGGCGCACCTGAAGACCGTTCTTTTCTGTGAGCACTTCCCATTCTTGTCCTGCACTGTCCTGCACCATGTTTGCTCTGTACAGTACTCTTGAAACTTTGTTATGCTCTTGTTTACTCTGTTCTCCTCTGCATATCTGTAGCTTGATTTGTGGCCCTCTATTGTAAGTCCCTTTGGATAAAAGCGTTTGCTAAGTAAGGGATATTACGGCGAGGCGGAGGCAAAGAACTCCCCTCCACCGAGTCATTATTTCCACAAAACCGGTCACCTCGAAGGCCGTTATTCTGCTTCTATCCTGTTTGCATCTAAGAAACATTTTAATCCCCAATTCCCTCTATATTTAACATAAATTATAAATGAACTACCAAAATAACGGATTGATTGGCTACTTTATAGGATCCGGTAGAGAAAAGCAGAGCCATTTAACCATTTATTTGGCTGATAGAGTTGCTATGGTTACCATAAATGAATTATTATTATATTATTATAGCTCACTGTATAGAAATTAATAAAGATAATTTCCACCTCATCAGCCAATCAGCAAAGAGAAGGGAGATAAGTGTAGTGTAATATAATGTAATATAATGTAATAGTAATGTATAAGTGTAGTGTAATATAGTGTAATGTAATAGTAATGTAAAAGTGTAGTGTAATATAATGTAATGTAATGTATAAGTGTAGTGTAATGTAATGTAATATAATGTAATAGTAATGTAAAAGTGTAGTGTAGTGTAATGTAATCGAGAGTGCTGACCTTGGAGGCGGCCACCAGCTGGGCGGTGCTGGCGGCGATCTCGTGAGAGCAGACGATCAGCTCCTCGTACTTGCCCGTGTGCAGCACTACCTTATCCGCAGAGTCCCTGACACACACACACACACACACACACACACACACACACACACGGGCCAGAGCACAGGACAGGGAAGGGGGTAGCAGGGGAAGGGGGGGGGGGCAGGCTAAGCATTAAAATATGCACATTGGAATATGTGTATAGATGTGCATAGACGATTGTATGCGTGTGTGTGTGTGTGTGTGTGTGAGAGAGAGAGAGAGAGAGAGAGAGAGAGAGACAGAGTATGAGAGAGAGAGCAAAAGTAAGTGACTGTGTGGGAGTGACTGTGTGTTTGTTAGAAAGGCAGTGTGTGTGTGTGTGTGTGTGTGTGCGTGTGTGTGTGTGTATATGAGTGTCTGCGACTGTGTATGTGTTAGTATTAGAAAGACAGTGTGTGTGTGTATGTGTGTGTGTGTGTGTGTGTGTGTGTGTGTGTGTGTGTGTACTTACACCATCTGAGTGGCTCCCCACCCCACAGCTTTAGCAGCAGAGATGAGGCCTTCGGTCCAGCGGGAGTTACGGGCGTAGAACTCTTTTATTGTTGCAGCACCCTGCGGGAACAGACTCAGTCAGCACACAGACACACATATAACAGACACAACAACAGACAACACACACGCGCACACGCATGCGCATACACACACACACATACACTTATGGGTCATAAATCTGCCATTACTGAGGTTATTTGTGTGTCTTTTTCTTAATGCAAACAAGAAATAAAAAGAACACGCCAAACAATTTTTGAAGCGTGCCATGTGTAAGATGGTGGCCAAATTATTTGTTGACTTTATTTATTAAAAATACTCTAAAGTGGTGTTCCCACTCCAGAGGCAAGAGGCAAAAGACAAAATCAAAACTGCTCTGGCTATAATATTGTTGTTAGTGAAATCAGTATTAAGTAGTAAATGTTTTTTTTTTATTTCTGGTGGCATAACAGAACTGCTTTATGAATATCTGCTTATTTGTGCATTTCTTACACATGCACTTTGAAAGCTTAAAAAAATAGTGTATCCATTTCCCTTTCATGCCAACTGCATGCACACAGAACATTTTCACCCACAAAACATTTTGGACTTGGACATTTTGGGCCCAACACTCCCCTTATGCCTCCTCACGCTACCCCACCTCAAGACAGCCCTTTCCCCCCACCACCCCCATCCATATCCCCCATTCTACCTCTGCCCTTCATCGGGTAACCATCCCCAACCGGCATTGTATGCACTTTACTCCCCCCCTCCCCATGCACAGTTTTAGACTTTAACAATCACCAATTTCACTGCATGTCCTGCTCTACCCAGTATGTCTATGCATGTGACAATAAACCATCCTTGTATCCTTGAACCAATTCACAACACCAGTGTACCCAAGATGGCGGCAACACAAAGAGTAGCGTAGGAGGTGTGTGTGTGTGTGTGTGTGTGTGTGTGTGTGTGTGTGTGTGTGTGTGTGTGGTGTAGGAGATCACTCACCCGCCCCCCCTCCACTATCTCCTTCTGCAGGTCTGTGGAGGCGATCACCAGCATTCGGATTGCCTGAGGGGAGGAGAGAGAGAGAGAGAGAAATATGAAGGGGAGCGAGGGATGAAAAAAACTGGTACGGTGCGGAGGACTAAAAAACAGAAGATGAGAACACTTTTTATGACAGAGTGGGAGAGAATAAGTGAACGAGTGGGTGAGCATAAGAGAGAGTGACAGAGGGAGGGAAAAAAAGACAAAGTGACAGAGAAATAAAGAGAGTGACAGACAGAAAGACTGCGCAAGACAGAAAGGTTTAAAGACAGAGACAGAGAGACAGAGACAGAGAGTGAGAGAGAGTGAGAGTGAGAGTGAGAAGGAGAGTGAGAGTGAGAGAGAGAGTGAGAGAGAGAGTGAGAGAGAGAGAGAGTGAGAGTGAGAGTGAGAGAGCGCGCAGGATGTTGAACACACAATCTGCCAATTCCCCAGTGAGGGTTAGAGAACTTGTAGAGGTCATCACCTCACCTTCATGAGATCTGTACAGCTGAACAGGATCCTGGAGAAGAGAAACACACAATAACAGTTTGATATCCCTAATAATAATAATAATATTCCCTCATAGTATAGTATTTTATTATTATAGAATAATACCAAGCGGTCACAGATTCTTTTGGTATTTAACTTGCTGATGCATTGTGCATTTATGATGAGAAGAGAAACACAGTTAATTGTTTAACTGATTTCAACCAGCAAAAAAAAAACACTTGAATGATGTACAGCTGTTACAGCTGCTGCTGTTGTCTTTA
>CM059271.1:21831400-21833900 GCA_030347295.1 Setipinna tenuifilis | reverse complement strand
TCTTACGGTCGGCGTGGTCAGTGGGGGCCATGTGTGCTGTGTGTGTGTGTGTGTGTGTGTGTGTGTGTGTGTGTGTGTGTCTTACGGTCGGCGTGGTCAGTGGGGGCCATGTGTGCTGTGTGTGTGTGTGTGTGTGTGTGTGTGTGTGTGTGTGTGTGTGTCTTACGGTCGGCGTGGTCAGTGGGGGCCATGTGTGCTGTGTGTGTGTGTGTGTGTGTGTGTGTGTGTCTTACGGTCGGCGTGGTCAGTGGGGGCCATGTGTGCTGTGTGTGTGTGTGTGTGTGTGTCTTACGGTCGGCGTGGTCAGTGGGGGCCATGTGTGCTGTGTGTGTGTGTGTGTGTGTGTGTGTGTGTCTCACGGTCGGCGTGGTCAGTGGGGGCCATGTGTGCTGTGTGTGTGTGTGTCTTACGGTCGGCGTGGTCAGTGGGGGCCATGTGTGCTGTGTGTGTGTGTGTGTGTGTGTGTCTTACGGTCGGCGTGGTCAGTGGGGGCCATGTGTGCTGTGTGTGTGTGTGTGTGTGTGTGTGTGTGTGTGTGTGTGTGTGTGTGTGTCTTACGGTCGGCGTGGTCAGTGGGGGCCATGTGTGCTGTGTGTGTGTGTGTGTGTGTGTGTGTGTGTGTGTGTGTGTGTGTGTAGAGTCTTACGGTCGGCGTGGTCAGTGGGGGCCATGTGTGCTGTGGCGCTGCCGTTGATGATGGTGTCCGCCGTCAGGTGGGAGAACTGAGTCAGCGCTCTCAGTAGACCACTCGCATCTGAGACACAGTTACACACACACACATACACACACACACACATACACACACACACATGTATACATGCATACACACACACACACACACACACACACACACACACACACACGCATGCATACACATATACACACACACGTATACATGCGCACACACACACACACACACACACACACACACACACACACACACGCGCACACGCGCACGCACACACACACACACACACACACACACACGCATACACACGCATGTACACATACACACACATACACAAAACAGACACACACAAGCATGCACACACACACACACACCAAAAAAATGATTAAATAAAACAACAGGGGGCAGTGTACTTCGAATATTCCACGTATGTAATGTAAACACGTCCAAAAAACAGGAGGTGGACAAACTTATTCCTGTGCCTTTTAAAACAGGTTATTTTACTAATTAGCTCCTCTACCTGCCTGATAAGTTGTGCTAATTAGGATCAACTGGTTCAGTGAATGGCTTAGAACAAATACGATGCAGGACTTTTATATTCTCAACCTTGTATAGCTGCCTATGCTTAAAAAAAACACACATTACAGAAATACAGCCCAGGAAGAGCAGGTACTTTAATGTGGGAGAAGAAGAGTCCAGCATAAAACTGGGAGCCAGTTACACGATAGCTAGGGAGACAGACAGGCATACTGACCATTCATGTTCCTCAGGTAGTCAGAATGTCCCGCCTTCACCTTATCAATGGAGCCCAGTGTGGCCTCTGCCCGGCTGACCAGGTAGTCTACAGGACACACACACACACAGGCACAGTCACGCACACATACACACACACACACACACACAAACACACACACACACACACACACACAAAATCACTTAGTATTACACTATCAACATGGAAATAACATTTTTAAATGGTAAATTTATTGAAAAAAGTAGTTACTGTAAGTAGTCAATGTAGTGTGCCAACAAACTGCTTGTTTGCAGTGCTACTAGGGTGTACACTTCTTCTAGTGACCTTGCTCTTAGGGATTCTAAATGCAACACTTGCAGGACGTCCGAAGCACTCAAAAAATATGTAATTAGAAAGCCTTTAATTTTATTGTTGGCTAGCCAAACATGTTATTAAAGCCTTTTAACTGCCACCTTTTTAAGTGCTTTGGATCTTTTGCAAGCTCTAGGTGTATTCGTGTTCATGTGCAGGGAACTGGTACAATGTCAAATAAATGTGTGTGTGTGTGTGTGTGTGTGTGTGTGTGTGAAAAGGAGACCTTCCCCATTTCACTGCTCAGCACTTTGTGGACTTGTATTTTGTTTCCCTGCCCTGTTTCATGTTTTTTTTTTTTTGGATTTGGTTTGTGTCCTGTCTTGTGCAAATCACATCTGTTGGAAACCTGTGTTGAGGTGGATGTTTTAACTGTTTGGGTTTGGGTTTGAGTTTGAGTTTGCCCCCCCACCACCTGTTGCAATGGCTCAGTCCACCTGCACCTCATTACCTAGATAATTGGCCAGCCCACTTAGGGGACTGGTGATTTTGCACACAGGACTGGAGAAGAACAGAAGGCCAGTGGAGGAAGAACCAGGAGTACATCAGCTAAGGAATCAGGGTTTTGTAGAGACAGCAGATATCCAGTTTCGCCAGGGCTTAGATGTGTGTGTGTGTTTCTGTGTCTGTGTCTGTGTGTGTTTATGTGGGTTAATGTGTGTGTGTGTGTGTGTGTGTGTGTGTGTGTGTCTGTGTGGGTTTATGTG
>CM059271.1:21811400-21813900 GCA_030347295.1 Setipinna tenuifilis | reverse complement strand
CCCGGCTAGTTCTCGCTCTCAAGACTCGGGCGCCACTGATGGCAGATCTGTTACTGAAAGCAGAGACGACACACGAGCCGACGTCTCTTTCTGGCCCGGCGCGCCCGGCCGCCCTGCCTAGAGGGGACAATTACAAAGCGGAGAAATACAACCTGCGACTCTCTCTTCTTTCTCTCCCTTTTTTCTCCTTCTTTCTCCCTCTCTCCTTCATGCATGCCCTTTAGGCATCCTGTACCTTTGCCTCTCCTTCAATGTCACATGTTTTAAACTCCATCTCTCTTTTTCTCTCTCTCTCAGTTTAATGCTCCCTGTTTCTTTTGTTTAATCTGGGTGCAGGCTTACTCAAATCCCTCCCTTTTCTCATGTCTTATGCGAGTCAGTGCAGTGCACCTCAAAACAATGTGAAACGGGAGAAACGTTGTCGCAAACCATGATTGGACAGCAACCGAGAGTTCTGAGTTGCCTTGATCTTGTGTGACGTGTCTTCTTTACATGGGTTTGAAGAAGTTTTTGATTTTTTTTCTTGCTGGCACAAAACTATGAAACCAACATTTGTTTTTGCTTGTTTTTTTTTTTTTTGTAAATGCTGATCGTCACTTGTCGCCTGAACTATATAGTGGCCTTTAGACACTTCTGTCCTGTTGTACAGGCCCAGGTTGTGGAGAAGCCAAGCTACAGAGGTAGCTGGAGAACAGAGAACTGAGATGGCAGGTTCTATAATCGTGTAAGAGCAGGGAAGAAGCCGTGAGCCAAGAGTACTTACACATTGTTGATGTCTGTTCCCACAGTCCGCTCAAACACTTCATCTGTAGCTTCCAGGTTGGTCCGGATCTCAGCATGCTACACAGAGAGAGAGAGAGAGAGAGAGAAAGAGAGAGAGAGAGAGAGAGAGAGAGAGAGAGAGAGAGAGAGAGAGAGAGAGAGAGAGAGAAAGAAAGAAGGAGAGGGATAGAGAAAGAGAAATAGACAGAGCAAGGGATGGAGAGGGTGATGGAAAAAAGACAGACAGACAGAGAGGAAGGCAGAGAAAGAAGACAAAGAGAGAGAGAGAGAGGGAGGGAGGGAAAGAGAGCACAAGGAGGAGGGGGAAAAAAACAAGAGAAACAGTGAATGGCGATTACACTTCAAAACCCTTGAAAACAGGCTTGTTTACAGCCTCCCTGGGCCTCATATCCTCTCCCCTCTTCCTCGTCTCCTTATGTGAGGAGCTGCTCTCAGCCCACTCACCACTGCTGCCTCCTGCCTCAGGAACAAACAGCCCCAAGCCACTTGAAGCTGAAGCACAGCCACACACCACCTCCACAGCAGTGCTTAAGATGTTTTTTTTTTGTCTTTGCTTTGGTGCCCCACTGTGTGTGGTGGGCAACTCCCACAACATTTAACATTTTTCATTCTTTTTAAATTTCTTGTTTAGGAGCCTGAGCTACCTCCTCTGTATAAAAAAGTGCTTCATGGTTTCCCGCCGAGAAATTGTTAGTGAGGTGCAGGGTTAAAGTTAAGAATACGATATCACTGCAAAATTATTTGTATTTGCCCTTTCCGTCATGTTTGTTTTAAATGTTGCAGCTGGTGTGAATAGAAGGCAATTGATTCGATTATAGGAATATGTTTGACAATGCACACTCCATCACCTTATTTTCAGCCCAATTTTTAGTGCTTTACTGGGACAACACAGTTAAGGTGGTAAGGATGTGTTGTTAGGATGGCCACCTTAACTTAAAAGCACTGGGGACACACTGTGCCTTATATAATTATAATAATAATAATAACAATAACAAGTGTTGTTGTTTTTAACTGGGGCACAGAGCAATCAGGCGGGGGGCAATATACAGTAGTGGGCAAAAGTGTCTGCACCCCTAATAAAAATCATTATTTTAGTTAAGAATTAGACAAGTTTTTTTTTTTAAAGCAGCAACTTAATTTTGGCTAATAGTATGCATTGTGGAAAGACTACAAATGTTTGTGTACCCCAGTGGTGTAAACCCAACAATACTGTGCAGTAATCTGTAATAACAGCTTATGAATGCTTCTTATGGCTGCTGACAATTCCCTGGATTCTGGCTGCAGGATTTTTTGGACCATTCTTCTATACAATATTTCAATTAAAATATTGATTTTATTAGTGGTGCCTAATAACATCCGTCTCTCCATCTCTATCCATCTGCTTAACTGGGACATACTGTAGTGCAACCAGGAAGTGAACAATATTGCTGCTCGTCATCATTTCCTTGTTGTCCTCAGAGGACCTCCCTAATGGAGACATTCAAGCTGAAGGTGTCTGAATGATATGACGAAATGCAGTAATATTAACTCCTTTCTTGCTCAACAGCTGAGAGACTGTTGAGCAAGCAACAAAAGAGCTGTGGAGTACTTCATGTTGTTGATACTTAAACACATGCCTTTGTGACTGAGTTTAACCTGTGTGTGATGTAATGTGCGAGTCCAACCTTTCAGTAATCACTATTTCCACAAGGGCAACCTCTCACTGGAAAATGCTGGA
>CM059271.1:21801400-21806400 GCA_030347295.1 Setipinna tenuifilis | reverse complement strand
GTTCTGTCAAACTTCTCAACAGTCTGATTTTACACGGTAAACATACCAAATGTATGTTTTTAAAATGAATATGTATAGCTACCAAACCAAATTAAAGTAGGTACAATGACAATGGGCAAGGTCCCAAATGTTTATACTACTTTATGTTGTTTTCTTTATATTAATGCAATACCATTTGCTAAGACCTTGTATAATGTTTTCGGTACCTTAATACATCACCACATAAGCATTAGCCTTTGTGTGCGGTCCCCTCATTTCTTGTTTCTAAAACCTTTTAACTGTTGGACTCTACACATCAGGCAAAACAAAGTAACATACAGAAGGCACAAACACAGATTATGTACTTTCTCTTGGCTTCCACTCAAAAGTTTTACTGATATGGCTTATTTGATAGATAGCTAAATATACTCTTAACTCAGAAAGCATGAATTCTATCAGGGTTGTTGGTGAACAAATCAGTGAGTGAAGCACATGATCACCGTTGCATTGCCCTCTTGTTCTACCAGATGAACAGGAAACACTGATTGATGTTATCTGCATTGTGAGTCAGGGGACGTTTTTTTTTTTTCCGGATTACGTCAGTGAAATCGGAGAGCCTGCAGTGTGACATAATAACATTAACCGGTTTCCATCTAACTTGTTATTGCGCATTGTAGTTATTTGAGCAAAACAATCCTCACGTAGAAACAATTGAAATTCGTATCCATGTTTGTTGTCTAAAATGGCCGCTGATAGTCATCTTGTGAAGCTGAATTACTATGACTACGTATAACTGATGCAAATAAGTTGGATGAAAACCTGACTATTGTCCTTCTCTCAGGCATAGCCCGCAGACAGCTGTGCCCATCGATGTGTGTCGGTGTGTCTGACGTGTGAAAACCATTCGTATGCCTGTAGGACAGGGCCCTTAAAGACACAATCTGACTGGCTGACCACATTCCACTGCCTAACATTTTTCAGTTTTTTTATGTCAGCAATGCAATGTAAGGCAACCACAACACAGTTTAGCAGCATGTGACATGAACCACAATCAATTACAGTCAATTTAGTGTCTCTTGTCAAAGTATTTAATGTATGACATTAACCAATGTAAAGTGGATTGCAAGTGTCTCTTGTCAAAGCATTCAACACAGCTATGTGAGAGCACAGTCACCCACTGGCATTCTGCTGTGTCAGAGGTATGGGACAGAGGCGGGTGGGGGTGGGGGGGGGTTATGTGAATACTCAGGCCTACTGGGGAACCGCCCAAAAGTTTAACTATTCAACTTTTAAAGGCGTAAGCTTTAAAACAGTCTCCAATGTGTTTTACAATTCTAAAAATTCCACATTATATTACACGGAATGGACTCCAACATTCTTTGGCTCGAGACTTCATCCTCCTCCCAACGTTCCTTTTCACACCAGGGTGACAGTTAATCCAGTTCATCCACTTTCCAGAGCTCCATTCAGTGGATTTGTCAGATAGGCTAACAGTTAGGTTAAATGCTTTATCTTACACTGAAATGTCTCAGTAAAGTTCAATGTTAGAGTCATGCTAACAGAAATGGCTGAGCTAATTGGCTAACTTGCTGTCTGAAGAGTTCTGAACGTCCTGGGTCCATTAGCCCAAGTCATGTTGAACCAGAAGAGAAACAAAACCAAAACAACATGCAGAAATTTGTCAGCAGGAACAAGGACGGGGCTACTAGGATCGGCTGCTTTGGATATCTGGGTGTGACCAACCACAGACACGCACGGGACAAAAGCACAGCTTTGAGATTTATGCCATTATGTTCCTGGGTGTGTCTGAAATGCTGACGTATGCACATATTATATACGGACATAACATAACAGAGAGCAGATATCCCACACTACATAATCCACGAAGATGGTTAAAAAGATAAGGTATTTAGTAAACCTTTATCAAACACAGCTTAACAAAAAACATTCCCTTTTATTGCGCTCATAATTGGTTTCAGATTTATTTGTTATACTGTGGACCGCATTTTTGCTACCCCAGCACTGTGATGTTATCTGGTTGTGTGAATATGGTTAAGATGACAATAGAGTTCCCGTTTGACTGTCACTGAATGTGACTACAACACTGACGTATAGGGTTACAAAGACACTCTCCACCCATCTTACTCAGAAACACAAACTGACATAAGCAGAGATACTAAGAGAGAAGTGAAGTCACTTCCGACACATTAAGCATATACTATTAATACACTTCCCTGGTGTTATCAATCCTCAGTCAAAGCAGCACTGTATGTACTCATTTGAATCTGCCACACATTTGTCACTGGCTGGAATGAAGTCATCCACTGTGACTGAAAATCTTAATCCTCACTCTCTTTCAGCTTCCAGGACAAAACCTGTCTCTGTTCTCACAAAGCTCTTCAAGATTCTTCTGTTTCAAGAGCACCTCTTATCCTAACAAATCTAACACACTAACCATAAAACCAAACTTAACTTGTCTCCTTGCACATAATCTGTAATCTCTTATGTCACCCTGTGAACTTCATTGTTTTTCTACATTGTAAATTTCTTTGGATAAAAGTCTCTGCTAAGAGTAATGTAATGTAATGTAATGGTTTTTTTTTATTTTATTTTTTTTAAGTTCAGCAAATCACCACCCTTCTAGTACAGTTCACTCTTGACTTCAGTCTGTGTGAATGGGGAAGTGCTGGAATGGGAGTGGCATTATACAGGAAGACTTGTCATTCCTTAATTCATCCATCCACCCTCGTTCCTTCCATTCTTTTCTGGTTCCTAGCCCCTCCTCCATAAAGGAAACAAAAAAAAATGATCTACTTTAAGATGGAGGAAACCGTAACAACCTCCCATGAGAAATTACATGTTCTTCATCACACAGGCGATTGTTCAACGTCATGCGTGGGTGGCTCACAGTGGACATACCATCCTCGTCACCACAGAACATCTAGCCAGGCTAGCACCACCATAGCATCTCTGCTAGATATTGGTTTTCGCTACAGTACTACGTCGGTTTCCCTGACTCATTTTTTAGCACCATTTATCATCAAATTTAGGTTGAAGACAGGCCCAATAGTTTTAAAGTTCACAGAACGCATTTCCCCAACAGGAAGTAAATGTATGCCTATTGAAAGTAGCCAGAATCTTTGCACAAAGTGAAAACAAGTGAAAGCATCTGGTCCACCAGTGTACTGAACACCTCCCTCAGAAAAAAAAGAAAGTTCCACAAAGGATGCACCTGTGCCTCCTCACTAGTCAGACTTGTGTGTTCCTCTCTCTTCTCCGTCCCCATTCCTCTTCTAATTCTCCCCTTCTCGAAGTAATTAGACAAATGAAGCATGCCTGATTATGTGAAGCATTTCAAGGGCACAAGGACAGAGGACAGAATAAGGAAGATCGAAGAAGCGTAATGAGGAGCACCAATTAGGCAGGTGTGTGTTAAACACGAGGACTAAAACTTTTAGCTGGGCAAGTTCCCATGGAGAACCAAATTCGAATCTGGCCTGAGGTCATTTCCCCAATCGCACCCCATCTCTCTCCCCTGCTAGTTTCCTGCCTTTCTACACTTTACTATTATCAAAAGGAAAAAACAATACCTTTTAAGTCTATTTGGCATTATAAGTGTACATTTTTTGGCTTTATTGATGGGACAGTGAAGATTTAGACAGGAAGTGAGAAGGAAAGAAAGATAGGGTGTGAGTTGGAAATTACCACAGGACAGATTCGTACCAATGGACACTTGCCAGTTATGGTACTATGGCTGAAGGGCCACAAAATATGTAAAAAAAAAATTAAAAAAAGAAGAAGAAGAAGAAAAACTCACAGCTGCACTGGGCCACCTTTAGGCTTGGGCGGTATCCGCTATTTCATACCCTGATATTTTACTGACATGATACCCCAGTATGTCGGTATGTCACATATGTAGGCTACATATTCTGTCAGTAGGTATGGCCAGCTTTAATCACAATAAATTACACTAGCATAGTAGCACTGAAGGATTTACTATACTGTAGTGTTTCTTTATTTCAACCTTTTGTATAGAATGCAAAAAGTGATTCTTTTGTGTCAGTCACAATATTTCTGTACCACTCTGACTTTGGCGAACCACCTCCACCAAGGAGGTTATGTTTTTGCCCGAGTTTATCCATCTGTCTGTCTGTCTGTGTGTGTGTTTATGATCAAGGACGTATTGTTCTACAATTTTGACAACATGTTAGTATTGTCCTTGCCTCGAGGTGATTCTGGTTCAGTGGAAATCGGTTAATTGGTTACCTCACAAAAAAAATTCAGACAATTAACATTGACGAAAAAAAAGGATAAATTAAAAAAAAAGACTGTGTGACCTGTAGGAGACCATGGTATTAAAAATCATACCTTCAGTATTTGGAAATAGCCCGGTATACAGTATTTTCAAAATACTGCTCAAGCCTACCTATCTTACTCTCTGACCACTGGTACTCAGAGAAGCACACAGACCTATAAGCACACAGCCTTAGCTTCATCCTCCCACTCCTAGACATTACCATAATTATGCACTCTCACACTGAAGCGCGCGTGCACGCGCACACACACACACACACACACACACACACACACAAGCTTGCTCTGAAAATAGCATCTAATTAAAACTGCCCCAGTAAAGCTTGACGCTTGTGCTAAAACGACTAGTACTGTAATAGCTGAGCAATCAAAGCCCACATGAGAAATCGAACACACGCAACAAACTAGAGATTAGATTTGGGCAGCCCTGGTCAAAATGTCTACTGCCGTCAATAGCCATGTAAATAAAACACATTTATTACACAGAACAGAACTATGTTTCTGTCAGTAAGTGTTCTCTGCTCTTCCGTTGTTGCTCTGTGATCAGCACTTAGTTACAGTCTTTTTGGCAAATATCACGACCCATAACTGTATCATGGCTCATTCTGTCGCCAGCTTTCAGTTCTGGTTTGGATTTTTTGTATGCTTTCTGCCTAGCCGAGAGGACACATTCTTGGACATTTATGGTCCATCTTGCATACAATGCT
>CM059271.1:21738900-21796400 GCA_030347295.1 Setipinna tenuifilis | reverse complement strand
AATCACCCTGACTGATCCCAAGTCTTACTACCTGCTTCTAAGACTTCTAAGACAGAATAGAGAGAGAGAGAGAGAGAGAGAGAGAGAGAGAGAGAGAGAGAGAGAGAGAGAGAGCATGTAGCAAAAGAAAAACAAGAGCTTGCAAAGACCATGTAAGTCTATGGGCCATGGATAAGGATCAAGAAAAGAGTAGTACAGTTCTAATACATAGAGCGTGATCGTGCCTGCTTCCCCCACCCACACACCCGAACAGCTTTAGTCCCTGCATGACGCAGCACAGGTCCCCGCCTTACCTGGCCTTCCTCTCGGCCTCTCTGCAGCAGCGTGTCTAGATGCTTCGACATCTCCCAGTAGCACTCCAAGCTAACCACTCTCTAACCACCAATGGCCAACTACTGTGATTGACAGCAGGTAACAGGTAAAGGCTTCTGGCTAAGACCCACAGGTCAATAACTACAAGCTAAATCTAACCACAAACGGCTAACTGCTGTGACTGACGAGTAATGTCTACAGACACCTAGCTAAGTCCTACACACAAATAACCACAAGCTAACGTGAGGAGCCAACGACGCCTAGACTGTCTGTGTGAGCCAATGCTGGCTGTTTGACCGCTCTTTATTATGCCCTCTTATCAGCTTTACTGAACACACAAACCCCAGCCCCAACAGAGGCAGCCAAGGTCATACAAGAAATACACGTGTGTGTGTGACTGTGGCTTTCTATCCCCAGTGCTAATTCAGCCAGACTACGCAGAGAAAATAATTCATCAGGGTATGAGAAGGCTAATATGGATACGCTAGCAAGCAGGACTGTTAATGTGGTCCTGCCCAGGTAGGTACACAGCTACATTACACAGTTGAGGCTTCTGTAAACACATACTTGCCCCATGTCCAAACACAACAACAATACTTAACACCCCTAATGTTACTGCTGTGGAACACCTTCTACTGAGATAGCAATGGTAAACCAAACCACAGCATTAGACTTTTCTATTGCAACTTAATGTGATTTAGGAGCATAGACAGTTTACCTTGAGAAATGTGGGGTTATTGATCGTGCTCAGAAGAGGTCCTACTAGTGGAGGCTCCTACTGGTGGAGGATTTTAACCTGTGACCTCCTGACAGAAGGAATCAAAGGCTCCAGTCATGTCTAACATCATTTAGACAGAGGCAAACAACCTGGGTTCAGAAACTAAAAGTCCTGCCACATATTTGTTCCACACAATTCATTGAACCAGCTGATTCTCATCAGCAATACATGACTGTCTCAATCTGCTTTGTCTACCTCTCCACTTACACTAGAACTCACTGGCACAATCTACATCTGCACAGTATTATCTGCTAGCACTTTCGAGCTAGGCTGTTAGCTTTGCAGGTAGTGTTTGGAAGTGGTAGCCTACCATTAGGACACTTCAGGAAAACAGCCCAAAAATGTTTGTTTGCTTTGTTTTTACCGTTTAATCATTTACTGTCATTTATACTGTGTTCCTTACCCTTTATATCTTACTTTTTGTAAGTCGCTTTGGATAAAAGCGCCTGCCAAATGCAATGTAATGTAATACTTTTTATCATTTACTGTTCTTTGCTTTTATTTTTGTAAAGCACATTGAAAAGCCTCTCTGTATTAAATGCCCTATATAAGCAAATTTCCCTTGCCTTGCCTCTACACAGTAGCCTGAAAGATGTGCTGCTTAAATCACAATTTAGAGTATTCATGCATGCATTTGAATGTGCAGCCCACATTTCAGTAGCTAAAGTAGCTAAAATATGAGAAGAGATTATGCAGCGTTTACCATTACTGCCAACTTCTAGTCATCCATTTCAATTAATTACAATCTCTTTTTGTACACGTGAAAAATTTTCCCACTGATCTCATTCTGACTGACATTTACAGCCCTATTTAATTTCACCCTGTGAAGCATGATCATCATTTCTGCATTACAGATCCCACAGCATCGCTAAGTTAATTTTCTCCCAGGTAAATGTGGTGTAACTTGGGAAGTGGATGTAATCCGATGACTCTGGCTAAGCATCCCAGGGGGGTTTTCCTACTGGGTCACTTTCCCATCATATTCAGTGATGGCAGCCTGGAGCCTGACTGGTTTTGATTACGATTATCATCTAAGAAATAATCACGATTTCACAAGCAGAATGCATTAAAATAAAAATTACCATAAAAATAAAATGTTTTGAATGGAAATATCTGCATGCAGGTAGAATCTTATTAGGCTACGGAGAGCATGCTCTCCCATTAGAAAATTGGGAAAAAATAACTATAAATGTTGACTTCTGGCAACTTCTGAGTTAAGAAATGGACAGATGGGGTGTTGAAAAAAAGCTTTTGTGTGGAATGCTTACTCTGACCGCGATTCTACTTACTGTGAAGATTGTGTGACAAAGTTGTCATGTTTCTGTCATTCTGCATTAACACTACTCCATTGTTTTCAGGCTCTGGAACTACTGGATTAGAAACAGAGCCAGTGACATAGCCAGCAGCATACAGAAGTAAGAATGGTGTAAACAGACAGAAATCATTTCAATCCTGAAACTGTGAAAACATGGACATTAAGGCTACGTAATGTGGACGTAGCCTTAATGGTCTCTGCCCACACTGGAGCTAAGGGGCACTGAGGTGAGGGCGTGTCTAATAATGTAGAAGCATGCAGAGATGGTAAATCACTCATGTTGACAGTAATGCTGGACGTGCTAATGGCTTCTTCAGTTATGACAGGTGTGCACTCTACCAGTAAACATAGAGGATGCTCTGGCGTTCCTCTTTTTTTTTCTCTCTCTTTCTTTCTCCATTTCTCTCTCCATCTTTCTCTCGAAACTTTAGTGTTGCAGTGTGTTCTGAAACAGACTGTCAGCTTCCAGCTCTTTCCTGAGGGGGGAGGGCCTTGGTGTTCATTACCCGCTGACTGTAGAGTGGGACACTGCCTCAGGGGATAACCTTGACACTGTTCCCCACACAGACACACACACACAGACACACAGAGACACACACACTATCCTCTCTTTCATCTCTCAAAGAAGGGCAATAATGGGAAAAAAACTCAACTGACAAGGGTAGGTAGTCATCAGCAGGGATAACCACTCTATGAGAGTCATAGTCATCATCTAAGGAATTCTGAGAATACAACATTAAATGAAATAGACCCGACATGGGTAATGTGACTTTTTATTATGATAGAAATGCCTCATTAAGGGTCTATTAGGATCTGCACCTTCTCCTTGCTATGGACAACATGCCTATTGCTTAACTCATAACGTGAAATGGAAAAGTAGTTGAGGAAGAGGAACATCTGTCTCTGAGAGCTTCAAGGTGATGATATGTGGGGTACCTTTTTAAGCAAAGTCACCAGGCAAAAAACATGACTCCTAATGTTCTGACTGGATGATCACGAGAAGTCACCTGCTGATGTTTTAAATTCTCCTGACACAAATGTACTGCCTTATGTCAGTAGGAAGGTGCCCAAATGACAGTTGTTAGTAATGCTGCTCAACAACATTGCTCAAAAGGATGACCTGTGTATCATCACCTTCAGCTACAACCATCTCAAGGACTTGCAGACTGATGAGAGGAAAGGAAGTTACCAGCACTAATTTGACACCTAGTAAAAACAGGTAAATGTATTCACATCCCTCCTCGTTGAGCCCATGTGCAGCACAAGCAGGCACTAAATGAAAGAAAAACAAGTGACTCAAAAGAGTCACTAACTCAAAAGAGTCACTAACAAGCAAAAAAAACCCTGGAAACTGAATCCATTGGTTAAACTGCTAAAGAGAGAGTGTAGAAAGACTGAAAGAAAATGGCGTAAATCTAATCTTCAGATCCACTATCAAATCCATAAAGAGATGCTCCGTAAATACAACTCGGAAATTTCTAAAGCAAGACAGTCTTTCTTCTCTAACATCATAAACAGCAATGTCAACAATGCCCGTGTGCTATTTTCTACTGTTGAGACGTTAACAAACCCATCATCACAATTGCCTCCTGAGTTTCTCTCAGTTAATAAATGCAACGATTTTGCATATTTTTTCAAAGGTAAAATTGATAAAATACGAATGAACATAGCTTCTCAATTGCAAATAGCCCAAAATCTGGAACCATTGGCTCCAGGGAGAGGGGACCTCAGCTCAATGCCAACATTTAGCTTAATCAATTACGATACTCTTGAAAAAACTGTACAAAATCTCAGTTCATCCACATCTGAACTAGATATTTTGCCGACAATCTTTTTCAAATCTGTTCTTCACCTAATATCAACAGATGTACTTCAGATTATAAATACATCACTACAGACTGGCATTTTTCCTTCCTCTTTGAAAAAAGCAGTTGTAAAACCTTTACTCAAAAAGAATAACCTTGATGTTTCAGTGCTTAACAACTACAGGCCCATATCCAATTTACCATTTATTGGGAAAATAATTGAAAAAATAGTCTTCAATCAATTAACTGCCTTTCTGACATCAAATAATTGCTTTGATAAGTTTCAGTCAGGTTTCCGTGCCAATCACAGCACTGAAACAGCTCTGATTAAAGTTATAAATGATATACGTCTTAACTCTGATGCTGGCAAAACATCAGTCTTGGTGTTATTGGATCTTAGTGCTGCTTTTGACACTGTTGATCACTCCATACTACTACATAGACTCGAACATTGGGTAGGATTCACTGGTATAGTTATCAATTGGTTAAAATCATACTTGCAACAAAGGAGTTTCTTTGTTGCCATTGGAAACTATACATCAGCACCTGTGTCCTTGACCTGTGGTGTCCCTCAGGGGTCAATCCTTGGTCCATTACTATTCAATCTCTATATGCTCCCACTTGGACAAATCATCAAGAACAACTCAATTAATTATCATAGCTATGCTGATGACACTCAAATCTACTTAGCTCTATCACCTGATGACTATGCTCCGCTTGAGTCTCTCTACAGGTGTATTGACCAAATAAACAACTGGATGTCCAACAATTTTCTTCAGCTGAACGCAGACAAAACTGAAGTTATTATCTTTGGGAAAAAGAAAGAAAGACTTAGGATCGCCACTGCTCTTGAGACTAAAGGGCTTAAAGCAAAAGATACTGTTAAAAACCTTGGTGTCTTTATTGACAGTGAACTAACTTTCAACAGTCACATGAAAGCAATCACTAAATCTGCATTTTATCACCTAAAAAACATTGCCAAACTTAGAGGTCTTATGTCAAAACAAGATCTAGAAAAACTTGTACATGCCTTTATTTCCAGTAGGGTAGATTACTGCAATGGCCTTTTCACAGGCCTTCCTAAAAAGACCATCAAACAGCTTCAACTGGTCCAAAATGCAGCAGCAAGGGTTCTTACAAAAGCAAGAAGAACTGAACACATTACTCCAATTTTAAGGTCCCTACATTGGCTCCCAGTAAGTTATAGAATTGACTTTAAGGCATTGCTTCTTGTGTTTAAAACACTAAATGGGTTGGGAGCAAAATACTTGTTGGATATGTTCTTGCTATATGTACCAACTAGGTCTTTAAGATCACAGCAGAAACATCTGTTGGTAAAACCTGCTGTCTCAACAAAATGTGGTGAAGCAGCTTTCAGCTGCTATGCAGTTCAGCTATGGAACCAGCTTCCAGAAGACATTAAAAATGCTCCTACTGTTGGAAGTTTCAAATCTAGACTTAAGACTAAACTGTTCTCAGATGCTTTTTGCCAGTGATTCACCTTTAATTAATTTATTATTTTATCTTTCATCTTTTATGCTTACCTATTGCTTTACTCTATGTCTTTTACTTATCTTGCACATATTTTAAACTTATTTTATCTTTTATCTTTTTTTGGTTTTATATTGTCCTTTGCTTTTATTTTTGTTAAGCACATTGAACTGCCTTTGTGTATGAAATGCGCTATACAAATAAACTTGACTTGACTTGACTGCACACCGGTATAGCTCCCAAAAGGTTTATTAAACTACAATAGCAATGGCCTCCATGGCCTGATGAAGACCCTGCGGTGTTAAAAGTTTTGCCGTTTTGCCATAAGAAACTTGGGAGCCATACTGGTGTGCAGGCACTCTGTTCATACTCCTGTGAAACCTTTCAGCACGAGAGAGGTCATGTTTTAACATGACCTTTCCAAATATGGAATGGGACCACTATGCCTTGATGTGGGAGAGATTAATGTAGAGACACAGTGAGGGCGTATCCCTGCCCAATGTCAGTACAGCAAACACTGCTGACTCATGGGCAAAACATGACTTTGAAAAACACAAAATATACTCTTTTAATCTTTTTGGACTGATGCTGTATGTCTTTATATATAATCTGTATGTATGAATTTCTGTTTTTTTGTGTATACTATATTTCTTCTATAACTGGACCTTGAGTCTGTTAATGAAGTTATACATATACTCTAATTGAAGAGTGTGGAATCAGAGCATGTTGTATAGTTTTAGAATTGGATTATTATAATAGTTGGCAATTGATTTAACAGTGGACAAGTAATTTATAATCGATTAGGCTGAACTGTTGCAGCTCTACATCTAATACTTGCAGGCTTATCATGGTGTCTATATGAATTCCTCCAATACTGTGTAGAATCAAACCAAAATTGGGGAAGGGAGTGAAATGGTAAAAAGTGTCACTTTCGATTCTTGTTCACCTGATCAACTGAGACAGAGTAAATTCAGATTGCTGCTTAAGTAGGGCCCCTGTGAGAGTTCTGCTGTGTTGAGCATTGTGTTGCATCAACTCTGTTGTTCTTAGAGCTTTGTAAAAACGAGACAGTTCATCACAGCACTAATGTCGGGTGTTGGCACTCCCATGTCTACCAGGAGCTCTCATGTGGTCTGGGCGAAAGTGCAGAGGCAGCAGTTAGCTCAGCAAAGCTTACGGTGCTCCTAGAGGTCCTCCCTTCACTCTTACTCCCTCCCTTCCTCTCAAATCATTACAAATCACCTCTACTTCCCAGCACAAACTCGTGTATGGCGCTGTGTGTACACAAACCACTAGGCTACATGCACACACAGAGAAATACACACACAAAGACACATACACACACACACACACTTCCTGAATCTCCCTGGTTTCCATGGAGACTGCAGAGGCTTGCTTAAGGACACACTGCCCTGTGGAACTGGCTGTGTTGCCTGGCGGTGTCTAGCGGTGTAGCTAACCCAAACATTCTTCTCACATGCAAAACACACTCTCTCTCTGTCTCAAACAAACACACACACACACACACACACACACACACACACACACACACACACACACACACACACACACACACACTGATATAAACTCACAAACACAGACAGACAAAGTCATACACAGAGGAGACATGTAGGGAGGGAGAGCAAACAGGAGGTGCCAGGAGGTGCAGAGCTGACCTTACTTGCGAGGAGCATGACAGCAAGTAACAGAAAGACAGACATAAAGACAGACGGATAATTCAAAAGTGACCAGGGAAGATCAGTCACACATAATGGCTCCATTTTATTAATGAATCAAATGACTTCAAGACTGATAGTTTGTTCAATTTGCATTCTGAGTAGTCCTTTTATCAAACAGTAAAGCTGGAATTGAAGAAACACACACATCCCTGTTTTCAGCGAATGTGGAGTTATATTGTTATCTAAGCCTTTAGATCCCAAGGCAAATGGAATGCGCTATAAATGAAACGACTTCTACCGCTTAGCAAATGGAGGCGATGTTGACATCACACAAACACACAATTATGTCAGACACTCTCAGAGGCTTGTGTCACACATACTTCTGCAACCCTCTATGGCCACAGACTACACAGTTCACGACTACACAGTGCATCTCTGTCCTGTTTGTAAATGTAAGACTCAAGGCGTTTGCAGTTGATGCCAGGGGCTGGTGGTTAAAACGTTAGAAGATATCAATGACATAAATCTGGACAGCAGTAAAGATTATGATTGATGACATACCATCCAACCTTGAGATCACTTGTTGATGATGCCATGGGCTGGCCCCAAATCTGGGCACTTTTCAAAAGTACACATTTAAAGTACAAGAGTTTACAACACACTTTTGGTGCAATGCATTTGCTATGGGAATAGTGCGTTTTCCATTTATTAACAGTTTTGTTGGAATTTATCTATTGAAAACTATATATCGCAAGACAAGCAGTTACTGCCTACTCTTCAAATTATATTTTCTGGCCATTTTGCACGTCCCTCCTTAATAACCAAGACATTATAGTGGATGACAACTAGTGTGCTCTCCATCTGTTTGCCTATCCATGGCTTTCACAAAAACAGAAAACACTAGAGCCTAACAACACAATACATGACAATGCAGTCACAATACATTGGTCACAACTCAAGATACTTGAAGGCCTGCTCAGTGCATTCCAGGCCATGCTGTCTATCTGAGATATAAATAATTGCACTGATGTAATGAGTGGTTTCCTGGTAAAAGACGTGTGCGCACACAGAACTGTGAGAAAACAGAGACCGTCCCTCCCTCAGCGTGGGAGACTGGCGTCTAGAAATCTTGATGTCATGGCTCACAGCATGGACCTTCAGGAGTAAGGAAGCAGTGAGGCATTTATAAGCAGTTGACATCCATTAAGGTTCTGATTCTGATTGGCCAACTGTACAGAGGTCTTGTTCATTTCACTAGTAACATTGTACTTGCCTTGACATTTTCTGCTATTTGGCTGCTGTGATACAGGTCTCTAGAGCTACGTTTTAGTCACTAATTCAAGTGAAATGAATCACAGGCCATGTCAAAAATGTTCACCAAATAGGTCACTACATAGGGTGTGAGATATATATATATATATCAGCCACACTGTTTCCCTCTCGATGACCATTCGTTTGAGGCCAAAACGTGATTTTCAGGATACTTGTGCCCAGTCAGTGTATTCCAGGCAACACTGTCTACTTTATCTGTGGTTTGAAAAATAGAGCTGATGTAATGGTCAGTGTCCTGCTTAGGGTGCAACCAGCACTGTGAGAAACACAGACCCACCCTCTGAGTGACCAGGGACTGCCAAAAATTTAAACACAGCTCAAAGAATAGTCACTTGCATGTCCGTTATAGCTCTGGGTCACCTAGCCTACTAACCAGGAGTGATGTTAGACCTGGATGTTCAAGGACATAGCCCCTGGTGAGATGTGCTCATAATAGCCTGGATCGAATACAAGATCTAAAATGTTTTTAACTTAACGATCTTAAGAAAGATAGTTTAAAAATAGCAAATACAATTCCAATGTCAGGCCCAGGTTCATTGGTCTGTTGCAATCTCAGTATATTATTGAGTGTTGTGTGTGTGTGTGTCTGTGTGTGTGTCTGTGTGTGTGTCAGAAGGAAATTGGGGGTGATTTGTGCTGGGCCAGCTAAGCCCAGAATCTCTGAACATTCTAACAATGGGCTTTAGGCATAATTTAAAAAAGTTTAGATCCTGTGATTGATCTGGGGCTGTTGGCTATAGCCCTACATGCCCAGGTCTAACGACACCCCTGGTGAGATCTAATGACTGCACATTGCAGAAACATGCTGGCCTCAGCTATATTATTAGATGACATTTAAGGCCTTCTCTTAATGTTTTTTATAAGTTTCAAGTTTTATTGTCATGTACTCATAAATAGGTATTTATCACTAAATGAAATTTCTTGCACTCAAGTGGAACCTCATTTTAATTAATGAATTATATACAAGTAGTGGCTTGAGGATAAAAACAGAGCTGAGTCTTGTGGTACAGGTTCAAATACTATTGTAACTTCTGCCAAATGGTAAGAAGGAAAACACAGTACACTTAACCACCCTTACTGCAATGTTAGTTTTCCGTTTGTTTTCATGGCAAGGGTGATGTACAAGCTTGTCTCTATAGTTGTCTAGTTTTTAACTTGTATATGTTAACGTGTTTTAGACTATGCGTTTACAGACATGACAACAGAACACATTTTCAAAACAATTTCACCAAGAGGTCATTTATCTAAGGGGATAATTTAAGTATTAAGTAAAGTATTATGTGGACCGTCCATGACTCAAAGGGTCACAAAGGGTATCGTTTCCATGCACACACACATAGGCCTAGTTATTGGTGAGATAGTATCTCTCCCTCCAACACTGACAGGGAGCCTACAGAATGAATAAGGAAACTGACAATTGATACTCTTAAACCTGCGGGGCTTGCTGGACTTGATGCCCTGGCCTTACTTCTTGTCCCTGATGCCTCTGAACATTCACCTCCAAATCTAGCTGTTGAAAATCTAGGCTAGTGCTGAAAATACTGTTAAAAAAAGTGGTGATCACAGCAACATGGTGGCTGGGTATTACAAAGCACAGTGGGCATGCAAGTGCCTGGGCATTTGTCTCTCTGCTGTTCAAAATAACACACTGAAGACATGTGGAGTTTTTTTTAAAGTTATGCATGTGCTGCTGAGGGGTAGTTCCAAATGCAAGTTAACTCGATGCAAGTGGTAAACTTCCTAAAAGATGAGTGCCTTGGCGGTTTTGTTTTTCCAGGAGAATAAACCATAAGACCCTTCTATTGGGAGGATTATTGTGTAGAATATTAGGTAGTTTATACGTGAATACATAATTTCTTAGATTAGTACGCTTTTCCCAAACAACAATCAAACGCACAACAAGGCCTTCGGGGGAATCGCCGGCGTGAGCACAGAGGACTGGACAGCGTATCCCAAAAGAAAATCTCTTATTGGGCGTCAGTTAAGAATTGCCAGCTCACCTCCTCCGGGAAAAGATAAACGCGTCTGACCAGTTTCGCATTCCGTAAGCATATGTGCTGTCTCGGTCAAGTGAAAATTACTTGGTTTTGATCTTGAGAAATAAGACTGAACGGCATAAAAATGGTAGGGACGAGTGTATCAGTATTTTACGTAGCCTATTCCCCGTAGCCAGTTGGACAATCGAGCAAGCAAGCTGCGGTTCACAGCCTACTAAGCAAGAGCTGAAATTAAATGAAAAAGCAGGATGTATGGCCAGCCTTCAAGTAGTTAGTATACTGTTTCACAGGTTTCAAGAAATAGGGTCCTACATCAGGCTACGAAATAGCCAATTAGGATACGTTCAGGCCAGCCTAGAGTTCTCAACATCTACCTTGACACCTGAGATTCGTGAGATGCTAAACGGTGATAGCTAATTTCTTTACCTGCAAAACGTAGCTGTTTACTTTGACAAAAGAGTAAACCACCGCGGTATTCCTTGTTGAGGAATTAAACTACTCAGTTGCATAGCCAAAGACAAAACTAGCTCATGTGATTATACTTCATTGAATTAATTTCAGAACGTTTCACGGCGATACTGGCGTAGATATAGCCTATTGCCAAGTCTAGGACAAGGATGAGCTAAGCTACCGCAGCCTTGCACGGCCACCACCAATGAAACAGTTTAAAAATACAGCCACAACTGGAGCGAAATTAAGCTAACACGATGTCGTTTAACACCATACCTGCTGTCTTTCAAAGTGCTCTCTTTCCGCACCCAAATGAGTTTCCGTCCGTTTGCTCTTCACCCGCGACGGCACCTGTCGTATGGAATTCATCTCCGTAAGCTAGTTTGGAACCTGGCCTAGGAAGTTCACGGAAAATGGGGGTTCCTTGCAATGTTATATCGTTGTATCGAATATCCCTGACTGTAAAATCCACTCCTCAAAAACAAAGGTAGGTCATAAAATAAAAAATAAGCAGCGCTTGAAATTCTTGTTAAAACAGGGCAATCGCATATGACGGACGACTTGTAAATCCAAATGCAGAAACGGTATGCCTTTTAATCCAATTGTGGGAGCCCCACCACTCCACCAACACATCAGAAGGTTGACTGCACGTCCGCGAGGGCAACACAGAGAACCCCTTGCATATCCATGGTCCGACTGTCCTCGCTTTCACTCGAGCCGCTGGAGAGAACACACTCGCGCTTGGCAACGGGAGGAGAGATCAAACGTCACCACTGTTGTATTTCGCTACGTCATGTGGGATGTGCAGTGTCATGGCCCTGGACAGTTGTAGTTTTGGAATGCACGTAAATCGGTTTTTTTTTAGGAAACTAACTGGTAGGCTGTCAAACTACAAGCCATGAAATAAGTTTCAATAGTATGTAGCCGTTGTGAAAGGTACCAGAGGTTTTCTTATTTAGAGATTGAAAGAACAACCTCAGTGTTAACACTGCCCAACATATCCAGGTCTATTCATGTATCTTTAACAACCATCCACTTTCTAACAAGTCCCATATCCATAAACCGACACAGACGTTTCATTTTTTAAATTACACTTCTTTGGTTGTATAGCTTTGTGTCATATATATTCAGTACCATAGGTTGCAGCAGTCTTGAAGTAAACACTGTAGCCTATTGTTCTGCCAATGTCTATTTATGGACAGGGCTTATGTTTTTTTATGGAGATTAAATCCGGCAGTGGACACATCAGAGTGAGACAGAGATTAAAAACAGATCCAGACTGAGTTGGGATTACCCAAGAGGCTGTGCCATGCTATTGGCTATTCTGCCCTCTTGGAGGGAAAACAAGAACAAAAGCAAAATTATCTCATAACCCCCACCAGTGTTCAGACATATGCAAAGAAAAAGAAAAAACTCACAAGCAGATTATATATAAAGACAAAAAACAAGTAGGTCTACATTTTATACTGCCTGATGAGGATATGAAAGCTGAATGTGCAATAGAGAAAGAGTGTGATCATGTGTGCATGTATGGGTCTAGTTTGATAAGAATTAAAAGGATACCATTCTCTCCAAATATTGTTGTGTATGTCATGATGTAATTTCTAGAGGAGGTAAAACTAACAGTCCAGAGGAAAACATGACTTCTTACAACAGTCTCATCTTTGTCTCTCAGAAGTAAATAAGATATTTTTTCTGATCTGTTTCTCCTAAACCCAACTTGAGGAAAAACGTAAAGCAGTAATAGTATCAGATCCTTTTAATATCTTAAATTGAAGGAAGATCAGACATATCAGGCTTCATTGCTGGAATTTAATTTAAAAAGGCTGAATTCTGTATTGTTGAAAAGATACAATTCAGCCTAAGACATTATTTGTGCAAAGTCAAGCTTTTTCTAAAGCAATATTTTCTCTGGGACATAACCAGCTCAGTGAAGCAAGCTGTACAATAACTGTCAGAGCAGGTCTAACAGCAGTTATCTTGGGGAGGAACATAAATGTCACATGGCGCACACACACACACACACACACACACACACACACACACCTGTTTCAAACTTGAGGAGGGACAAAGATGTCATGTGATTCATGATGCCAGGTGAAACAGGTTGGTTCACATGTTTTACAAATTTCTGGCTGCAACGGACTGAGATGGTATGGGGTGGCTCCTCACTGTCTAGCATGGTAGTGCTAAACATGCTAATGCTAAAAATGATTGTGTTACAATCATGGTCAGTGTTTGTTGGATAACTTAGACATATCATCGAGTAGCTCCAAAAGTTACAATTGTATTCCCATTGTTTGTTTCAGCCATTCACTAAATGGCTGGAAAGTTTATAAGTGAAATGTTCTGTTTAAGTGCATGTGGGATGCACCAAAGTGCTTTGGAAGGGGGAGACATAACTAATGACAAGAAATAAAAATGGTTGTTGTAATAAAAAACAAACAAGAAAATGTGCAGTTTTTGCCTAGGAAGCCTGTCAGACACAATTCAACAATAATGTATAATTTTGTAAGATAAAATCATCTGTTGTGACCTCCTTCTGCTTTTTCTGCCTTGCAGTTAGAGCTCAGGAAACCATTTAAGACTTCCTCTACCCACATCTGAGGCCTCTTTCCTGTGGTCACACTCATCAGGTTTCTTTTTAGATTATTCGCAGCCTCATTTACACATGTTGGTAGCAAGGATGGAAATTGTCACCAGCCACCAGCCAAATGGTGGCAAAATATATATGAGTGGCTGTTAGATTTCAGTCACAGAACAATGATTTACTGTTGATACTGTGGCTGATGAGTTTTACCATCTATTTGTCAGTGGCTGGTAGCCACTGTCATTTAGCCTTATTCTACTACCTGATTAAGTCAGGTATCTCATTATAAGGGGTTCACCACTTGCTCCGGTAGCTGTCGCACCAAGGCTTGGAAGTGACTACACTGGCTTTTTGGAATACTTCCCTGAGCAACAAATACCTAACAATGGTACAGACAGATTAATTTAGGTCAATTTATATCTCATGTTCTCATGTTTTTTATGCCATCTTGAGTACAGATTAAAAGGGAAGGGTGTGTAGACACTAAGCAGCCACATGTCCTGCATTACGGCTATGGTGACATAATTGATGATATCTCAAGAACAAGCAAAGATGGGAGGTGCCACATGTTGCTTCATGAACGTTAGACATGCTCAAATTCTCAAATAGTAATGCTGTTCTGAATCTGAGGCAATTAAAGCAAGACACTAGGTTGTTGTTCTTGGAGCATTTTAAAAATGGTGGGGATCAATATTAAAGCTTATAGGTAAGATTGCAACAGAATTTGTGGGCTGTAAATCAAGTTTTATAAGTGGAAATTCGAAGTGTACGCTTCTTTTCATTGAAATCAGTATATTGGTTTAACATGTTTCTTTTATCTCTGGTGACCTGTCAGTCATTTTATGACCATTTACCATAAATCTCATAAATAAAGCACGTTTAAAACTGGAATAATAGTCCCTCTTCAATTCAAATCTCATAGTGATGTGGAGATTATAAGATGGAGACTACCAGATGTCACAAGCCTATTACCGAAGGAGCTGTAAAGACACACAGACACCTGAAGTATGCTGAACGATTGTTTGTGACAGTTCAGTTTAGGTTTTTTTTATAGATAAACTGAAAAATCACTAACTCTTGACCCAGCTATTAGCCTGCCTGAGTTTTTGAACATTCTATAATGAGTTCTACTATGCAAGATTCCAACATTTATTATATTCTATTGAGTCTAACATTCTTTTGAACTTTCATCGCCCCAACATTCCCCTCACACCAACATGGTGTGGTTTAACGTCACTATTGAACTAACAATTGTCATGCTTGATGAAATAGTGTTAGTTAAAGCAACATTAAAAGTTATGTAGCCCAATTTTATTTAAGTTGGTTTTAAGCAGCACCTTTGACAGTGTACCAAATGCCTAAATGGAAACGTACACCAGAGATTTATCTCTAACTCAAGTGAAAGTTATAGGCCTAAGAGATATGAAATGGAATCCTCTTATTTCAAAGGCAGATCTGTAAGCATTTTCACAAGCTATTTAAAGCATTCTGAGTAATTTTCCGACTCTACTTGTGTTTGGGACACATGGATGTCATACTTACACAACAAGACTTTCCTGTTTCTCCACCATTGAGCCAACACAGGTGTGTCTCGATGCTAAGATCAGGTATACAAATGTGGACTTCAAGGACCATTGTCTTATTTTTAGTGTGTCTGTTTCTGTGTGTGTGTGTTGTGAGTGCATGCATGAGTGTGGCCCAGTGTGTGTGTTTGTGTGTGTGTGTGTGTGTGTGTGTGTGTGTGTGTGTGTGTGTGTGTGTGTGTGTGTGTGTGTGTGTGTGTGTGTGTGTGTGTGTTTGTCTGTGTCTACATACACAAAGGGATGGCAATCAGAGGCCTAACAGGATCTTTCACATTCCTGTACTGCCCATGTGATAGCACCTTATAAACTGCACTGAAGGTTTGACTCACAAAGATGCATGCACACACACACACACACACACAAAACAGACACACATTGATTAGATGACCTGTGCTAGCCGCACCTTTTAAACTGCGCACAAGGTTCGACTCACAGAGATACACACACACACACAACACAGCCACAGACACACAAAACACAGCCATACACACACACACACACACACACACACACATACATACACACACGCGCACACACACACACACTAATTTGCTAATTTGGCCCCGCTACCATGTATTGGTTTTACCTGTGTTCATCTATCTGCCAGAAGAGTTTTGCTCATTAGCATCAAATGGTTTTCTGAATTGTTGGAACAATTTAATCCTGGCTTCGATCAGGATTGAATGCTACCATTATCTGAACTAGCTGATTTTTATCAATCATCAGACAAGTAGATCAGCTAATTAGTGAAATCACCCATGTTAAGTAGTTGGAGCAAATATGGCTTTTGACTCTCTGAGGCTGGATTGCCTCTGCAACTGAAGAGTGAGAAGAGCTCTTTGAAACACTATTATGCTTGCATGCAGAATGTCTCTACATGTCCTATAGGCAAACACAGAGATGGACAAACATTAAGTAAAAGAAAGTAAAAGTCCTGCCATTTACTTTCTGAACCTGGGACGTCTGCCTCTGCCTACAATGCTGAAAAAAATACTGGAATGAGAAGAGGCTGAAGAGTTGAGATGTTAGTTCCATGCCTCATTTCGTTTGGCTACTAAATGGAGTTGTACACATTAACCCAGTTCCACATAATTTTAATTTATGATTTTGTTGAACTTTCGACACTGACATCCATGTTTTATTAACGGTATCTAATCCATATCAAATGTGAATGTCTCCTCCCACTGGTCATTAGGATGAACTGAAGTAGGCCTACACAACTTCAAAGGTATTATGTTTTATAAGGTTTTATAACTAAAGGTTTTATGCGTTTGTTAAAAAAGCAAAAATGACACAAGTCTAAACAGCGTTGTGGAATTTTAACCGTGTATCAAGGTTTTGATCTAAGCCTGTCATGGGTTGTAAAAATGATCACCAGTCTTCAAAAATTGGCTCCTCCTTTGAAATCGTATCCTAGCAACGGGACGCTTTGCTCTTTGGGCTAACAGAGGTACAAGGTAAGTCTAAGCAGTTGTAGAGTAACAGTGTTTATATGGCTGATGGTCTGGAGTTTTAAAATAACGACGTAATTTGCCAGTAATAAAGCAAAATGTTGCGCAAACTTTGTTGATAGGCCATTTCTTATAAAGCGTGTGGTTATATTTGACAAAAGCCAGATAGCTATGGCTAGTCAACGTTAGACCTTATTCCGCATAGGGCATGACAATGATGAAATAAGAAATGTATGATAATGTGTAAAAGCATAGCCTATTGAACATTGCCGAATGAATACTTGTGCATATTGTCTTTATTTAGCAATACCGTTACTGTCATCACTGTTACAGAACGCCAAATTGACAGCAGTGGTGACTCAAAAAAAGTAATTTCTAGATAGCTGGGCGGATTGAAAATATCATCCTTCAAACTGTACTTTGCAGCTGCTCCATCGTCCAGTCGTTACGTGATGTCCGATATTAGTGACGGTCCTGAAGCCTTCTCGGACGCTTCTGAAGCTATTTCGGAGGACCAGCAGTCAAAACATGCCCAAGTCGAACTTGATGTCGACAATGCATCGCAGCCCGGTGATGCTGGCCAACCATTTAGAAGTGTGTCACAGGAGCTGGACTCTCATGTCTCCACAGCATCCTCCATTATCGTGCCCGGTCAGCAGAAAACAACCAGAACCAACCCACTGGTAAGGTTGCAACATTTGTCACTCTGTTGCAGAGAGGCGTCAATGCTAGTTTCAAAAAGTAAAAAAAGTTAAAAACCAACCCTGCCACATATCCCTTCTGCTGTCCACTAAACAACATTCACCAATTACCCGATATACCAATCTGATAACCAGTGCACTCATTGGGATCAGCTGGTTCATAAAATAGCTGGATCATTTATGTGGCATGCAGGATTTTTACTTTCTGAGCTACTGATACCCCTGCTCTGTTGCAAAGTGTAATGAATTTTATGAGAAATAATACAATTATCAGATTGTAGTATTAAGTCATGTACAATATTCAGCAAGCAGCACATTCATCCAACACACTACGTTTTCCGTCCTTAGCCCTTTGTAACGCCATCAGGTAAATCGTATAATACAGGTGTAAGGACTGAAACACAGTGAATGAATGAAACCTTTGAAACTTTTATTGCTCTGAAGTGAATTTGTATTGCACCCAGGAAGCCACAACACAACATAGATTAGCCTGCAATAAATAGTGATAGGACAAAACATTACAACATTAAATCATAAATAGGCCTATAAAAATGAACACCAAAATCAAAATGTAAATGGTCGAGTGCTTAATTTAAAGTGACTGTGTGTCTGTAGTGACTGTGTTAAGTAAATAAATTGCTTGCAGAAAGGATAGTGAGTGGAAGTTTATACTAGCCTACAATGCACTACAAACCGTTCAGTCACCTCCAACACACCACTTCATAATGAGGTGTGCAATAGTTTTAATCTCTTAGACTTAAATGGTAAAATGATCAACATCATCCAGTAAAAACACGAGCTGACAGATTTATTTATTGTTTTTGTCATGGTTGTAGAGTCTGGATTGGGCCTTTGGCATGAACAGCAGTTTGCCAGTGTTCTGCTTACAGGACGATGAGCGACTGGTCATTCTGTACGTGTGTGCACATGTCGCTGTGATGTATGACCACACAGCAAACACACAGCACCTGCTTCAGGTAAGACCACAAACACACAGCACCTACTTCAGACCACAATGTCATCACTATTATGTCCTGCAGTCGATGCAGGGGAGCATTGTCAGTTTTAGGTTCATTGCTCTGTACATATATACAATGTTATTTAGGGTCAGGTGTGTGTGTGTGTGTGTGTGTGTGTGTGTGTGTGTGTGTGTGTGTGTGTGTGTGTGAGTGTGTGTGTGTGTTGGATGGGGTGGTGATGGGTGTCTGGTCATTCTGTAATGTATGTGTGTGTACACATGTTGCTGTGCAGTCAGTGAAGGTAAGAAACAAATGCATGATAATTGCTACTCCATTTGTTCCTCACATAGGAACTTTTTTTTTGATATACCATATTTTCAAAAGTGCTTTATAAATGAACATGACTTGACTTATACTGAAAACTGGCATTTAAACCGGGGCATTTATGGGCTATAGCCCCAGATGTTGTCATAATTAATAGCCCTGCATCGTAGGGTGTAAAACATTTTTATAACTCAAGAAACCGAAGAATTATTGCTTAAAAATAGCAAATACAATTCCAATGTCAATCACAGGGTCTGTTGTAATTTCATTATAATGTATTATTGAGGGTTGGGTTATGTGTGTGTGTGTGTGTGTGTGTGTGTGTGTGTGTGTGTGTGTGTGTCCCTGCCAGGTGGTGGTGCTGTTGCAGGGTGCTTTGAGACTGTCTAGCTAAGCTCAGAACATCTCAGCATTTTACCAACACCTTCACATAATGACCTTTTAACTTAAGTACATGAAGAACAGCTTGATGGCATTTTGTTGCTGTACAGTAAAGTAACACGTTTTGTTGCTCTTAGATCAGTGGTACATGGTGCATGCTAACACTGTATCTTGTGTGTGTGTGTGTGTGTGTGTGTGTGTTCCCCTTAGGGCCACTGCAGTCCCATCTCCTGCATATGTGTGAGTGAGGACCGGCGCTGGCTGGTCACTGCTGATAAGGGGCAGGACAGTCTGGTCATTGTCTGGGACATGTACACTGGGTGAGTGCAGCAGGGGTAAGAGCATCATTTCCACTGCGTCACATGTTACTACATTACAGCCACTACATTACACTATGTTACATTACATTACATTACGTTACATTATATAACATTACAGCCACTGTATTACATAACATGACATTACAGCCACTGCATTACATAACATGACATTACAGCCACTGCATTACATTGCATTACATTACAGCCACTGCATCACATGTTACATGACATGACATGACAGCCGTTACATAATATCACAGTCACATTGTAATACATTACATTACAGCCACTGCATTATATTATACTTCATAACTACATTACAGCCTGCGAATGCAAACTACAGACACACTTAAGTAGGCTTGTCATAGACCTTCACAGCAGCACATAGACATTCCTGCTCAGTAGTCCTAAGCAAACTTGGGATACATTGCTGTGTGTGTGTGTGTGTGTGTGTGTGTGTGTGTGTGTGTGTGTGTGTGTGTGTGTGTGCGTGTGTGTGTGTGTGTGTGTGTGTGTGTGGATTCATGTTTATGTCCATGTGTGTGTGTGCATGTGTGTTGCTGTGTATACATGTGTGTGTCTGCTATGACCACACGCTGTGGTTTGTGTCAATGGATGTGTCAATCTGCTCTTCACAGCATTCCTGTACGGACGTTGTTCGACTGTCATCCTGAGGGGGGCACCGTTGCGCTCACCTTTTCTCATGACTCCAAGCATCTGCTGTCAGTTGGCACTGGGGAAGTGCAGGTAGGATAGTGAATGATGGTGCGTGCCACATGTCAAGGTTGTTTTTATTATAAGGGAAGCCCTCCAATGAGTTTTGTTCCCTGCATGTAATTCACCCCTGAAGTGAACACACGTGACACACAGGTGAGCAGCGAGAGCAGTGGGCAGCCAACCACGTGTGGAGCAGTGGGGCTCAGGTTACATTACATTACATTACATTGCATTGCATTTAGCCGACACTCTTATGCAAAGCTACTTGAAGTGAATTGTGTACACGGACAGTCCTCCTGGAGCAACGTGGAGTGGGCTACCTTAGTCAAGAGCACATCAGTTATTAGGGAGGGTGGAGGGGAAAAGAAACCAATAACCCTCTAAGCTGTGGGTCCAACTCCTTACCCTCTAGTCCATGACGGCAATGATATAATGGTCCAGTGGTATAGTCTGATTGACCATTGACAAAGTATAGGACAGTGCTTGTAAGTGGAGGTTTGCTTTGTTCGAATGGGAAGTGCTCCAGTAAAAGAAATATCTCGAGATGTTTTTTTGAAGGTAGAAAGGGATAGCGCTACTCAAGCACCAGACAGCATATAGAGCTGTCTAGCAGTTTTTTGAGACCAGCCAGCCCTGTGTTGGAGCTGGTTCCTGCACCAGTTACAGTGGGAACCGAGGACCTTGCTTGCCGTTATGCTAGCCGTGACACATCGCCAACAGAGGGCCTTGCTTCGTCACCAAAAAAAAAAAAAACATGGTACCAGCACGGTTCCCTGTTGGTCTGAAAACACCTTCTAATAGACTTTTTGTGTTCTTATCAGCAGCGTATGTGTATCTGGGACTGGACCAGCGAATCAGAGAGCCCTTTGTGCATGACAGAACTGCCAGATGAGTTTGGCACTCAGGTATGATAAAGTGTTGTTTTCCATGTTTTATTTATTCATCATTTTTCTATTATAACATGAGAAATTAATTAGTAATTAATAAATTAAGAATGTTAGGTGTCTTTAAAAAGTTGTGTCATTGCTTTAGTTGAAATAAGAAACATTTTGAATAATGTCACAATTCAATCAATTTTAGGGTTGCCCTATATTAGAAAATGATTTCACGATTATGGTTATATGAGTTGCGATAAATAAACAAATGCATATGAATATGCTATGAGCGAGGGTATTAAGGGCTGTGGGGCTTCAAATCAAATTTGGCAAATAGTTTAGCATGTGGAGTATGAAAGCATAACTTATAGAACTGTACCATTTTTTTTACATTTAAGCTATGTTTTGCAATTTGTTTATCACAACATTGTATCTTGCAATATTGTGATATTTTCAATATATTGTGCAGCTCTAATGAATATTGTCAGCGTTGAACTAATTTGTTGTCTAATTTTTCGGTGACTCTCCTTTTTTATGCACAGAGGCATATTCTATTCAACCCCAATGACAATACTCAACTACTCAGCACCAGTGAAAGCAGGGTGTTGTTTTACCAAATGGCAAGTTCAGTTTCTCTATACCGCCCCACTTCGCCCACCTCTGTCTGTGTGTCTCTCTTCATCTGTCTGTCTGTCTCACTCTGTCTGTCTGTCTGTCTGTCTGTCTCTCTCTCTCATTTAAAAAAGGCTGAGTAAACTATGCACATTTTTAACATTAGCAATCACAAAAAGGCGAGTCATTTTTTAATCATTTAAAGAGGTGTGTAAATGACATTTACGCACATTTACCTTCCACTACTCAGCTGTGTGTAATTAGTGTGTGTGTTTGACTTCCAACATTTTTTTTTATGTCTGTCATATCTAGGAGGGGACAGCCCTGGAGTACTCAGCCCCTGAGATCTCAGACAAGGTCAGCATTCCTCCTGCACGTTTGTCCTAGAGAGACATATTAAACAAACATAAACGGACATAAACATAAACAAGGAGCATAAACATCGCAACATCTGCTACATGTGTAACGCTCCATCTTGTTAGTGTACTCTCAACCTCATCCCATCGTAATATCTAATATTTCTTTATTATAACAGAAGTAATGTTATCTATTTATATTACTTTTTTGTTGTAGGAAATTATTAGCTTTGGCCTCACACAGTTATGTGTTTGTGAGACTAGGGGTTAAAAAGTTCTTGTCTGTCTTTTGTACTGTACTGTACTGTACTGAGTTAGTCTTATGTGTGTGTGTGTATTTGTGCTGTATGCTTTCATGTGTCAGTGGGGAAAAGATGAATTTGCACGAGTGGGCAATAAAGGTTTCTATCTATTCATGCACGCATCTTCTCTGGTACTCTCCTCTTTTCTCCTCACTGCTCTTTCCCTCTCTTCTTCTCTCCTCATCACTCCTCACCTCTGCTCTCCTTTCTCTGTTCCTACTCTCTCACCTTCCCCTCTTCTTCTCTTCACCATCTTCCCTTCAACTTATCTCCCATATACTCTTCATTTCCCATATTCTCTCTCTTCATCATCTTGTGTCTCTCCTGCTTTTTTTTCCTCCCTTGTCTTCTCCTCCCCTTTCCTCTCTTCTCTCCTCCGCTCTCCTTTCCTGTCCTCTGCCCTCCCCTTTCCTTCCCTCTCCTGCCCTCTTTTCTCTTCTCCTCCCCTCTTATTCTCTCTCCTTTCATCTCTCCTACGCCTCACCCCTCCTGTTTTCTCTGTCAGACCTTTAATAAGGCGGTGGGTGCGTTCAGTCACTCGGTGTTCCACAGCGGAGGTACCCAGGCCTTCAGTGCTACATCGCTGGGCAACGTGTTAATTTGGGCACCAAAGCCGGATGAAACAGAAGGCTACGCTCCACTCAAACTCGTACCGCTCCAGGACTACGCCATCACGGTGCTCACGCAAATGGACAGGTGCATAATATGCCTCAACACAAACATCAAGTCAAATCAATTTATTTATATAGGACAATTAGTGAAAAACAGTCTTAAATATCTTTTTGACTTATTGTCATGTCATGTCAGGTTATGTTATATAGTGTGTATAGTATGTGAAAGCTATTTAGCGAAGTTTAGATCATATATATCAGTTATGACATGGGGTAGGGAGGTCGAGCAGAGCAGAGTGGAGCCAATAATTATGCAGCCATGTTGGTGTCATGCCTCACTGGAAGTCCCAATCTTTTTGACTTCTGATCATTTTCTCCTTGAACCCCCTGTTACGACCCAGGTTATGTATAAATATATATTTGATAAGAAGAAATAAAGCAAGGTAAAAACAAAGTTAAATGTGAGGATGAGCACCCACACACAACCAAACCACAAGAAAATGGGAGTTTGGTGAGAGTTTGGAGAGACAAAGAGACAAAGGCTTTTATATTACACTTTCACAGGTGTGCTTAATCATGTGATTGAGTCCCAATCACCACCCGAAGGCTGTTGCACTGCCAAAGTAAGGTCATTGGGGGTGCAGAGGGATGTGACACCTCTTAGGAAAAAAAGAATAGCCTCATTCAAGTTACAAACCCATTTATCTCTGTCTGTCTGCATACATCAACAAGAACTGCTGGTCACAGCAGGGGTAGGCATTAAAAATGCGAAAGGGAAGTCAAACACAAATCCTCTTCCTGTAACAGCGTGACTGAGCTTGCACCTTTCTGATCTCTATAGCAGATGACATAGATGACATGTGTTGTGTGTGGGGGACAGGGAGGGGGTGAGGGGTGGTAGTGGGGTGCACTGAGAGTTCAGTGAGGGAGTGTCGCACAACACACCTGCACAGAGGTGAGTGAACTTCAAACCAACCAGGGCAAAGTTGTGTCGCCACTGAGGTGTTAGCTAGCTCCTTGCAGTTTTGTGGAAGCAACAGAAGCAACTGTTTTTTTAAGATTTGTCTACAAACGTCTTGCTCCCATGAGTTCATGTGACACTGTCACATTTTCGTGACATTCTCACACATTTCGGGCAAGACCGACCCAAATTCTAACCATTATACAACACTTTCAGCCCAGAATGCATCCCTGCAAACGGCTGCAAACGTTGCTATCAAGTTGAATAAGCCTTTTGGTGTAGGACTATCTTAAAATCTTGAGTTGAGTTGGAGTTTGTGTATGTGTATGTGTATGTGTTTGTGTTTGTGTGTGTGTGTGTGTGTGTGTGTGTGTGTGTGTGTGTGTGTGTGTGTGCTTGTGTGTGTGTCCTGCAGCTACATAGTGACAGGTGACAGCAGAGGCCATGTGAAGTTCTATGACAGCAGACTGAGACTGGTCAGCCATTACAGTGACCTGAACCTGGACTGCATCAGCTCCCTCTCCTTCGGGACCAAACAGCCAAGGGGACCCCTGGGACACCCCCAGGACTGCACACTCGAAGCCAAGCCCTTCCTCATTCGGTAAGGAAGTCAATAAGATCTGATTTCTTAATGAGAGACAAAGATTACACTGTTGTAAGAAGTCATATTTTCCTAACTAGCTATAGTTTCTGACTAGCTAAGTCAGAACAAATGTCTCTCTTACGTGTGTGTGTGTGTATATAGTTTATGCCTGCAAATGCATGTGTGTTTTTGCACATTTTTTATTATTGCCGCTTAGTGGCTTCAGCTGAATGAAATAGTTCATTGACAAAACAGATCTTTTAAGTGATGCAAAACATCTGTGAAATATCTCGTCCAAGCTTGTATTATTTGAAATTGCTGAAATTCTGTTACGGTAAGTCAACGGACTACTTGCAGTGTGATATGAAAGAAGCACAAATCTCGTTGCCAGTAACAGTGGTCAGTATATCTCACAGCGGTCATCATACTGAAATATTGGACCTCCAAACATTGAAGTGGCCCATTTAAAGTCAATCACACATTCATCAGTATTCTAAAGAGTTGCATAATAAAATATACAGGGTGGGGCAAAAATACCAGACACATTTTAAATGATGATAGCTTGGATTATAAAAATGAAACAAGGTACCAAATATTTTTGTTGCATAACTGAGAGACATTTTGATTATTTTAATTTGTTTATTTATGTTTAGTTGGATTACTTGATTAGTTTGATTCATTTATTACTATTAAGTTTATTATTATTATAATTATGGAGCCCTTGTGTCCCTCTGGTGCTCCCGTAGGAACCTGGTGGTCTCCACAGACACGGCGGTGGTGGTGCACGTGACCTCCCAGGGAGGGCGGGTCCAGACGCTGCTGAAGGAGCATGCTGATTCGCTGCAGGCCATTGCCTGTCACCCGCGTCATCCCGCCGTCGCCATGGGCAGCAACAGTGGCATCCTGAAGGTACACTTTGACTTTTAAAGCTTTAAAAGCTGTACTGTGTAAAAGTTTTCTTCTATCTAGTGGTAAGGTATAAACTTACCAACAACAACAAATGCAAAAGCTGTATTTTACCTACACTGTAAAACCGGATTGTCAATACAACTCAAAACTTTTGATGTAACTGATTACGTCAATAGTTTTGAGTACATTAACTATATATTTTAATTAAAGTGAACTTTAAAAGTTTAAGTACAAAATTCATGTACTTAAACTTTTAAATTAACTTTAATTAAAATATATAGTTAATGTACTCAAAATTATTGACGTAATCAGTTACATAAAAAGTTTTGAGTTGTATTAACTTATCCGGGTTTACAGTGTAATGTTGTACTAATGTTTGTTGTTGTGGTCCAGTGCTTGCTGTGTGATATAAATGATAGTAAGCCTTCTTTGACTTTGACTTTAAAGATGACTTTAAACAAGACTTTGACTTCAAAACCTTTGACTTTGACTTTAAAGATGACTTTAAAGAAGACTTTGACTTTAAAACCTTTGACTTTGACTTTAAAGGTGTGGGACTACGAGCAGAAGCAGCTGGTGTGCAGTCGACTCTTCCAGAAAGATCCGCGCATCCAGTGCCTGGCCTACGATCCACATGGTCAGTAGCGAGGATGTGTAGACAAAAACAAGACACACGCACACACACACACACACACACACACACACACACACACACACACACACACACACACACTTGCCCGTAGCTGGTACAAGCACCCGATTGTTTCAGCCAGTGTAGGCTTCCTGCTGGAGTTTCACCTTCTAAAGCATCACTCCAAATCCAAAACCTTCAAAACTGCTACTGCAATCAAATTCAAAATGCTATACAGCTTCGATTCCCCTCTGGAGGCGAGAGCAAAACACAAAATGAAAACATAAACAGAATTTGCGGTCTGTCAATTATTATGTGGCTGTACTATTGCTGTCAGTAAAATCAATATTTGAATGTAACATTCAGACAATCAACATTTAAGTTTTATGATTTTAAATGTATGATAATTTATGATAACTTGCCATAAATTTCATTATTACATATAGCACCTTTTAAAATGTGTAAAAGACGCCCATGGAAAATATGTGTGTGTGTGTGTGTGTGTGTGTGTGTGTGTGTGTGTGTGTGTGTTTGTGTGTATGTGTGTGTGTGTGTGTGTGTGTGTGTGTGCTCTGGACAGGTGGGCACCTGGCGGTGGGGTTTGCTGGCGGAGGCGTGTGTGTGTTAGATGCTTGCTCCCTTCACTCTGAGGAGATGGACAGCTTCCCCTACTGCTCTGACTCCATCACACACATGGCCTTCTCTCACGACTCCACTTACCTGGCCACGGCGGTAAGCGTGCCAGCCAACATCTCTCACACTTTGTTGACCTGCTCACTGTGTGTGTGTGTGTGTGTACTATGTGTGTGTGTGTGTGTGTGTGTGTGTGTGTGTGTGTGTGTGTGTGTGTGTGTGTGTGTGTGTGTGTGTGTGTGTGTGTGTCTACCAGGGTGTGTGTGTGTGCCACTGCAGTAAGCGGAGCTAAAAGATCTCATGCATGATGCCTGAGCTCAGGCATGGGACAGTGGACTACATGTAACATTTGCTAGTAGATAATAACTTTGAATTGTTTTGATAATTTTAGGCATACAGTTGTTTCTTTTTTTATCCTCTGTGTGTACCTACATTGCTCATATTATGTTCACATGCTCACTATTGTGTGTGTGTGTGTGTGTGTGTGTGTGTGTGTGTGTGTGTGTGTGTGTGTGTGTGTTGTGACTTGGCCTGCCTAACTCATATTATGTTCACATGCTCACTGTTGGGTGTGTGTGTGTGTATGTATGTGCATACTTGTGTGTGTGTGTGTATGTGTGTGTGCATCTATGTGTATGTGTATGTGTATGCATGCTTGGTTGTGTTTGTGTGTGTGTGTGTGTGTGTGTGTGTGTGTGTGTGTGTGTGTGCGCTTGCATGTATGTGTGTATGTATGTGCATACTTGCATGTGTGTACGTGTGTGTGTGTGTGTGTGCGTGTGTGTGTCTGTGTGTGGGAACCTCCCAGGATGAGGGCAGGGCAGTGACGCTGTTCCGGCTGTGCTCGGAGGGGAAGGGCCCTCAGCGCTGGTGCTACCAGGGCCGCCACCACTCCCACTACATGCCCATCCAGGAGCTGCTCTTCGGGGAGCAGCTGGACACGGGCCTGCCCAGACTCCTCTCCCTCGGACAGGACCGCAGACTCGTAAGCACACACACACACACACATGCACACGCACACACAAAAACACACATGTGCATGCACGTGCACACACACACTTATGCACATACACACACACACACACACACACACACACACACTTATGCACAGACACACTCTGTACACACACACATACACACTAACAGAAACACTGACATGCCCACATGCACTCAGACACACTGACAGACAGACACACACACACACACACACACACTATATACACAAACATACTACATACACAAACACTCATGCATACTAGGGATGCACTGATTGTGAAATTTAAGACTGAGGCCACTATTGATGTGTATAGTAGATAGAATAAATAAGTGTGTGTGTGTTTGTTTGTGTGTGTGTGTGTGTGTGTGTGTGTGTGTGTGTGTGTGTGTGTGTGTGTGTATTCAGGTGGAGTATGACCTGCAGGCCAGTGGTGGAGACAGGCTGGTGATCCTGAGTGCTGAGCGGATCGAGCAGAGCGGAGTGCCCATGTGCATGACCTGGTACCCGCCCCTGACCACCGAAAGCTTCCTGCTCACCACCTCGCACCTCTACAAGATGAAGCTCTACAACAGCACCACCAAAATGTGCAGGTTAGACAGCACACACATTCACAAACACAAACACACGCGCACTTAGGCATGCACGCACACACACATGTGCTCATGCACACACTTGCATGCACACACACACACACACACACACACACACAAACACACGTGCACTTATGTAAACACACACACACAAACAACACTCTATAGCCTACTGAACGTACGTTGTGAACAAAAAGTGAATATTATACATGAAGGTAATAGGCTGTCTTTTTGTTGCACAAAATTGTGCTAAAAAAAATTGTGTTACATTTGAGCTGGGGTGAAATTGCCTTCTCCTTACCTGGTAGTTGCCAGAAATGTTTTTTTCATCTACCAGCCACATTGGCTGCTAGGCCACAAAGTTAATTTTGCCCCCCGGTTTAAAGACACGAACATACGCTCAGATATAATACACTTATGTGTGATACAGGCACACTGGCAGTTCTTGTTCAACTGACACACTCCTGGTTGTGTAAGGCTAGGCATAAGACTATGGCTTTGTCCAAAATATTCACTCATTTACTCATTTACATAGTGCACTAGATAGGGTGTGAGTTACGTTGTTTCGTTCCCTACATAATGCGCTATAAAGAGTTAACGAGTGAACATCTCGCATCTGGCCCTTGTGTGTTTGCCCGCCACAGAAAGACCCTGCTGGGACCCTGCTTTGGGTCCCCCTTGAGGAAGATGATGTTACTGCCAAAAAACAGTGACGGAGACCCCAGTGCCCGATACATGGCCTACATCACCACAGATAAGGTCAGCATGGCTTCTTATCACTACAGACAAGTAATGCAACACACAGACCCACAAAAGCATGAGAGGAGACATTACATTACATTACATTACATTACACAGCATTTGGCAGACACTTTTATCCAAAGCGAATTTACAAAAAGGAGGACATAAGCTGACGGAGGTGTAAAGGGACACTGAGTAAGCAGGCAACCTTTATACATACAGGGAGGTGCATGGTTTTGAATAAGTTTCCCAGAGCAGGGAGACTACAGATATACATACTCCCATATGGGGACAGAGAAAGAGAGAGTTGGTTTAGTGATTGTTACGGTAGTTTTGTTAGGAAGGGAAGCAGTCTCAGAAGATAAGGGTTTTTGGAGACACAGCCATACTTATAGTAACTGTAGCATATTGATAATACAGTACAAGTGGTTAATGGCTAAATATGTGATGGATATTAATTACAGAGTTCAAATGGTTTTTATACTCAGTCAGTCTGCATATATACAGTAAGTCATAGTGACAGTCAGTTGGCATTTATATGGCATAGGTTAAAACATCCTGAAGTTGACTAAAGTATCTGGGAATGGGAAACACTGGGAAAACTACTCCAAATAAGAATTAATAGCGGTGATGATAAACCAATAACACGTGCATATTTACATGTTGGCACAAAGTAAAATATGATAAACACATTAAATGAAAAAAACTGATGAGAATGTGAACACATTGTGATAAAAGTAATACCAATAAGACAACCAACAACATTAAAAGTTGAAAGTGATTTTAGCCTAGATTTAAAACAACCAGTAGTTGAGGCTAATCTAATGGGGGTAGGCTAATTCCATAACTTGTCATATCAATATATTAGGTCTTTTTGTTGTTGTTGTTTTGTATTCTTCCTTTAATAAGAAGGTAGGTATAAGATTGCCTTTTTATTTGAGTTTTAAGAAAACACAAGATACTTGTGCACCTCGCAAGAGTACCTTTGGGAAAAGACATTTAAGCCTTTCTTGACTACAAACCTTATTCTAATCACATACTATTGTTTGGGAGAACCCTTAGCACTCTAGGTTTATTATTATTTTATTATTTCCTGAGTCCTGAGTCAGTTGTCCTATTGTTGGGTGTGTTTGCTAAGTCGCAGGGTCTAGTTGGTCTGCGAAAATTTCCAGGACACCTTATCAGTAGTGCACCTCAGTATAGTGCCTTTAGTCACTGTACACACTTCTTTGAGGTGGCCCCGCTTATCATTAATCCTTAGTATCACTATTGTCCTCTAAGAAGTCCTACTTTGCTAAAAGTTAATTGGATAATAGTCTGTACAATAAAGCCAATGCTAAAGATAATGCTACTCAGCATTTTAATACTGCTTGCTATCTAATACTATTTTACTTTTGACAAGTCTTTGCTTGCCCGTGTTCCACACACCACATAACATAACTCCAGGGAGCAGAGTTGTGAATTTAATCTCTGTATCCCAATAAAGCCAAAAAATGACTTGGGCAATTATGTTATGATGCTAACGATATGTGCACCATAGCAAACTGCGCCACGGCACACAACCAACGTATGCATGTGTAAGTATAATAGACATAATGCTGTTTGATTGATTACGTGTGCAGGTGGGGCTGCAGATCCTGCCTCTGGATGGGAACCCTCACCGCTGCGGTGCCCAGCTCTGCCACTCTACCGGTGTGGCCAGCATGGCCGTCTCCTACGAGGGACGCTACGCTTTCACCGCCGGGGGTGCCGACCGCACCGCTTTCTGCTGGGAGATCAGCCTCAGGTGGACGCTGGCATATAGCCGTTTTAATACAGTGCACGCACACACACACACACATTCACACACACACACACACACACACACACACACACACACACACACACATTCAGGTGCTAGCACCTTATAAACTGCACTGAAGGTTTGACTCACAAAGATGCACGCACACACACACACACACACACACACACACACACACACACACACACACACACACACACACACACACACATACAAACACACATATTTACATGTACACGTACGCCAGTGTAAAGTCAATGGGTGTGTTCGTAAATTCAATCTGATACTTTCAAAATGGAGTTACACTCTACAGTTCAAAAGGCCTGAGCATTTCATCTCTCTGTAAATTAACAGTTTTGACTTTGATTTTGTTTTTGAAAAAAAAAATAATGTTTTTTGAATTTGAGTGCCTGGTGGTAAAAAAGCATGGCAGCGTGTATGTCTATTATTACTGCTTACATCACACAGAGGATTTACTGAGTTTGTGTGTTTGTGTGTATGTGTGTGTGCATGTGCACAAATGTGTGCATGTTTATGTGTGTGCACACGTGTTTGTGTGTATGTGTGTGCATGTGCGCAAATGCGTGCATGTTTGTGTGTGTGCACACGTGTTTGTGTGCATGTTTCTGTTTGTGTGTGTGTGTACATGTGCGTGCATGTGTTTTTGTGTGTATGCACGGGCACACACGTGTGTGTGTGTGTGTGTGTGTGTGTGTGTGTGTGTGTGTGTGTGTGTGTGTGTGTGAATGCATACATGTAGTGCTCTGGAGGCAGCAGCGGCTTTGGGTGGTAAAGACCTGGAGCCCTTCTACAGCCTACTGGAGGGAGGGAGAGATGGAGACCTCTTCAGAGTGAGACACACACACACTCACTACTATCTCTCAAACGCATACTCGCTCTTCTCTCTCACACACAAACACAAATGCAGTGACTCCCTATATCATGGTTCATCTTTTACTATAATGCAGATGTTTTGCATCAATATATGGATGCCATGTCACATTGAATCGAAAGAAAAGTTTGTCAGAACAGCATTATAATTGTGGGTGTTGTGTGTTGTTTGTATGTGTGTGTCTGTGTGCATGTCTGTACATGTGTGTCTGTGTGCCTCTGTGTATGCATGTGTATGTGTACATGCATGTCTGTCTATGTGTATGTCTGTGCCTGTGGCTGTGTTTGTGTGTGTGGCTGTGCGTGTGTGTGTGGTTATGTTGTGTGTGTGTGTGTGTATGTGTGTGTGTGTGTGTGTGTGTGTGTGTGTGTGTGTGTGTGTGGTGACAGGAAATGGAGGATTACTTCTACTACAGCCAGCTGCGCAGTCAGGGCATAGACAGCATGGAGACCCGGCAGGTGTCCACACACATCCCCCTGGCAGAGGTGCCTTTCGTCATGAGGGCCCTTGGATTCTACCCCACCGAACAGGAGGTGTCTCTCTCTATCACACACGCGCACACATATATACACGCACGCACACTCACATACGCACACACACACACACACACACACACACACACACACACACACACACAAAATCGATGCATCTCAATGCGTATACACAGAAGTGCACACACCCACACACAGATGCATTCGCATGCGTACATTGTACACACACACACAGACATGCACAAACATAAAAGAGGCATGTTTTATGGTCATCACATTCAGCTAGTCAGAAACTTAAAGACAGGGCCTCCCCTGAGAAAAATATAGCTTTTTACAACAACAGCCTTATCTTTGTCTCTCATAAATACAATTTTATTGACTTCTCAACTACCCTTAGGAGAGGGTTTCGATCTCAACTTGAATTTATGTTTTGTCAAGCGACACTTGTCGCCTGGACTATAAATTTGCCTTCACTCGCCTTCTCCTTTTGTGTCTCTTTTCCACCATCCTTTTCCCTTCCGCCTGCCTCTCACCTCAACCCCGCCCACCCCCCACCCCCACCCCCACCTCCTGTCCTTCCCTCAGCTGGAGGACATGCAGAACGAGGTGAAGTTCAGTCGATACGCAGAGACGGGCCAGTACGTCACGCATGTGGACCTGCCCGAGTTCATCCGTCTGTTTGTGAACCACCGCCCAGCACAGGGCCTCAGGCTTCACGAGCTCCAGTGGGCCTTCAGTGTTCTGGGGGAGAGCGACGCAGGCACAGGGCACACACACATCGGCAGAGACCGACTCCTGGAGCTGCTACAAGCCAGAGGTGTGTAGTGTCTGTGTGTGTCTGTGTGTGTCTGTGTGCGTGCACACATGTTGAAAACAGAAGTACTGCACTGCACACCAAAGAATGCTTTTGTGGTGCTGGCTACTGGTGTAACTTTACAAACAAAATAAAGGCGCTGCACATTCTGGCTCCGTACACTGATTTTATTTTGCAAGTATGACGTTCAGACCTGTGCCCTTCAGAGTGTGTGTGTGTGTGTGTGTGTGTGTATGCGTGCATGTGTCAAACCTGCCAACATTTTAACCAACAATTCCAGAAGACTTCAGCAGCAGTAGTCAAACATATTGATTTGATTTTTAATAAAGAAGTCTAGAACAAAGCAAGATGGGGTCTTATGGGTATGGATTTGAAGGTCCCTTCCTGTATGAGGTATACTGCCTTCAAATCAACCCTTCGAAGCATGTAGAACCTTCAGTGAGCAGCTTTAAGTTTGGATTTGTGTAAGCAAGAATTGTGCAAGAGTTATAAAATGCTGTTGTGAAAGTGGTATTATTAAAAATGCCTACCCTCTCACAGGTGTGCTTTGTGCTGTTTCGCATTAAAGCTTTATGTGTGAATCGATGATCAAGTTTCCATGATTTTCCACAGATGTGTTTTGTGCTGTTTCACCTATATATTTGTACGTGTGCGTGTGTGTGTGTGTGTGTGTGTGTGTGTGTGTGTGTGTCTAGGAGAACACATGACAGAGGAAGAGCTGGCTGAATGTTTTAGCTCACTGCTAGGAGTCAGCCCTGAAGGAGGGAGGTCGGAGTCGGGCAACACCAACTGGCAAGGTATGGGCACACAGACAGAGTACACAGGGTGACATGATAATGAGTGTAAGATGCTTAAGGTCATGATCACATTACATTACACTACACTTAGCAGACACTTTTATTCAAATAATTGAAATAATTTCTTAGCTTAGATTGTCAGTGGTTGGGAGCTATAGGAAGACAGTGTTGCATATCTGACTCCATATTTTCTGTCTGTCGGGCTGTCTCTCTCGCCCGGTCTGTCTGTCTTCTACATTGTATCTGTTTTTTGTGTGTGTGTGTGTGTCTGTGTGTGTGTTGAGGGAGGGTATGTAGTTGATTGCGTTGGTTGGCCTATAATGTTACCGTGCATGACTTATCTTGATACCTTTTCATATTAGACTGACCCCCTCTCTCTGTCTGTACCTTTCTCTCTCTCTATAGACACAGATACACTCTTAGAGAAAGAGATCCCTGAAGAGATCACCTTTGAGACATTTGTGAAAGGCATCTTGGGATTTCCTCTTAGCATCCCTGAGGCCTCAGTCGCCTCAACTGATGTGTCCTCGCTCACACCGGCCAAAGACACAAGTGAACCGCTGACATAAAGTCACTTCTTTAGAGAGACATCCCAAACATATTGTACTCTCACAGCCCTATATCTGACATTAACCAAATACACGGTGACATAAGAACATTTCCTCTTTGGAAAGACATCCCAAACATATCACACTCTCATAACCATAGCATGTACATTTAGGATCAAGACACTGGCTTTAGGGGGGTAGTTCATAGTAGTTACGCTGTAGAAGACTAGCTTTAGGACACAGCAGCACCTCCACAAACAAACACACACACACACACACACACAAACACACACTTTAAATTGAATGTTACATAATTTCAACTGTAAATATTTAGGGTGACGAGGAGAAAAATCTCTGTGATGGACATCCTACGTGAGTTTCATGGCATCTTTTGGACAGAACATTTTGGAGGAGGTCTGTTGTGTAGCAGCATATATACCTTGTGTAGTAGCATATATACATGTGGGCCTAATAACACATCTGGATGTCCGCTTTTATGGTGGTTCCTTTCAAGGCAAACCCAACATCCATCAAATAAGTAAAAGTTATATACATATATAAGATACACATGTTTAATTTATTTCTCCAACCAAATAAGACATTGTTTTTTTTTTTTTTCAGTTTTTTTCCCACCATAGGGTTTAGTGAATAGAGTACATATTAAAATCCCTCAAAAAATACACGACTAATTCGACAAGTTATATCTGATGTGTATCTTGTACAGATGTTTTTTTTACAGAAAATATTAAAAACAATGTTTGAAAACCTGCTAGGTTTCACCAAGCTCCTGGACAATGTCCGTGTTTTATTTGAAACTACAGAGATAACTTCGTGTTCTTGTGTGAGGACAAACAGGCGGATAAATTCTGTGTATCTCTCTGCATGAACGCCACCGTCTGTGCCGCTTTTTGCTCGCTCTACAGTCCTCAGGGCAACACCGTTCTGTGTGAGTGTGTGTGTGTGTGTGTGTGCGTGCGTGTGTGTGATCTGCGCATGCGCATAACCGCTCTCTCAATCCTCTGCTGAGCATTCGCATTGTGTCTAAACAGCCGGCGCGAGCTAAAAAGATATTTTACCAACAGCAGTAATGTCGGGCAGGTCGGTCCGCGCGGAGACCCGAAGCCGGGCGAAAGATGACATCAAGCGGGTTATGGCCGCTATTGAGAAAGTACGGAAATGGTAAGAGCAAAAAAGGCATTACACGTTATCCAAGGACAGAAAGAGACTGTGGGGGAGGAGAGACAACGAGGAGAAACAATGTAATGAAACCAAAGAAGGGGCTTTTATTGAGTTCGATTTTTGGTCGGAATCTTCCTTCGCCTCAGGTGTAGCCGTACACGCGCGCCTGTAAGTGGCCCTGCCGGCGATTTTTAACCGAGTATTACTTACTATATTAGACGATTTTCTTCCATTAAAATTTAATGTGGGTTGAACCTAGAAGCCATTTCGTTGCAGTCACATGAAGCCGTTGCTGTTTGAGCCTGTAATGCCGGCTAGAGAGCGCTTTGTGTCCTCGCGAATGTTCGGCGAGACTGGGGGACGTTTAGAATCGGCATTAGTTATCTACACTTAAGTGAGTGACTTACTTGCGGCACGACGAAGGCGCTGTAGAGTGAGAATACTTTTATACGTTCCCGGGGTTTTAAATGTAGCGCTTGGAGTGGTTCTTCCAGGAGGACAGAAATAGGCGTGCGTTGGGGGCTGGGAGACATAGCACGCAAGTTTCACACGCAACTGCTCTTAACGTTTAGAAAAAAACAGAGAAAGGGATCATTTAAAAACTTGAAGGTTATATTAAGGCAGTATGTTAGGGTTATGTTGGATAAATCAAACATTTAGAAAGTGATATAATTATCAGCATTATTATCATTATGTATTTTCATATAAACTCGTCATTGTGGTATCATAGCTGCGGCTGTAATTAGGGCAAATTCTGATATTGTGAGAGGAAAAAAAGATTTAGGTTGGCTACATGGCGTGATAAAGTTGACAGACCAATACGCATAGATTAACAAAGCAAAATACTGTTCTTGGTCCAACCGAACCTGGCTACTTTGTACTGTAAATTACATTGCCTACTCGACTACAAAGAGTCAGACTAGTATATTTTCTTGGACTCCGCTGATACAAAATAACTGTAGTGTACTTATCACAGAAGTGAACAGACCAGCCCTTTATTGACCACCGGCCTGTTTAAAGTAGCTACAGTTTTTAACTGCAAACTTTTGCAATGAAAACGAAATGTTCTCGCACAACTGGCGACGGGTCTCTTTACCAGAAGGTCTTAGCATTTGATACAAAAAGGAGGCTAGAGAGAGCTTCCTTTGGAAGTTGTGTTGTTGGGGGCGGTATATAGTAGGCCTGTGACTGCGGGGGGCTTATTGTCCCGGGGCAGTCCGCCGTATCTCTCCTTACGAGCAGATAATGCTCCAGGCATTGTGTCGTGGAGATCCGTCGGCAGCAATGAAAGAACTTTTAACAATGAGTCACAACTCATGAACAATCCCCGTGTACTAACCTAATAGCGCGTTCCGTTTATCTACCAGGCCTACTCTTGATTCTTGTTTCAAACCGATGTTGTGTTTGTTGTTGACTCTTCTGCCATAAGCCACAGTGAGAGATGTACTCCTGAAATGTTCTTACTATACGCAACTCGAGCCAGAGTTAGTCCACTGGGTTATGTGTTTAAAGGTGGTGTGTGAAGGATTGTGGCCAAAACTGATATTGGTACTGCAAAAACACAAAATCCAGAGTTTGTGAACTGGAAGTAAAGTTGAATAATTGCCAATATTTGGGCTGTTGTCAGTAAAATCATAATTTCAAAATGTTCTCTGTAGTGACATATCAAGATCATTTAATGATTATCCTACTTGCCATTAGCCCCGTTTATATGGACACCTTTTTTGAATCCGATTGAATTTAATCAGATTATTAGAATTCTACCGAACTGTTTATATGAGCCTCAAATAAAGAGATTCGCGTTTGAAGAAAGGTGTAAACCACCTATTTTAATCGGTTTGAAAATTTAAACGGTTTCATTTGAATCCGATTATTTGACTGTATATATGGGGCGTTTTTAATCGGTTTCTGTAAATAAAGAGATTAAAAGTGAAATTTTGTGTCCATGTAAACGGGGCTATTGATTTCTTATATAGTACATTTACATTTTCTAGTCTTCCCACCGTAAAGGGGTCCCTGTTTTTTGTGATCTGTTCCTGCATAAACATGGACACCCCACTTTGTCCCCAGTAGCTACAATATCACTTTATCATCACATCATAATGACATGAACTGGGAATGTCTACCTTGGTAGACCAGACTCTTTTACTTTGTTTCACCTTGTACAAAGAGTCCTTAATAGGCATATGTTTGATTCTGGGTGGGCAGATCCTTTCTGTGAACTTAAAACACTGAGCAACACAGCCCTCTGTCAGTTCGCTAATTGGACACCAGAACATTTGTTTGGGGCAAAGCCGGAGCCTTAGTACAGTTGCCTGATGGAGTACTGTAGAGAAAATGCAACACTATTCCGGAGACACTGTGGTGGCTCTAGCCATGCTGAGGAATATCCCCAGTTTATTTTTTAAAGAAAACATTCCTGCTTTTCATCTTTGATGTCATGTCACCCTAGTTCATTATTATTATTATTATTATTATTTCTTCCCATAGGGAAAAGAAATGGGTAACTGTTGGAGATACCTCTCTCAGGATCTACAAGTGGGTGCCAGTGACGGAACCCAAATCTGATGACGTAAGTTCACAGAGACTGTGTAATTAACTGCCGGGGTATATCTGTTAATTAGAAATTACACTTAAGCTTAGAAACCTAGGGGGGTATTCCATAAAGCAGGTTTACTCACTTACCTGGGTATAGTCACTCAGAGCAAGTGGTAATACTACTTGTAGAAGAGCCTTGTGACTTTGTTTTATTAGGAGAATGAAGCCATAGGACTCTTCTCTCAGGAGGTCTACCACTCACTCTAAAGTAAATAATCTGGTCACTAAACCACCGACTTGCAATACAATATGGAATATTGACATCAGTTAAGGTTCTAAATTCTGACTGGCCAACTGTCCAAAGGCTTTATTCATTCCTTTAGTAACACCTGGGTTTGCCTTCCTTTGTCCAATTACAGTACATGGCTGCTGCGACATGGATCTGTAGTCGGGTTTCCATCCAATTCATTGGCGTTAGTTATGCCAACAGTAATTTGGTTTAGTGAGATGCGCACCACCAGGTGTTTTAGACCATGATTTAAGCGATAAATGCACATTTCAGGTGTTTTCAAGTGAAGATTTCGAATTTGACTGACTAAACTGCACAATAAAAAGTTGGATGGAAACTCTTGTTAGTGTTGTGTATGTGACTCGAGCATGTTTTTGACAACACCTGAACTTGCCTCGCTATTTCCTGTTATTTGGCTGCAGTGTCCATAACAAGACAGTGTTGTGTTTTCTGACTAGAGCATCTGTTTTGCCATGTCCACAGAAAAACAAGAACAAAAAGAAGGGCAAGGATGACAAGTATGGCTCCGAGCTCACCACCCCAGAGAACAGCTCCTCCCCAGGGATGATGGATATGCACGGTGGGTGAATAAAGCGACTTGTGACTCGCTCAGGAAAGTTATTATGCATTAAAGGCACTATCATGTTGAACATTTTACGGCAAGACAAGTAATCATGAAATGGTCCAGCGTGTCACCTGGGATTAATGAGACATAGGTAAATTAAAATACTGACAACACAGGATTTAGAAGTTAAAATTTATTTAACAACACGCAAGTTCTGTTGTTGTTTTGATCTTGTGTCTTGCCTCTGGAGAGGAAACAAAGCTTGACAGCATTTCGAAAGTGATTGCAGTACCACTGTCCCACGTACAGCACCTACCTATTTTATGTTCAACTCTTTATTTTTGTTTAAACAAAATTTAATGCATTCTATAACATAGTTTCTATGACTATGTTAAGACTTGTATCGTCATTGAACAGTTGCCTGTTCAATAAAATTAGATTAGATGGCAAGGCCACAAAGGTGCAAGATAAAAAGTGTCAGTGTTAAGCGAGGAGGCATTGTAGAAACGAAGGAAAGAAGGGAGTATATACAAGGGCTTAATAAATAGTTATTTATTTATACCTTTTACTAATTCATTTTACTTTATTATACTTATAAAGTGTAATTATACTTTATTAATTTACTAATTAATAAATAATAAATAGTAAAAGGGCTATGTAAAGAGCCTGTGAATAATAATATTGTAGTAGGTATGTAGGCAGGTAGGTGTTGCACATTCTGCTGTAGGTGTTGCATAGTAACAGGTAGCGGGGCAAACCCATATTGAACATAAAGGGTAAGGTACAGTATTCCACTCAACCATTCTATGTCTCTTTTAAACACAATATATTGACACTCATCTACAGTATCACTTCACATGTCACTAGAATGCAGTGTGAAAAAGTTGACATTGAAACCTCCACAGTTCATCTAAAAATTAATTTTATTCTACGCTCCCTTTAAATTGCTCTGTGTTAGTTTGACTATACACTTATTTTACGCACTTAAAATAAAATGCATTATTATTTTATTTCAATGTCTCCTGTATTTAGATTGATCTCTGTCTCTCTCTCTCTCACTTAGATGACAACAGCAACCAGAGCTCTATCGCAGACTCCTCCCCGCTGAAGCAGGAGACCAGTAATACCACAAGTCCCGCTCCCGAAACCGTGGCAACATCCCAGAGTGACAGCACGGAGGGCAAAAGTGAACAGAGTCCGTCTCCGGCAAAGGACACACCGGTGTCCAACGGCAAGAGTGGTGCGTTTTCTCAAACCACACACACACACACACACACACACACACACACACATGCTTTCTGTTCACTAACTTTTATTCCTTAGCAGTGCATAGCTTATGCTTGATCTTTGCCCACATTTTAAATACTTATATCTTGAATTTAAAAAATTATACAGAGAAGAAAATGTGTTTGTAGTAAAGCTGACATTTCTCATATATAGGGTTTCGTATATATAGGTTTTTTTTTTAAACTATATATGCAATTTATCAAGGTTATTTGGTTCCTTCTGGTGGGGTTATATCACACTGTTCAGGGTTTGGTTCACAGAAACTGACTAAGTGTGAAGAGTGCCCTCTATTGGCAATTAACGTTTTTTGTTCTTTTTTTTACTGTCTCTCCACCATAATAATGAACATCAGAGTCACTGAGTTCAGATCAAAGACCAATGCATGTAAAACAAGTAATTGCATGTACGTTCTTTAATAATAATACGAGGGCCTCTAAGAAGCCAGCATAATAGTGATATTCGTCACCTGATAATACTAATGTGCAAAAAGAGTATAAGAATTGATGCCTTGGTGTTAATTTTTCTCCCCTGCAGAATTCCCCAAGGAGGGGAAGAGTTCAGGAGAACAGGAGGCTTTCTCAGATGCTTCCAAAGCTCCACAGGTATATACTTTCACTAAAATGCAAAATTGAAACTTCAAACTGCTGAAACTATTTGTTTCGAACAGAAGGTGTATACAGAAATATTATCTACAAAAGAGCAGAGATGTACCTGGCTTAAATGTATAAAAAACCTTGCCCCATATTTGATCCAAACATTTTCTGAATCAGCTGATCCTATTAAGCATACAAATCTTTAGACAGTGGATCAATAAATTAGTGAAATCGCCTATATGGAGTGCACCAGCAGATGAAATGTATGGCAGCCTGTGTACTCACAATTATGCCACTGTAATTATATTAGTTGAAAATGGTCACAAAACAGCCATATTATCGTTTATCGCAATAATTTCTGGGACAATTTATTGTCCAGCAAAATTTGTTATGGTGACAGGCCTATATCATCTCCTAAAAATGCCTATGCTCTGACCCCTGCGAAAGGCCAGAACATAACAAAGTACAGGGCAGTGCTGGTAAGTGGAGGTTAGTGTTGTTAGGATGGGAAAACGGGTCTTCAGGTGCTTCTTTAAGGTAGAGAGGGATGACCCCACTCATGTATACAAGTGCATTATACAGAATATGACAGATTTTCACTCTCTTCTCCACTGTAGGAATCGGAAGACGGTGCTCCACCCAGCAAGAAGGGAAAGCTGGACTACTCCAGCTCTGGAAGTCGAGAGGAAAGCTAACTCTGTCTATCCTGTCATCATCTCCTCTCCGCTCTGTTGCCTCTCTCTCTCTCTCCTTTCTCCCTCGTTTAACACTCTTCCTTCTCTCCTCCTCCTTCTCCTCCTCTCTAGGTCAAGCCTCAGGCTTTTCTTGTAGGTTCAGCTTTTTTTTTGTTAGAAAGAAAAGAAAAACTGTGAGACCCGCTGCTGATGTTACATACAGTCACATACACACACACACCCCCACCCACACACCCCTACACGTGCTAGTGCACTGTGGCCATAGATTATGTCCGTATGTCCTCTTATTCTTCTCACCCCCCCTCACACTCTCAGGAGGGTCCACACACTGTTCTTATCTGGCCCTGGATCTCTGTCCTGCTGCTGTAATACACACACAGACACACACACACACACACACACACCCATAGTAGCACACCCAAACCCATACATTGAGGCACACACATGCGTGCATTCACACACACACACACACACACACACACACACACACACACACACACACACACACCTCATGCCTGTCGCCTCTGCCTCCTTTGCCTTCGGCCGAGGAGTCTGCATCCAAGGGCATATTTTTAGGCTGCGGTAATGACCTGGTGTGTGTGTGTGCAAAGTACACTAGGTGACCATCTGGAGTCACGAAACACGAGGCTGATGTGTGTTTTAGGTATTATTGTTTTATATGCTGATTTTTTTTTTATTATTATTCTTTTTTTTTTTGTTTGTTTGTTTTTTCTTTTCTTTTTTTTTGAAATCTTCTCAAGTGCCCTCTGTTTGTTCCTCTCAGCCCTCCTTACTCACTCACTCACTCACTCACTCTCTTACTCACTCACATGCACACAGTATCTGGCCAGCACAGGCTTCTAAGTAAAGGGCGGGAATGGCAAAGCTGCAGCTAGAGGTTCAGCATTGGCACAGGCAAACATGCTGTGAAATGCAGGTTACTGTTTCAACAGTGATGAAGTCCCCCCCCCTCGAAGTAACCCATGACAACACTGCATAGGTCACTGCATTTCTGACTACACACAACATGTACACATGCATCACTGCAAGTTTTTATATTAGTTGTACTTCGGGCCTTGTGTCCTAAGACTACTCTGTGGGTGGTATATCACAAAGGTGATTACGTGACAAACTGGCTTTATGTAACTCCGAGGTAGTCGTAAACCAGAAGGTTGACCTGACACTATTTTTGAGATCTGTTACCAGGTAGTAAGTAACCAGTACATCCTTTTCTGTTTGGATGTGGATGTGGAAGATGTAGTACTGATGTTATCTGATCAAAGATGGGTCACTTAAGGATTTAAAGAGAGTTTTGTAAAAAAAAAAAAGTGAGGCATAGAACCAACTTGGATAAAAAAAATGAGGCAGTGTGCTGCATGGATCTTTTTATGTTTGTGTAATTAAACACCATGTATGCTGCATGGATTTTTTTTTTTACTTAGGTGTAACTTAATGCCATGTCTGGTCATAATGTACATGCCATCGTTAAGTTAAACCATCGTAAAAAGATCAATGTGGCACATTGGCTTTATTTTGTTTTTTTTTTATGTTGGTTTTATGGTTCACTTTTTAACTGTGTGTGCTTGCTAAAAAGGTTTTATCTCAAGAAAGGGGTAGCTTTGTGGGTTGATGTGCTCGTTAGCATGGCGGCCTGCTATGGTAGTGGCATCTTACCATAGGGAAGTGCTAGCATGTGCTAGTCTGTAGCAGTAGAGATGTATTTCATAGCTTAGCAGTCCTACTGAATCTATGGAATAGACAGATGTAACAGAATAAACAATGACACTGTATAGAAAGGACCTGGGGGGTTTTCCAAGTATGTGGTTTAGTAGCTACCCCAGCTAAGCGGTAAACCTCCTAATAGAAGGCTTTGTATGGCAATGCAAAGCCATACGGGCTCTTCTATTAGTAGATTTAACTCTTGCTCTGAATTAACAAACTCAGGTAAGTGACTAAACCTGCTTATTGGAATACCTCCCTGCTCAGACAGGATCTGTGACAGACTACAGGGGGGTCGGGCAAAAGGTTAAGAATCGCCTCACGAATAGGGCCAGCAGTGCTGGTAGTTCAGACACTAATAAGTTTCCATAATAAAAGTCTCTTTACACACCCAGTTCATGTCTGCTCGCTAAAGTATGTAAATATTTATACCACAAATTCTTTTTTTTTTTTTTTTTGTTACTCTCTTGTTTTACCAGAGTCCAGCCAAAACTATTGCCTTGTGTAAGTTCGGTTGTCTGAACCTGAGGAAAACATTAGAATGTTTAATCTTGGGACCATATTTGTTTAGTTTTTTTTCTGGTTTTGTTTTTCACTCTGCATTAGTAAAGAAAAAGTCTTGTACAGAGGTTATGGTTGCGTTTCACTTATTTATTCCATATGTACTTATTGGTTTTATAAAAAAAAAAACAAATAAAAGTACTTTTCCTTGTAAACATGTTGTGATGTGATGTTTAATGACAGTGATATCTATCTTGGCTAATATCAGAGCAACCTAACATTGTTCTGTGTAGCTGCTTTGAACATGTGTGTTTGGGAAACCATGTACATCAACAACATGTGCCGAAATGTTACCAAAAACACTCCACACACCTTTTTCTGCTCCCAAAGTAATTAAAGTGCAAAATGTTACAAGGTTTTGTACTTGATAAAGACCTTCCTGGTCAAAAGGCTGTGTGGCTGTCTTACACGAGATGGTTTCATGTCATGTTGGGCCACCCAGCCAAGTTGAATAAGGCCAAGGAGCAGACTACCCTGTGCCAGCTGCAGTTTCAGGGATCAGACGTAGAGGGGCTTGTTGTGTTTCACCAACACCGTGTCCAAAATGTTCATTCTCTAACTATATAGTGATATAGGGTGTCAGTTCTATTGTTTGGTTCCCTGCACAGTGCATTCTGTAGTGAATGAGTAAACATTCCCATTCCAACATTTCAGATTCAGCGTGTGTGTCAGTTGTTTTTCTTGCCTCAGCCTGTGCGGCAATGAGCTTGTTCGACTTCAACTGCCTGAAAGCTGGCTTGCTTAACATATCAAATGAGATCGTTTTAACGCCGTGTTAAGCCAGCCAAGCCAAGCCAAGCCCATTGAAACCAATTACAGCTTCCTGAGTATGCGTCTGAAGGTTAGGTTGATGCGGGGCATGTGGCACTTCTTGCGCACCGGCAGGCTGTGGTACCAGTGTTTATTGGTTGGGGAGTTCAGGAGGAGCAGACTACCGTGGCCCAGCTCTAGCTTGACGGGTGGCGGTCCACCTTTCGCCGACGCACCCCCTCGGCTATTCCTATGGCGGAACACGAAATCGCGCGCTGCTCCCAGAGACACCGAGGCGATGGGGCAGCTGGGGTCCAGTTCACGTTCGTCGTCACGGTGCTCTCCGATGTGGTCAAGACCGTCTTTGTACCTGTAGGTCGAGACCACATAAGGTTACAACAAAATCTTCACGTACATTGCAGGTCCAGAGGGGTATTCTAAGTACATGGTTTACTAAATTGGCTCAAAGTAAGTAGTAAACCTCCTAATAGATGGGCCCTATGTCTCTGTGTTAATAGCAGAGTAAAGCCATAAGATCCCTCTATTAGGAGGTTTACCACTTGCTCAGAGTAAACAAAGTAACCAAAGGTAAGTAACCAAACCTGGTTTCTGGAATACCCCTCTGGTGAACAGTGTCCAATTATTATCCAACAAGATGAGTCCACACATTTCATGCTTTTCAGTCTTTGTTTGGCACAGAATAACTTCCTCAGAAGACCAACAATTGTCGAGCCATCATTCTGTGTTTCGGTTTTTCTATGGACATTACTTCAAACTAGACTGTAGTATATTTTATATATCACACTTACTCCTCCTTGTACTTCTGAATAGATGCTAAACCATATTTTGTTACCCAGTACATATACATGTATAATGACAATGAAGTCTAATCTAATTTCTTTCTGCCAAAAGGCAACACTGTTGTGTGTAGAAAATGTATGGCAAGTAATCAGAAAATGGTTCTGATATATCCTCAGAGGTTAAGGAAACATGTTAAACATGTAAAACCGAGACTATTTATACTGGTGGCTACAGTACAGCCAGAAAATAAATGCTTCAAAAATTAATTTACAGCCAGTTGTTTTGATTTTGTGTTTTGTCTTTAGAGGGAAAACAATTATTTCAAATACTTTGAAATTGACTGCAGTACCAGTTTTGTCCACAATACTACATGAAGCACCTTTAAATCACTGATTATACAGCCCAAAAGTTATTTGGCATTGTGTTCTCACCTGTTGACCAGCACAAAGTTGAAGGTGTGGCCAGTTGCCTTCGTGACGGCGTCTCGTATATTCTTGAGTGTCGGTGTCCAGAGTCGGGCCAGCAGGTGCACCCCAGAGAAAGAGTACATGAGCCCCTCGTCCCCGTACGTTGCCTGCTTCCGTGGAACACTGTAGGACTTTCCAAACACCTGCACTTTGGCCTGATCACCTGTGCAGAGGTCATAACACACATCATTACACATACACACATGCGCGCACGCACAGCACACACACACACACACACACACCAAAAGGGACTGGTGTAGAGAGTATTATTATTTTAGAGGCTCAGCATTGAGAGAAGGCCCTCTTGAGGACACTATTAATGCTATTAGTAATAATAAGGGGGGCCCAAAATTGTCACGTTTCATAGGGCTTATGTCCTCCTTTTTTGTAAGTCGCTTTGGATGAAAGCGTCTGCCAAATGCAATGCAATGTAATGTAATGTAATGTAATGTAAAACATTTCCAGCAGCATCCCCTGTTACCATCTTTCCATTTTCAGCCAGATTTGGGGAAAATAACTTTGCTAAGCCTCACCAGTGAAGTACTCGACCTCCCTCTCCAACTCATTGAACAGTGCAGTTGCCTCTGCCGTCTTGAACAACAGGCCATAGTCACAGTCCAGACCCTCTGCTTCAATCTTACGCCATGCTATTGGCTGAGAGAACTCTTCAGGTAACTGTGAACCGTCTTCTCCCTGGTCTCCGTAAGTCTCCTGCCGCTTCTCTGCAGGAGCTTCTCTGGTCTTCTTGCTGAGACAAGCCCTGTCAGGGGATCTCACAGACCTCTTGCTTCGTGTCACAAACTTGTCCATCCCCACACCTGCAATCTGAACACACTACGTAAAGGAGAAGTTCAGTGTGGATCAGTCCATAGCCCTGTTGTTCAGGGTCGCAGAGTGCTGTTGGTAGGAAAAAGAACAAAATAAATTGATGCAACATATACCTAATAATGAATTGATAGCGAATACTAACTGAATGGGACATAAAAACTAACTTTCAGTTTAATTTTCCTTATGTCTCAATTAGTTAGTGTTAGCTATCAGTTTACTATTCGGTCATCTTGCATCAAATGTTTTTGTTCTTTTTCCTACAAACAGCTGTCTGTGACCTTGAACGGGGCTGTGGACTGATTCACAGGTAACAATTCACAAGTAAAACACAATTTTAACTTCAAAACTGCACCTGCAAATTAAAGACATTGTGACAAGGGCTGTAGTGGAGGGTAAAAGCATCCATACTTTCTAAATTTTTAAAAACAGAGTTTATTTATCTTTCAATAGAGTTTATCCACCTATCTACAGAGTTTATTCACCTTGTTATGCGCATTTAGAGCTTATGCAGCAAATACAACTTCTGGCATTTCAAAATTAACCTACATCATATACACTTAACATGTGGCCATTCAATACCACTGGACTGGAATTGTTTAAAAATGTTTGAGTGTCTTTTTAAAAACAAAAAAAAACCCATCTGCTTGCCGCACAGCATGTCCACCGCACCGTGATCAACAAATTCATACCCACCTCTTATTTTATCTCTATACCCCTGATCATGAATAGTCCAATACAAAATGCAAAATTAAAGCCTAATTGCCTATGGTTACAGGGTAATGTTAAAATTAAGATAAAAAGCCAGCATATTACTGCATTCAAACAAAAACCTTACTTTGGCTAAGCTAGGTTAAACTGTAGATCTGAAAAACATAATAACTATTCTCCATTGAGCCTGAATGTCGTATCAATGTGGGAATGAAACGACTGAACAAAATTAATTTGTCGTGTTGCACAGATATATAAAAAGAGCTGGCTATATGTTCCTCTGCTAATTAGACTATTCTCTGCGAATCCGGAGATGTTTGATCTTTATGCAAATTTTGCGTCACGTCCTTATGTCGGTGGTCACGTAAAGTTGGCGGGAGACTAGCAGTTCGCGGGAGTCGGACAGAATTCAGAGCTGGTGGAGTGAATTAGTGTCGGTGTGTGGTATCTTCTGAAAAACAGCGCAAAACACTTCAAGTTTGGGCGTAATGATTGGGCAGAAAAGCATAAGAAATTTCTTTCCTCCAGCTGACAACAAAAAGCGGGTTGTCGAAAAAGTGAAGGATAATGCAGAGGATGCAAAGGAAGAGAATGTGAGTGCAGTTTGAGTTGGTTAGCCACCTAGATATGCTGCTGGTTTAATAACCTTACCTTAAGCTCTCGCCTTGTTTATAAACTGTTTCAGTTGACCGCTGTTATTTGCATTTATCTCATCTTTCTTTGTTCATGCATGGATAGAGACCTTGTTACACCGGCCAAACCCTATCCAAATCCCATGCAGGCCAACCCTATATTTGACCATGACTTGCGTTTGGCTTGCGTGCAGACTGCGGTTTCCCTTGTACCCCGGAAGCACGAGATAAAAGTAGTGACGTAAGATGTAAACAGTGCTGTAAGTTTGTAAAGTAATATAAAGCTACATATTGGCCATGTGGCTGTAGTTAAACTGTTATAGCGTCTTAGCTCTGCGTCACCCAGTACATTCAAGTCTGGAATTATTTCACATTTTTTTGTTTGTCTCCGGTCACGTGTCTTCCGACTACAAAGGCAATATGGCTTTGCACAAAGCACAGCCATTGATTGCCTGTGTAAATAAATAGTAGTTGTACGGCAGTATAACTGCCCAGGTACAACTTAACCCTTACCAAACGCACTCCAAACGGGCTTAATTTAAAATTGAAGTAAACCACGACCATGACCACACTGAGGTCGATATTCTGTCACAGGGCGCTATGTTCGGTGAAAGTAACAATCATTCAAAGGCACGGTATAACAAAATACACAAAAATTATACAGGTGAAGAAGAAGCTGAAGACGGACAATACTGAGACGGTTAGCCCCTCGCCTCCCTTAAGCCCGGAGCAGTTGGACCGCATCGCACGCAACAAGCAGGCTGCCCTGGAAAGACTCTCAGCCAACAGTGCCCCGGATGGCATAGGGGAGAGCTGGCGAAAAGCCCTAAACAAAGAGTTCACCAAAACTTACTTCAAAGAGGTAAGAACTGGATGCATTAAATGCAGTGGGAGAAACTAGATTTTCCCCCTCGCATTTGTGAACTGTTTGCCAACTCTGCATGGTTTGGTAATCTTTGCCCGTAGATTGGTAAACTATGCCCAAGTTCAGTGGTCAACCCCCATGGTTTCACAAATGTATAAAAATTGTTATAGCTGGCTTCAAAAAGTAAAAATTCTGCTACATAGTTGATCCATTTGTTTTCTTAACCAGCTGAATCTTATGAACATACAAATCACCACGTAGATACATCAGCTAATAAGTGAAAACTCCTGTGTTAACCGCATAGGCCGAAGTATATATCGCAGGCTTTCTGAAGCTGGGGCGTCCACCTCTGCTTATGTTTGTGTCATTTAAATTCCACTGCAAAGTTTTGGTTTTTTTTTGTCTTCACAGCTGATGTCATTTGTAGCAGATGAGCGAAAGAAGCACACAGTCTACCCTCCCCCCCACCAGGTCTTCACGTGGACGCAGATGTGTGATATTAAAGATGTGAGACCCCTCGCCTGCATGCTTTACTCTCTGTAGCTCTCTCTCACACATACACATATGTCTGTGAATATAAATGCATATGTTAATATGTGTAGCAGCATATAGTGTACACTGTTGCCTTCCCAACAATGAAAGCCGAAGGCCATCATCCATCTTATTTCCCATTTGCATCTACAAAAAAAAAACGCATTTTTGAGATCTACTTCAAAGGTAGCCAGTTATAGAAAGTTAATGCACACCTCATCAGCCAATCAGTAAAGAGAATCTTATTGCTAACGGAGATACATTTCTAATAAACATGATCTGACCTTTAGTTATGATTGGATGATCATAATGTATTGTGTATACGATGCAAGCAGCAGTGAAATATGAGTAAAACTGTTACATTACATTGTATTTGGCAGACACTTTTATCCAAAGCGACTTACAAAAAGGAGGATGTAAGCTGACAGAGGTGTAAAGGAATACAGAGTAAGCAGGCAACCTTTATACATACAGGGAGGTGCATGTGCCTGAAGTGCGTTTCCCGCAGCAGGGACACTACAGACATGCTTTATTCCCCAAGCAAGACAAAGCCATGTAGCTCTCTGTTAAGAGGTTTACTGCTTGTTCCGAATCTGGTAAAGGACTAAACCTGCTTTCTGGAATGCCCCCCCAGGTCTCACATCCCCATATTTAGGGTTGGGAGTATTTTTATTTAATCTGTTTCTCTGCCTGGTACAGGTGAAGGTTGTGGTGCTGGGACAGGATCCATACCATGGGCCGGGTCAGGCTCACGGGCTATGTTTCAGTGTTCAGAGGCCTGTTCCTCCACCACCCAGGTAGGCACACATTTGCAGATGGATGGCTGGATACATACATGCATACATGCCTACCTACCTACATTTATTTATTTATTTGTTGGTCATATAATTACAATATCCTGAAAAAGTTCATTTATTTCAGTGATTCCATTCAAAAAGTGACACTGTAATGTATATATTCATTTCACACAGACTGACATATTTCAAGTGTTTATGTCTTTAATTAGCTCTTTAATTATAACTGACAACTAATTTAAACCCCAAATTGAGTATCTCGGAAAATTTGAATATTGTGGAAAGGTTTAATATTGAAGACACCTGGTGGCACGCTCCAATCAGCTAATTAACTCAAAACACCTGCAAAGGCTTTTCAATGGTCTCTCGGTCTAGTTCTGTAGGCTACACAATCATGGGGAAGACTGCTGACAGTTGTCCAAAACACAACCATTGACACCTTGCACAGGGAAGGCAAGACACAAAAGGTCATTGCTAAAGAGGTTGGCTGTTCGCTGAGCTCTGTGTCCAAGCACATTAATAGAGGGGGGAAGGGAAAGATGTGGTAAAAAAAAGTGTACAAGCAATAGGGATAACTGCACTCTGGAGAGAATTGTGAAACAAAACCCATTGAAGTGGGGGAGATTCACAAAGAGTGGGCTGCAGCTGGAGCTTTAATAACCACCACGCATAGACATATGCAAGACATGGGTTTCAGCTGTCGCATTCCTTGTGTCAAGCCACTGTTGAGCGCCAGTAGCGTCTCCCCTGGGCTAAAGACAAAAAGGACTGGACTGCTGCTGAATGGTCCAAAGTTATGTAGAAAGTAAATTTTGCATGTCCTTTGAAAATCAATGTATCAGATCAATCAGAGCAACCTGGGCTCTTATAACAACTGAGCAGTGCCAAAGACTGATCAACTCCATGCCACGCCGCATTGCTGCAGTAATTCAGGCAAAAGGAGCCCCAACAAAGTATTGAGTGCTGTACATGCTCATACTTTTCATGTTCATACTTTTCCATTGGCCAACAGTTCTAGAATTTTTTTATGTTTGTATCAGTCTTAAGTAATATTCTAATTTTCTGAGATACTGAATTTGGGATTTTCATTAGTTGTCAGTTATAATCATCAAAATTAAAGAAATAAACTTTTGAAATATATCAGTCTGTGTGTAATGAATGAATATAACTTTCATGATATTATTATTATATGACCAGCACCTATACATTCATACAGTACATGCATACGCGCACGCACGCACACACACACACATGCACGCACACACATGTGCACGCACACACACACACATTGCATACATGTATACATACGTACAAAGGAAAATGTATATGATGTGGATTAAATTTTTGTTTTGAAGATCAGTGATATGACCCTGAGCTGCTTATCTTCTGTATCTTCTGCAGCTTGGAGAACATGTACAAGGAGCTGTGCTCTGACATAGAGGGCTTCCAGCACCCCAGACACGGTGACTTGACCGGATGGGCTAAACAAGGTATAACATGATTCAGTCCATTTAGTGCATGTGTGCAATCTGCATTATTTTTTTCCACTGTGCGGTTCAGTCCGGCATTGGTTCAGATTCGAACCTGCAACTCTGCAGTACAGCGGACCTTGGTTGCTGTAGTGCCATGTAACTTATACTCTTAATGGGTTCATCACATGCAATTGCATTGCACTTTAAATGTATTTATGCCCACTCCCCATTGTAATCTAACCTTTTCAGGAAGATTAAAGGTGCTATATATAAGAAGTTAATGGCACGTAGACCTAAAATTGTCCTGTTATGTTACCAGAGAAAAAGAAAACATGTTAAATAAAAAGGGTGACTTCACCGACAACAATAGTGTGTTTATTGTAGTATCAGTTCTGGCCACAGTACCACATGTAGCACCTTTAATGAATACAGGGGCACTGCTGACGTGCTTGTGAGGCTTAAGGGTGTTGGTCCCTTTCAGCGTTTAAAGTGAACTAACATCACTAACTGAGCATTATAGACCTGTATGTGAACACTCTAAGTGCACTCAGACCCCTTCAAAATGAACCAAGACCATCTTGGGAGATGGTCCCAAGTGAGCATCCTAAAGCTCTTTCTCTCCTGCAGGAGTGCTCCTGCTCAATGCCGTGCTAACGGTGAGGGCACACCAGGCCAACTCCCACAAGGATCGCGGTTGGGAGACGTTCACTGACGCAGTCATCCAGTGGCTCAGCACCAACCTGGATGGATTGGTCTTCATGCTGTGGGGGGCCTATGCTCAGAAAAAGGGAGCAGCCATCAATAAGGTGAGACTTTTATGTCCAGGCATATATGTAAATAATAGTTTTAATAATAATAATAGTGTTAAAGCTCTATGCAGTTATTGATCTGTCTTAGGCCATGTCCAGATTATGCTGTTTTGAAAAAACAAAATAATGTCTTTCAACAAGTTTCTACTTTAAAATTGCATAATGTGGACTAGGCTTTAGAATGTTGTGATTTTTATATTCAAAGCTGTTCGTGTGTGTTACTGCTGTCTTTTCCCCCAATAACTTCTTTTAAAAATATAAGAGTCTCTGATACTGTTTGGCAGGGGCGATTTTAGCATCTGGTCTTTAGGGGTGCCCGGCCCCCAGTGCTTATCACACAACACTATTATTATATATAATATATTATGCCGAGCAGTTTCACGGGGGTGCCTTGGCACCCCTAAAAATGGTCTAGATTCGCCCCTGCTGTTTGGACATAATGTTTTGGATTAATGTTTTCCAATGCCCAGGCTAGTGCTGCCATAATGTATTTTTAGTATTGCATTTCTCTGCAATACTGTCCTCATGCTCTTTTGTGTTTGTTTATTTTGTTGATGTGGCGCGATGGCTCACCTGGCAGAAGCGGCACCACGTCCTTCAGACCGTCCACCCCTCTCCACTGTCGGCCCACAGGGGCTACTTTGGCAGTAAGCACTTCTCCAAAACTAACGAGCTGTTGAAGAAGTCTGGCAAAAAGCCCATCGACTGGAATGATCTTTAAGAAAATGTACCCTTTAAAATGTCCCGGAGGGTTTTTCCAGAGTGCATGTTTCGTCACTTATCTGGATATGTTAACAAGTGGTAAACCAACTCAAAGGAGAGGTCTGTGGCTTTGTTTTGCTGTGGAAGAAGTGTCAGATGATTCCCTCTGTAGAAGGTTTATGACTTGAGTATGAGTTAACTTACCTGTGTTAGTGACTAGGCCACACACTTGGAATACCCTTCTGGCTTTTAGCGGAGATGGCCTGGTCCAGCTTTGGAGCTGTTACTGTTATTTTGTTCATTGTTGTATGTCCATTTCTTTCTAGTCATACATTTATTGTTACTAAGTTGAAGCTTCAAAAGTCACTTTCAACATTAAATGCCTTCATTTCTTAAGAAATTATCTGGGGGGTGTTCCAAGTAAGTGGATTAGTGATTTGCCCATATACATTTACCCAGCCTAAATGATGAACCTCCTAATAGAACTGTATCATGACATCAGTCTCCTTGTAAAACAAAGCCAAATGTCTTGTATTTGTATACCATGTCTGCTTGTAAGGTCCCAGCAACCTTAGGGAGATATTGCAACACTATCATGGGCTGTTTGTTTGTCTAAGTTCCTGTGTGACCTTTCCATGTTTTAGGAGAGGTGCATGTTGAACACCCCTTTTTTGTTTATTTCTTTTAGTTGTAAATATTTTTATATTCAAAGCTGTTAGTGTGTGTTACTGCTGTCTTTTTTCCAATAAATTCTATTAAAAATATAACCGATGTAGTCTCTGTTTGGACATAATGTTTTGGATTAATGTTTTCTAATGCCCAGGCTAGTGCTGCCGTAATGTCTCTGCTCAGTATTGTATTTCTCTGCAGTACTGTCCTCATGCTTTGATTTTCTTGGACTACATTTTTTATATATCAACAAACACAATGAAACCAGAACCAATAGATCATAATTTTATACTGCCCATCCACTGTGTATAAAACGTATGCTCATGGAGGGTGTCCAGAGTCTTTGCACAATGTGAAGGAGTCCGGCCCACCAGGTTAGTTTTCCAGCTCACTGTTCACAAGACAATCCCGTTACTACACTTTAACCCTCCCCCTTACCTGTGTTTTGCATGTTCAAGTTAGGAGCAGGGGCATCTCGATTGTATTTTTTTGTAGGTTGTAGTGGTAGAGTTATGGGGAAAGGCAACATAGCTCTCCAAATAAAGATATCCCAGAACGCCGTTTCAAATAAAGGGATGGGAGAAATGTCCCAGCATACACCACAACAATAAAAGGATGGCAACAAAAAAATCAAATGTAAGTATATGAAGCATTAATTATTTGTATAATATTTATTATAGTATATTATTGTTGATAATACTAGGACATTATTACCACAATTCCCAGGATGTGAGTAAGAAATAAGTGCTAGAAGTAATTGCGGTATTAAGATAATTGTGAGTTGTAAGTATTGATTCTCCCAGTAAAATATTAGTCCACTACAAGTGAAAGCCACATGTTTTACTTAGGTTAAGTACCCTTTTTTTGTCCCGGTGTGTAGCCTACCCTTGTTAAACCCATATGTTAAACCATTGTTGCTGGCCCAGATTTAAAAGAACATATTCATCACCTTGACAACTTCACTGAGTGATTATTTTCATTCTACAAAAACAAAGTAGAATCTTCAGGTGAGGTCCTCCTCAATCTTTTAGCCATAGAAGAGACAACGTAACAATGCCGGCAGGCTATAAAAGCCGTTCTGTTCTCACACACATTCAGAATTGGTTTTGCTTCGGACTGCGAAGGTAAGCAAGCAATTAACTCCGATGATATGGCATTTTAAGTGAGTAATTTTGTGTGTTATAGTTTTTTTTGTTTTCTTGCTTATTTGTTCGTTTGGTTGTTTTATTAATAATTTAACGTAATTTAATTGCCACATCAATTTTCTTTTCTGGATGGGGCTACAATGAACCCAGTATTCATAGCTAACTCAATACTTTTTGATGGTGGGCAGGAAATACAATCGGACTCTTTTGGATGTTCTCTAGATTTTGATTGGTTTGAAGTACAGGACTAAGCTGCAAAGAACCAAAAATCATAATTGATAAGTCTTGGGGCATAATAGTTCTTTCTTCTGTGGTCCTATTTCAAAGCTCTATGGAGATGATGGGCACTGGAAATTGGTGAGATTGGGTTCAAACTGTTTCTGTCCGACTGTTTGATGATGACCCCTGCAGTCACTGTTCCAACCCTTGCTTCTGTCCTGGAACATTCACATTTTAACCAGGCGTGTGTGTGTGTGTGTGTGTGTGTGTGTGTACAGTATGTGGTTCTTTCTCTGCAGCCATGTCGCGGCGAAGCATGAGATTACTGACAAATGGTTACTATCACGAAGATGGTGAAATATATAAGGACGAAAGCAGCCCTCAGGTGTCTTACCGAGAGAGCCCTGTCAGGTGTGTATGTGTATGTATGTATGTATGTATGTATGTATGTATGTATGTATGTATGTGGGTGTTATAGGAACTACAAATTGTTATAGGAACTGCAAAAACTACCCTTGGTGCATAAACGTATTGTGTGTGTCTGTACTGTATGTCTGTGTGTTTATGAATGTGTAAACCTGCATGATATATAACCAAACCCTTTCATTCTCCACACACACACACACACACACACACACACACACAAACACATAAACATACACAGGGTGTTTAAAAAGAGGACAGGCTCTCAGAGGAAGACTCAGTCCCGTACCGGATCACAGGTGTCCACCGCCTCCGACTCCCACACTGCTACACCCAGCCTTTCCTTCAACTCGCTGACCACTGATGATTCTTTTCGTGGTGAGACACACACACACACACACACACACACACACACAGTCTAATGGTTGCAATCAGCCCATCACATTCATCCCACACAGAAAAGACGCACGCACACACACTCACACACTTTCACCTGGTCTAATGTAATCAGCTTATTAGAATTCATCATGCACAAAAAATGTGTAGACGCACACACACACACACACACACACACTCCTCTGGTCTAATAGCTGCAATCAAGCACATTACAAACATCTAATCTCAAAATGCAAACCATCAAACACACACACACACACACAAACTTTGACATTTCATGTCTTTTACACTTCCTGTGTTTCAGGTGTGGTCTCTGCCTTGAGGGCGGCCGTTGAGAGTTGGAGCTGCCATGATGGCTCTGCCTTAGGACTCTCTGGGCCTTCTGTGCCCTCTGGCGCTGTCCTGCTTCAGCCACCGTGCGTCACCTCTGGGTACTCGTCCTCAGAGGAGTGTGAGGCTCCCACCTGGCAGAAGAGGAAAAGGCTTATTAGCAGGAGTCAGCGCAACAGTGAGTGTGTGTGTGTGTGTGTGTGAGTTTTTGTGTGTGTGTGAGTGTGTGTTCGTTTGTGTGAGTTTTTGTGTGTGTGTCGTTGTTTGGGCGTGCATGTGTGTGTGTGGTTTGCGTTTGTGTGTGTACTTGTGTTTGTGTCAGAGTGTGTGTGTGTGTAAGCAGTCTCTCAGCATGAATCCAATGTATTTCAGGTTCCTCTTCGATGTTCTCTGGTGATGCTAAGCCTGTAGACACAAGCTTCACACGAGGTAGGGCCGATCTCAGACAGACTCAGACAGACAGATCACCATACCGTAGGAACAACAGACTTTGTGATAGACATTACCACAATAACACTTTCAGACAACACTACTTACACCATAACAACACTCTCCATGACAACACTTAACATAGCTATACTATAGTGTCATTTGTGCATATCACCGCCATCAGTCCAACAAACACCTCTCCCATTGCCAGTCCACTAACTTTGTGTCCCTCCTTCTGTGTGTGTGTGTGTGTGTGTGTGTGTGAGTGTGTGTGTGTGTGGGTGTGTGTGGGTGTTTGTGTATCTGTGTGTGTGTATGTGTGTGATATCTCAGGGCTGTTTGCTGGTCTTTACCTCCTCATCGGACGCTTCAAGGACATGCTGCTCCCCAGCAGGTATGGCTCTTCACACCTGAACAGCAGCTTAACACTATTGCATACTCTGGCGCAAACATTGTGTAGGCTAGGCTATACTTTTTTTTTTTCCCCCAAAAAATAGAAAACATTAAGACAAAGCGCAGCGTAGCCCATAGCTACAAATTTGGAACAGGCACATTATAAAGGTTGATTTCAAAGGTGTGTCAAGCCTTATGAGAAAGTTTTCAATCAAAGTTCGTTGTGGTACCTCCTCAAAAATGGTGAAAGAATGAATTAGGAACTTGGAACTTCAGTTTTGCCCATGCACCATCCACAGGCACTCTTTGACACAAAATTGAATAGACACAGATCCCCCCCCCCCCCCCCCCCCCCCCCCCACACACACACACACACACACCT
>CM059271.1:21388900-21733900 GCA_030347295.1 Setipinna tenuifilis | reverse complement strand
CTCTCGAGAAAGTTAAGTTAGCTAGCTAGTTCGTCATGGCCACACGAGAGATACGACAACACAGGAGGCCCGTGATGATAATCAAGCAAGAACAGGACGACGATTCGGATGGAGAGGAACCCCATATCGGGTTTAAGAAATCTGATGGACGGGAGACTCAGATAATCCACAGTGGTCACTTCATGGTGTCTACTCTGTACACCGAACACAGACCCAAGAAGGGATATGACTTTGACACGGTTAATAAACAAACCTGTCAAACATATCACTTTGGAAAGACCAGCACGTCCCACCTTTCCATCGATGCATCATTGACAAAATTATTCGAATGCATGACCCTTGCGTACAGGTATGTTCGCCAGTACATAAACTTTACAAACGTCAGTAGTCTCAACACTTGCAACCAAGTCTTCCCAAATGTAACATAATGGATGGCAGTTATACCGACAGAGATACCGTGCGTGAATACTCTGTTTAAAGTTAATTCTGTAGCAGTTCACAACCACAGCTTGATTATTTTACAGAACTGGTACATCAAGGTTAACATTAGAAGGGTAATGTTCGCTTCAGGTATCGTCAGTCAAGTTAACGTCAACGTTTTAGATTTCTGTGGGTAGGATATCTTGCTCAGAAGCTAACGTTTGACTGAAACAAAAGAGGCTATCGTTAACGTCAATTTTAGCCACCCGGATGGATAAATGGCCGTAAAGGCTTTATAGAGGATTGGCTCACTCACACCGAGCGAGTTTTTTTAACTAGTTTGCTTACATATCAGCATTTTCATAAAGCTAAACATAACATTAGCAAGCGTAAGAACCTGTGAACGATTTCCTGTTTAGCTTTTACTGGTGTTTGCCCTTCTTTATATTAACGTTACGTGTCGTAGTTAACCTTTTTAGCAGTACGCCATTTGAAATAGACAACCATTAGCTAACTTGTTTAGTTTTTTTTGTTCTATCCGGATATTTCCCAGATGTTTGACATAAATTGCTAAAGTTAGCTACCTGTTGCATAAGGTACCTGACTTAGAGTTAACTTCAGTACTATCAGAACTGCCAAAATGTTCCTGCTAACCTACAGTGTACGCCATATGCCACAGCATTGTATCTAAAAAATACACTGTGTTTTCATTCCTGTTTAGTTGAATAAACGTCTAATAACTGGAATTATGTCCCCCGGACTTGTGTGATGGAAACGCTGTCTCGCGTGGCTGTCACGGGGTTCTCATTGAATGAGTAGAATCAGAAGACCGTCTGGTTAATTTTGCTCAGACATCAGTCAGTTCTCTAGTATATTGATACCTGGTATAGGTAAAGACTCTCCCCTCGTCTGCTTTAAAACAATGTCACTGATTATACTTGTCCGATATACTTGTCTGATTATACTTGTTTACAATCTTTATATAGATGTAATCTATTCAAAAGTTATATTTAGGAGCAGGGGTGAATTGTAAAACTCTTTGTGGCGTATCTACCAACCTCACAGCTTTGCCTTTGTGCCTCCTGTAAGCTAGTTTTTGTTTTCAAATTGAGTGAATGAATTATTTTAGTAGGTGGCTGGACGGCTTGTAGCTTCTTATATTGTACACATTCAACTGTCACATCAGTCAATTTATGATGCTTAGGGAAGTAATAAGAGTGATAACAGTGAGATAATGGCAATCAGTATATGCGATTAACTGAAGGTAAAGAGCACGGCTTGGCCTAGCTCCTGGAAGTGGCATATGGGCGCTGCCATACTAGGAATCACAACACGGGAGTCAGTCAGATTACCAGTTGTTTTGCCATGAGGCAGAGACAGGACCTCATTTTAGTTTGATCGGAAAGGCAGTGTCCATGTCTACTTTTGTTCTTCTTTTTGGAGCTTTACGCCCTGATTTGCCCTGAGTTAACTTATCTGGGTCAGTCACCAAACCACCTACTTGGAATACCTCCCTGGACCTTGCTGCCACACATGCAGTCTGGTTGAGAAACAGGTTCACATGGACTTGCTAAGATACACACACCTAAACCTGTGTGCTATACGGGTATAAGTAGTTAAGTAACTAGTTAAGTTGACTCAAAGTAAGCTGTAAACTTTATAATAGAAGACCCCTTTTGCTTTGTTTTACTGGGAAAATGGAGCCATAACATCCCTTCTATTAAAATATTTACCCCTTGTTCAAAGTGAACATAGTCAAGTAAGTGGCCTGTTTCCTGTAATAATTGCCCTTGCATTTATACACTGTACCCACAGACTCTTTCCTTTTTTTAAAGCTGGGATTGACAGCTCTACCCCTGCTTCCCTGAGTTATAGGTGTGTGTGTGTGTGTGTGTGTGTGTGTGTGTGTGTGTGTGTGTGTGTGTGTGTGTGTGTGTGTACCTACGATGGTTGTAGACTGGGGATGTTGCTCTACTAAAGTTAGGCACGAGGTCTCTGGTCAGAGGGGGAGTGTAACAACACTCACAGAGGATCACATCACATGGAATCTGGAGAACGCAATGCAGGGGCTGCCTCCTCATTCTAGAACGATCTAAATATAAACACATGCACTCACCCAAATACACCAATCCCACACACACATACACATGCACTCACAAATACACATTCACCCACACAAATACGCCAATCCCACACATACAAATATGCCCCAAACACTCCCACAACACAACACAGCACAGCACAACACAACACAACACAGCCTAGGTGGCACTTTGACTTTTAGTCATTCTGGCATGTTTTTTGTGTAACACATTGGTTGAGTTGGGATCTGCAATAGAAGGGGGTGCATGCACACAGACATATACAGTCTATGGAGTGGACACACAGACACGTGCATATTCATACACACCTATACAAAAACGCACACATCTATTTACAGATAGGACTGGAGTAACCTCTTCTGTATTTTGGCAGTATTGTTCTGTTGAGAATGTAGTAAAGGAGGAAAGTGAAATCAGGATGTGTTACTGCTGACTCGTCACAGCAGTAGGACAGCAGTTCTTCTCATCCTGCTTGGAGTGCCAGACCTAGCTTTTTATTGGTGCTGCTGAGCTCTGGAAAATGCCACTGCAAAGGTTAACAGGTCAGGTTCTGCTGTGTTGTTCTGCAGCCATCAACACAGTATGTTGCACATGAGGTCTTTAAAGTGACTGTAGGAAGGGGGGGGGGGGTCCCCAAAACTCTTTGTTAATATCTCTTCACTTCCTAAAACACATGATAAAAAAGCCCCTCGTATTTCATTTCGTACAAAGGGTCTGGCTGTGGTTTCATTGACATGGTTGTCTCAGGCAGCATCTTGCCTGACCAATCAGCCAACAAAGGGAGTGATGACCAGACGTTAGAGAGAGTGTATGGGCAGATCCAACCGTTTCAAACTTCAGCAGTCTACAAGTCTAGGAAGAAATTGTTCACTGATTGGTCAGACAACATACTGCCAGAGACAACCATGTCAGACAACCCACAGCCAGATCCTCTATGCGAAATGAAGTGAAGTATGACTGGCTGGTTTACTAGGCTATATCAGCTGTACATAGGAGATGTTATATGTTATCTGAGGTCTATTAACCTCAATAGTCTTTCCTGTGATTTGTAAAGGGAGCTCTTAAACCCAGACGTGTTGGCATAAGTAGGGTCGTAGAGAGTCCTCCTGTCTCCTGCCAAGCCCCTTCTGCTGATCGCACAGCCCTCTCCGGTGTTGTCAGCCCAGCGTGGCACCCATGTCCACCCTCAGCCCTGGCACAGTGCCATCCTTAGCTTCTGGCTCAGGCTGCAGACTTTTGCTGCCACAAGAGTTGTGCAATAGCACCAGCACTAGAGCTCACTTTTGAAGTTTAAACACACACACATATGTCCACTTCCTGATCGTTGGCTACTTTGTGTGAACTTCAAAAGTGGCTTCCTGGAGAGGCTCTTGATGAGCACTGCCTCACCCTGATAGCACAGTACAGCTGTTGCTTGCCAAGCCCCTTCTGTGTGCACACGACCCTGTCAGGTGTTGTCAGCCTAACACTGTGCCCATGCCCATGCCCACTCCCACTCTCAGCCCTGGCACAGTGCCCAAGCTTGAGCTGCAGGGCTGCCACTGCCACATGCAGGCATGTCGCTGCCCAGAAAAGAAGAGCTGTGCAGCACTAGGCGTTGGCAGAGTACTGAGACGGCAAAGGAAGAAAAGGACCATCATTCACTGCATCATGTGCACATGTTTTAATTTTTGCGTCCTCAGCTGTTCCACTTAATTTAACTGCTAGTTCTTCATTAACTCATCACTGCGCAAATCGTCTCAAATGTAATGATCTATGCAACACCAATGTTTAAATGTTATATTTGAGCATTGAACATTGAATTGATGGTGTAAATGCAGCCTTAGTCAAACCTTAAAGATGAAATGGATATCACTAAAGAAATTTCAGGTTACATCTGGTAAAAAGGGAAAACATTGAGGGGGAAAATAAGCTCTGAAGTTGCTAATGTGGTGTACTAGTGTTGTACGTCTCATTTGAAAAGAAGCATTAGGGTAAATCTTAGTTTCAGTACATTTCAGAGAGTAGATTTTCTTTTGAGGAGTGTATGTTTGGTCCGTGTGTTTGCGTTGGTTTATAGTGTAGCCCATCTGGGGATGTGTAGTCTGTTGCATCATCTGGCATTGTAAGTTTACCTTCCCTGCTCACTGGAATGCTGCCCTGCCTTCACAAACAGTGACGCCTGACGTGTGTGTGTGTGTGTGTGTGTGTGTGTGTGTGTGTGTGTGTGTGTGTGTGTGTGTGTGTGTGTGTGTGTGTGTGTGTGTGTGTGTGTGTGTGTGTGTGTGTGTGTGTGTGTGTGTGTGTTTGTGTGCCTGCGTGCATACATGTGTTGTGTGTGTGTGTGTGTGTGTGAGACAGGGAAAGTAAGGCATGTCCTGAAACGTGTGCACATGTATGTGCGTGCATCCGTGTGTTGTGTGTGTGAGACAGGCAAAGTAAGGCATGTTCTGAAGAATGTGTATGTCTATGTTATCTGTGTCCGAGAAAGGAAAAAAAGACATGTGCTAAAAAGTTGGAACACATTGTCTTCGTTAGGAGTTTGTATAAACATACTTGTATCTGCCCACCCTGATGTCTTCTTTATTTAATGAGGTTTCTGTATTTTTCCTCTGTATAAAGCAGGGCTTGCAGACAAAGCCTTGTTTGTTCTCACATGTGTGTGCATGTGTCTTAGTGTCACAATCACACACAGGTATTTTTGGATAGCTGTGGCTAAATCAAGACGTGGGTGGGGGGGGGGGGGGGACAAGTAACTTCTTGAGTCTCCTGACAGCTTCAGGCATGCCCTTCCCCGGTGCATCATGGGAGTACTTTGCTAAAGTGTTTTGTAATCATAGCCAGCCAATGAGCTCTGGCCATGGGTGTGTCGACAGTGAATATAATAACACGTCCACACGTGGTACTCGGAGGTCATGTCATGTGTTGCATGGCACAGGCTCAAACAGTGGGAGGAGGAACCTGAGGCTGCTTACTGGCATTACTACTTACTTAGAGCGACATACTTATAGGAGGAGACGCAGCACTGGAGAAATCACCCATAGAAATGCATGGGGAAGCTTTACAATGCCAGTGCAAAGAATCTGCCTGTTCTGCTGCTAAGAGCCAATTATGTGCCAGACTGTACAAATGGCGTTCCAATCATCTTGCAGTGTGGTGCTCTACTGTGTCACACTTGCTGTTTAGTGAAGCACTGTGCGTGCCGAAATCAAAATAACCTGTGAGGGGGAAAAAAAGTTTAAAGATTTATTTTGTATTTTTTATGTCCCTTAGTCATTGCTAAGCACATGTACTCATGTCTCGCCGTTCATTTAGTCAGGGCCGTTTGTTATTAGTCTAACCTGAAATAAAAGGCGTTGCCAACATGGGCGTGAGTGTGGGAACTTTGTCTAAAAGGACTTTGATTAAATTGAGCAGCTGTGCAGACCATGGACAAATGGGCATCTTGCTAATTCATGTTTATGACACTTGGCCAGGTGTTTCAAATGTTGATAATGTAGGGAAAAAATATAAATTTTTGCATGCTGTTTGAGGGTGTTCATTTAGATCAGTCATTGTGCAAACCAAACTGGCTGGCTGGTCGAGGGAAAAACAAATAGACTGATTTGAATGTGTGTGTGTGTCTTGCTAGGGAGGGCTTCAACACCTACTCCGTATACCGTCCAAAAAATATTTAATATTATTATTATTAATATTATTATTATTATTTATGTCTATCCATCCCTTTGTATCAGACAGGTTGTAATTGAACCACCCTGTTGCTGTAATTTTCAAAGCGTGGTCATACAGCTATTCTTGGCTTTCTTGTTGTTGTCTACCTTCTGATTGCATAGTGGAGGCAGCAATGGAAAACTAAAGCTGCACCATACACAGGTGTCATGACTCATGGACACAATACCTGTGTCTTTCCCGATTAGATTGTATAAATACATTGTTTTGCCTTCTCACAGGAAACATATTTTTCTGTTGTTAATGGTCATACATGGATTTGGTATGACATACTATGTTTGTATTCAACTCCCAAGGTGTAATAAGATTTTGCTCAATTTGTGGCTGTTAAGCGCACACACAACACAGCTGTCTGCACAGTCACTCTCGTTAGAAGCCAATTAGACTTCAATCAACAGCTGTTAGGCAGCTAATTGGCTAATCTGATGTGAAGTGTTGGTGTTAAGCCTGTGTAGTTGGCTAATCCCAAGGGGTGTGTGTGTGTGTGTGTGTGTGTTTTGTTACAGATAAGCCATGTTGGCCCCAAAATATCGGTTTAATCACATTATCCCATGTCAAACTTATTGTTAATTGGCTGGATATAATTTTGTATGGATGAGGACGACAGTCGCTCAGCACATCATATTACACCTTTGGTTTTCATATTAACTTGTGTAACCATATCATGTATGTCAAAGGTGGGGATCTTGCCTTCATAAAGTAAAAGCTCCATCAAATATTCCTTCTGCCTGTCTTACTTAACTCAGGTGATTGCACTAATTGTTCAGATAGCTGTCCTACCTGTCTGATTTGTTTGTTCATTAGAATAAGCTGGTTCAGAAAATGATTGGATATATATGACAGCATTTTTTTTCTGACTAATCTCTCTGTCTCCTTTCTGATCTCCTAGTCTGACAAACCAGTCCACATCAAATTGTCTGGTCTGACCACATTGAATAGGCCAGACGCAATCCAAAAGACGGCAGACGACAGTGGTGCCTCTGTACACAATCGGATATTGCCACGACCAATCAGAGCAATGAAGCTGTTTGGCAATGGTACACTGCTGTAGTGCTATGATAGAGATGGTAGATGGGCCAAGATACTTTATGGCAGTTCGTGTCTATGGGAGCAAAGTGGGCCGTGTCAATGACGTGCTTGGCGGTAATAGCTAGTACTAGGCACTAAAATTAAACTTGGTGCACACCTGAATTAAGGTTGACATTTTCTCTGGAGTGGAGACTATCACAATTGTACTACTCATCATACTAAACACAATTCCTTAAATGGGCAGGGGGGGTTGGAGATTATGATACAGTGTCTGAAATGTACATCCACTGCTCAGAGATGTAAGGCTTTTTAATTATTCTATGAAATTGTAGGGTTCTGCCATAGACCTCAATGTTACCGAGCATGCCTCTGCGCTGCATAAAGGTGGCTTGGCTGTAGTAGCTAGTACTGGCACAGACTAAAAACAAAACAAAAAAGCCCAGCGATGCTACAAAGGTAGACCAATTGTGATTGGTCAGGACCAGATTTGGGCGAATTGCTAATGAGCTTCAATAGACCTTTGCTAAACTGTACCCAGGATAGAAATTTTTTTACATTACATTACATTACATTGCATTTGGCAGACGCTTTTATCCAAAGCGACTTACAATCAAGGGGGACATAAGCAATAGAGGAGGACACAGAGTAGAGACACAATAGACATATGTACTTCTGCATGGGGATAGAGAGAGAGAGAGTTTAGATTAGTGTTTGTTAGTTATATTAGTTTTGTTAGGGAGGTAAATTAAATTTAATTAGGGAGGTAAATTAAATTTAATTCGCTAATGTTGGGGTACGTCTAGATTTCTAGGCTACACTGATATACAACTGAACTGCGAAATAGACTATATTTCTAGGCTAGGGATCTCCACCTCTGCATGTCACTGCAGTTTTATGGACTCCCCGATAAGATAAGTGTTACGTCTTTGTCTGAGGATGGGTGTGTCGAACCTTTTTGGCTTTACTGAGAGTCTGCAGGTAATCTAAGGTGAATGTGTTTGATGGAACTAGTATGATGTCAACTTTGCAGTATTGTGTGAAACAAAATATTCACGGCAGGGTGTATCTTAACTTTTCCAGTAGATACACATGTGCTGCCAACTTCCTGAGTTGTTTGTACCAGTACATATTTTGGTGTTGGGTTTCACCTTTTTCACCCTACTGAATTTGCAAGTATGCATACAAGACAAAAAGTAAATACTGTTTTTTTGCCTTTAAAGTCAACTTCATCAAGTTTTTTTTTTTTTTAAAAGTAGAAGTTAATGTGAATGAGCATTTTTAGAATGACGTGACTTGTATGTGTTTTCTGAAAAGTGGTTTGAAATTAGTCCTGTTAGTGTGTGTTACTGCTACAGCAGAGAGCAAGGCTTTTTTGGTGTTCTTGAGTATATAGGCATGCATAAAGTTAAATCAGCACACCACAACGGGGTTGTTAATGAACAAGGGCTGTTAAATTCTATGATACGACAGTACCCATGTCATCAAGTACACAATGGTAGAAATCGAGGAAGTGTAGTTCAGGGTCATGGGGGAAGTTTTGAAATGTTGTCTATAAAAAGTGACTGGGAACCCTGTAATGGGCATGCATAAAGTAAATCGGCAAGGGTTGTTTATGAGCGAGGGCTGTTAAGGCCATCTGAGAGGCTGGAGGTGAGCCAGGCACACGGCTGAGTAGGCACCACCACTGTCCCTCAGGAGGGAAGGCCTGAAACATAAAGACTGTGAAACAAGCACTCCACTTCTTGGGCTCATTTTCCCGACTCCCTTAGAGTTTAACATTTGAGTTTTGCCCTTTTTGAATCCATTGAACTGATCTCCATATCTGGCACATGCTGCTTGTCTAATCTGATTTAGTAATTTATGATGAGCTAACAGCTAAAGTACTCCTGCCAGATGCAGAGATCAACTGAATGGATTTTAAAACGGTAAAGCGCAACTGTTCAACTCCAGGAGAGTGGGAAAATGAGCTTACTTCCCCAGAAACATGGAGTGTTCCTTTAAGGTCATGACGCACAGGGCAACATTTTGAGCAGTGTTGGCGGGGAACATTACTAACAAATGTGGTTTGAACACTTTCCCAGTGATTTTAAGCAACATTTCTTAGAAGGCCTTTAATCATTATATGTCTAGACTAAATGATCATGAGTATTTGTGTGGGAGAGGCCCTTTTTATTGTTTCTGGCCAACATTGCTGAAGTAAGTGCTGAAAATAGAAAAAACAACTGGGGCAGGTTTAGTCACTTACCTGAGTATGTTACAGCAAGTGGTAAACTTTCTAAAAAGAGCACTGTGGCTTTGTTTTGCTACGAGAGTGAAGAGCCGTAAAACTCTTCTGTTAGGTTTACAACTCACTCTAGATTTCACTTATATGTGGGATAGCCATTAAACCACCTACTTGGATCACCAACCTGGGCTATAAACTAGCTCTAAATGGGGAACATGATGTTAAGACCATGGACCTAAATACTTAAGTGCCACTGCCTTGAGTTGTGCTTTACTGCATCTTACTTTGCCAAGGATGATGAAGTAAAAACAGTGTTGTTAAAGTGTTCCTGAAGAACATGGTGTGTTCAATACAAATCAAAGAACATATTACAGTTCTAAAATGCTATATAATATTATAAAATATAACCCTAAACCATTCTAGATTTTTGCATTGTTTAGGCTAGTTCTTTTGTTTTGCAGGTTACATATGAAATGAATGATGAGTAGAACCTTCATAGATAAGGCGTTAGAGGTAAAGGTTCATTTCACATAGGCCACTCATTCAGGTGAACGGTATTAAGACCATTACACATGGTGATTTTGCACTATAAATAATACATTCTTTGATTGATTGATTCAGGTGAATGTAAAGATGCTATTAAGAAATGCTTAATTAAATTTTGTCAAAGTACAAAAAGCAGCTCCACCCTATGTTTCTCAGGTATCAGGAATTGTTTGTCTTCCAACACCGTTTCAGTTTTAGTTTCAGTTTCAGCTGTGGTTGTAGTACTGTGCAATAACATCTGAACCTGCGCTCCTCTCTCTTCACAGTGGGAAACTAGTATCACCAAAGTGGAAGAACTTCAAAGGTCTCAAACTCCAGTGGCGAGACAAGATACGCCTCAACAATGCAATCTGGAGGGCGTGGTACATTCAATGTAAGAATCTCTCCCTTGTGGTTGCTGCTGCTGCCTCATCCATATCTAGGACCAAAGGTGCTGTAGTTGTGGTCAGGAAGGCTAATTGTTGCACCATCAATTTCACTAGTCTTCTGTGAAACTGGCCTCCAGAGTCGGGGGAAAGTTAGGGTAAAGATTAGGGTTAGGATTAGAAGCCGGGTTGGTTAAATGGCAGCATTCTATGAAGTTCAGCTGGGGTAGCTTATCTTGACGAAGCAGCTCAACTCGACAGAACACCACTATAGCCAGTGGGTTACACTAGACTTACCATCGCTTTAATAAAGAACTACTATGCCCTTACCTCTGTGGAGACCTTGCCTAGAACCAACAGGTAGAAGTTATGTGTCTGTAAATTCTGGGATTTCTGTAGCTGAACTGCACACTTTCATGTGTCTGTGTGTGTGTGTGTGTGTGTCATTACAGATGTGGAGAGGAGGGAGAACCCCGTGTGTCATTTCGAGACCCCCCTGGACGGCAATATGGATTACGATGAGCCCCGACCTGCGGAGGTGAGGCCATCTCACACACTTCCTCTTTATTTTTATTTATTTATTTATTTATTTAGCCAGGAAAGTTCCCATTAAGACTAAGCGTCTCTTCTGCCGGAGCCCTGGGGAAAATGGTGGGAAACAAACAGTTTCAGACAATAGACAATTATTGACATGAAATATGGACACAGATAACACACTTGCACAGACACACAAGAGACACAAAGACGCATATACACACTTAAGTGATCACCTTTTTACTCTACACACTTCCTCTTTTACACACCTAAATTCACACCTTTTATGTCACACACTTGCATCCACTGACACATGCGGTATTCTCACCTTACTTGGCAACTTTTTCTCATGGGTAGTTTTCTTTAAATAGCCATGATGGTCTTACTTTTGCTTGCATGGCCATAAACCATGACATCACTGGAGAAAAATAAATGAGCTTTAATTTGGTGGGTATTTTTTTATGTGGTAGCCTTCATTATTGAGGAGATACGGTCCATTTAAAAAGTGGTTGTGTATTTTTTTGTGCACACATGTACATATTCTTTAACTGGTGCATCTGTTATTCCCACCTTTTTGTTTCATGTGGCACTTCCATCCACTCAACCGTCTCCCTGCTGTTGCCAGGCAACTGAAGTGAAGCTGGTGAAGAGGAGAAAGGAGATAGTGATCCGAGAGTACCACAAGTGGAGGGCCTACTTCAAGAAGAGGGTAGGTGCACCATGAGGGTCCAGTACTGCTTTTCTATGTGTTTAAGGGTGCGCACAGTGCGGCTTCCTATCTACAAATATACTATTTCCAGTTGCCCGCACCCGAAGACGCTGATATAAAAAAACTTTTTGGAGTTGAGCGCACTTTTCAAAAAAGACTAAGGATGAATGATGCCATACGATGTCTTAAGATGAGCCAAATAAAATCTGTACCCTAGAGGTTGTTTTGAAACTCAACATTGCAACTTGATTTGTTTCATCCTGAAATGATAATGAAAAATACATTTTGTTCACTGCTTTTCCCAACAGTTGCAGCGACACAAGGACGATGACCTCTCCAGTCTTCTCAGGGTAAGTATAGATCTACCCAGATTGTGTATGCATAAAGGGATGTGTGCAGGCCCCCTTCTTCTTCTCTAATGACCCCCCTCTGAACTTTGTAAGGCAAGTGGGTAGGGGTAGTACTTGGTCAGGTGACTGGAACACCCCTCTGTGTTTTTGTTTAACTCACCAAGAGGTCTCCTGGTGCCACAGTGTTGCACATGCATAATGGATGCCTCTCCCAACTCGCTTGAAAATATGTCTTGTGTCCAGTGATGGGCAACTTGTCTTCAGAAGCAACAAACCAACACTACATATTAAACTACCTATGTAAAGTCAGGTGATTTCACTAATTAGCTCTTCTACTTGGTTGAAGAATTGTGCTAATTAGAATCAGCTGATTCAATGAATGACTGAAACAATTGTGTGGTGTTTGATTGTAGCTTCTGAAGCCAGGTTGTCCATCACTAACCTGGTTTCCATTCAAGTTGTTAATGCACATTTTATATATTCGAAAAAGAAATCCTAACTTGTGAACACCTGAGATGCACATTGTGGAGAGTGGGTGCGCACATCCAAGTAGTTTGTCGGCAGGTGCAAGACAAAAGTGTCAGACAATGTAAAGATGTGGGTCTGCACACTGCCTCGTTTGCTGCCTGATGAAGATCCACAAGGATCGAAACGTTCCATTTTAAGTAATTAAGTTTAACTTTTGGAGCAAACGAGGCAGTGTGCAGACCCACATCTTTACATCACCTGAGATGCACAGTCATTTTCACAATCTAAAATGGCAACTGATGGTCCGAATATTAAGGCGAATTACTCTAAGTGAGCATACCTGATGCTACGAATGATACTTTCAAAGGTACTAACCGATGCAAATGAGTTAAATGGAAACCCAATTATTGATTTTCTTTAGATTTTACCCAGGAATTTTGACCTGGCTACTTTTGTGCCTGAAATTAATAACTGACTCATGTTGTTCAAGGCTGCTTTCAGCTCACGTCATATCATTCTCATGTTTGTGCGGGTCTACACAAAACGCACAACAGCAACAACAATTTGTAATCCACACAATTCATGTGTGGATTGATTATGTAGTTCAATGTGGGCAGAGTGCACCTATGTGAATTGCTATGAATGTGCACAGTCTCTGTATTACAATGAACTGTACATAACTGATGCAAGTAAATTGAATGGAAACCTGAGTACTGATCCCTGTAGCTGTTCTTTCTGTGAGTGTGTGTGGATTTGTTTTAGTCATGCTTTGCGATTCCCTTGCCTGACTGCCTGTTGTGTGTCCCTGTTTGTGTCCACCTAAGGGAATCTTAAGTGACTACAAAAAAAAAACAAATAAATCTAAATTGTCAGAACTGAACCCCACAATAATTTATTATTACAGTAACATATGTAGCTGACAAATCAGCCCTTCGAAGCATGTGGAACTTTAATTGATACACAGCTTGTTTGTGTTTGTGGATTTGCTCTAACCATGCATGTGCTGTTCCCTTGCCTGACTGCCTGTTGCGTGTGCGGGTGTGTGTGTGTGTGTGTGTGTGTATGTGCTTGTGTTCCGGCTTGTGTCCACAAGGGGGCAGAGGAGCAGTACTCCCTGTTTGGGGACGCTTTCTCCGACACCTTCCGTATGTCCCTCTGCCAGGACGAGGAGGTGGCCGGCATGGGCCACCACCACCACCACCGCGTCGGCCGCAAGAGCCACGACTCGCCCGTCCCCATGGAGATGGACCCCTTCATCGACATGGACGTGCTGATGTCCGAGTTCTCCGACACGCTCTTCTCCACGCTGGCGTCCCATCAGCCCATCGCCTGGCCCAACCCCCGGGAGATCGGTACGCACGCGCCACACTACACACTCATCCTGAGAAATAATGATGAGTAAGGGATAACGGGCGCCGAGGTCTCTGGTTCCATGAAAATAATGTTGAAGTCCAGGCAAAGAACCGGACTGCTTACCTTGAAGACCCTTCTCCCGCTTATCTGCCATTTTTGCAGGAAACGTTTTGATCCACAAAATATTTAAGCTGAAATTATATTGCATCATAATATTATTATAATATATTACAATAATTCTATTATTTAAAAAAATAGCACTAGGAAAGAAAATGTGGCATCTAGAAGACTTGGGGGGGGGGGGGCACACAATGTTATAGGCCGAGGACTAATGTTGTATATACAGCTTCCTACAGGGCCAGTGGAGTGATTAAAGAATGGGAGTGGTATGTTGCTAAATTGCCCATCCTCTCTCTGCAGCCCATGCAGGAAATGCCGACATGATCCAACCAGGCCTTATCCCTCTTCAGCCAGATTTCACGGATGAGCCCTGGCAAGGTACCTCCTTTCTGCAATATTAAACAATGTCGGAAAATATATCATGATCATTTTTTTTTTGTGTCTGCAGTGAATGAGGGATGTTCTTCTCACCCCTGTGTCTCTGTCTCCTTGTGCTCTCACAGATTTGTTTCTCTCGTTCCGTCCTCCAGTCCCCACCTTTAGCTCACCAGCACCTGCAGCTGCTGCTGCTGCTGCTGCACAAGTACCTCTGCCCTGCAACAGCTCCGGGTCTCAGGTACACACAGAGACACACGCGCACAGACACACAGACTAGTTTTGATCCCTCTGTCTTCTTTTGCATACATACACACACTACAAAACACAGGAAAAACAAGTAACCGTAACAAGTGTTACCGAACATTAGTTGGGGTTCCATCCAACTTATCAGTCATCAAGTTATTCATAGTAATTTGGTTTAACAAGATGCTCATCAGTGGCCATTTTAGACCACAAAAATTTCATGTGTGTTCAAGTGAGGATTTCTTATTTGAATAACTAAAATGTTCAATAACAAGTTGGATAAAAAAAACCTTTTAATGGCTAATATCATGTCATTTATGATTTTAATTTGGTGTGCGTGTGCGTGCACTTTAACAATTGAAACCCCAACGTATCCATCTCCTATTTAATGAAGCTTTTGGCTCTGGGCTAGTGGTTTGACAGCTTGCCTACACTTGCGGCTCTTCTATGGATTTCTCAGCCTTAACCTGCAGAATTAGGTCTGCACATGCGTAATTAATGCAGACACCTTCCGTGGCGCACACATTTTCCAGATTGCAGAAATGGCGGCACAGCCTTTCCGTATGACTAAATTTAAATCATTCCGGCCCTCTGCAGGCCATAGTAGTGTACCTAGGCCTTTACTGGTTCCTAATCATGTCTCTTTTGTTTCTCAAGGCTCCCATACTTCCATCAATGCCCCTTCCCTCAGACCTCGCACCAATCAGCCTGGACCACCGTCTCGTTCCCGCCCCTGGGCTGTCAATTGCCCCAGAACTGGCCAATCAGAGCGACCCCAGAGATCCCAGCTCCACCTATCCACCGACCTACATGCCCCTTTTCCCCGTGCCAGTGGCCTCTCCCGCCGTCCAACCCCTTCCTCTAGCAGCCGTCCCTCCCTCTCTTCCGTGCACGAATGTATCCGCTGAGACCCCGTCCCTGTTGTCAGGTAAGCAGCACTAAGAAATGTATCCACACTGAGGTTGAGGAGTATATGCTTCGTTATACAATAGGCCTACATACATCTCAAAGTTAGGAACAGGCCTTCCGATTTTTAACACTGGCCCAGACATTCCATCTTTTTAGGATCAGTCATAGGTAGTCTGGGGAAATCGAAAGCAGTCATGTTGCTCAGTTGAAATATGTGCCATTGTGTTTGTTGGGAAGACAGATGTAAATGAAACATCAATTATCACTTGTTAATGCAATTCAGATTGAATCAATTGACCCTCCACTAAGCCCCCTTACTGACAACTTGCATCAACTGACCGCATACCACTTAGTTACTGCACCTGTCAAACTTTGCATCCAACAGTTGCATGTAATTTAACATTGATTCAGCTAAGTTAGGATTGGTCAGTTGCCAGGGGCTTAGGGAAGAGCCAGTTATGTTTGTTGTGATCTGTACCAGTTCGTTGTGTGTTGTCATGCTTGCAATTTCTGACTCAAAATGTACATACGCTTTACTATGAGAACACATTCATGTTTTAAACCTAAAGAAAAAGTCTAGCAGGCTTAAGATGACATTATTTACTTGGTGCCAGGTGCTGGAGCCGAAGATGGTGCCAGCACTTCTCCTTCGCTGTCTGTCATCACGCATACCGCTTCCACGGTGGTCACCCCGAGCAACGCAGCGACCACCTTTAGCCAGGGGCCCCAGCTGCCCCCTGCACCACCACAGGTACCCCGCCCCCCACCCCCACCCCACCCCCGACACACACACACAAAAACAAGAAATGACCATTGCACCATTAGAAAACAAAAGCTCCATCAGGACTTTTAGTAAGTAAATAAATGTTTATTTACATAGCCAGTTTATGCAATACAAAGACAGAGAAAAAAAAAAAAAGTAGACCAGCACTACAAAAAAATTACATGCACTATAGTCCAGTGCATGTAATCTTTTTCAGCAGTGATATGAGTTTGTGGGTGATGAATAACAACATGATGACAAGCGAAGCATCGTTTTGGTAGACCTTATTCTCCGTGTTGCTTGTGATGTTGAGGTTGTTGTTGTCTAATATGAACTTGTAATACTGTAAAGTCTGCATGCACTGCATTAGTGAGTGTATTGTTTCTTATTATACTTTTTTTAGTCCCCTGCCGAGGGACCAAAGATGCTAAAATTGCTATGTAGCTAATTATGGTATAGGATTTGCTCTGTGCATGGTCACTGTTAACTAAACTAATGAACTGGTAAACAAAAATTATGCCAATGCCAACCCACAGCAGCTGAAGTAGAAGTAATCGCCATAGTGCCTATTCTCAGCCAGTACCGCTGTTGTTCCCTTAAAATAAGGCTTTACCTGTTAAAAAAGAAGTTAACCTAGTAAAATTAGATTAATACACCCCCTGTAAACTGGTTTATAAGTAAATAAACCTATAAGATGTATCTGTAAACAGATTTCACCATTGTCTGCCCAATTATGGACACACTTTTGCTAATGTGCTCTATATATTTTTCCTCCTTTTTTTGTCCTTTGCTAATCGCATCCATCCTCATGCCCTATTCCCACCCTCCTGCAGCAGCAGCAGGCTCTACCTCACCCCCTCACCTCCAGCTCGGCCCGCAGCATCCAGCCGGTGCCTCAACCTCCCCCGCCCCCACTCCAGGGCCCCCACCACCCGCCGCCGCTCTCGGCCCAGCTGCCCCCCATCCAGCCTCAGGCCCAGGCCGCCAACCCTGGTTTGGCCCTGCCCTCAGCGTTCATCCAGCCCAGGCCCGTAGGGCCCGCGTCCTCTGGCAGGAAGGGCCGACCAGCGCCAAGGATAGCCCCCGCCTGTGCACGGCCCTCCCCCCAGCTCATATTCACAGGTGAGTCTCTCTCCTCTTGGCTCATATTCACAGGTGAGTCTCCCTCTCTGGCTCACATTCACAGGTAAGTCTCTCTCTCTGGCTCATCCTCACAGGTGAATTCTGTGTCATTGTATACATTTTTGTTAAATATTAATTGTAATAAGATGTACTGAGATGGGAATGAATAAAAAAGGTTATGTGTTCACATAGTTTTAGTCATTTTATTAACATACTGCACCCTGGCGGAATGTATGTTGCAACTATCCAACTCTCTGTTAACCACTAGAGGGCCATAGTAAGTCATTATTTGATGGTAAACCAAGGCTGTTTTCTCCATGGTTTCTCATTCTCATTCTCAGTCAATTTAAGAGTTATGTTTTTTGTTTGTTTCTTTTCCAAGGCAATCAAGCTGTTCAGATGTGCCATCATTTGTTATATTACTTGTATTTTTTAATGCAATATTTTAATAGTCCTCAAAATCCATGTTTTGTCCCTGTTTTCCTTTGATGCAACATTCTGTATTATATTTCAGTCGTGATTATTAACAGGGCTAGCTTGCATGTGGGTTTGCAGGATTTTTTTTATGTTTCATGCAAATTGGGAAAAGACATTTAAACTTACCCTGGGACCTGGGTTTGAATCTGATCACAGGTCATTTTTATTCTGTCTCTCAAGTTACAAGTTGGATGGAAACCTGGTTTCTTCTTGCAAGCAGTCTAAACCGTCTAATGATGGGCATCTCATAAAGCCTGATGACTATTAAGCTGCATAACTGATAACATTAGGTTGATGAGAAACCCAGCTACTGACTAGCAGTGAGTCAGTGTGGGACATTTTGGTTTATCTAAGCCACAAGATCAGACGCCTCTGTTTCATTATTATACAGTCCACAGTTACAGTAGGCCTGTTTACACAGCTTTTGTATGTGGTTTGCGACATAAAGCAAATAAAAAAACACTGTTCCTATTGTATTAAACGTGCCATGTATTATACACTATCACAGGATAGAAGGGCAGTGTGTAGGACACAAGATTACTTGTGGTGCTGTTTCAAACCAGAAGTAGGTCCATTTGTTTCAGGGTAGTTCTTTGGCTGTAATTTAAATGTGCCGTGTTACAGAAGTTGCCACAGGGTAGAAGGGTTATTTTTAAAAGTTTATTATCATTTTTTTGTTAAGTGGGAGTGGGGTCTAACAATGATTAATTGTGCTAATTGTACTTCCTCTGTATTCATGTATGTGTGTGTGTGTGTGTGTGTGTTTATTCATGTATGTATTTATTTATTTATAAAATATCACATATGGCACAGAGAATTTCGTTGTTCTTTTGTAATGATGGTAAAGTCTGTCTGTGTGTGTGTGTGTGTGGTCCCAGAGCCATAGCCAAATAATGTTAAGGCAGATGTTGTTCTTGTGCAATGTACGGAAAGTCCATCCCGTGTGTGTGTGTGTGTGTGTGGTCTCAGAGCAATAGCTGAATAATAAACACTGGCCCCTTACCCCCAGCATATTATGAACTATTGTCTGAAGCATTCAGCTAAGATGGGATATTTGTGCAATACTGTAGGAGACATTTTTTATTGCACAGACTGACTTGTACAACGTGTGTAATGACAAATAACAATAATGTCTGTGTGTGATTATGGTTTCTTTTTTGTCTGTTTTTGCAGCACCCTTCCCAGGACATTCGGGAGCCGTGATCGTCACTCCGTCCCCTATGAAGTGTGACTCTGTGCCCCCTGCAGGGGTTGTCATGGCCTCATCCAGTGTCACCCGGGTAAGATACACACCACCCACACACCACCCACACACACACCACCAACACACACACACACACCACACACCACACCACACACACCACACACACACACACCACACACACAACCCACACACACACCACACACACACACCACACACCCACACACACCACACACACACCACACACACACACGCACACCACTGAGACTTTACTGAAGGGCATGTCGGCCATTTTTGTTATCATTTATTGTTAAGGGTAGAGCACATTGCCACATTTACATAAATGTTCATCAGTGTTGGGAGGCAGGTTAATTTAACTGTAGTCCTTTGGCAAGATGTTAACTTTCTTCGTTTGTTCATTTCATCCATTTATGTTTGTTGAATATTTGTTTGTTTCTTTGTTCGTTATTTCAGACGTCACCGTACCATATTCTTCCTCAGACGCAGAAGTCTCCCCAGCCTATTGTCCCTAAGGAGGAGACTGCTGCTTCCACGTCCAACAGCAAAACGCCTACTTCATCCCCCAGCCCTGGTCAGCAAACGCCCGGCACACACTCACGTGTAAAAACACAATACACACACACACACATATGCTTATTTAAATCACACATTTGCAATCCACAAAGACTCCAGGGTTTCCAGTAGTCATAAATTGTCTGGAGAAATCAGGGGAATTTCGATTCCAGACATGGAGAGCCAACGCTTGCTTACAGACACACACACATGTGCACAGATAAAGACACAGATGCACTCCTTCTCCAAGGTTCCTTCTAGGCAGGGTTGTTATTATAACACCAACTGCCTGTAAGAAATGGCAAAATCTTAGAGCTTAGATACTATGTAAATCTCCTGTATATCACTTCTGTAATATATAGATCTGGTACTGTCACTTTTGTAATCCAAGATGCTACCATGGAAAGTGCATCCTGTATTTACGGCGCACCCTGTACAACTCCAGGATTGCCACTGGGCAGAGTTTTGACTTTCTAAAGCAGTGTTGTGATTGAAAGAGTTACGACTATCTAAAGCAGTGTTGTGATTGGTAGTTATGACTATCTAAAGCTGTGTTGTGTGCTGTGATTGGTAGTTATGACTATCTAAAGCTGTGTTGTGTGTTGTGATTGGTAGTTATGACTATCTAAAGCTGTGTTTTGTGCTGTGATTGGTAAGGTTATGACTAAAGCTGTGTTGTGATTGGTAGTTATGACTATCTAAAGCAGTGTTGTGATTGGTAGTTATGACTATGTAAAGCTGTGTTGTGTGTTGTGATTGGTAGTCATGACTAAAGCTGTGTTGTGATTGGTAGTTATGACTATCTAAAGTGGTGTTGTGTGTTGTGATTGGTAGTTATGACTATCTAAAGCGATGTTGTGTATTGTGATTGGTAGTTATGACTATCTAAAGTGGTGTTGTGTGTTGTGATTGGTAGTTATGACTATCTAAAGCTGTGTTGTGTGTTGTGATTGGTAAGGTTATGACTATCTAAAGCTGTGTTGTGATTGGTAAGGTTATGACTATTTAAAGCGGTGTTGTGATTGGTAGTTATGACTATCTAAAGCGATGTTGTGTATTGTGATTGGTAGTTATGACTATCTAAAGTGGTGTTGTGTGTTGTGATTGGTAGTTATGACTATCTAAAGCTGTGTTGTGTGCTGTGATTGGCAGGTCTGGACGGGCGCTCCTCAGGTCAGGGGTCCCCGAGCAGTCGGGAGCAGGCAGCCAGCCCTCAGTCTCCTCTCAGCTCCACCGTGCTCCTCAAGAACGAGAACAACCAAGTATGTGCACTCCATAGTGTGTGGATTTTCGTGCGTGTGTGTGCGCGCGCGTATGTGTGTGTATGCGCGTTTATACTAGTGTATGTGCGCCCGAGTGTGTGTGTGTGTGTGTGTGTGTGTGTGTGTGTATGCTTTTCTATGTCTTATCAACTTGTGTATCCAAGTGTGTGCATTTGATGGTGTGCTTGTTTATATGCTGGTGTATGTGTATCTGTGTATGCAGCGACATCCTGATTTGCTGTTATTTATCACTCTTCAACATTTATATTATAATCAATTAATCTTCCACATTCACGGTCGTGTGATGTCATGTCTACGTTACAGAGTCGGCGAATAAATCACATCTCTGCTGAACAGAAGAGACGCTTCAACATCAATAACGGCTTTAAGAGTCTCTGCAGCCTCGTGCCCACACTCAAGTCTCAGTCCAGTGTAAGCTCTGCTGTCCATTTTCAAAACATTTTGCGATAACACTATTTTACGGTCCCTTTCATAGTGTAGCTATATGATGAAGTGCAGTATAACAGAATTTTTATCAATAATAAACATTTTGTACTTGCACTGTACAATAACGTTAGGGTAAGGATAAAGGCCTCCCAAGTTTGTGCATTTGGTGTTGTGTATGCTATTATGTATTGGTATGCACTGCATTCATATTTTGGCATCCAGGTGTGCGCATTTGAGTGTGTTTGTGTTCGTGTGTGTGTGTGTGTGTGTGTGTGTGTGTGTGTAGAAGAGGTGAGCACCTAAATGCAGCCAGCTAGCCCTTTGTCACCACAGAGGAACTGACCCAGACAGAAATCACGTCTCTTCATGCAATTATTATTTCACCCGATAATGAACACTTACTTATGGGCTCTTGTTTGGTCCCGCACACCTTTGAGTTTTAAGTTCCTAGATGCGCGTGGTCTTGTCTTGGAAATATTTTTCCAATATCTGAATATGAATGGATATTGCCAAATACAATGTTAGTAGGTCCCTACTTCTAATTTTCAATCTTCCAACAGAAGGGAGAGATCTGGAGATTAATTTTGTTTTAAAAGTAGGGAGAGAATGTAGTTAAGGGTTTTTTTTGTGTCTGTGTGTGTGTGTCTGTGTTAATAATAGATGTAACAATGAGGGTTTTGTATGTGTGTATGTGTCTGTGTGAAAGTAGATCAGGAGAGAAACCAAAGGTCAAAACAACTGAATATGCATGAGGTGTGGGGAGACCACCAAAATGCAGCTAGCTAGCCCAGTGTCCCCGCAGAGGAACCAACCCAGACAGGAATCAGACATGTGACCATTTCAAGTGATAATGTGCTTTCAGTTACTGGTGTGTGGGCGCGTTTGAGGTCTTTTTATCATGTGTGCACACATTTGTACACATTTTTTTTTAGGTCTTTTTCTTATTGTGTGTACACAGTTTTTTATTTGTCCTGTTAATGTGTGTGTGTGTGTGTGTGTGTGTGTGTGTGTGTGTGTGTAGATCAGTAATGCGGCCACCCTCCAGAAGACGGTGGAGTACATCAGCAAACTGCAGCAGGAGAGGCAACACATGCAGGAGGAGAGCCGCAGGCTAAAGGAGGAGATTGAGGAGCTCAATGCCTCCATTAGGTAGCCCGTTGGTGCCTTCACCTTTCTGTCCTGTGTACTTACACCCCAACCTCTGTGGCCTTAGGGCAATGTAAACGGCCATAAGCACACGTGTAGTGGTTTACTGGTGTGGAATTTATTATTATATATATATATTGGAAACGGAGGGAATATCAAGCCCTTGCAAATTTAGCGAGTACTCCTGTCACATGGAGATGAATGTGAACTCTAGCACTTGGTAGCTGTATCAATGCTGATTGTTTCAGTTGTAAAGCTTTGAGGTCATAGTAAAGTGTGTGCGTGCGTGCAGAAAGATTTCTGTATGCTAGGATGTTGCAAAGCTTTTACATACATCAAAAAGTTTTACACCGCACAGAAGTTGTCTACTTTGATTGGATAAAAACTCGGGTTCGGATTTTTCGTATTGATGTTGGTGTGAAAAAGCCGGTCAGGCTTCTCACTGGTAGGATGTCGGCGACTGGAAGTTGGGGTGAAGTGGTGCAATAAGACCTCCAAAAATATCCACGAGCGCAGTAGAAAAGTATATTCCTTTTATTTACAAAAAACAAAACTCGTGCACAAACCAAACATAAAGTAAATAATATTAACACGACACTTAAATCCGAAAATAAATTTCTAGTAAACATAAAGAGAACTTAAACAAAGCCTTTAGGCTCACTGCTACCCCCAGGTATTTCGCAGCGCCTTACTACTCAGCTTTTGTTTCGTTCGTCTCTGTTCGGTTCTGCTGTGTCGGTGTCGTTCTGTTCGTGTTCCTCTGTCGGTCTCTCGTGGTTAAACTGAAACCCTTTTAAATATACAACTTAATTAACGTAAATTGGCCCAATCATGAGATGATTGGACCATACCACATCATGACGCTAAACATCCTTGAACGCAACTAGAGACATACATTGATACACCCGACAATAACTACACTCGTATATACACCACACACATAATGCAAGATAATATTAACAAATTAAACATGGACAATACACAATCAACACAAACTACCACCACCAACACCCCTCTACCACACTACCTGCTGATGTTTAAAAATAAATGGGTTTAACAGTTCTTTGTATAGTTACGGGTTTAATTGTGGATGTGCGTGTGTGCGCAGGTGTACCGTGTTCATGCTTGCGGTAGCATGGTGCTCAGTTCAGTGTCCAAGTGTTTAAAAACGGTGAGAGGGTGAGTGAGAGAAGTTCACCCTCTCACAGTTGGAGACACAAAATGCTCTTTGTTAATATTTGGGTGCTGTGTTGCTGTTCTCCCAACTAAAAGGTGTGTGTGTGTGTGTGTGTGTGTCTCCTTGTCTCTCCTTGTGTCTCTGTGTGTGTCGGGCCCGTAGCCTGTGCCAGGAGCAGCTTCCAGCCACCGGTGTATCCCTTACTCAGCACCACTTCAACCACATGAGGGAGAAGTACGACGAGTACGTCAGGAACCGCACGCTGCAAGACTGGAAATTCTGGATTGTATCCTCCTCAAACACGACAGACACACAGACGAACTTGCAAACACACACGCACACACACACAAACTTGCAAACACGCGCGCAGACACACACAAACTTGCAAACACACGCGCGCGCACACACACAAACTTGCAAACACGCGCACACACAGTGAAACTTGCAAACACACGCGCACACACACACACAAACTTGCAAACACGCGCACACACACACAAACTTGCAAACACACGCACACACATACAAAACTTGCAAACACACACACACAAACTTACAAACACACATGTACATTGTCCTTATTTATTGCTTTTATCATGTCTTTATGTCTTAATGATTTTTATTACATGTGGCATTTACATGGACAGCAAAGAAAAAATTTCATTCTGCAGGAAAGGTACAACAAATAAAAAAAAAAAAATCATAAACACTCAGAAATCAACCTTGACCTTTGAACTCAGTTCAGCGTGATCATAAAGCCACTTTTTGAGTCCTTCAATGGGAATGTGTCCACCAAGAGCAAGGAGGAGCTGTGTGAGACAACGCTACAGTGGTTGGACCGACACTGCTCCCTGCCTGTGCTCCGTCCCAGTGAGTATACACACACACACACACACACACACACACACACACTCTCTCATTCTCATCTTCACTCACTCACTCCAAAACACACACACATTTACACACACATTCACACACACACACACACACACACACACACACACACACACACACACCCTCTGTCATTCTCATCCTCACTCACTCCAAAACACACGCACATTCACACACATATATACACACACACAAACAAACAGACATGGTGACATACACCTACACACGCAAACAATCTCACGTTCTCTCTCACACACGGACATAGTCACATGCACTTAAACACACAAACAATCTCACCCTCACATATGGTATCTCTCATACACACACATACACTTATACATATGCTCACATACACACCAAAGCACACACAAACATGCACTCACAGACGCGCACACCCAAACACGCACATAAACACACCTTATAAATATCTGATGGAAAAAATACATTCAACTAGCTACATTCCAACAAGAACAAAGTCACCTTTTTAGGTCCTGTTTACATATATGTAGATATTTTTTAAAAAGGTGATCTTTTTTTATCCACATGTCGTTTACATGTCAAGAGTTTTAGCAAATTCAAACATATATTTTTTAAAACAGCCTCCAAAGTAGTGATTTTTTAAAACTCTGTGTTTTTTGGATTTCACTGGATACATGTAAGAGCGATTTAAAACAAAAAAATATTCATTTATAAAAAATATCTAGATATGTATAGATGGGGCCTTAGTTGCTGTTTGGTCAGTGTGGAACTGGCCGTTGGTTTACTGAACATTCTAAAGACTGCCACCTGCCAGATGCCAACAGTGGAGCTAAAGGCCAATTTATAGTCTAGGTGAGAAGTGTCACCTGACAGAATATGGCGTAAAAGAAGGCAACATTTCTGTATGCTAGGATGTCGCAAAGCTTTCACGTACATCAAAAAATTTAACACAGCACCGAAGTTGTCTACTTTGATTGGATAACAACTCAAGTTCTGCATTCTGAGGCGTTGCTTTGATCACAAGCAACATGCGTCCTTGTTCAAGTGGCTTTGAAGACGTGTTTCATTTCCCAACAGATCTTGTCACTGGCGCAGAACTTAGAAAAATAAAGGTCTCAACAAATGTCGCTGTGCTACAGGCTTTCAGTCAAGCCACACTTGTCGCTTGGACTATAACTTGGCCTTAATGCTAAGTCTCCCCTTTCTCTGCCTGCCTGTTCCCTGCAGTGGTTCTGGGGACTCTCCGACAGCTGAGCACCACCACCTCCATCATCGGCAACCCCTCTCTCCTGCCCCAGGAGGCCAAGCAGGCCGTCACCAAGCAGCGGTCGGCTGAGCCGTAGCAACACCCACCTAGCATGACCTTCCACCACCACCACCACCACCACCACCACAAAGCAACTACCAGCCCTCCACTGCACCATCTTCCCCTTAAGGCCACTGTCAGCCTTCAGCTGAGCCCTAAAGCCCCCTACCCCCATCCCATCACCACTGGGGGCGGGGGGTCACCCATCTAAATACTGGTGGGAGGACCTTCTGCTGAGCCTTAGCAACTCCACCGACCACCACCCCTTTCTTGAAGTCACAGTGTGTGTGTGGGTGTGTGTTGAGGATGGGGGGTGGGGGGTGGGGTTCACCCATCTACAGGACTGATATAGCTGAGGTGCTGGCCTGTCAACTAGGACACGGGCCCTGTTCACCAAGGATCAGCCGCAAAAACGTTGTGGTGTTTTTTGATTATTATTATTTTAATGTGCCTAAAGAGAAGAGAAATGGCAAGTCTCAACGAGGGCATAGTAGTGAACTTGGTGAATTTGGTCAAGTGCATGATAGGCCATACGATGCCTTGAATTTCACCGTGTCTTTTTTTTTCTATAGTTAGTTACCATCACAAAACCTTGCATTGTTCAGCGAGTGCTCCAAAAAGGGAAGAGAGAAAAAAATCTGAGGGATATGAGCTTACCGTCCTATTGCGAGCTGCTTTTTTTACGAGGATACTCGTATGTACAGTCACCACTCAGGGCCTTTCTCTTGTCCAGTCTTCCACTTCTACTTTACCTCCTGCATTGCCTGAACCAAAACCAAACCTCTGCAGGAGTACGATTTCTCGCCAGATTGGCTCTGGCTGGCAGTGTGTGATGTCATTCTCTTTTCCGGTCTTCAACTTTTGTTCCATCCCTCCACTGTCTAAAAACTGAATCCAAGTGCCTTAAATGTTCACTCGCTCAGTGCAGTACCTAGGGTGTGAATTACACTGTTTTGTTCCCTACATAGTCCTCTATATAGGGCAGTGTGAATCACATTTGTTTTGTTTTCCACATAGAGCAGTATATAGTGAACTAGTGGACATTTTGGACATGGCCCAAACCAAGGACTAGGATCTCTCTCCTGATTGGCTCTGGTTCGACAGAACTTTATGATATAATCATATATATATATGCCTTGACCCCTCTCCATCAGGGCCAGGACCGGGGTGATCAGAAGAAACACAAGCCATATTACCGTGCGTGAATTTGTGTTTGTGGGAACCCTTACGTATGACTCCATGAAAAAAAACTGAGCCTTGCGGATGCTGTAGATGTGCAAGGAAAAAGTCTTAATGACTCGTTTCCTGGTTCAGTTGTTCTGTGTTTTTTTTGTTTGTTTGTTTGTTTTTTTGTTTTCTTCTTGCTCAGGGACACTGTCACAGATCACTCCGTCGCACAGGAAATGGATTTGCACTGCTTCCTGTCTGTGGGAAATCTTTTTTTTTTTTGCCTCTGGTTTATAGGTGTGGACATTTTGGCCTATTTCTCTCTCCAGTTCACTGTGTAAGCAGTATTTGTTGCATCCACAGACATACACACACATTTAGCAAATGTTTCTCAACAGCCTAAGCAACTTAAAGGTGTGCCTTTTCTTTCAGATGTGCTTAACTACCAGACACTTTCAAGTCAGTGGTTTTGTGACTACACAAGTGCTGCTTAGAACCAACTTCAAGAACATTTTTATTTAAGTTGGTTTTAAGCTGCACTTTATACACTCGTGCATTTACCAAACAATTATGAACAGCCCCATCAGGTTGAGAATGTACATATTACAATTCTGAAGTACTAGAGATGTCTGGGGGATGGGGGGGGGGGGGGTGGCGGTGGTGTATATCCCAAGTGACTGGTTTAGTAAAGAGCCTACAGGCAAAGCCTCTGGATTCTCCTATTATATCGATTTACCACTTCCTCTGGGTTGGGTTTACATGCCCAGACTAAACCAAATAAGTTAACTTGGGAGTGAGTTACAAACCTCCTGATAGAAGAGTCCTATGGCTTTCCCATTCTTGTAGCAATGGAAGTCTTCTGTTAGTAGATTTACCCCTTGCTCCTTGAGTGGACAAACCTCAGGTGAGTGACTAAACCTGCTTTCTGAAATACCCCCCACCCCCCCACCCAGCTCTGGTGTTGTTTTTTAGTCTCCGCTTCAGTTTTACCTCAGTAGGAACGAAGCAATCAGTCTTATCACAAAAAAAGTCCAGTTCCTTTTACCCCATAGCCTGTGGCTTAACCAAACTGTGGCTGTCAAAGCAGCTTTAAGATCAAGATGCACAGGGCACCTTTTTGAGCAGTGTTGCCAGGCAACAGCATGGTCGACTGGCTCCCAGTATTCTGATTTGATGATCACTGAAGTTGCTGATCACTGAAGTTGCATGCTTTTGATGAAAAGGAAAAATGTTGAAGCAGAAGTGCTCAAAAAGTTGCCCTTTGTGTCATTAGCTTTAGGAAATGATTTTGTGTCTACTTTTTTATTTTTATTTTGTTTTTAAACTCTTCCATCATGGCTTTCATCATGTTTGTGTTTTTTTTGTACAATGTGAACAATTCAGTGGTAAATTCTTTTCATTGCTGTATAAAAACAGCACTCAAGAAGACTTGGACTTGGACTTTCTCAGCTCCTTCACTCTCTTTCAGCCTCTGCCCCCCCCCCCCCCCCCCTTCTGCTCTCTCTCTCGTTCTCTCTTTCGTTTTCTTTCTTTCTTTCCCATACCTAAAATGAACAAACCATTGACACAACGTACCTGCTAGTTTTTCACAACAAAACACTCTTTAAAAACAGCCCATTGGTTACATTTTTGGATGGTATAGTTTTTTTGTTAATTGTGAGTAGCTTTTAAGTCGGGTCAGAAAAAAAGGCCTCGGATTTTATGTTTGGATTTTACGTTCGACTCAATGGTGGGTTTAAATGTTCAGTGCATAGACTGTGGAATTCAAAGAGACGTGAGCTAAATTACAGTATTGTACATATTTTTGTCAGGATCTGTTTTCTGTCCAAGTAAAAACCTTTTTTTTTTATAATGTTGCCTCATTTTTTTCCCTTTGGAAAATAACTTATGCTAGTTTAGGTTGGAAGACTGTTGGCAGTATGTAAAGTCACTGTTATGACTTTCATGATTTACATTAATGTTATATCTTATAAATTAAATTTACAAAAGCAGTGCAAGTGGCTCTAATGACCTTTTTTTCATGTATCTTTGAACTTTTCAACATTTTGCATATGACATAATGGATAGTTCTGCATTTGTTAGGCAATGAAGTAATTGGATTTGACCATGTTGTTATACTGGGGCAGGATTGGTAAGCAAAGCCAAGCAATATGCTAAGAGTAAAAGTCAAAAGTGAAAACCATAGAACCAACTTTTTATCTTCTGTGGTTAATTTGCACTATTTTTACATTTATCTGACACTCTTCTTAGAAGCAAATCCCAGGTAAATGAACTAATCAGTGAAGGCATATGGGTAATATGTACAGGTAGAACCAATATATGGCAGGCCTTTTATTCTTTGAAGCTGGGATTAACCATCTTTGCCCATGATATACAAAATAAGATGCAACAACACACCGGCCATGTCCATGTTCACCCATGAACATTCTGCAGCCAGCCACAAGCCACAGTGAGACCCAGTCAAGACCAACACTTGCATTTCTTAGCAAACGACTGAAACGTTTTCTGATTTCGAAGAGAGATGAATATCTTGATCTTATTAAGTAGTGTGCTGAGCAAACTAATATTTCCTGTGCCTGAACTGACTCATTGTCAGCCTTTGCTCCTCCAGATGGATTGATAAAAAAGCTCTGCATTTGGTATGCTATGACGCATCATATTATGTAATAAAAATAATTATAATAATAATAATTGCATTTTCTCTACAGGATGGGCAAAAAATGGACCGCTTTTTAAACTAGAATACATTTCTGCAAAAAAATGCTAAAAGTTTGTGCTTGCATGATTTTCAACTTGATTCGGTGGTTTTACATATTTAAAATGTAATTTTTAGCTGTAAAATCCCAGTTAAATATAGCTTCAAGCAGTGATGGGGCAAAGAGCAGTGAAGTTTGGCAAAATTGTCATAGCAACAAAATGTAGTTATGTCAGAGACATGGTCATAAACCATGTTTGATGGAAATACAAGGTCATTTTCTGTTTTTATGGCTTTGCCATCAATTTCATTGGCTGTAAGGGAAAACCGCATTAATACACAATTAAATATTCATGTGATATTTTTTGTCAGGCATGACCTGAAGATCATTTGTGCCAAGTTTTGTGATCATCTGATCAAATATGTAGCCTAGTAAACCAGCCCCTTTGGTACTACACTTAATTTGGTACAGAGGGTTTGACTGTGATACTTTGAGAAATGCTTTCTTCCTGAAGATGTATACTCTGCTGAAGTTTAAAATGATTGGATCTGCCTTTAACCAATCGCTAATGTCTAAAATTAAGCAGTTGTCATGGGCAAAGAATTGATAAACTCAAAATGCCATTAAGTAACTTTTGTCAGGCATGGTCTGAAGATCATTTGTGCCAAGTTTTGTGAAAATTGCTCAAACGTTGTGACCTGTGATCATTTAATTCCATTTCTTATATTTTCCAAAATGGTAGGAAGGTTTGGAAACTGAGGTCCCATCCATAAATGTACCTCTAACTTTGACCAGTTGATGAAGCTAGAGAGGTTTAGGTGCAGACATGAAACTTGGTGGCAGGAATCATGGGACTCCTGAGTCAGTGTGCCAAATTTCAAAACATTTTACCAATTGTTTCTATGGGCTACGACAACCTCCAGAAGATGGGTATTATGAAGTCATCACTTTAGATTTCTGTTCCTTAACATTCTGAATTCCACATTTAAAAAATGGCGGTTGGTCCAGGTCTAACTGCCACAGTATTATCTGCTTTTTTTCCTCTCTGTATCTCTCTCCCTCACGCACACACACTTTCACTCTCTCTCTCCTTCAATCACTCCACCCCCACCATGATGATAAGAGGTCATTTATTGCATGGCAATCTCATCTATTCATGGTGCGATTTGTAGGGGGGAATTTATCCCCTTCTTGTTTTCCCTACTTCTGCTAAACACTAGCAAAGTATTTTTGAGTGTTAGAAGTTCAACTAAAAATCTTTTATCATGTAGGACTAATCCACAGACCTTAAAAGACCTTTTTTGCTTGATAACATTGCAATCAACACTGCATATGGTAAAATGTATTATTTTAAAAATTGTATTAATGGCCTGCAGAAGCTGAAAGTAAAATGTTGCTTGAAAAACAATAGCCTAACAGGATAGGCCTAGATATGCGATGAATGTTTATTTCCATTAATAATAAAAAAGGGCGCACTTAATAATTATTTGTAATGAATCTGTGAGTCACAATAACCATGCAAATTTAAGCTCATTCATTAAGTTCTCTTTCCAGTGATATGGTTTATGAGCATGCAAATAATGGTATGACCACCATGGCCATTTGAAAAAAAAAAAAAACGAAGAAAAAAAGTTGCCGATTGTTTTTGGCTTCATAACCTGATCATTAGGACCCGAGGACCAGAGGTGCAATGCCCTATTGCTTTTTGAAAGATTTCTTTCTTTCTTCTTTTCCTTCTTTTTTTGTACACACATCAAACTAGTTTGTCGCATCCCATGGACAGAGGCTTGACTGTGGGTGTGGCCCCCAGTCTCCATAGCGCCCCTTTATATCTTGAAGCTCTGTGGTCAGTTTATAGTTTCAGCTACACTCACCAAATTTGGTAGGAATGTGGGCTTACCAAAACCAACAACTTTTGTATATACATTGCATTACCCACGCCCAACAGGAAGTGAGGGAATTGGGGTTAGCGCGTTTGGACACATGATCAATTTTAATGTATTCCTAGATGGTTTAACAGGTTTCTGTCAGATTTGGCACATGTGCTAATAAGTTGCAAAGGCATTTTTTATATGTTGTAATACTTTGAAATGGCGAGGGAATGAATTTTAATATCTCACCACATGAACAGGAAATGTGGTATTAAATCCCAGTGCATTAAAAGATTTGTTTCCTGTCAATTGATAGACAATCCTTTTTAGGAGTCACAATTCACCCGATAGCAGTTTATCACCATAAAATGGTAAAAAATACATTTGTTCACATAATCATATGCCAACAATGTATTTGTTCACACTAGCATATGCACCAGTGTGCTGAAGCAGTTCTTATTAGCTTGAAATGTTGAGGAGTTTGGGAAGCTCTTTAGCCTTTAATCAAATAGGACAGGTAAGATAGGATAGTAAAATGATTAGCTGGAGAGATGGAGAAGGGCTAGGAAATGACCTCAAGCGAGACATATAGACATCTTAAATGACTGGATAATATGAAAAGTTGAACATGTAGTTTTCAGACGTTCAGATCTTTGAAATGTGTAAAAGTAAATAATACAAATGATAACCACAATCAAAAAGATTGAAACAAAAAGTTACGTTTAATTAAATTAATAAATAAATAGATATAAATTACATAAATATAGTGATACAACTATACTCTGGCATGGGGAAAATCTCCATAAAAAGCTCATGATATTTTTATATGGGCAAGTCTACAAAAAAGTGGATTTTCTATCACATCCATAAAGCCAATAAAATGCCATGTTTTTTGTATGATTTCCATGATTACCCAAAAGTTGAGCATTTGTAATTTATCACTGTAGAATATGAAAAAAAAAATTGTACCTAACATTTAAATTATCTCTCAGTTGCTGGTGGTCTGACACATCCATTGAATTGCCCATATAAATACATTAATAAAGTATCATAAAAGCTCTGGCATGGCCAAAATTCAACATAAAAGTTCACTGTTAAAATCGCTCCTTTACAACAACTTAAAAAATGAAGGCGACGTGCTGCATGGATCTTTTTATGATGTGTCAACTTAACCATGTATGCCCATAACATACAAGGCATCATGAAGTTACAAAACTTACAAAAAATCAACGCAGCACCTTTACCTAATTTCCAGAAGTTATTTCTAGGCTTCACTTTTGACAGTGTGGCATAATCACCATTAAAAAAAACCCAAAAAAAACTACATACAGGTGAAGGGAATGTCGTTATGCATCCACAGGACGTAGAGCTGGAGTAGACTCCTCACATCTCTCTGTTGCTGGGAGGCACTTCTTTTGACACTCTTGGGGGGAGAGCACTCCTGGGGGGTGGTTATTAGGGACCTGGTCCACCCATGGAGCTTCCTGAGGTCCGTGATCAGAGGGTGGTTGGGCGGTAGCTTGCTCCCGCTCAGGTTTGCCGTTTTGCTTAGGCAGAACAGCTGATGCAGGACCCCGCATGTGAGGTGGGAACTGTTAATAATAAGTAGTGTTAATAGTTAATATTGATATCAATAATTAATATTAATGGTAGCACTTTATAATAACTACTTCATTTTATTTTGCATTTGTTAACTCGTACTTAACACTTTGTCCATTGTTTGGCATCTGTCTGTATGTATGTCTGGTTGTCTTGTATGATATCTGCTATCTATCTCTCAGCCTACTGCCTTTCTATCTGTCTATCATCATCTCTGTCTGCTTTAACATCCCATGTAAATATGTTTATAAATGTTTTACTGGTGAGAAATAGTGTAAAAGCAAAGTTACTAAATGATGAACAAAGTGTTAAGTAAGAGTTAAGAAATGCAAAATAAATGCCTAATATGAAGTAGTTTATTATAAAGTGGCACCATATTAATGTAAGCAGCAACATTATTAATAATAATGTCAATAACTATCAATAATTTTATTATTATTATTAATAATAATAATAATAATAATAATTGTAACTATTTTGTTATTGTTAATAATAAAAAGAAGAACAACAACAAAAATAAAGACCTGGTGCCATTGATGGGGGCGTGGAGACTGCCCAGGGAAGGTGGGGGTGAACCCTTGGGGAATGGTTGGATGCCCGTTTCATTGGCCTAAGGAAGAGATTGGTACATTACGCTTAGCTGACACACTTTTCCAGAGTGACTTACAGTGAGTTAGGTACAGTTTTATTTGCCCAGGAATATAGGGATTGATATATAACATTACTTTAAAAATGTTCCACTTTGGTCAACAAAAAAGACTTGTTTTACAGAATACTATTTGGATGACTCTCTAGTACTATCCCATTGGAGCAATGTGGGGTTAGATGCCTTGCTAAAGAGCAAGCAGAACCGATCCTATTATCACCATAGCGGCTATTACCAGCCATTACCACTGGTATAAGTACTAAAAAAAGAAGTTATCCATAAACTTCATTACATACCATAATGAAGAGCAGTTCTCTGGCCTTCTCCCTGATTTCATTAAGCTCTGCTCTCCTAGATGCCGGTGTTGAAGTTTGAGGGGCAGGCATTGCGAATACAAAAAAAATCTGAATCCTCATTAGGAATAGGACTGCAAAAAAAAACCCCACAAGAAACTTCAGCTTAAGTAGCAAAAGTAAAGCAGCAGCAGCAACAGCTAGCACAAAAACATGTCTGTCATGCATGCACTTGCACTGATCACGTCTTACTCACACACTGATTGATAGCATCAGGACACTTCCGCCACTAACTAGACGATCATATTGGCAAACCTAATAATAGCAGGTGGCCTCTTATTAAGGGGAGAGCCTTTAAAGGGTGTGAATATTGTGTAACCTTTTCTAAAAGAATGCAGCTGTACAACAATTTAAAAAAAAAAATCCACATTACTCTCTATGATTCTTTAGAACTTTCATCCATTACACCTGTCTGACTCTACATCTGCAAAACATTAAAGGTCAGCCTTTCCCAGCTGTAATTCCTAGATGAGTACTCACCAATAGTCCAAAAAAATTTGCCAGAGATCGCCATGTGGAGGACTGATGGTGGTTCTAGGACGATGGTGGACGTGGTTTGTGTGTTGGGGCGACCATGACCCTTATATAAAGAACAAGTTCTTGAGTGAAAAAACGTGTCTGATGCCTATCAGCAGAGCGTTTCGTCATTGCATGGAGAAATCTGTGACGTGTCAGAGAGCAAAATTGGGGTTTTCTCGTGTTCCCCCCAGCCTGCTCTGATGATAATCATGGAGTGAGTCATGTGTGTGACCCCTGCTCGCTTTGACCTACAACAATGACATGATTTAGTATGGTTATAGAGTAGATATTCTTTGTGCATCTATCAGCCGAACCTCCAATCATCAAGGAGGTATTTCTGAAAGCACGATTAGTTACTTATTTGGGTATATTCAGAGCAAGTGGTAGTGCTCCTAATGTAGTGATCTTGTAGGCCCACTATTATTTTCAGGTAACTTATCTGGGTCAGTCAGTAAACCACATTCTTAGAATACATATCTAAACAATACAGGATCTGCCTGTGACAATGCACCTTTACATGGAGATGTGGTACTCCCTGGGGGTTGCGTATATTTCTTTAATAAGTGGAGGACATAACACACTGTAAAATTGTGAAGCATACAACCAACTTATAAAAAAATGTGTAGTACGTCTATGATACGCACATAAATGTATGTGTAGCACATGCAACACGTTGCATATTGCATTACATTACATTACACTTAGCAAACGCTTTTATCCAAAGCGACTTACAAAAAGGAGAACATAAGCTGACAGAGATGTTGCATTTTAGTGTGTTTGTATATTGGACATTCGTGTATCCATAGCAGAACTTGCAATCATCAAAGCACGGTTAGTAACTTCCCTGGACATGTTAACTCAGAGCAAGCAGCAAACCTCGTAATAGAGGTTTATCAGCTTATCAGCTGCCTTCGAAACAGTCAACCACAACATACTACTAATTACACTCTCAAACATGGGCATTAGGGACAGCACACTCCTCGTTTTAATCCTATTTCACTGGACGCTCACATGCCGCTTTTATGTGGCATGTCAAGGACAACTGTCCTCAACACCACAACCTCTCCACTGGGGTGCCCCAAGGCTCGATGCTGGGGCCCTTTCTGTTTGCCACTTCGCTGGGCCATGTTATCCACTCACACGGCTTCTCGTATCACTGCTATGCTGATGATACACAGCTGTATCTGTCATTCCAGCCGGATGACCCCATGGTCTTCGCAGGCATCTCCACTTGTCTCTCCAGACTGTCTGCATGGATAAAGGAACACCACCTTCAGCTAAATCTGTCTAAGACCAAACTCCTGGTGATGCCAGCCGAGGAGATTGGCTCTGTCACTGTTGCTTCGAATAAGGTTGCAAAAAACACACATCTGGTGGTGCATCTGGTGTTCAGTCAACTAAAAGGGTGCACATCACTCCTCTGTTCATTAACCTCCTCTGGCTTCTAGTAACTGCTGAAATTAAACACAAGGCTTTGACTCTAGCCTACAAAGTAACTTCAGGGTCCGGCCCTGCTTATCTGAATGCTATAATCAGTGGCGCAAAAATGGGGTATGTAGCATATGAGCTGCATGTGGACGCAAACAGGGCGGGGGGGGGCAGCAAACAAGGGTGGGACAAAAAAATAATCATTCAGTGCATTCACATGGACGAGTTGAAACCGATTGGAACTGGTTTGGGATCGTACCGGCTTCATGTGTACGGGATAATGATCGGCTTGAGATTGGTTTTCCGAAGCCACTTGGAACGCCAGGCTTGGGCCGGTTCTAAACCACTTGGTGCTGCCATGTGTACGGGATCGGATTGGTTTCGCGTATTGCGCATATGTATCAACGAAATGAAAAACACAGTTTGTTCCTTCATATGGACTTCCTAACACAGCAGAATGCACAACATGTACGCAAATGCGTCAAACTCCTGGAACACCATCTTTGTATGCCGCCAGAAAGTTTGTTTATTGTCTTTATTTAGTAGGAACAGTGCAGAGCCCATAGAAGATGTGCCAGAGTATTACGTTTTTGTTTAGACCACCTTATTGTTTAAGTGGGTAATAATATCAGGTGAAAGGAGGAGGCTATGTAAATACATTTGCACTGACTGACTTGTAAGATTTTCTTTAGCCACTGTTTTGCGATGTGGAATAACCGGAATGAGAGGTGAAAAGTTCTGTCTCCTCTACGTGTCGTCTGTATGCACTGTAGGCGTATGTGTGCAGTGCTGTAGTTTGCTGTTGCGTATCTTACCTACGTAGCAGCTTTGTTGTGGGCAAATGTTTACTCGTGTTGTGTCCATTATTGTAGTTATGTCGTTAGTCGCATTATCTCCAACATTATAGCAGCTAGCGTTGTAAATCTTATCAGCCTGGGTCGGTTTGACCGATATCTTTGGCATTTTTTGCCCAAACAACATGAAACTTGGCACCGCACACACTGATAATAACATTATGATGACGCCCTCCAAATTTGAGATCAAGCGGACGAGTGGTTCAAGAGTTATGCGTGGAACAGATGTTCCTTGCATTAAAAGATAATAATAGAAAGATAGAAGTTGACTACAGCGCCACCCACCTAGCGTAGCGGAAAGGGCCAGGTCTCTGACCATTATCCGCTTAGACAAACTGCATGTGAACAAGGATTTTGGGACAGACCACCCGTTGGGTAGCAACACCCAAACCAATCTCAAACCAAACTAATCCCACCATGTGAACACAGTGATTGACATCTATCATTATGACCGCCGCTAGCGAAGCCCTTTTTTTTTTCACCGATGTTTCGTCAACGATTGCCAGGACACTGGGACTCTGGGGGACATGAATCTCTGTATGCATGTAGCCCTAGAAGTTTTTGACTGAATAGAAGCTTTTGGTCTCCTCAATTTTTTTACATTTTGTCAAAGGCGACGATGTTTTTTGTCGAAGCTAGGTGTCCAAAACCAGTTTTTTTTTTAAAAAAAAACTTGTCAACAATTTTTCCCAAAACAATGATTTTGTGTTAGTATGCCTCATGACCACGTTGTTGCATTTACAGTGGAAGTATGTTTGTTGGCCGTTTCTATATCCACACATTAGGAGGTCATACAGTGTTTGGGTTTGTAGGGTCTTTGCTGCCTACACAACGTGTGAAAACAGATTTACTGATTTATGAATCATCCTTACACTACTTACTCAGGGCACATTTCTATGATGGACTTATACTGTATATGCTTGTTTTTTGAATATCACCCTTAGTAGGCCAACATGGCATATTCAAATGCTTTTGGACTATTTAAATACCGTTAATATTGACCATAGGAACCAGAAGCAGGGATGCGCCTTGCATCCCCACTTTTAGCTGTCAAAACAGCTGTGACCAAAAATACTCTATACGCCATAACAACAAATTCACCATTTTGCATTCACCTTTGAAGCTGTTTTGTGGGGAGCATATCTATGTTCTCCAGGTCTTGTGTCCCCCGGTCATTTCTGAAACTCACTATGTTCCCCAGTTTTACTCTAAAAACATATAAAGTGTATGTAAATCCTTATGTTCCCCCATCTTTTTTTATATATTCCGTATATATATAATATTGCATGTGAAAGTAAAAGCACATGTGAATTTTTAAGCAACACAGTAACCAACTTTGGTAGGAAAGGATAAGTTTTGGCAGATTTACATATTTATGAAACCTTTTTTGCTATGTCCTTTAGTGTGTGTAGGAGTGTTATTGTCAAAACACTTTTTGGGGGAATCCCTACAGTCACTTAAGAAAGTACTCACCAGAGTTTTAAAAGAAAAATATAATCGTCTCACAGAAAAATTAGTCACCGAGTTGATAAAAAGTATTAACATACACCCTAATTCCTCAACATAAGATCCGTGAAAACACAGGGGGGTGTCACGGATCTTATGTTGAGGAACTCTGGTGGATAGAAATACTTTATCAACTCAGTGACAATTTTTCTGCGAGATGATTATATTTTTCTTTTAAAGTTGTGGTGAGTACTTTCCCTGATAAGACCGACTGAGCATCAGCTATGTCTAATATGTGTGGTTTCCTGTAGCCTTTTAGATGAGGAGATTAAAAGTAAATTCACATTAAAAACACTTAATTTGTCCATAAAAACCCATACACCTGTAAAACGTTTGTCTGGAATAGGATCTAACCTTGTCACTTTCAGAACTGGCAGAAATGTGCAAATGTGAGAAATCACAGGTCAATTTTTTTTTCAATGGCAGTTTTATTGCCATACTGGACATCCCCTTGCTTTCATGGTCACAAACCATGACATCACTGTGAAGATCAGGGTCCACTTTTTTATAGCCCACCCTGTATATCAGGGCCATTACACTGAATAACTCTGTCATAAATTTCAGGCCCAAGGGTTCAAATGCTACCAGTGTTGCACTCCTCCCCATACTGTAGATTGTCTATCAGTACCTTCTGGCACACCTACTAAAAAAGAATGGCAAGGCAGGTTTTTTTTATAGCCTATTTCATACACAATATGCTTAACAACAAAACAAAACAGAACAAATAGAATTGGAAGCGATTAAAACAAATGCACATATTAAAATACCCAAGTAGTAAAAAACGGTAAGGGCCACACCAAATAGGTTACCATTTATGAGATAGTAAATGTAAAAGCAGATAATTTGGCTAAAGATGACATTTTATGCTTGAATCATGTCTACTCAGAGAGTGAAAATGTCGGGCATTGTGTTACGTGGGACTAAATAAATGTTACTGAACCTTAATGAAACTTGAATGTCTCTGATTTCACCTTTTATGTGTGAGTGTACGACGGAGCATTAGGGCCATTCATGAAGGAGAATATATTTTTTTGATATGACGACATTAAAGTCAACATGTCGACATTAAACTCAAAATTCCGAGAATAAAGTTGAAATTGGATGTCGACTTTACTCTTGATGGGTCGACTTTAAACTCGACATGTCGACATTAAACTTGGAAATGTCGAGAATAAAGTTGATGTCAGGTCGACTTTAATCTCGACAAATACGTTAAATGTCGAGGAAAAAAGTTGATTTTTTTCTGAGTTTTGCATGCAGAGAGAGCACTGCTCCATACTGAATCAGACCAAGGACTCAACATGCCACCCGTGGACAATTTGGTGAAATTATACTTATTTGGTATAAGCAACAAAGAAATACTCGCTGTTTTAGCGCAGAACCACGGTGTGGTAATAAGTATTAGGACGCTGAAAAGATTGTGCCAAAAACTCCGCAGTGCTCTCTCTGCATGCAAAACTGTGAGTATACAGCTTTTACATCTCAAATATTATTGTCAGACAGTTCTGTTTCAGTTTAGTTCTGTATTGTAGCGGTCTATCTCTCCTTCCCTGCAGCCCTACTGAATTAATTGATTTCAATTAACTAAATCACACATACCTGCACGTCACATCATTCTCACAGACCAAGAGACTGGTGATTTCTTAGATATAGGAAGTAGTGTTATTCCTACCCACTGTCTATGTTCCTACCCCGCTCACCTGAAGGGAGACGAGAGTGCGAGGCTAAGGAAAAGTTACCATCTGTTTCCTGAAGTGATCGGAATGTAGCGTTATCCAGTGCATCTCCGGAGAAGTGGAATACTGGGATGTGCCGTTGGATTTACTGTCGGGATGATGTCCACCAGACTTTGGTAAATTGATACCTTCGACCGGGATTTATTGTCCGAAACATCGGATCAGGATAAATCTGTCCTCTTGTGGTCCGAAGATGGCTGTGTGAGTACAAAACTTGCCATGCTGGTCGCGGCTCTCATTATTACTCCCGGAGCGTATCAACAACCCCAAAATAAGTAATACAAACAGAACAGTCATCATTAGTCTCACGTTCATGCCCTTGAACACACGTTGTTTTGACATTTTCTTTTATTTTTCTTTTTTGAAGCCATCATTTTTATGCTCAAATTTTGACTAAAGGGCCTGAAACTGCCGTTTGTGTTTGTGACTATTTTAGTTGCTTATTTGGTGTGCACAAATTCAATAGTGAACTGAACAAAGAAACAAAATCTGAACTTTTGTGTTGAACTGATAGACATTTTTTCTGAGGGTGATGAAAATAAATGCATATAAATATTTGACTGCAGATCGCCACCATAGAGGTATTATAGTAAGTGGAGGAAGTGAGAAAGACCCGCCATGATTCATTTCAATGGGAAATGCTAGGCTAGTGAATTCAGCCAAAATTTTAACAAAATGGAGTTTCATGGGGCTCATTTCTGCCCCCACTTTACTTAGCCAATGAAGTGTCACGTTACTGAATGATTTGGGATGAAGCAGATGGCTATGTCGAGGAAGGGCATTGGATGTTCGAAAATGGACAGTGATGTAATTCGGGGACGCCCTCCTACATGAGTTGAGAGTGGAGCACCCACCAATCAGCATGGGGAAAATGAGGGTGGATATGATGCAATTTCTGGAAAATGGCGACGCAGAAGTGCCTTGCTAATCGGCTGAAGCTAACCAGCCAAATCCTAACCCCCTGAATGCCACTGAAGAAGTCCTCAAGTAGGTCCTCTAAAGGCTTTGGGCCTGGCTATATAAGTGGCTATATAAGGTGGCCCACCCTACAGCCACCACTTACCATTTCTTTCTTGAAATGCAACTTCAGTCAGCCACGGAAAAAATCCTTAAAAGCATATTCAAATCTCACTACAAGCAGATATTCGAAGTTTGCCGGGATGAGGAGGTGCCAGCAGAACTGCAGGATGCTTATCCCCAAGAGGGATCTCCAACCGCAGTGCGTTTCTTGCCTCTGTCTGGCTCACCCAGACCTACCGGTCTACACTGACTCAGGAAGAAAGCCCCAGGGAGTGGCCCTGAACAGGCCGTTCAGGCACTGCCTAGGGGGCTCGCCTGTTTAGGATCTCGCGTCCTTCTCTGCGCTTCACAGTGTGGAGAAGGAACACTTGGTCCGAGGCACAGGAACCTGCAGTAATGAGGGCATGGCTTCCTGTGTCCAAGTGCCTCTTGGTGAAAGCTGACCCCACCCCCACCCCCCCACCCCCCACACCCCCCACACCCCCCCTTGCCTCGGGGTAATACGGTGCTGGACCTCTCGCTCCACACTATCCGAGTGTGACGTGCCAGTGAGCTTCCTCATACGTCTGCCTTCAATGCATTGTCAATAAAGTGTTGAGACCCAAAATGTGTCTCAAGAGTTCATTGCCACCTCGGCCTACACAGTATGCACTGCAGCTCACAGCTGAACCGCATGTCCTTAACCCCTCTGCTTGACAGTTCTCCAGTCTACCAGCAGATGGCAGCAGACAGCCATATAAGACTTTGATTGCAAATTGGCGCGCTAAACCAACCCGCTTAGCCAACACCATGCGCAGTGGCAGTGCCACACAGGACAGTGTGCCTGGCAAATTATCTGGCAGAATGAAGGCTGTGCATCCTTCCCAGCTGAATTTAAAGGTGATGGAAGGAGCTCGCATACAAGCTGCAGTGGCAGCCGTGCCACCGTCCTATACGGGCATGGTGATAACCGAGGTCAGCCCCACTCGAGCACCGGTGCTGAGGTGAGAAATACTCGTAGCAAAAGCAGCTATATCTCCTGTCCCGTGGAGTGAATGGGAAGATGGGGCTGAGCAAAAGTGGTTCGGACAGCACAGGCCACCCTCAGGAGGCGTTGCATGCGCATACTGACCTTATCTAGACGCTGAGCAATAATAGCGGTAATAACCCTGGTTCTCTGAAGGAGAACTTGAGGCATCAACCCTTGCTGACTGCCTAGTCTTTGAGCATGCCAAGTTGCTTCAAAATGACTCGTGGTAAGTCATTAGTAGGGCGGGCCAGCTTATATAGCCTGTGCGAGGCATGCCCAACACCTTTAGAGGACCTAGTTGAGGACTTCTTTAGTGGAGAGTGGTTCCCATTGGTTGACGCCTCGTGTTCTCTTTCAGAGAACCAGGGTTATATTCACAACTTGTGCGTTACAATGGACCCAAAAAAACTGGACTGCTTTTTAAAAGACTAATTCTCCTCAATCAGTGAGTCTACCACAATTAAATACACATTAAGTTCTTTTTATAGTCATATCATGGTTTATGACCAAGCAAGCAAGGGTAAGACCATCATGGCCATTTGGGCCATGGCAGAGTTTTTACTTTCCAAAGCTGGGATCGGCACCTGTATTACAGTTTTTTTATGTTTGCTTACACACTAAAATGTAAAGTTTTCCACAACTAATGAAACCCAACAATCAAGCAAGAAAACATCAGCTCAGGTTGGCACCACTCTAAGCACATTTTCAGCTTCAAAATGTTTTGTAAAACACTACAGTGATGTTTTGTAAATGCATTCATGTAATTTATCAACATGTATGAAAAAATGAAACCCAGATTATGTCAAGTGTGTAGGGTTGATTAGAACAGTTTGTAACTCACTCAAACACAAGTAGATTATATGAATCACGTGTGGGTGATTTGGTAACAAAATTGCATTTTTAGAAATAAGTGTATAGTTTTGCAAGACGAATATCAAACAATTGCTTAATAGCTTAAACAATTGTAAAAAAAAAAAAAACTGTAACTAGCGTACCTTGGACTGTTTGAAGCCTCACACCTTCACATGGATGTGATTGGCCAAAGGGCAAAAAAACATTTAAGTATACATGGCCCACAGCAGGGTGTGGCAACACACTGAAGGACTCTGCACACCAGTGTTGCATTTTTGAATTTGACAATGTGCGCAGTAAACATCATAGTATTATATCTACAGCCGTTATGATAAACAATGGATTTCAGTGAGCAGTGCTGACAAAAATAGACTCTAATCCTGATCAACATACCATACCAGCAGCAGTTCGACAGGGTTGTATTGAAGCCGGTGTGTGGAGGCCTTCACAGTGACCTCATTTTGCGGCTTTTAACAAAAAGTGCAAAAGCAAAGCAAAAATCAAAAATAAAAAGTTGAAATTTAGGAATCCTAGTTGATACGAAAAGAAAAACCCTTCACATGTGTGCCTCAGTTATGTTGGCCATGGGTGGCAGGCTTTACTTTGTCATCTTGAGTCATCATCACAACTTACTCAGGCATGTCAACAGCTGTGAACAGTGTGCTGTTTTAGTCCTGCATTACTGCGTGTATACACAATGCTGTGACAGAAACAGACTATGCAACGATTCTTCTGCATGTACAGCATGTTTCTAGAGTCTCTGCCATATCGGCTGTTGTGATGGGTGCTGATGAGTTGGAGCATCATATGTGCTGCTGTTGACACATACACAAACATGCATGCATACACACACACACACACACACACACACACACACACACACACACACACACTCACACACTAAGTTGGAGCATCATGTCTTCTGCTGCTGACACACATGCACATACACACACACACACTCATACACTGTCTCACACACAGACACACACACACACACTCACGCACACTAAGTTGGAGCATCATGTCTTCTGCTGCTGACACACATGCACATACACACACACTCATACACACAGAAACATACACTCTCTCACACACAGAGACACACACACACACACAGTGCTGTTGTGATGAGTTGGGCCATCATGTGTGCTGCTGTGTGCCTGTGGCCTGTGTAGCGGATGGCCACTTCTCCAGTAGGACACTGACCTCCACAGTCAGCGGCTGCACTGGGCTGGATATAGCGTCATCAGCAAGGGGCTCTGATTCACCCTCCTTATGAGCCTTGCCTTTCCCTACACACACACACACACACACACACACAAATGCACACATGGACACAGAGAAATTCACGCACGTGCACGCGTACATACACATGCACACAGAGAAACACATACACACACACACACACACGCAAACACACACACACACAGAGAAACAAACACACACACACACATTTTATGTACTTTATTTGATTCCACATTACAAGGTAATATCATTAGGAACCAAATCTGCTGAATGATCCAACCAATATTTTGACCAACAGAAACTATGCTATGGGAATGCTGCCTCAGGGATACAGGAAACACCTTCTCCTCCAGATGAACATGCTCCCTATGACTGCTGATATGGAGCAGTATTTAGCTAGTTGTCTGGCCCTTCTTTTAGTTAGTCCACTGATGTTAAGTCCACTGACCACCAGCCTATGTACATGGCCTAAACTGCCAAACACAAGCACAGTTAACAGACATTTATAGCCACAGCTCTCAATAGCAGATATTTAAGGTTGGTATTTTAGTTTTTTTGTACAATAGGATTCCTCCATGAACAGGTCAAAGGCACAGGTTATTTCAAAAAGTCTCACTGTTTTGTTCTCATGTGATACACATATGATGTCTGGTGTGTTAGCTATTCCTGAAAAATGGGTTATGGACAGATTAAACCAATGTGCCTTGACAGGGGTATGTTTATAAAGCTGTTCCAGAGGAGCCCGGGGATCTGAGCAGCAATGATGTCCACCAGTCTGTCATGTCTGGCAGTGTATAATCCTTTGTAGGATGGACAACTGTTGAGGATGTGGGGTATTGACTCCAGGTGTTGTGGGATTTCATGCAGTATGCAGAAAGGGGAATGGGCAGAAGGGAACCACAGAGACAGATTGTATTTGGTTGGAAGGACCTGTAGTCGAGCCTTCACACAGAAGATGAGGATCTCATCACTGATGGTGGCATTACTGTATATGGCATGCGATACAAAGTGGTCAGCACAGGTGAGTCTAGCCAGCTTTCCCTGGAGCTTCAAGCTGCACCAATACTCCATGTTATGATCCCTTTGGATGTTCAAGAGGGTTTGCCGTGATGTTTTGGGTAGCAGGAGGTGAGTGATGTTATTGTGGTGCAGCTTGGCTTGCACCGTGATTGATGTGTCATCCACCACTGCATCTGTGACCTCTACTGGTTGAAGGTGGGAGGTCCAATTCAGTTCTGTGCCTGTCCTCCAGCACAAGTCGTTAAGGTCGGGCCAGTCCGATGACACCCCAAATCCTTGTGCCCTGGTATCCAGCTTTCCACTTCTCTTCCTCCTGAAGCCCAGAAAGTTGTCAACCCCACTGCCTGCACGGGGTATCTTCCGTTTTGTGAAGTCCAGCAGCAGTGATTTTCTCGCCAATTGCCTCACACAGGTATCATCAGAGTTCAGCATATTAATGAGATGTGACTGCCTTGCAGCTGTGTGCTCCCACATACAGTTTGGAACACCCAGCCCACCATTTTGTTTTTTCTGAAAGATGAAGCATCTTGTTGAGTGTGTGTTGAGACACAGCCATTTCCTTACCACTTGCACAGTTTTGCTGTTCATTCTGTGCAGGTCTTTTTGTGGGATGTGGACATTTGCAAATAGGTGTTGGATTTTGGCTAATGCTATGTCTCCGATTGCCTGGACTTTCAGAGTTACTGGGAGAGGTGAAGCATCAATTAGATCCAGTCTGCTTATAAACTGCTGAACCATATCATTCACCTGTTGACTCCAGTCTCCCGCACACACTTAGGAATGCACACACACAGAAGTGCATAAGCATACAAAAACGCATACACACAGAGAAATGCACACATGCATACACACACGCACACTCAGAAACACATACAGAAACACCCCCCCCGCACACAAACAAATGAATCGTACAGTGAAAATGGGCATTCGCTTTAGCGTTTTGTGAAAAGACATTTTTTTTCACTGCAGTTTTGTATCCAGTGACTATCAATAGAAATAAATCGTACTTGTTTCGAGCTTCCCACTAAGCTTGCGATCATGTGCACTGTGTATACTGTGATTATTTATCCTGGTAGAAGTAGCCATAAGGAGATGGGTATACTGTGCAAACGACTGCATAGGGTGTGTATGTGTGTGTGTGTGTGAGTATGACAGTGAGTTCAGATGTGTTCATGTCAAGGTCACCTTTCGTATCTCCCTGTTTGCTTTTCTTCTCTTCTTTTCTCCTTTCTTCTTTGGCCCTCTTCCCCTGTTCCTACACGGCACCAGGACATTACAGTTAAAGGCTCCATCAGTGATGTGACGTCACTTGTAGTGTATTCTATTTTTTTTTTTTTGTGGGGTGGGGGTGGCTCTGCTACAAAAAACGAATTTGTACGACACAAGTATAATGTTGGGCAGCAAGCAGTTTGTGGCGAGACATTTGCTGAATGTGACAAAAGGTTAAATAGTGACATCGTTTGTGCAGAATTCCAAGAAATGTGAAAATAAACCATACAACAGAATCGTTTAAGCTTTGTTGTAAAGACCGAATAGTTTCATTAGAAGGTGTTTTAACTGTAATTTCAGTCCACTTACAAAATGACTGACAGTATGAAAAAGCTGCCTGGGAGTTGAGTTGAGAGCTGATTAAAATCTAACAGATTGGAAGACAGTCAGTCTCTCAGTCAGATGGACTGACTGCTGTCTCACGTGGTGATAATATTTAAGTAAGAGTACAGTAACATGTATTTATATAGCACTGTTCACAGACAGTCACAAAGTGCTTTAGAGTAGCAGAACAACTTGACACTACTTTAAAAATGGTATATAAAATGTATAACAGGGAGGTAAAAATAAGTAGTAACACGTACATACACAATATAAGCACACCAAAGTATATAATAAAATAAAATGTAATCAATAAAAGGGTTATACTTTTACAGCCCCTGTTACAGTGTGTATATATATACACACATCAAAAAGTGCAGTGTAACAAAGTTTGCAACAATATGCACTTACACTGTACCATATGGGGTTAGGGTTGGGTATGTGTAGTGTTAGTTCATAATATTACATGTTATTTTTAGATACTGTGAAACAAGATACAGGAGGTTACCCAAATGTTCCTCCTGCCCAAATGTTTTAAAAAAGTGGGCCTTCAACTGATTTTTAAAGCGGTCTACAGAGAAGAGCACACCTGAGAGAGATGGCTAAGGCATTCCACATTGTGGGGGCAGCACCCTTCAAAGTTGGGTTACCACAAGTGGACCTCACCTGCTGCAGCTGTGTCTTGCAGGTGGTGTCCAGCACTCCGTAGTCACACAGCATGTGGACGCTGTGCTGACCCAGGGCCAGGTCCTGCAGGTCCAGGTGGGTTGAGCCCAGAGTGCGGTACACCGGCGCCTCCTGCACCAGCTCCAGCACGGTCATCTCCTTCTTTTTCTTCTTCTTGTCCTGGCCAACAGACTAGAGAACGGACAGGTACGATGCGTGAATTGTCATAGTCTGTCTGTTTGTCTGTAACAAACACAATTTAGTTCATTTTGCTTCACTGACCCAAAAGGAAACTTGTTTTGCAGTCAGGTATACAGAATGAAATGGTACACAACGCACAGACACAAAGAAGTAGAAAAGTGATACAACAGGGAAGAATACAATGAATTACATTTATTTATACATACATCATATGTCAATTTGTATGTGATCGTCAGGTTGGAAGTTTAACTTAATTTTGATCAATTGAGCTGTAAAAGCTGATGTTCTCAGCTAAATGTAATGTAATGTGGGTTAGTCTATTACCTCTTTTGGTCTATTACCTCTTTTGCAGATCCCTTTTTGTCCAATGCAGATTTGTTCCCAGATGTTTCAGAGGATGACGCTGGCCAGGAAGTGATCTAAGCAATACAAGTTCATTCAAAATCCCATTAATACAGTGGAATGCATTGAGTAAGACAATTCAGACATGGTAGAAACTACCACTACATTAAGAAAACAACATTCATGGTAATACATGGAGAAATAGATTGTGCTTTACTCATCCCTAATTGAAAATTCAACTGTCTAGCAAGATTAAGCAATTTCTACAATAACAATGCTAACTGCTTAGATTTAAAGGTATAATAAAATGGTAGTACTTTGTACTGCATGGTAATTACTTGTAATATGTGGTTTAAAAATTATTACCATAAAAGTATATATAAATAACCATACAATTACCCTCTTGCTACAGATCTGTGAAGTAAAGTGGTCCACTAAGACGTGTGCGTAGATGTATGTGGGACTGAGATTCAGGACAACTTGAACAGCATTGTTAGCCTAGAGGTCGTGACGTACCCTAGCGGTAGCAATTAAGACTTCTACCCTGGGTACAGTCTAGACAGGACCCACTGAAGCTTTTCTCCTAAAACTGGACGGACCAATCACATTGGTCTATCCTTGGAGAGAGTTTAGCAGGTTTAACACAATGACCACAGGGCTCCGACAGTGCACTGATGTACTGCTGTAATGCTGTGATTGATTGTAGCACTGTCCTACTGCATGCAGAGGCAGTTTGAAAGACGACCATTGATGCCGCCCCTTGGATTGTGCCTGGCCTATCCACTGTGGCCAAACCAATGTCATTTGATGTGGGCTGGTTTGTTAGGCTACAGTATTATTGCAGTGCAGACAAACCTGCCTTACAAAGCCAAAAAGCAGTAACTACATATTTTGTCAAAACTGAGTTTTGACTGTAAATTGACCTTATAACACCTCTCTTGTCTTGTGACCAAATCTCATGCTTCTTCTTATTGAGAAAGTACATATAAGGAGCACCACTATTATACCTACAACATGTCTGTCTGGGCAGTATGACCTCTATTCCATTTACTTTTACAGTGCTGGCCAAACATTAAGAGAATTCCTGCTTTTCAATCATCTGGGAAATATTCAAATGTACAATTTCTTGTATATTTAAGATACAGTACAATATGCATAAACTATTTAAATAACCAGAATTGGTATTTTATATCATTCATTAACAAAATGTGGAGTCATTCAACTATTAACTTGGCTACTACAGTAGTTATGGTTACCATTTATAAGTGCACTGACATGGAAAGGTGATTGAAGTTTATGTCATAGCCTGCTCCTAGAAAATTAAAGACCACCTTATCAACCATCCAAAAAAAGACATTTACATAGCTTAGGGAGATAAAGTTCATTATGGCTTTCAGTCTGCTCAGTGTATCCTTCTCCAACACAGTTCTCAGTGTGTCCAGTCACAACCGGATATAGCTGCAAGTCACAGACAGTAGGCCAGAGTTTGCTTTGCACTGTCATGTCAGAGCATGGCTGTATGCAGTCAAGCATGATGTACTGATATGAGCTTCCTTCCTGTTTCAACAGACTATTTGACTATCTGAAATTATGACATCTGTTTAATAACTAACATGAGGCTGCAAACATCAAATTTACCTGAACCTTGGCAAGGATCTCCGGTCTCGTCATGGTTTTAGTATTTTAAAATCCATCAGATAAGAGCTTTTAAGGCACGAGTGTCAAATGTTGCAAAAACAATCAGAGAATTGTCCCCAAACACTGAACTGGTATTGTAATGGGGTTGCAGGCTTTGTGGTCTACTACTTCAAATCTTAAAACAGTGTCATGCTGTTCTTTTTGCCACTAGTTCAATAAAGTGTGAGCAAAGGCTTGAAATATACAGTATGTTAATTTTTTTTTTTAGCAAATTTAAAGTAAAATCCAAAATCCACCTTTCATAAAATGGAAACAAGTAGCTTCTTCAAAAATTCTCCATTGACTATTCAAACATTGTAAACATGTCGCCATGAGCGTTTTTTTTTGGGGGTTTTTTTGTCAGTGATCAAATTTGGGTGGGGGGCTACGTTAATTAGTAAAGAGGTTACAGTGAGGCACTGTGCATTCTGCTTATTAGCGTTGTTGACCCTACCTTCTCCTCCTCCAAACTTATCCACAGGCCTTGCAGGAGGAAGCTCTTCAGGGCAGACAGGTCCCTGATCCGGTGTGTGTCTGAGTGCTTCAGGTCCATCACCTCACCCCAGGGGTGAGAAGAGCTGCTGTGCTTCAAGACTGGCAAAGCTTACAGAAAGATACCAAGAACATGGTTCAGAAAAGCAAAAGGCCAGCTTAGTGCAGTGATTACTACACCTGAGTGAAAATGCTTCATGACCGATGACCTCAATGTGTGTGTTAAGACAAACCCATAAAATCCAACCAAAATAAGCGCTTAAAAGCACTTAAAAATCCACCTTAATAAGCACTTGGATAATTCAGATAAATGATGTAAATGTGGATTGTGAAGTTTGTTGGAAACCTCGTTACAGATTACTGGAGCTGAGTGACGCTTTAGAACGATCTGTACATGGACAAGAGCCTCACTGCCCTCTGCTGGGTAAAGCTCAATGAGAAGGGCAATTATCATCTATTTAGCGCCCTCGTGTGGCTCCAAGCTGTTCCTACATTCCTGCATTCAACATGTAACATAAGCTATAAGGGGAAATTGCACTTAGTATAAGATAATTGCTATGTGTAACAAAAGAAATTGAATTGTGCATGTTTGTTTGCGTGACATTGTCTGGGTGTGTGTGTGCGCATGCGTGCGTGCAGGGGGTCAAAGGAAGGACAAGCAAGACTGACTACACAGGATACAAATGGTGGTTGGGGGGCCCCACCAAGTCACATACATGGGAAACTTGGACAGGAAGGAGGGGCGGTTTTCTCACAATGTTTTGAATCACTCATTGATGTCAGAGGGATGTTTGGGCCATCAGACGTGTTGGCTTGAGCCATCCCATGATGCATTTCTCCATCTTGGGGGCTGCTGCTGCCAGTTACTTGATCCCCTGTGCGGTCTGCGTCTGGTGGTTCCAATTCTGAGCTTTGTTTCTGAGGAAGGAGAAAAAAGACAACCACTAAAAATGTATACAGGGCGTCCACCAAAAAAACACTCTCTAGGGTGGCAGCCATTTTTAGACTTCCCTGGAGGCCTGTGGTTTTTCTGTGTCAAAGATGTCTAATCACCTGAAAAAAATGAAATAACTGTTGTTTGAGAAGTGGCTCACAATCGGGGAATCGGTGTTTCTGTGGACATCCTGAATACATATTTCTTACTACAATGGAAATGCCCGTATAACTGGTACTACATAGAGCAGTGGTTCTTAACCTTGTTGGAGGTACCTAACCCCACCAGTTTCATATGCTCATTCACCGAACCCTTCTTTAGTAAAAAATATAAGAATATATATGATTTTTTTTTACTGGTGCACAAAATGAACCGTGCATTAACGGTTCCACCAAAGCTCCAACGAACCCCTGAGACCGTCTCACCGAACCCCTAGGGTTCGATCGAACCCAGGTTAAGAACCACTGACATAGAGTGTGCACGTGCCTACAGGCAACTATTGTTAAAAGAGCCAGGAAAATACTCATTCATTCAGACCACTGTATTAGGGCCGCCTATGTCGCTAGTGGTGATGAGAGGCAGGTAAATACCTTGGTAAGTACACTTTTGCAGAGATGTCCATTTCAGTTTCAGAAAGTGAAAAAACCCTGCCACATATTTCAGCCAAAAACACTTTGTCACTCACTCACTCTGATCCTAATGATCACATAAATCATTAGACATGTGAATATCCTGCCATGTGCCATTTTTTTTTTTTCCCGGTTTGATTCAGCCACATACAATTCAGGGAGTTTTTCCTCACCCCTGTTGCCCCTACGGACTTTTGCATGTGCTCACGCAAGAAGCACTTTGAGCTGCATCTTGTATGTATGAACTGTGCTATACAAGTAAAGGTTATTATTATTATTATTATTATTATGTGTATATATATATATATAACATGGCAGGGTATTTACTTTCCTGAGCTGGGATTGACCCCTCTGGGCATAATTTGAGGGTGTTCAAGAATACATTAAAAAAAAAAAGAAAACTGTACCAATATGATAATGCAAAGGCAAGCTTATTTAGCCGGATGAGGAAGTGGTTTTAATAGATACACGCATGCGCACGCGCACACACACACACACACACAGTATATTTACATATAGGAAGTGGTTTTGAAAGTCTTTCGCTCACACACAGAAACCCAACAACCTACCCACACACTCATATATGAATATTGCATATATTAAGTCAATATATACACAGTATATTGCACAACAATAAATTGCATACTTTATTGTGTAAACAAGTGCTTTTCTTGATGTGATCTGTTAAAAAGTGGTAGGTGACAAGTTCACACACGCACCCACACACACAGGTACCTGATTTGTGAGGAACTAATAGGTGGCTTGGTAGCTATAGCTGACCAAGCACACACACGCACACACACACACACAGACACAGCTGATTTGTACCTGATTAGTGAGGAAGTGATAGCTGACGCGGTAGTTGTAGCTGACCAATGGGAAGTCAGCAGAGCCGGCCCTCGGGGGAGCAGGCGGTGGAGGGACTCCTCTGATCGCTCCCACAGATACTCTCACAACAGCCTCGTCTAACACCAGTCCTGCACACACACATACACACACACACACACACACACACAGCCTGTCAAAACGGCCTCGTCTAACACCACTCCTACACGCACACACACACACACACACACACACACACACAGCCTGTCACAACAGCCTCGTCTAACACCAGTCCTGCACACACACACACACACACACACCGCCTGTCAAAACGGCCTCGTCTAACACCAGTCCTGCACACACACACACACAGCCTGTCACAACAGCCTCGTCTAACCAGTCCTGCACACACACACACACACACACACACACACACACACACAGCCTGTCACAACAGCCTTGTCTAACAACAGTCCCACACACATACCATTTATTGGCACAAGCCACCCTTGTGCTGTGATGTGCTGGAAACAAAGACTGCCAACCTTTGAGGGCTGCCATCCCTGTGAAGGCGATGCGGTCGTCGGGGGTGACACGAGTGCCATCCAGGTACAATAGGCGAGGTAGGCTGTCAATCAAGAGGCCTGGGTAGGCGGGGCTTAGAATCAGCGGGTTGCCCTCCAGGGAGAGAACACGCAGGCCAGACAGGGTGGTCACGCCCTCTAACACACCCCCCAGACTGGCAAAGCCACACCCACTCAGGTCAAGGGACACCAGCTGTGGCCTGTGGTGGAGGCACAAGACACACAAGATACACACACACACACACACACACACCGAGAGAGTGTGTGAGTGTGCGAGAGTAAGAAATGATGAGAGTGTGGGTGTAAATGAATGAGCACTTCAAAGTCTGTAACCCCTTCATTTAAGACACAAACTATGTCCCCTTTTTAATTAACCCGCCATGAAGCTCTCTGCCCCCCTCTAGTGGACAGCACTGACCAGATGGAGCTGGAAATGTACTGCAGGTCCTCCAAGGAGCCCAAAGGGTTTTGTCCCAGACCCAGATGCAGCAGGTTGGGCAGTTGGTGACCGCTGGCCCCCCTAAGGCTGGAGATCTCATTAGCGTACAACTCTAATACCTTTAAACAGGACAGATCAAGGCAGAGCACAGATAAGGCACAAGGAGTTTTTCCTCTCACCCCTGTCATGGACACAAGCAGAAACTATCAACAGTGCCCGAATGAACTTTCTCTGTGCTACCAAACTGCAACAAATGCTGTCTTGTGTTTTTCCTGCCAAACTGTTAAAGCACTTTGAGCTACATCTTGTATGATTTGCTATACACATACAGTCTATTATTATTATTATTATTATTATAAGGGTGGAGGATGGTGTAAAATTTGTTGCAAAATCACCGTATGGAATGATCTTAATGCACTCACAATTAAATTTAATTAAACAACGAACAGTAGGCCTACTGGCATTTGTAGTGCTGTGTGTGTGTGTGTGTGTGTGTGTGTGTGTGTGTGTGTGTGTGTGTGTGACACCTGAAGTGTGGCAGGGAGATGCTTTAGGGGAATGTCAGAAATGCAGTTGACACAGAGAACTAGTTCCTCCAGCTTACAGAAACGCAGGAGCCCCTCATCTATGACTGAGACCTGTCAAACACACACACATGCATACACACACACACACATGCACACACACATAGAGAGAAGGAGAGAGAGATTAAGCGACACACACACACACAGATAAAAAATAACCCTGACCATATTCCACTGAGTCACCCTGAAAGTAACTGACAGGCTACTAAGTTACTAAGTAACTCACAAATTTCCATGTTGTGATGGAATGACACATACTGTAAACTTCGACACCTACCCTGCCCATCCATTTATCAGTGTACCTGTGAGATCTCCCCTCTTCTTCTACCAAGAAAGAGTTCAAGTCGTCCAAAGAAGCTACGCAGTTATGTGAGACGTTGTTTTGGGGACTTCCTTTATCAGATATAATGGCCTCGCTTCTTGTGTACCTGATAAGGACTACTGTTGCTGCTGATGCACTTTTTATGAGTTAACGGTGACTCCAGCCATGTAGCCTTTCCAATGATGCTGTGTGGAGGAGTTCACTTTACATTCACTTCAGCGAAAAGTGGAATGAATATGACTATGACTACTTCTGCCCATCAGATAAAGAAATGGGAAAGTGCACAACATGCACTGTGATGACAAATGAACCGGGGTTGGTTGATGCAACATGTGTTCAAAACTCCTGATGTGACTCACTGCATTGGCAACATTAGAGAGGGAGAGTAAATGCAGCAAAAGAGATTGTGTGACGTCACAGATTAAATCTGTGGGGGCGATAAGGGTAAAAGCTGGGGGGGGGGGGGTGATCAGGGTGATGAAATCTGAGTTACAGTTGAGGACAAAATTCTTAGTGCCCCCCCCCCCCCCCCCCCTACAAAATAGTCATTGTTTTAAAAGTATTTAAATTGTGCTTTTAACCAGACCAAAAAAATAACACAGCTTTTTTTAGACATCCTAGTTTTATTTTGGATGCTTACATTCTTTTATTTTCCACAAAGAAATGAAAATATTAAACAAAATACAAAAACTACCATGATCAAAATTATTAGCCCCACATATTCTAATAGTCAATTGTGTATCCTTTTTGTTGGATAACAGCCTGCAGTCGTTTGTTGAAGTCTTCAACAAGTCTCTGACACCTCATTTGAGGAATCCTGGCCCATTCTTCTTTGGCAAATTCCTCCAGATTCAATGGTTTTCTGGCATGGACATTTTTCTATAGGTCACCTCACATATTTTCTATTGAATTTAAGTCAGGGCTTCGTGCAGGCCATTCGATGAGATTCACCTTGTTCTTCTGGAGATAGTTCTTCACCAAGAGAGACGTATGTTTAGGATCGTTGTCATGTTCGAAGATGAAGCAACGACTCACTGCTTAAGGTTTTCTTTCAAAATATCGACATATTTTTCTTTATTTATGATCCCTTCCACCTTGACAAGATTTCCAGTTCCAGATGCACTGAACCATCCCCACAACATAATACTCCCACCACTGTGTTTCACTGTAGGGATGGTGTTCTTTGGGTTGAATGCCTCAAACTTCTTTCTCCAAACGTAAGCAGTGTCTCTGTGGCCAAAGAGCTTTGGTCTCATTAGACCATGACACGCTTTCAGTATGAATAATCTTTCTACAGGTTGTCCTGAGCATACTTAAGTCTGTCTTGAAGGTGTCTTTTCTTCAAAAGTGGAGTTGGTCTTGGTCTTGCAATCTCGCAGTCCATTCCTGTGCAGAGCTCTAGTGGTGGTCTTCTTAGAGACTGTGATTCCTGATGTCATTCACCTGTGTCTTGACAGTTCTTCTGGGGTCTTTAGATACATCTCTCATTAATTTTCTTTCCACTGTCTTTGACATGTTTTGCTTCCTACCTCTGCCAGGGTTGTTCTTGCACTGTGTGGCTGTCTTTGAATTTCTGGATTATACCTCACACCCCAGTTCTTGAGACTTGGAAACGCTTGGATAGTTTTGTATATCCTTCTCCTGTTTTATGTGCATCTTTGTCTTAAGTTTCCAGCACATCACTGCACAACGGTGGCTTGTGCCAATAAACGGTCATTTCTTAAAGGGGGCTAATAATAATGCCCCTGGTCATTTTAGCTTTTTCTTACATAAGAATGTTTTGGTGTGCAAATACAAATATTTTGGTCCTAATGAAAAATAGCATGTTCAGAAAAGCTGTTTTAAAAATGCCATGCTCTGTTAAATAGGTACTTGAGAAACTCTTGAGGAAACTTAAAATTTCATAGGGGGGCTAATAATTTTGTCCTCAACTGTACATGGCAAAAGTATCATAATATCAGTAGATGTTTGATGTACAAGTCTGATTCTATCAGTAGACACAGAACAGACTGGCAAGATTGTAAGGATGTGGTGTTACACTGCATCCTAACCGCTGGTGACGTGAGTGACTGTAGCAGCCATCTGTCCTCAGTTCACACTTATTATTGTGTCATGACCTCTCAATGCTAGAAATAGGGCAAGTAACAAAAGTAAATGTTGCATCATGTTGCACAGCATTGCTTCGCATCGCGTTTAGTTAGGACACTTCAATTACAAATAAAGTGATCAAACTGATTTTGTCACTAACGCTGCCTCGCAACTAGCCTGGAACTTGGTCTGGCAAAGATCCCATAGACAGAAAGTTCTCAGAGGTTGGATCAATGGTCGTCTATCAAATGCCTCTGTATAACACTGGACAGAGCTACAAGCAATCAGACCACTGATTCCTATCACGTATGCATAGCGACGTTTTTCAATGGTTCCCTATTTTAAGGGCAGTATGGGCAAGCCCAGGCTACCTCGCATCTAATGCAATTAGGACTCAGTAGGCATTTTTAGCCTGATGAAAAAACGTCGATTTTCATCCTAAATTACCAGGGCGCCTGTACCTTTCACACTGACTGACCCGGGGTGGCCGGGGCAGGTTTGATGTGAACACACAATGTATGCCTACAACTAGCTAGTGTAATTCGGCATCATAATGTCTTTGTATTCTTTGCATACGTTCACAATCCTAGCTAAGCATCCACATACAGTGTAATAGCATGCACATGAACTTAATTTGTGCTTGAATAGTTGCACAAAATGCTGGGAGGATGAAAGTTGTTAAGAATGTTGGGCTCCATAGAATAATCATGTGGATATCATTTCACATTCTTATAGAACACACTCTTTTAAAGAATCTTCAAAAATTCTCTGCCCCTGATATGTCAGAAGGTGTAAAATTGAAATACTGATTCTGCTGACAGCAATAACACAGCCAGAATATTCTTTTTTAAAAAACTTAATTCACAGCCCACAAATTCTGTGCATGTTTTGACTTTGTGGTTTACATCTTATCTCTAGAGAGGGAACAATACTGTATTGGATTTTAAGTTTTTTTTTTATTTTGGCCACAATCCTACAAAAAGCACCTTTAAATATTGGTTGATGTTTGGTATTGGTTGAATAGCAATTTTGGCCACCACCCTATCCGTAGCACCTTCTGTACTGTCACGCAGGTGTGAAGGGAATGTAGAGAGGATGAACGTTCCAAAGAATTCCATAGAATATAATGTGGAATTGAAAATCTTCCATTGTTGTAGAACACATTCTGTTATACCATGTTCAAAAAGTACACCCCTTAGGGTGAAGGTGCCTTTCACACAGTGACACTTTTTTTTGGCTTCAAAATGCAAGAAGCGATGCTAGTATTTCAAAATACATAGTCATCCAATTTTTACTGTTGACTGCTACGGTGCTACCGAGTGACTGTAGCTACGCAAGAACCCATGGTTGAAAAAAAAAAACATGACTCGAAAAGTTAAACACATTTTAACTTTGAGCAGGTTTTTCAGAAGCCTTCTTGTTTTTTCTGCTTGCATCCCTGCAAAAAACATTGAGGCGCATCCCAACAACCAAAGCAATTTTTAGATGCATCATTCCATAAGAAAAAACAATTAAATTCTTGCACTTTCCAAAGAAAGAAAAGCGTTGTTGTGTGAACGTCACCTTTTTGTTGGTTAATCTCAGTGTTGCAGTGTGGTCAAATCTGCCTTTACTCACCCTCTGGCCTACCACCCGTAAGGACGTGAAGAACGTGTACACAAAGTTGTCACTCAGGCACTCCGGCTTCCGTACAGACAGCTCTCTAAGAGCCGCCGCCTGGGTACTCCAGGACCCCTCGTACTTCCACGGTGACCGTGAGCAGGTGAGAAGGTCGATGAGCTCGCCAGGCTCCTCAGTGTCCTCCCCTCTGTCTGATGACTCCTGAGTGGCACTAGCCCACTGTCATCCATAGAAAGCACACATTAAGATAGGATTAAGCATGCATTGGCAGTATTTTTTAAAAAAATACTGTATACCATGGTATTTTTAGACACCAAAGATATGAATTTAAATACCGTGGCCTCCTACCGGTCAGAGTGAGACATGGTGAATTAGTTTGCTAATGACAAAGTGGTAGAGCAGTGCTCTGAATGTAATATGAAATGCAAAAAAACGCTTCTTTTGCATTTCATATTACATTGCAATATATGAAATCCTACTACAATAGTGTTCTGATTAAACCTGGCCATACCTACCAACAACATGTGTAGGCATATGTACATATGTTACAAACCAACATACCAGGTTGTTATGTCAGGAACATATCTAGGTATAAAAAAACAGATACTGCCCAAAGCCTAGATAAGAAAAAAATGCAGATAACACACAGTCATGAAAGGCCTAAAAAAGTGCAGACTAGAGCCCTCCACGACAAGTCAAATTCTACCCTCCCTTAGATATAGTCTTATGCAGAGGTGGAAATCTCAGCCTCAGTAAACAAACAACCATTCACATATTTTGACCCAACCTATTTTTTGGGACTAGTAGATCCTAACCAGCCCACAAATCATCAGACAGGTAGACCAGCTAATTAATGACATAAATTGCGTTAAGTGCATAGGAATATATGGCAGGGTTTTTACTTTCTAAACACACAACTTCCACCTCTGGTCTAATGGCATTGAGAAACATTCAAAGGGCATTGTGCAGGCCTGTCACACAATTAACAATTCCTTTTCCTGATTGCAATCCATAACTCTAATCAGATTCATGTTTATTTGTTTGTGTATGAAACTGCTCATTAAATCACAGCTCGTAGCTGGCATACATGCAATATGCATCATCAACGGTAATGGTGTATGTATGGCATGATATTAGCTGTATGATATAATGATATTTATGTAGCTATGTTTGATGCTAGTACACTTCATAGAGTATCTCCTGCTTCATTGATAGGTCATTAACAGCAAAAAAGAAAAACAAACAAACAGCAACAAACAAAAAAACAGACCACATTTTTGTTTGTTTTGCTTGAGTCCTGGCACTAATGGTACTAATGGTACTAAAACTTAGAATGTACTGTGACATTCTTGACATCTAAAGTTAGAATTTAATTTGCATTACATACAGGTTCATGTATGTAGGCATAATTCATTGCACAGCCTATAGGACCTGCAGGACTGAACAAATATTTAGGCCTACATATTTTCCATCGACTGTAACAGTTTTTTCCAAAATAGCGTTCCATGCTGGTCCAGCAAAAGTACAGGAATTTACAAGGTGATGTCACCTGATATGCCACTGTAGAAAAACTATGTTCATTGCAACGTGGCATCAAGCAATGCAATGGTTCCTGCTACATGCAACTAGGCTACATGTGTATACACTATAAAACATGCCAGCACAATTCTTATCGTGGGCCTGCATACAAGAACGTTATGACCAAATGATCGACTCCGTGGGCAAACCGATACATCCCAAGCATCCCGTCCAGGCTATAGTCTTAGTAACGTAATAAAATCTATCTGGATCCATCACTGACTTGCTCATTCCACATTCAACCATGTAACATAAACCAATATGCATAACTAAGGCCCACAGCCACCCCTCAAAACTATAGACCTTACCCAACTTCCTTTGCCGCAAGGAAAATCCTTGAGACACAAAGTCCTCACTTGATTTTCTATTACTACAGACAGGACACAGGTGGGTTTCATCGTCTCTGTGCGATGGGCGAGAAAAAAAACGAGGCGAGGTAAGAAGGGACGATTCGGGGAGATTCTCGCCAGTAGGCCTCCCCCTGTTCCCCTCGCTGTTTACCTGTCAGTCACTTCCTGGAATTAAATGTTTCAAAGTTGCCAAGCAACGGCGGGCTGTATCCTGCTACATCGAATTCAAATGCGCACTGCGTCATGTAGAAGGATAGAAGTCTCATCAGAAGTCGGACAATGCTTTGTCTATTCTGTGTAGTAACATTTGCGTAAACGTCGCTGAGACAGTGATTAAGACTCGACGTAACCTCAGCTGGAATTTGTTTATCTATGCTTAACAAAACAACAAACGTTGGCTACTGGTTCCTATTCAGCTAGCAAGAGTTTGAAAAATCGTGCACCATGGAAAGGCAAAAGGACCAGGCAGGGTTCCTGCCAGTGCTTCACAATTTGCTGCAAAGTTGGCGCAGCCTACAAACAATTAATTATTTATTGTTCAAATGGTATACTGTTCTGCCCTTCCCAATAGCCCAACTGCAAGGTCTAAGTTTGCGGCTTCATGCAGACCTTAACATATGATTTCATTTCAGCTGTTCCAGTTGCATGTTACAAATTCGGATGGAATTAATATAACGTATCTCCCAAAACACAGCGGTGCATAGACTATATCGAATAGGTCAGTAACAGCCATTTTCAGCATAGGCCTACAGATAATGCTTGGAGCCTTACAACAGAGGGTATCCGATGGGTATTGATTATTTATTTATTTTTCATTCCGTAGAGTAAAATATTTTTATTTATTGTATGGTCTTTGAGAAAGCCGATAAATGCCCCATTGACTTTTGGGCCCAACGTTCAGAGTTTCGATATTTTTGTATAATGACTTCATATATAAGGGTTTCAAGTAAAATTGATGGGGACACTAAGCTGCAGACACCCGAATGTCCCCGCACTCTGTAAGAACTGACTATTACTGACTAAATACTGGGAAAAAAATTACATTTTAAGTGTATTGCCTCATTATTGTATTTTATGTGTGACCTTTGACCCTATGTCTAGATTGATCTACAACGTAGATCAGGGACAGATTTCAAAGTTGTGGCAGGTGTTACAAAAAACGTTTTCGAACAGAACTTTGTTACAATATCACCCAGAAACAGTGGAAGAACATCACAGAGGATTTTAGGCAAATTTGGAAGACTTCACTGTCCTCTCCACCCGCCTGACCACCATGAGGGTGCAGAGCTTTCAGCTGCTCTGCTCCTCACCTCTGAACTCTCCACCACCTTAACCTCAGCTTGGTTAGATAAATCTTTAAAAGACTACTATTTGACTCTCTAATGAAGGCTTGATTGCCGAAACATGACCAAGCCCTATCAATAAAGACTTTTTAACTTTTGCGATATGAGAGTGCCTTGGAGTTTGTCTTGGTGTTTCGTTCCTTTTAAATTTTACTTGAAAACTTTAAAAGCCCTGAGTGTATTTGTGCTATTCCACATAATGGATGTGGCAGAACATAACATGACATAGACACAGCCAGAAATAGCAAATGATGCTTCATGCAATCATTCACATCATGTAAATACCATGGGGTCAGTGCAATCGGTTTAATTGTAACACAAGGTTTGTTTGGCAGCTTTTCCTGTAAATGACATGCTACCCTATCATTAACTTCCATTGTATTAAAAGAGCACAACATGTGGTGGAAAGAGGTACTGCCGATCAATCCAACTCCATGGAATTACTGACATTTTTTTCAAAACATCACATCTCAATAAAGAGACTCAGCAACAAATCCAAATTTTGGACAAATGATCCTCACATTCAGGATGATTATGGAAAAATGTTTAAAAAATCCTGTGAACTGTCCACATGGTGAAATGACAAGATGAAGCCTTTTTGAAAATCAAGCCTAACTTCAAGAAAATACACTGACCATATGAAAACAATATCAACAAAGGTTAATGCATAGGCATGACATTATAATCCGTATATGTCTGGGAAAAATAATCTGATAAATCTGTGTCCCATACTTTTTGAACTAGAAGCCCTCAAAAGTGGTGGTGTCATTTCACATATTGAATCTATAGCCATTTTCACAGCTTTGGAGAGGAAGAATTACACAAGATACATCCGATCTGATTTAATTTTTGAATTCTACAGGAAAATGCATTTCTTTTCACATAGTTACACTTATGTGTGTGGAATACTAAAAGAGCCCGCAATGTCGGAAGTTGAGCAAAAGGCTTGTTCACCAGAATTCCCAAAATGATTTTATTTATATAGTATTTTATTATGGATGTTAAGATAAGAAAAGTCCACTTCTTGTGGAACTACTCGTTCCCTACGTCAGTGCCAAGTTGGGAAATTTTATGGCCATGACAGTTTCTTGCCTCTCTTTGGTGTGGTTAAACTGGTGTGTGTGTGTGTGTATGTGTATGTGTGTGTGTGTGTGTGTGTTTCTGCATGTCTTTTGGTGTGGTTTAAGTTGTGATTATACGATAACTGTGTAGAATCTAGATAAATACACGAAGGCAGAGCTATGTAGGCACATTACTGAAGCTACATTGCTTACCTTTGCTTATAACCACTCCAGAACAATACTCTAACACATTTCAAAATTATGGCAAAGAGCACAGGTAGTGTAATGCTAACACCACAGGAGTATACATTTCTCTTAGCTTCATTAGTTGGATTTATTCATGATTGTATGGACGCTCACTAGGTTTATTTCTGACAGCATTTTAACAGATTGAGAAAGTTGATGATATAACCTACCCTAGGACTACTTTCTTCACCTCTTTCTCGTCCCTCTCTCTTTCTCTTTCTTCTCTCTCTTGTTTTGAGACATATAGAAAGAGAGAGAGACAGAGACAGAGATATAGAGCAAGGGGGGCCGGGGGCGTCAAATGTGTGTGTGAGAAAAAGCAAGCGAACGGGAAATAGAGGGAGAGTGCATTGATTTTGATTTGAGTGTCTGTCGTGCAGTTTTAACAGCTTGTTGGGAGATACGTTTTAATAAGTGGGTGAGCGCAGTACATCGGACAGTACATTATACCAACAATCCATGCAGTAACATCTGTTAAGTGGAATGTTACATAAAATCTGTACAGTGTAATGTAATATGCCATTTGCTTAGTGTGATGTAATATAGTATCTTGTTAAATGTAATGTAATGTACTGTAACATACACTTTTCTGTCTTCCACAGGCTGGTTAGTCCTTTCAGTGGTCTTCATCATCCTGCACAGCAGCAGCTCCACAGTGGATGAAGCACTTAAGGAGTCCTTGAAAGATCTGACTGACATGACATTGAACACCTATGTAAGGTTTTACGCAGGTTATTAAAATATGACAAACTATGTGTTTTGCACAGGTTATTAGGATTAACAGGTTATTAAGAAAACTACTCATTTTGCACAGATTACTTTAATATGCCAGACTATTTTTTCTATACAGATTAACCAATGGGACAGTGATAAATATGTAGGACATATACAACACCACTTGTTTTACACTGATTATTTATATTAAATTGTCCAAACATGTCAATTCCGGATTCAGAAAGTAAAACCTTGCCATGTGTTCCTTCTGCCTGTGCACACATCTGATTTCAGTAATTAGCTAATCTACCTGTCTAAAGATTTGTGTGCTTATTAGAATCAGATGATACAGAAAATGGTTGGCTCAAATATGTGTATTTTATGTATCTAACAGAAACATTTTGTTAATGAAATGAACAATACAGTTAACTTGAAAGCGACCTGATTACAGTTTTTCTCAGTCGCTTTGGTGCTTTTCTCAGATCAGAAAGTAAATTCTCATAACTATTAGTTCAACCTCCACAACATTTAGTCATTTGTGCACCTCATAATAGCATTTTCTCCTTCCTCTGAACAAATTGCCAATGCTTTTGGACATGTGTCAGTTGCTTTTATACAATACAATGTTGCTTTTTAACATTTTCATTTGCTTATGTCATGTCAGTCAAAATGAACTATACTTGTGGATGCTGAATAGTCATTCCCAATAAAACTAATAGTCTTAGTTTTATTGCTTGAGTCATTACATACAAAATTGTTGAACTAGTTATCAAATTCTGTCAAGCAAATTTTATACCTTTCTTTATATTTTTTTTTGCTGGAAATGTCTCCTAAATTGAACAGTTGCTCTCAGGTGAACTTAAGCTTTTACTCACAAGGAGGTGTGTGAAGTATTACAGTTTTTCTGGTGCTTTTTACAGTTGCGTTGGTGCTTTTCTCAGATCAGAATGTAAATTCTCATAACTATTAGTTCAGCCGTCACCAGTATGTACAGGTAAAACATGTCTTGTATGTATACTCTAATGTTCAGCACTGTAAATGGTCTGCTTTGCTGCAGCAGAGTCATGCAGACGGTGGATTTACCACTCCAGGAGACACTTTTCTCGCTGCATTGCAAGGGATGATATCCGTTGTGATGTAGATGAAAATATATGGCTAGACAGACAGGAACGTCTGCATGTGCCAGAATGATTTACCTATTTTCAGTTACAATATCTACTGTTACGTATGTTGTTCACATTTGTGCACAGCTCTACCAAAAGGGTGTTTCTTATGTTTGTTCTAAATAAGTGACTGTATTGTATTTTTCTTTTGCACAATGCTGTAGAATTGCAAAGAGCATATACAGTAAAAATAGGAAATGTACGTATTCAGTGTCTTGTACTCACTCCCCTACTTACAGCAACGTGTACTGTTTACTGTAGTTTTACGTAAAATGGCTGTACAGGTAGTGTATAGTGCTGTCTTGAGCATTTTCAGGTAGTGTCAATGAGTTCTAACCTTTTTTTTCCTGCATTGGAAAACACTAAGAGAAGTAATTGTCATAATGAAAACATGACAAAGCCATTTGACTATCTTGTTCATAAACATGATGTCAAGACTTCTCATTTTGATGACACTGGCAGTTCCATTGACATGAATACTTGCTTTTGAGGAATTGACTATCCATTTTGAGCAAGTGACTTGCTTTTGCAGGTTATCCACTAGGTTTTGCAGTTTGCACTAACTGTTTTGAGAAAAGCACTAAATGCTGCGCAAATGTTAATAGTGTTGTGAGAAAAGTACCAAAGCGACTGAGAAAAACTGTAATCAACAATGATGAAGGTCTGACCTACCAAAACATCAGTTTGTCTGTAAAGTGGTTTGTCCACTTGAAGTTTGTCAACTTGAAAGCAACCATCACATTTATCTTAACACTTTTGTTGTTTGTTTTTTTTGCATTTTGCTGGCTTTTCTTTCAGGTGGCAGAGATAAAGCCACCTCGAATAAATGCAGCCCACTACTGCAACAGCACGAAGATGAAAAATAAAACCAAACTCATCTGCCTGCCTGAACCGTCAGCGCAGTGCAACAACAACCAGAGCGCCTGTGCCGTCAGCATGTACCTCCACCATGTCATACAGCTGGTCAACAGCACCAATCCAGAGGGAAACGTCATGCCAATCCTCACAACTCTGCAGGTTCAGTTTAAATCATTTAGCTTAGCTGTGAATTGTGCACAGTATGGCATTAAGCCTCCCATGGATACTGGAAAATTCTGGGAAAAACAGCTAGGCTTTTGTGCGCTGCATAGGATGAGACAGTGGCTAGCAACACTACCCAAGAGGCCTTTTCTGAACTAATCTCTACATTTGTCTATCTATATATGTTTTATTTATTTATTTAAATGTCTATTATTTATTTATTTATTTATTTAAATGTCTATTTATTTATTTATTTATTTATTTATTTATTTATTTAGTGTCTGATTGAGTGAACTGTTACACACACTAATAAAATTACCCTCTAGCATGACACAAGGCAGTGTTTGTTCCGATCTTCTTAGTAAATAGCTCATATTTCTCATGGGTTAGCCTATAGGGTGAATGAGAGAAAAGGAAGGAAAGCTGTTTTATAACAAGTCATCTTGGTAAATAGGTCATAGGTTACTTTTTTTAAGTAAAACCGTATGGATAAACTACATGGCAACAGAGGGTAGAAACTGGGGTTTTTTCACGGTCTTCTCAAATACACTCTTAGAAAAGAAGGTATAGATTTGTACTTTTACTTAATTGTTACACTGGCAGCACCCTCACAGGCACGTAATTGTACCTTTTAACCACTGTTTTACAACTAGTTTGTACCTTCTCCAGGGCTGAATAGGTACACATCAGTACCTTAAGGTCCAAATGTTAGCCTTTTTGGGTACATTAATACTGATTGTACCTTAAGATACAGATTTGTACCTCTACAGTTATAGTTGTAAAACAGTGGTTAAAAGGTACAATTCTGTACCTTCTTTTCTGAGAGTGTAGCGTATACTCTTCATTTATTATCAGTAAAAGGTGAAAAAGCCAATAAGTGACTGCTGTTTTCTGGACTATGGGTGAACACGAGAAAGCAAGGGGAAAGACTGCTGCTTTATCACAACGTTCCATCTCATGGTGGTGAAGGAGGAACTTCCTCTCAAGCATTGCACACAGAATAACAAACAGTTAATCTTTGTACAGTTCTGTCACACAGATGTAATGGAAATGTTGGGAAAATTAAAGTTCTAAAGAATGCTGAGCTCAACAGAATATTATATGGAATTTTAAAAACTTACATTGTTGGAGAACACACTCATAGAATATTTAAAAGTTCACATCCTTAAGATAAAATAAGTCATCCACTTTGCAACATTCTGTTATGAGTGATACACATGGATGTAGTGGATGCTAAATGCAAGTAAACAGAGTTTACCCACCTACTAAAGCAGCCCTATGCAACTTTTTCGAGTTAATCATCTTCATAAGTTGGTAAATGCTTAAATGACTCATTACCAGGCGAATGGAGACTTTCTCGACCGCCCCCGCTGTCTGTGGACAGAATACCATGCTTGCAATATCTGGGTGGCTGTTCTGGCACCCTCAGAGTCTCAAATAGTGCGCGAAGCAGGATCACGTTAAATTCTGAAGAAATTCTGAGTTTACTTAGGGAGAAGGGAAAACAGTCCATTTTTACGACAGTGTCTATTGACCCTAGGGGGCTCCATTGAAAAAAAAAACACTCAAAGTTGCATAGTATCTCCTTGAATTTCAGGAACAGAGTTAAGAGGTTATGCACCAAATACAACTTCCAACATTCTAAAGTCACACTATATCGTCATTGAAATGTCTGATGGTGCACAAGACGTTCAACTCCACGTGGTCATTACATTCATAATTTACCCACTGTTCATTTTACCACTACACCCCTGGTGGTGCAGCAAAGGCCTCTTGCATGTCTGAATCAAATTTGGCTTTGCTTCCATATTCTGAGCACAAGCTTGCGTATGTGGGCCAGATACTGTACATCAGAATGCAGAATCAGGTTAATTGGTCAAGTGTTATAGGCAGCACATACATGTGAGTGATAACCGTAGAAATAATGGCCAGGTGGAGTCAAAAAAACTCCCTCCGCGGAGTCATTACTTACATGAATCAGATCACCTCGAAGGCCATTATCCCACTTATCTCAGGAATAGTTCAGGAACAGAATAGAACTAGATGTACCGCATAGTGGTACATGGTATGACCGCCGCAGTGTATTGACATGTGGGAACATTGTGCAGTTCCCACCTTCTTGGCACAAGATATTGGCAATTAAAAAATCCAAATTTTTGCATTTACCCATACCACCAGGTGGCACTACGCCTCAAATGAGTGTTTATGGGCTTCGTTGACACACCTCTCTCTTGCTTAATAAGCATAATAACATCAGTGTAAGCACAATAAACAGTACAATTCAATATTTACAAACAATACATAACATGCAGGTCATTAACAGAACAGGCAACATAGTGTGCATAAGGTGCGATACAGAGAAAAACTGTTATTGAGTAGTGTGTGCTGTGTACGAGTAAGACCAGGTATTGCAAAAAACAGATTTTAGTCATTTCCCTGGGTATGTTAACTCAAAGCAAGTGTTAATCCCCCCCTGTATGTACTGTATGGATCTTTTTATATTGGTATAACAATGTCATAAATTATGAATATGCATTACATTAAAAGATAATCTATACAGGATATTGCCTTAAGTTAGCTAAGAAGCTATCACTGGCACAGGCTAACGCTAACACATCTGTATCTGATACAGTTCTGAAAACCACCTGACTTCTGATGCGCCACCATCCAGCTCCTTGCCACTGCGGGAACATGATGACAAGGACACTGCTGGAGTGACTTATGACCAACTACCTGCATCAGGCTGCCCCAGACCTCGGCTATCAAATGGAGACTATGAGCATGCAGCACTAGATAAAAAAGGAACATCCCCACCACCCACCATAACTGACAAAACGCTAACCACAACTACTTCACCGAAAACGCTAACCACAACTGCTTCACCAAAAAAAAACTCTTTTTTTTTACCACCTCCATCACCGTGCAAAGAGCATATACAGTAAAAATAGGAAATGTACGTATTCAGTGTCTTGTACTCACTCCCCTACCTACAGCAACGTGTACTGTTTACTGTAGTTTTACGTAAAATGGCTGTACAGGTAGTGTATAGTGCTGTCTTGACCATTTTCAGGTAGTGTCAATGAGTTCTAACCTTTTTTTTCCTGCATTGGAAAACACTAAGAGAAGTAATTGTCATAATGAAAACATGACAAAGCTATTTGACTATCTTGTTCATAAACATGATGTCAAGACTTCTCATTTTGATGACACTGGCAGTTTCATTGACATGAATACTTGCTTTTGTTTCATATTTATCTTTTGGTCTCAAACCCAAATGTCTTCGGTGGACAACAAAAACAAGAGAATTTGGCTTGCTGCTCCAGGACTTTTGGAGGGGACTGTAACTCATTCAAGATATACCCTACCTGTTTACACTGGAACATTATGTATTTTGGGGCCTTCATCATAGCCTTTAAAAATAGAATTTAGCTAAATTGATACACTAAACAATGTATATTTGAATGTGCAGATGAGATATAGTTATTCGGATGTTTATAGAACACAATTTGATGAATAGATGGGTTTAAAATAGGCTATACAGGGAATTGTAAATACCACATTTTAAAGGCTATTTTAATTGTAAATATTTTTCATGTGTCTTCTTCACAGATTGACGCATTTGCCATTCAAGACATACTGTAGATGATGCATCACTTGCACGTTACATACCACTATATGGGGACAGAATTGCCACAAGGAGATACTGCATGGACAAACAAGACAGAGTCGGGAGTCAGGATGCTTAGTGCCAGAGTCGTGGGTTCGATCCCCACACAACCCAGATGCATTGAGCATGAAACTCTGATCCCCAGAGTCGTGGGTTCGATCCCCACGCTACTCTGCTGCACCGAGCAGTGACTCTGATCCCCAGAGTCGTGGGTTCGAGTCCCATGTCGTCTGTGCCTACGCGCTCAAGCGAGCACCACCGAGTACTGCCTGCCCAGTTTTGGGCTCCCTGTCTCTGTTCCAGTCCTGTCCGCCATGCAGTAGCGGTTTTAGGCACGGGCGAACCAGGCAGCTGCCCGGGGCGCCATTTCGTGGGGGGCGCCACGAGCGCTGGGGGGACAAAAAAAAAATAAAAATAAAAACGCTCCGTGTGTCATATCGCTGCAATCGGCACATTGGCGCCCCCTGGTGATGGCGAACAGCTGAACTGCAGGCGCCCTTCTTACTGAGAAGGTGCCATGCACAGAAGCAGCGCGTCTCTCTGCCTCGGGGGGGGGGGGGTGCTGACAGGTGGTCTCGCCCGGGGCGTAAAACACTATAGAACCGCCACTGCCGCCATGTCCTGTTTATCTGCCCCTGTCTCTGTTCCAGCCTACGTGCTCAAGGGAGCACCACCATGTCCCTGTCTGACCAGTTCCTGACTCTGTTTCTGTTACCCTGACTCTGTCCCTGTGTGCCCAATTCTGCCCCCCCTGTCCTTGTCCTTGTTATCCTGAATGCCTGAATGACTCCTGTTCGAGTGTGAATCCCTGTCCTTGTCCTTGTATCTGTAAATAAAGGCCTTTGGGGCTACGCTACGCAATTGGGTCCTCTCTCCTGTTCTGTCTTCTTCCCTGGTTCCTATCCTAGTCTGTGACACTCTAATACAGGGGGCAGTAACAACAGTTTATATCTAGAGTAATGCCCTGACCTGTTAAAGTGGCTTTTGAAAAATGTCTTTTTGAAATTGCTATGTTATAAGTGTCCATTGTTGACAGCTGTTTAAATGCCTGTCATTTGAAGTGCCTGAATAAATGGCAAAATGTGATTGCAACTTTTGAATTGAGATTGTTAATAACACACAAACAGTAGAATAACTATAACTGTGCTGTTACTGTACCTGTATACAATATTACTAGGCTATATATACATATCAAAAACACTACCAACTGACCTTACTCAGAATACTTTACAAAAAAATGTGAAATGTGCATTTTATTCATTCATTTACAGTTTTTCTCAGTCGCTTTGGTGCTTTTCTCAGATCAGAAAGTAAATTCTCATAACTATTAGTTCAACCTCCACAACATTTAGTCATTTGTGCACCTCATAATAGCATTTTCTCCTTCCTCTGAACAAATTGCCAATGCTTTTGGACATGTGTCAGTTGCTTTTATACAATACAATGTTGCTTTTTAACATTTTCATTTGCTTATGTCATGTCAGTCAAAATGAACTATACTTGTGGATGCTGAATAGTCATTCCCAATAAAACTAATAGTCTTAGTTTTATTGCTTGAGTCATTACATACAAAATTGTTGAACTAGTTATCAAATTCTGTCAAGCAAATTTTATACCTTTCTTTATATTTTTTTTTGCTGGAAATGTCTCCTAAATTGAACAGTTGCTCTCAGGTGAACTTAAGCTTTTACTCACAAGGAGGTGTGTGAAGTATTACAGTTTTTCTGGTGCTTTTTACAGTTGCGTTGGTGCTTTTCTCAGATCAGAATGTAAATTCTCATAACTATTAGTTCAGCCGTCACCAGTATGTACAGGTAAAACATGTCTTGTATGTATACTCTAATGTTCAGCACTGTAAATGGTCTGCTTTGCTGCAGCAGAGTCATGCAGACGGTGGATTTACCACTCCAGGAGACACTTTTCTCGCTGCATTGCAAGGGATGATATCCGTTGTGATGTAGATGAAAATATATGGCTAGACAGACAGGAACGTCTGCATGTGCCAGAATGATTTACCTATTTTCAGTTACAATATCTACTGTTACGTATGTTGTTCACATTTGTGCACAGCTCTACCAAAAGGGTGTTTCTTATGTTTGTTCTAAATAAGTGACTGTATTGTATTTTTCTTTTGCACAATGCTGTAGAATTGCAAAGAGCATATACAGTAAAAATAGGAAATGTACGTATTCAGTGTCTTGTACTCACTCCCCTACTTACAGCAACGTGTACTGTTTACTGTAGTTTTACGTAAAATGGCTGTACAGGTAGTGTATAGTGCTGTCTTGAGCATTTTCAGGTAGTGTCAATGAGTTCTAACCTTTTTTTCCTGCATTGGAAAACACTAAGAGAAGTAATTGTCATAATGAAAACATGACAAAGCCATTTGACTATCTTGTTCATAAACATGATGTCAAGACTTCTCATTTTGATGACACTGGCAGTTTCATTGACATGAATACTTGCTTTTGAGGAATTGACTATCCATTTTGAGCAAGTGACTTGCTTTTGCAGGTTATCCACTAGGTTTTGCAGTTTGCACTAACTGTTTTGAGAAAAGCACTAAATGCTGCGCAAATGTTAATAGTGTTGTGAGAAAAGTACCAAAGCGACTGAGAAAAACTGTAATTACTTATACAAATATTGCTATTTTAAGGTGGAATCCCATAGTTACGTGAACTGTAGGCTAATTGAAACACTGAGTTGTGTGTGGTACAATCACATTTAATACTTATAGGTCTTTCAGACAGTCTGCTACACTTTAATATATCGTTAAACATAACGAAACACACCCATGCAAAATAGGCATATGGCTATAAAATCAGACTTATTTGACTGTGAAGAAATGAAATGAAAACACAACCTTGCTAAAACTCTGAAGGGTTACCATAATCTTATGCCAACTTGAAAGGTGTGCATTACCACCACGACTGGGTCTGTGGGTGAAACAGGTAAAAATCTATGGATTAGTGTGGATACTAGCTCGTAAAAAAAGGTACAGTTCCACGGCTTCCTGTGCAGTAGTGGGTGGGTGCAGATGATTTTCTGACATTATCAGACAGCAAATGTCAAAAACGGTCTGGTCACAGGGGAGTGGTCCTCTTGGCAGGCATTCTTCCCTGCAGAGTTCTACTCGCTGGGGATGTACAGTTTTTAAGTGGTCTGTACTGCCAAACAGTTGAGGAATGTTGTACATAAGCAGTGGTCGTCCACTTGGAGAAACGGCATTCCTGCTGGGGCGAATTCTGTGGCAGTTCCATAACTGAGCCACTTCCTCTAGCTCTCTCTGGGGGGATACAAATAAGAGTATGCATTATCTCCATTCAGGCCGAATGTTGATTCTGGCACATTTAGGGCCCTATTTTGCCGTGGCGCATTGTGCATTCGCAACATGCGCATGCTGCCATTGCTATTCTGTGCCAGCGCATAGTTCATTTTTTCACACAATACACAAATAATGAGAGTATAGCAATGTTTTGTAGTTTATATCAATGTTCTGCAGTTTATTTACGATTTCTTTTGTTATTTTAAATAAACAGCGATTGCAATGTTCTGCAGTTTATTTACGCTTTCTTTTGTCCTTTTAAATAATCAGCGTGGCAAGTTGTAAGAAATAAAATAGACAAATCATCAAAAAGAAAACTTAATGGACCTCCACCTTACGTTTATTTTTTATATTTCCTTTGAGTTTAAAGCTTTTGTTTCCCCGTCTTCTAATGTTGTTGTACCGCTTTTGGCACTGTTCGAAAGTTCTCTTCTTGCCAAAGGAGGACACAATTACTGAAATTATTTCCTCCCATACTTCTTTGAACCACGGAGGTTTGGGGGGATTCTTTCCATCCCCGAATATTAACTGCTCACCGCTCGCTTTTACTTCACGCACGAGCAGATCGGTCTCCTCCACCGAAAAGCTCCTCCCGTCCACGTAAATCCGACATCGTAATAGCAACAGGCCATGGACAATGCGCCCGTTGGCTATACCTAGCCATTCTAAATGTTGCAAGGCTCAGCAATATGTAATACAAATATTAATTATAATGATACTGTTAACGACCAGATAGAAACTGAGTCAAAGCGAATTTTAGTCGCAAGTTTTGTGGGGGAATAGGCCAACTACTTGTGGACGCGGTTGAGCTGTGATGTCAGGAAACATGATCCATCAGAACGCAGGTTTAACCTATATAAAAGCAAAGGAGAACCAAGATTTATACCTACCTCAATTATTTCCAGGCAAGTGAACTGAATAAGATTTTTGTCTAGGAAATCTCCAGAGAAATGGTCCTGGTCTTTGAGATCCCAAAACGTGTTCATCCAGAACTGTGCATGGTGTGTTCTGAGAAATCCCCACCATTGTTCAATTCTTTGATTGTGGTTACTTGACCCAGTTATGTAGCATCTTCTGGAAAACGCATCATCATGGGTATCTCTTAGAAACCGTTGCATTTGCTCTAGTGCACAATTCTCGGTGCCCAGATCAGACCGGATACGCCTCTTCTGCCAACCTCATCAATGAAATACCCAGCAATGACTTTAGGGTTGCTACTGGTAACTGGTGGAGTATGCGTGAAGCCATATGATCACACGCGAAAATCCACCCACTGCTCCATTAATGCATATACCGTAAGGTTTCAGCTTGTCATAGGAGTCTACATGCCACAGGAAGTTCGGGCCTGGGTTTGTGTAGGCTACAGACGTCGCCTTAGACGTCGTCTTGATCGCAGCTGCGCTCCTTGGGGGTCGAGAATCTTCAGCAGAACACGAACAGTGTACTGACTAACTACTAAGCCAGCCTGGATGCATTTCAAATGCATGAATTTGTAGCCATGCAACATGCCATATTGGTTTAGTTGCTCATGCACGAAGATCGCAACTTCCAGCAAGTCAGATTGGGCTTTCCTCCTGAACAGCCCAAACGATTTTAGTCGCCTTCGTAACGTTGACATGCTTATTTTAATCCCATCCATCCTGAGAAATGTTAATATTTCCCAGTGTCTCACGCCAAGAAGGAAATAAAAACAAATTCCGCGAGAAACGTCCATTATTGCTTTGCAAATCAGTCACAAATCAATTATACTAGTAGCCTAGAAGTGGACTGCTGAGTCACTTAGCGGACATAAAATATCTCGTAATTATAAGATAATTATCTCGTAATTACGAGATAACCTGGTTATTTTTTTTTATTATGTGAATGCAATGCGCCACCGTACTATCCCGTACTTCACTTCATTCGGCAATGGCAGTGGAGAACGAAGTAAGCAAGTCCATTCAGTCTGTCAGTCAGTGGCAATGCTTCGGAACGTCGATGAATTAAAGTCGGAGCAAGAAGAATGTTTAAGGAATTTCATTTGTGGAAGACACGTTGTGGCACTACCCCCCACGGGTTCGGGAAAAGTTTAATCTTCCAGCTTGCTCTGTTAGTTGTTAGTTCGTTAGTTTACGGAAAGCTTCGTAACTTCCTTCACAATCCGGTGCATTGCATACGTCTCAATAAGACGTTGACGTTTGGATAATGTCAGATTTCAGCAGAGTCCACACCTCCAGGAAGAAAAGAGCTTCTCAATACAGCAGTGCCAGACCCTATGTACAGACAAAGTGAAGTACGAGGGGCTGGTTTACCAGGCTAATGAGTCCCTGCATTAAGGGTAGTTTTGAAGACAAGTTGGGAAACAGGATGCTCAGGACCCAGGACTTCTCTATTCCTGTGCTTACAAAAAAAAGAAAAAAGAAGAAAAGAAGCATTCTGTCACTGGGGTAAACCAGTCAAATCTTCGGCCTGTTCCAAAACAACCTCAGAATGCCTCAGTGGATATGACTCCTACGCTCACTGTAAAGCTAGCTCTTCTGAATATCAAATTACTACTAATTTTTAATTAATTGTCAGGAAAATCTCCTGATTGAACACTCTAAGTGTACAAAGAAACACACAAGCATTTTGCAGAGATTACATATCAGGCGGGTACATATCCTGATTTCTAGCCTTGCTTTTTGCGGTTAGCTTTGCTCTCTGCACAGAGAACATGTTGCAAATGTGAACTGTCTGTGACCTGGGCAGAGTTCCTGTTTTCAGTTGTCTGCAAAACAGCCAATGCTGTTTTATGTGATTACTCTTTCACACACACACACACACACATATTATTAAACAAAGTACATTTTGTTCTCCACATTAATGATCTTATTTGCACACACAAACTTGATTTTTTGCTTCTTACTGGGGCCTGGCTGGAACAAGTAAACAACTTTATTACCCTTATCGATTCAGCGCCCCCAAATTTCGATTTCATGAGTGCCACAGGGAGGCGAAATAGCAAGCATATTCAAAGCATCTTTTCAGTGCAAACAGACAACATTTGGCAATTTTAAATCTTTTGAGTACTTAAGTGCACTTGTTAAGTGTTCTAGTATGTTATTATTGACTATCTACAGACCACCAAGACTTTCAGCAACACTTTTTCTTCAGGAGTTTGGTGAACTGTTTAGAACATTTGTTTAGAATTTTAGAGTCCTATTATATTAGGGGATTTTAACTTGCATGTAAATAGATATGATCTAGAAAACACCTATGCCAATGAATTACTCACACTCATTGATACATTCAACCTAACACAGCATGTACAGGGACCAACACACTGTCATGGCCATATACTTGACCTTGTTGTCAGGGTGTTAATGTCTCTACAACTGTTATAGATTTGGCTTTATCTGATCATTTCTGTGCTTTCTTTGATGTTTGTATGTCCCATCACATTCAGGACAAGTGTATGACTGTAAGAAGGAGTCATAAACAATGACAAAGGCCTTCTTTTTGAGCAGGCATTCTCACCGCCCTCAAGTCAACCATCAGACTGTGCAGATGATTTAATGACAAATCAATCAATTCAAAGATGACACATATTATGGATGGTATTGCTCTTTTAAAATTCAAAAGAGTCACTGACAAGGTTTTGCTATAGGAATTTTCAGTTTTAAAAATTGTGCTACAGGAATTACTGTTAGTGTTAAAGAACTACTGTTAGTGTTTATGCATTCAGAAAAAAAAACTGTAAGCACATTAACCTGCCTTTGTGTATGAAATGCACTATTCACATAAACTTGATGTGACTTGACAGTGGAAGTTTTTTTTTAAAAAAGTAAAGCCTCATGAAATGATTGTCAATCCACAATAACATTTCAGGCTGTAGATATTCTACTGCTACTTACTTGTACTTCATGCAAAAAGTCTGGTTACTCACCTTAGACATGTGTTTGCTGGTGGGTGGACACTTTATGTGAATTGTGAAACTATTCTGCCTACTTTTAACCACACACGACTGATTTAAAATAAAAAAACCTGGGGGTTGCAAGTCAGGGCCTTAGTAGAGTTGCCTGACAGAGTTCTGTGGCCAACTACAATACTGTGTAAAGGTACTATGGCAGCTATAGCCTGGCTAAGAAGAATTATGATTTTGCATACAGTCATTGACATATTTATTTATATATGTAAAATGACAATACATTATATACAATATTTTAAGTTGATTCTAAGTAGCACTTTTTAGAGTGTGTTTAAAAAGTGAAAAACTAACAGGTTTACTATACCTCTGGTTTATTACAGTTCTCAGTGCTATCAGGCTCCTCAATATGGACATGCCTGCTAGTTTGAAGGCTACATGGCCTGTTATCCTTCACCGCCCATCTTTGCATTATTATGTAGTAGTATAAAGGCCTCCTACATAATCATTTATTTATTTTGTAATATTTATACATTTATTGTTTACCTCAGTCCTAAATTTAGAGTTTTTTATGATTGCTTACACTCAAATTTCAAAATCTTTATCGGAGGGCAACAATGCATGAATGCAGCATCATAGAAACAAATAGAGTACATACAGTAGTCTGGGTATTTGAAAAGCTTCTTTATTGTCAGGTCTTTTTTTTTTGTTGTTCAAGCAAAGGAGTTGAGCTTTTTTTTTCTCAGATCAACTTATAGTGTTATGACTAATGTGTATTTAGTTTTCCTTGCAAAAGTTTATAGGTGTGTGCATGTATTTTTTAACCAATTGCCAGGTGTTCTTAAGCATACCAAATGAAAGTGCTTCCCAATACACACAGGGTTTTTTATTGATTAGCCAAGTGTGTAATGTAAAAAAATGTGTGGACTGTTTTGAAAAAAATGTGTACATTTATTGCAAACAAAGTGCAAAGTTGAAATTGTGTTTATAGTTTGGGTGCCTTAGTTTAAGTTATAGTTACAGGAATGAGAAGTATTAATGCATTTGTCTAAGGTATGATATTTAGTGTGTATGCAATAAAGCAAAAAAAAAAAAAACTGTAATCTATCTTTTCTCTTTGCATAGTTATGGAGTTAACCAGTCTACATTCCACTGTGAATCGTACATGTCATGTCTCTGTATGTGGCTAATAAATCTAGTTTGAATCTTGAATCAGCCCACAACCGCATGTCAAGCTGTGGACATGCTGCAAGTTGCAGCTCTATCACACAGTAAGGAGGTGATGCCTGACACTGCTAGATAGCAAAGCCAATCTGCCCTCTGCAGGAATTTCTCATTATTGTTATTGTTTGTAGACAGTTCAGTCTAGAAGACTTTTTGGGTGCATCAGAGGTGGACTAGTTTGGATACAATTGCTTGTTGCTTTTTACTACATCAACCCATATTCTGTAAGTGTGGTTGTTTCATAACACAAAACGCTTCGGAAGAAACATCTCACTTCTGTGTCAAAAAGAAACTTTTTTTTTAAAAATGACATTGTTATACTAAAGTAGTAGACACATGTATCATCTGCATTACTCTCCCGTATCAGCAACAACACACTGATATGCTTTTTACAAAACACTGCTGTCTTTGAATAATTTCATTCAAATTTTCACATATAGATGTCTGTGTTGTTACTGTCTCTGTGTATCCCTGTATGTCATGCTGCTGCTACACTTCACATAATTTCCCAGCTTGGGATCAATAAAGTACATCCATCCATCCATCCATCCATCCATCCATCCATCCATCCATCTATCTATCTATCTATCTATTTTGTTGTGTGCAGTGTGCAGTGCAGTGTGCGTGCTGTGTAACAATGACAACTGGGAGTTGGGTGTTTCCCAGGTGGGCTTTCACTTCTATCTATCTATCTATCTATCTATCTATCTATCTATCTATCTATCTATCTATCTATCTATCTATCTATCTATCTATCTATCTATCCATCCATCCATCCATCCATCCATCCATCCATCCATCCATCCATCTATCTATCTATCTATCTATCTATCTATCTATCTATCTATCTATCTATCTATCTATCTATCTATCTATCTACAGTCCCTGACAAAAGTCTTGTCACTAATCTATTTTGTAGAAACAAAAGGTTATAACCTGACTTTTAATTAATCCATTGGTTTTAGAAATGTCTCATACGAAAGCTAAAACCCTCCCAAATTATGCTCAATATACTAAAATAAATTTGCTTCACTGAAGAAAGATCGATTATTTACAGTTTTTCTCAGTTGCTTTGGTGCTTTTCTCAGATCAGAAAGTAAATTCTCATAACTATTAGTTCAACCTCCACAACATTTAGTCATTTGTGCACCTCATAATAGCAATTTCTCCTTCCTCTGAACAAATTGCAAATGCTTTTGGACATGTGTCAGTTGCTTTTATACAATACAATGTTGTTTTTTAACATTTTCATTTGCTTATGTCATGTCAGTCAAAATGAACTATACTTGTGGATGCTGAATAGTCACTCCCAATAAAACTAATAGTCTTAGTTTTATTGCTTGAGTCATTACATACAAAATTGTTGAACTAGTTATCAAATTCTGTCAAGCAAATTTTATACCTTTCTTTATAATTTTTTTTGCTGGAAATGAGTTGCTCTCAGGTGAACTTAAGCTTTTACTCACAAGGAGGTGTGTGAAGTATTACAGTTTTTCTCAGTTGCGTTGGTGCTTTTCTCAGATCAGAATGTAAATTCTCATAACTATTACAGTTTTTCTCAGTCGCTTTGGTACTTTTCTCACAACACTATTAACATTTGCGCAGCAGTTAGTGCATTTCTCAAAACAGTTAGTGCAAACTGCAAAACCTAGTGGATAACCTGCAAAAGCACGTCACTTGCTCAAAATGGATAGTCCATTCCTCAAAAGCAAGTATTCATGTCAATGAAACTGCCAGTGTCATCAAAATGAGAAGTCTTTTTATCTTGTTTATGAACAAGATAGTCAAATGGGTTTGTCATGTTTTCATTATGACAGTAACTTCTCTCAGTGTTTTCCAATGCAGAAAAAAAGGTTAGAACTCATTGACACTACCTGAAAATGCTCAAGACAGCACTATACACTACCTGTACAGCCATTTTAGTTGCAAGTTACACGTTGCTGTAGTTAGGGGAGTGAGTACAAGACACTGAACACGTACATTTCACATTTTTACTGTATATGCTCTTTGCAATTCTACAGCATTGTGCAAAAGAAAAACACACTACAGTCACTTATTTAGAACAAACATAAGAAACACCCTTTTGGTAGAGCTGTGCACAAAAGTCTGTTCTGGTTGACACAGGGACTTGAGGTGACCAGGCCTGGTGGAGCTCTGCTGCAGTGGAAAAGGGGCTGGACTTGGATTTTTGAAACAACAAACAGTCCCCCCAAGCAGTTGTCTTGCGGGGTCTGCCGGACCTGGGCTTGTCAAAAACATCTACAGTCTCTTCCGATCTTTTTCTTATTCTTTGCTGCTGAGACACATTCAAGCTGTCAGCCACCTCAGCAGTGGATCTGGTCTTCACCCTCTTGATAATTAACGCTTTGATCTCAGGGTGAGGCATGTTGTCAGAGGTTAAGTTGCAGTTCATGTGAAGATCTGCTGTGGTGGGGTTCTTTTTATACACACCTACTAATTTATTGATCAATAACTGATCACAGGTGAGGCTGTAATCTAGGATTGGGTGCATCATATGACAAGGTGACAAGACTTTTGTCTTGCCAAAATCTGACTTTTCTGTGTTCATTAAATGATCAATCTTTCTTCAGTGAAGCAAATTTATTTTAGTATATTGAGCATAATTTGGGAGGGTTTTAGCTGTCATGAGACATTTCTAAAACCAATGAACTAATTAAAAGTGTAATCTATCTATGTATCTATGTATCTATGTATGTATCTATCTATCTATCTATCTAATGTAAGAAAATGTGTGTACTGTTTTGAAAATGTGTGTAAATTCATTGCAAACAAAGTGCAAAGTAGAAATTGTGTTTATAGTTCTGGTGTTTAGTTTAAGACATGGTTATGGTTTTCTCCTGAGGGGTGACATACGTGTTTAATGACGTGTTTAAGACCCACATTTTACTGGAATTACAAGAAGCCACCACCATCACTGTAATAGTACGGTAACAACAACATTGCGGTTAAATTACAAGACGCCCCCACCACCGTCACACGTCATGACCACTTCCAAAGTAGGTGTGTTCACACCTTTATGCATTTAACACATAGTCAGCATCTTAGATATTTAGATAAAGTCTAAAAACTCACTCTGGTTTTCTGATCCAAAACTATCCGCTTACAACATAACTGTGATTACAAATTCTTGCCTTATCATCAACAATAAAAACAGAAATCATCTTTATCATCATCATCATTAAAATCACCCTCTTCTTTATCATCATAAATCCGACTCTTTTCCCAATCCTACCCTTTCTCTCCTCCCATCCTCTTCATTTCCTGTCAATTTTTACTGTTCTGTCAAAGTAAAGGTGCATTTTCATTTTTTCATTGTAATTAATCATAATAAGTATCTATCACTGTAATAATTAATGATACTACTAATAAATAATTATCAAACTATTTATTTACAACTTTCAGGTGACACCTTTCTCAGAACTGACACCTGGAAAATCCAGGGCAGATGCTGTCAAAGCAGGTTGAGGGTGTTAGTAATATTTTCCAGGTGAAGATGATTCTGAGTGTGTGTATGGGGGGGGGGGGGGGGGGGGGGGGGGGGGTTGTGTGTATAAATACAGGACATGTAACAAAGTTGTACAACCATCAGACCAGACAATATAATCAAGTGAAATGGATACATCAATCTGCTGCACTATGGAAAAGATATCTGGTAAGTACACAAATGGACTTATATTTCTTTTTACTTTAAGAACTAGAAAAAGCGACCTGTGATCAGATATTAAACTGTTATTTTTATTTAAGGATTTAAAATAGTGATCTTTGATCAGAAATTAATAAACTTTTTAATAATGAATTAATTGTTTACATTTTATTTATTTTAATTTTTTTAATTAATTTTGTTTCCCTACATAGTGCAGTATATGGTGTGTGTTATTTTGCTTTGTTTCCTACATAGTGAACTGCATAGTGAACGAGTGAACATTTTGGATTCACTCCTGATTGAAGCAGATTACTGACCTTTCACGTCTTTCATGATTTACAAGTGAACAACACAGTGTTTTAAAGCAATACTAATGAGGTTTTTCAACCTGAAAATAATATTTCCAATATTGTTTTGATGCTACATCAACTCCTCATGTGGTGAACAGCACATCAGTGGCTCTGTATCAAAGAGAATAGCACTATGTAAGCTTGCCAAATTGGGGTAGACAACTTAGTTCATGCACAAAGCAAAAGACTACAAATCACCCTTGCATTATGGCATGTGTTACAGTAGCCGATAGATTGTGTCTGAAAATCCTGTAACGTAGTCTACCTTGCCAGTAATGCATTACATTGCAAACAAATGCTTTGTGCACAACAAAATGATGTGGTGACCTACTTACAACAGATAACTGACAATTACAGTAACTGACAAATACGCTTCCAAGCTGTCGGTGGACCTGAAACTTAAGCTTTAAATCCACATGGTTTTCAGCACTGAAATATGTAGAGAATGTAAAAAATTAGAACAACTCTTTGTTTGTTTGTTTTTCCTGTGTGTCCACAGCGCCTCTGTTTATTGGCCTAGCATTGGTTGCCATAGTCAGCCATTCTGCAACAGCCCACCCTGCCGGACCCTTGTCCGGGAGCGAGTCGATGTCCGATTACCAACGCCTCGTATTCAATATGACCATCTCCTCAATAGACGAGGAAATAAAGACGTTTGTAAGTCGAATTATTATGAAGACGCATAGGCCTACATTTTGAAACATACTTCTAAATTCTTGATTAGGTTTTTATGTGTTATTTAGACTGTTGATTTCAGGATGATACACACCTAAATTGTTCATTTAAGCTGGTCATATACTTTTAACTGACTATACACTTTTACATTTTGTTGCTTTATGCTGACATTAATGTGTGTGTTGTGTGGGGGCTATTTTGTGGGTTCATTTAGCCTGCAAGCTTCCACCAAGATACGTTGAAAAGCCCACACCTGGCCCCCACCTCTCCCGGCTGTACTGCACTGGATGCTTACTTGCCATACCTGAAGCTTTGTGCTGGAAACATGAGGAGGCTGGGACTGTACACCACTGAAACTGCCCTTCGCACTATCGCCAACGACCTCAGACCAGAACACGACATCACATGCGATCTCACCAGTCTGGAGAATCCTACTGGTGCATATAAGCAGAAGCACCTGACACTAAGAGTGCTTCACTTCCTCAAAAAGCAGTTAAAATCCATTCTAAAGAAAAACCCTTAGCTCATGTATGGCATGATTATTGTTTAGGTTATTTTTAGGAGTCTTAGCCTTTATTCAGGTAGGACAGAAAATGATTGGACAGAGATAGATAGGAAAGGATTGGCAAATGAACTCAAGCCGGACTGCAATCTTCCGTCAAGCTTGCTTGCTTGCTTATTTATTTATTTATTTATTTATTTATTAAATAGGTGAAAATCACATTCTTTAATAAAATACCAGGAGCAAATGCATTAACTAGTCTCATTATTTCATTGTGCATGCTTCATGCTAGCCTTAATGACCACACATGGGCATTTTATTGCAGTGTTACTGCAGTGTTTTTGCTGAACAGCTATGACTGAGATATAAGTCTAATCAAGAACGAAAAGAAACTAAACCATGATCCTGAGTTTCTGTAAGCTGTTTTTTTTTGCGGTTAAAGTTGTGAAAAAGTTCCAGCACTGAATGGTTCTTTCTGCTACAGAGCACCCACAATGCAGTTCTTGTACAGGAATATAACTAAAAATAAAGTGAAGTGTCAACCCATTTGTGCAGAATTTTACCTCATACTCTATAGAACAAGCATTTTATTTACTCCAGTGTGGAGAACCTGTGAAAGCACAAATTAAAGGCAGGATTTAAGGGCCAAAGGCACTTTTAGGGAGGCAGACACAGGAGAAGGATGATGACTGCTCTGGTTAATATTAAAGGGTTCCACACACAGGCTTAGATGCAGTGACAAACGGGGACACATGTTAAGGTGATGATGCTGTGACACTTAGCTTTTCCCTGCCGGGTCTGTCACTAGCCAGGTAAACCAGCCTCTTTTACTGCACTTCATTTGGTACACAGGGTCTGGCCGTGGTTTCAATAACATGGTTGTCTCAGGCAGCATCCTGTCTGACCAGTCAGTGAACAGAGTGAGTGTTCAGTTGATGACATTGACTTTTTGTGCTACATTTGAACTGTAGTGCATAGGCAGGCTTATAGTCAGGATAATTGCATATGTCATGACCAGGCATTAGCGGTTGGGTAACACAATGTTGCCCTATGTACAAAATGAAGTGAAGTACGAGGGGCTGGTTTACCAGGCTAGTGTGTGACTTACCTGCCAGTCCTTTTGGGGTGTTTTGTCTTGTTTTGACCTGCAGGAGAAGCTCTGTATCTGGACAGGTAGACTTAATGGCCTTTATGAGGCGGTGTAAATCAGGGCCCTTCAATTTGATGTCTCTCTCTTGCCCTTTACGCCTAGCTCTCTCACCTGCTGTGGTGCTGGCTGCAGCCTGGTCATTTTTTCTCACTTACCTTCTTGCATTACATTCCACTATGCTGATCTGCCCCACAGATTTGCTGTAATAAACTAATAATGACTGTAATGTAAGCCTACAGTGTACAAAAGCAAGGATTTGATACAAAAAGTTTCTAGGGGTCTGATCAAACAAATGTCAAAATATGAAGCAGCAAAGCTCAGATGTCAGGGAAGGCCTCCTGCAGCAGACCAGTTCCCCAGAAGCATTTTACTATGTCTGTGAGAGCAGGAGAGAGAGAGAGAGCAGTCAGCCTTCTTATACAAATGCCAATGAAGAGCCACACCTGTCTGTACCACGGAGGTAGTATAACTAGAAGTGGTGCGAGCAATCCCCACCAGCTATTGAAAGTGAAGCCAGGGGGCCAGACTTATCCATTCACTTTGGGTGTACCAAGATGCCACATATGAGTTAAAGCCTATGAGTCACGTGACTGCCATCTTGGTATACCCAAAATATCAGGCTTCAACCAAAGAGTCTATATTCATTGTCTTCAACTGGCTGGAACAGTGACATCTCCTGGTCTGTAACCCAAAGAGTTAAAACACTAGCACACTGCACCCTGCTGGACATAAACAGAAACACACACAAAAATAGGCAGACTCTCTCAACAACCCCAGCCTGGTCACTGAGGAATTGGGTGTGACTTGACAAACAACACATGCACATATGACATAAGGGCTATAATTTGAATTATCAAACTTTCCTCGGCTGTAACCAATCAATCATAAAATGAATGTTGTGTTTACATCAGACACTACGGCTGAGATATGGGTTTGTAGAGTAACATGCTCCTGTTTTCTGTGTGACTGCAGGTAGATGTGGGTGATGCAGAAGAGAGAGAGAGAGAGAGAGAGAGAGAGAGAGAGAGAGAGAGAGAGCCCAGTTCAATGAGTGCAAACTTGAAAGGAGCTACTATGTAAAAAACACCACTGATGTTTAACATGGGAATTGCAGACTAAATCCAAGATACGACAACATCCAAGACAACCTCCACAACACAAGACAACACTGAAAGCTGCAATACACTGTGACTGTAAGGCATAGTGGCGTCAGCAGTGGTTAAATTGGCTTTTGTAAGAAGGGGGAGCCCTTCTTTACTCACAGTGGTCAATATCTCACTCTATTGTATTACTATAAATATTGTAGTAGATGGAGCTCAGCTGGCTGTGTTGCTGAGGTCAGGAGGGGTATTTAAGCTCTGGAGGGCTACAGCCCAATTTAAACTCTGGGCATAAGCATAATGTGGATGATTCTGGTGTCCGGCCTATTCATAATACCAGGGATCATGGATCAGTTTGAATACCTCAAAACGCTTAAGTAGAAGTTAAAGTAGAAGTCACTATACAAGTACAGTGAGATCTCGTTTAGATCAAGCCAACAGATGCACAGAGTAGAAAACAGTAGATATAAGCAGTTCAATAGAAGAAATATTTTAAAATGTACAACAATATACAACTAGCAAATATAAATCAGATATACTTACAAACCTAAATAAATATTAGGTCTCAAGCTGCCAGGTATAAATAAAGTCCATGAGTATTGCACAACAGCACAGTAGCATTAAAAAGATCTTGTTGCCTTATGCTGAAGATGAAATGCCCTTCAAATAGATGTTTCAACAGGACAGTGACCCCAAACACGCCAGTAAACAGGCACACATCTTGTTTCTAGGCCAACACGATTGACATGATAAGAGTGGCCAGCCTAGTTCCTGGACCTTAATACAATAGAAAATTTGGGAGGTCACATTATCGCTGCTTCTGAGGCTAAACTAAGAAATACAGATAAATTGTAGAATGTAGTCCACTTATTGTGGGCTGGAATTGGGTTGGAATACCTGTTCAAAGGTGTCAGAAGTTGTAACACTAGTTACAGCCGTATATAAAGTACTGCAGTCAATGCCACTCTACAGGAATACCTGTATGCAAAACAGTAGGTCATGTTCAGATGTTTGCTATAACAAATAAAGTATAATGAGAACATCACTGTGTAAGACGTTTACTCTGTGTAGGTATTTGTGTGTGAGAGAGAGTGTTTGAAGACAAAGAGGAAAAGGAAGAGCAGTGGAGATATGGCAGGCAAAAAAGGAATAGACATAGTGAGTAAGACAAAGATAAAAAAGAGAGAGGGGGAAAGACAGAATGTACAGTGGTTCAGGCCAATGACACTCTATTTCATTTGCGTCCTCCAACACCCACTCCTCTTCCTCTTCACTTGAGGAGTTGTGAAGGCCTCTGTGCTGGAGAGCTCTGTTGTTTTAATGCAGTCTCTTTCTCTTTACCCCTATCTCTCTATCTCTCTTTTTCTCTCTCCATCTCTCTCTGTCCCTCTTTCTCTCTCTTTCCCACTCTCTCTTTCCCTCTTTTTCTCTATCTCTTGCTTTCTGTCTCTGTGTCTGTCTCTCTCTCTATCTCTGTCTTTCTTTCTCTCTGTCTGTCTGCCTGTCTCTCTCTGTCTCTCTGTCCCTCTCTCTCTTCTTCTCTCTCTCTCTCTGTCTCTTTGTTTGTCTGTCTGTCTGTCTGTCTGTCTATGAGAACACAGGGCCTGTGTGTGTGTGTGTGTAGGGAGGGGGGGGTGGCTCACTCTTTCTTGCAACCTCCTCTGGCGAAGATCACAAAGCTGACACACACCTACACTCTAACACTTGTTGGTCTCATCGAGGGCACTTGTTGCATAATCTGTTACAGATTCCTTTTATGTGTTTGTTTTTGTACTTCAACACTCAGACTGTTCAGTCCATTAACGGGTTGAAGTATGATGAACGAAGACTGGAAATAGAATGAGTGTATGGGCTCCATTCTGTTTATGCAATCTGTACAGAGTAAGATTCAACTTAAGGCCAACAATGTGTTTACATCAAAGAGTGTTCCATCATGCACACCACAGAGTAGCAAATTACCAGTTAGGAGCAAAGGTTTTGCAAAAACAAAAAATCATATTACAACACACATTCTGCTAGATGACCTAGATGGTACTCTGTTAAAAGTTATAAATCTCATCGTCTCTCTTGGACTTTGACAATCATCTTTGTTTATGTACAGGGAAAAGCGCGTGAGGCCGCGTCATACGGTCACACCAACATCGAGACTTTCAGCTGGAAGTCACAGAGGCCTTAACGTGAGTCACACTTCTTCTCTCGGTGAAGAAGCGACTCGGAGGTGCGAATGAGAGTGAGAGCGACAGAGCGACAGAGTGACTAAGAAGAAGGAGAGTGGCATACTGCGCCCTCTCAAAAGGGACCGAGGTGGGAGTCGGAGCTGAGGTGGCAGTGAGACCTGCATTAATGTCACATGCTGTGTGTGAGTGCTAAGCGGGTACACCAGCCTCTCCCACGGAGACATTTCAAGACACCAAAAGCTTCAGTCACAGCCTCAAAAAACAAATAGGCACTCGTGGGGATGAGTCAGAAAAAAAAAAAGCCAACATCCAACCTCCACTATGGTACAGTGTCTGTCTCTGCGTGCCTAAAAGAGTTTTCTTCTCGTTTTTCTTTTATGTGTTCCCTTGTCTCTGTCTCCCCTGCTCTTGCGCTGGACAGTGATGTCTGCGTGCCCTTCCGTCTGCATCTCTCCATGGGAACAACAGAGCAGATGATGCCAAAGCTTCAGAGGACAGCAGCCAAATACTCTCTCTTGCAGTCTCCCCCACAACCCACTCACATGTCTGCAGGTTGGACTACAGAGACTGTCTCTCAGTGTGTGGGCTGTTGGTGTACGTGTGTATGTGTATATGTGTGTGTGTGTGTGAGTGCGTGTGTGTGTGTGTGTGTGTGTGTGTGTGTGTGTGTGTGTGTGTGTGTGTGTGTGTGTGTGTGTGTGTGTCTGTGTGTGTGTGTGCGTGTGTGTGTGTGTGTGTGTCTGTGTCTGTGTGTCTGTGTGTCTGTGTGTCTGTGTGTCTGTGTGTGTGCGTGTGTGTGTCTGTGTGTGTGTGTCTGTGTCTGTGTGTCTGTGTGTATTTATCCGTTTGAGTGTCTAGTGAAAGAAAATCCGTCCACTGGTAGAGAATCTAAAATTGACACTACCGTAGGCCTTTGATGAAGGTAAAGGGCATCCCAGTACCATTTTGTACAGTAACTGTGCTCGATGTGAGAGAACTGTATAATGCTGGCATTTTGGTTACCTCTTGACTGTCATTCAATACAGCAATACTGGTACAGAGGACCATAGGATCAGTTTATGGACAAAAAGAAACAGTCATCCATAATCAACCAGAAACAATCATCACAGGTCTGTTCATCTGTTGTACCTGTTGTACCTATCACAGAGTGTGTCATTGCACAATTGCTCCCTAAACTCTAGTGGGAGAAAGAGAGAGAGCATAATGACAGAATGTTTCATGAAGAGAGAGAGAAAGAGAGAGAAAGTGAGAGAAAAGGAGAATGAGAGTGATAGGACAAACAATGAGTAAGCCTCCTAAAAAAATCCATGGATCCATATACAGTGTGCCACCCGAAGGCTCCAGACATCAGGTCTACCCAAACAACAGACCCCATGGTGGTAACCATGGCAACTGGGTACTGTTCCAGACAGGGGAGCCAGACAGTCCATAACAGCAATTTCTCGCAGAACCCCAATGTAACAGCTCGGGCCACGAACACCAATTAAGTGAGAGCAGACTTTCAGGTTTAGTGCTGTCCAAAGTAGCTTGCATCGCCGCATTGACAAAATACGACTGAGTGCAGTTTTTTTGTGTGTGCCACAAGACATGCCCATTTGTTTAGTTATAAAGGACAAGCGATGATGACACCCTTGTGACTTGTGCCATACAAGAGTGCAAATGCCTGGTTGTTAACACTGGTTGAGGCAACCATGCTATGGCAGTTCAGCAGTTTTTCCAGGCTGTTTTCATTCAGAAGGAATGACATCTCATTATCTAAGCTGAAGGCCGAAGCTTAACCGGCTGAGACTGCTATGAGTGGACACACAGAAAGTCATTACACGCACTAAATCGAAAGTTAGCCATTGGGCCTTCACAGCTTGCTCCTGTGCAGCAAAAATTATTGGTTTTCTCAGATTTTCGGCAGGAGGTGCTTGCTTCACAGCACAGGGCATTATAATTGCTTTGGTTCTGCAATATTCCAGCAAATGACAGGATAATTACAGAAATCTCTAACAGATAAATGGCAAACAATTGGATTCCATTATTCAATGCAGTAATTTTACTAGTTTGACTTATGAAAGATAATTTACAAGCAGACAAAAGGTTGTTAGATTGTGCGTCTTAAATGTCGTGAATGTAGTACAAATGCTATTAAATTTTTTAGCATGTAAAGTCATTATAACAGTGCATGCTGTTAGTGTATGCTAATAGTTCATTTCTTCTGCTCCTTATGTCGCAGAAGAAGGAAGTGTGGCATAATGGTGTGGAAGGCCAATCCAGCCAATCAGAGGTTAGCTGGACCCTGGTTAATGCACTGGCATGACATGGGTAATAGAGAGGGGCGGTCTTCACACAACTCACCCCCCAGGAAGCGCAATATCAAACAGAGGTGTCAATCCCGGGTTCAGAAAGTAAAAACCCTGCCACAAATTTGATCCAACCAACTCTGAATCACCTGATCGTAATGAGCACTCAAGACAGGTAGATCAGCTTCTCAGTGAAGTCACCTGTGTTAAAAGGAAAACGTGGCAGGAGTTTTACTTTCTGAACCCGGGATTGACACCTCTGATATCAAATGATTACTACGTGGGGCAGCAGGTGTGTCACCCTTCCCCTGTACTTGTCCCAGTGTCTCCTAAATGAGAGTGTGACTTGAGGGGCGCTATTTTTAAGAGCTTGTGAGTCCTTTCCCTGTTGTAAACACCTTGGGCAGTCAGCCATCTGTCATAGCATAACCACGCTGCCATTACCATACCATTTAGCCCCTAGGCTTTTCGAATCTGTTTCTGGCAGTGTTAACAGATAGGTCCAGATGTCCGCTGCTGTGAGGTTCTAACTCTGATGAATGCTGATGTAATGCCAAACACACATGCCAAAATGATATCTTGACTGTACTCTTGATAGATGGAGATCTGATTAGAAATGGGACCTTTTGGCCCCACGGAAGGGGACTATTTGAAGTGTAACTCAAGGAGCTTCACAGCACGCTGAAGGGAAGCAGTTTTACATCAGTCTTAATGTGAGACAGACAGACAGCAGCATGACTTGGACACTATATTAAAAACAATCTGTCACTGCCCACAAGCAGCTGGTTCCCACAGATCATGTGTTTCATTAGTGGTGAGATGTGGAGAGGATCTGCCACACAGGTGCAATCATAGACTATGCAATGCATACACCCTAACCACCATCCCCCACTAAGTCAGGTTTTTAACATGGGGTCATCAAAAATGGTCATTTGAAGAACTCTTTACATGGCATGCACAAATGGCACCAAATTATAAGTAATGAAGGTATTGCCATTGGTATTGCTTCAGGTTTTTCTACCATATTAATAACATAAATCTCTGTCCCTCTGTGGCACTTGGTCTCATGGTCTTAGATCGGGCCATTGACTATGCTATGATGAAAAGTTAGTGTTGTAACACTATTAGTCAAATTAGATCTTGACTAAATGTGAACCAGCCATCAACAACATTTGACATGCTGCATTGTAAGTCCTCAAAAAGATGTCTTTATGTATGAAGAAAAATGTAACCTTTCTCAGGAAAAAAAGTGGTCATATATTTCTTTAGTACAAGGTTGAAGTTCTGCCTTTTACATTCGAGCCATCCGTCAAACTCATCTGGAACACAGCAGACAGTGAGTGCATGCATTTCCCTTAGAACACCTCTCCACCAGCAGGAGTTCAAATGAGGCAAAGCTGTTAAGCTCTAGCCTGCCTGCCCCGCCTGCCCCTCCTCCCCGTCCCGCGCTCTGATATGCTGCAGGAACAGTATGTTGCTGTGGTGATGACCATAGCGCTTCCAGAGAATACTAATGAGGATTGCTCCGGTGTAGCATTGCTCGCTGTGCATTAAAAACATGAAGGAGCTGCAACCACCAGACAGCCCCCAGGTTCTTCTACGCAAGCACCAGGCAGCCCCAGCCCTCCTTTGCAAAAAAAAACTGTAATTATTTTTAAGCAAAAGACAACTAAATCTCTTCACTGCAAAAAAAGAGAGGGGTTCTCCATCAGCTGTTGAGTTCTGTTCATTTAGGATTATTTTCTTATGATGCATACATAGACTGCTACACTAACACACGCAACACCATAGCTTTGAGGAAACGAAAGGCCTGAATGAATGTTTCCAGGTCCAACAAACCCCAGAGCTATGTAGGTTAAATAGCTGTTCTTCTACATTTAAGGTGATGTCAGAAACGTGCGTAATGAACACCAGCACCCTATATCTTCTTGCATTCAATAATGTCACAAGACCGTCTTAAAACAAAGGCGGGCAAGATCATTTTTAATATCAAAATACACCACATGGGAAAACATTAAAATCACTGGTCCTCGATTGACCTTGCCTAAGCGGTTGGAACATTGCCAGCAGGGGGCGATGAGATTGCTTTCCCTCCCTATTAATAAATGTGTGATTTCGGGAGCTTTGCTGCCTTTTCTTTTTGCTGCCTACGTTAGTATACATACCTATGACCGTCTACGCTCTTGCCAGTTACTGGAGCCGCTCTTGTAATCTAATTGAAGGCTATTGGTCACGCTTTGGTGGGGAATCGACATGCAGACTATACTATGGATTCCGATAGGCTAATAATAAAAAAAAACTATTACCCTTGTATATGCTATTACCCAGAAATCTTCGCTGTATCTTAGTAGCAGCAAACATTGGTTACTTGGTCGTTGCAGCAGTATTATGAAAAAAGAAAAGTAAATTTATTTTATTTAGAGTTGAATCATTTACACTTTCATATAACAGTTTCAGATAGCGGTTGTTGTCCAGGGATGATAATGGTCATACAGCGATCTGACCAAGCCACCATGGCTGAGAAATATAGTCGAAAAATATAAATACCAAATTGCAAGTCTACGAAAGCATCGGTTGAAATAGTGACACAGGTGAAATATAGACACCGCAAAACAACCATGAGGTTGTGGCGGAGTTCAATGTTTCTGCTCAGAAACGCTAGTCTGGGTAGTGTTGCTTACAACAGAAAGCATATTGGGCGGTGATCATTGTGCATGAATTTATATTGGAAAGTTTCAATTATACATGTTTACATTTTGAAAAATGAAGCCCTCCCCGTCGGGGAATCGAACCCCGGTCTCCCGCGTGACAGGCGGGGATACTCACCACTATACTAACGAGGAAGAGGCTACAGAGAAGAATGGCACAGTTGTCTCAATATTCTCTGTCTCTGAGTCGTCTCATTGTCATGTAGCCTATGGCTAGGCAGTTCCCTGTCGTTGTTAAGAATTTGATTTGTTCGTTATGGAATTGTCTGTAACTGATACCTTACATTATTACATCGATGTTTTCCTTATATAGCCCGAGAAACACCACTGGTAGAGGCGAGATTCTTGGTCATCATTCTACATAATTTGCATTCTGAAATAGGACATTTTACCACGTCCCTTCTTCACATTTCCATATGGTGTCATTGCGAATGCTGAGAAGATAACAAGAAAAATGAACAGAATAGCAGCAAATACTTTGTCATTATTCAGAGAAAGGGTATTCCCAGTGGCTAAAGGCGGTGCCAGAGCAGGGGTCTCACTCAGTGCAGGCGTGGCTTGCCGAATGGAGTTGGGTGCCAGGCATATTGCAGACAGTAGTCAGCTAAAGGGTTCTTGGACACGGTAAGGTCCCAGGCTTTCCCAGTTAACAACTGTTTATTTGTAGTTCAAATCGTATTTCTAACTAAAAATGGTTTTGTTTTGGACTCAACTTGGTTTAAAACAAAAGGATTTTAAATGTACGGTTCGTGTCATACATTGCTATGACAGCTGGATACTGGGGGTAAGATTTAAGATTGAACTTTAAAAGTCTCCATCACTCCATTAGCTGTCTCGTTTTGTTTCCGTTTCTGGCATTTAGTAAGTCATTTTACGTTGTCCCATTCCGATTTGCTTTGCAGCATACATTTAAAGTTTTCAGTGAACTGTCATGTTCTGTTGGACAAGAAAGACATCGTGTGAACTTGCAGTCAGGCTCTGCTATACGGTGACTTAAGGTGATACATTGTAAATCAGTTGTGTTTTACACTTAGCTGCTAAAATGCAGATGAAATAGCTGATCCTCGGTGCAGTTCAGTTTAAGTTCAGCTGATAGATTTGTTGAAGTGGTTAGTATGTTTGGGTGATAGAGTTCACCGAGGCTGCATTATGATGAAAGTATGCCGTACTGGATCACTGTTTTGCCGGCTTAACTGACGTCAGTGTCAGCCTTAGTGGCACTGTCACCGACTTTTTACTCGTTTGTTGAGACTCATCGGTTTTATTACACCATTGATTACTGAACAGAGGATCGCCGTAAAAATTATGCGTTAGGCTTGAAGGTGAGTGAAGCAGTCTGTGTGTGTGTGTGTGTGTGTGTGTGTGTGTGTGTGCGTGCGTGCGTGTGTGCGTGCGTGCTGTGTATGTGTGTGTGTGTGAGTGGGGAATCTCTGGTCTGATGCGGAGCACCAAGCACATTATCCAGTGACGGCAAGGGTAAGTAGCCGACTATTGTCATTTTGTCCTTTATTTCTAAACAGAATTATGTCGTGTGTAATTGTTGTTTAGCTGAACGGCGATACCAGATTAAAGTAGTAAACGGTCTTCCCGTTTAGAACAGTATGCAATTAACATTTTGTCGGACGGTATACTGGCTGTAGGCTGATTGTGTAGCGAAACAGCTGTTTTGTTGTCCTCCATCTCTCCAAGCCATGGTGATGCCAAAGCACCTATCTTATATATACACTGGGTGTTTTTGATGTGTTGAGCTGTAACGGTTCTCATCTTTACCACCTTTTTTTGCCAAGCTATTTGGCAGGTGGGTTATCTTGCTCCAGTAGGCTAGACTAGCCCACCACAACGCATCTCTCATAGAAATCCTCCCAAAGCGAATGGCAACACAATGGATACCCGGTTTTGTTACTATCAGCATTTAGCGGTAGCCTATAAAGTATTCTTGTCTGGCTAATTCGTGGTGGCCAAAGAGAATTCGTGTGTGCCCGGTAAACTTCAGTCACAGCCAGCCCAATATGAACAGAGCATGTGAAGGATACCACTTCAAATGACCCAAAGGAAAAGGTGCCTTTTATCGCGAATGGATTTTTGAGGTGGGATATGTAATCGGGACCAAATTGCTGCTTTAGAAATAAACACATTAGGTTAGTCCGTTTTAGAGCTAGTTAGCCTACCTCAAATGTCAAATTCATATGTTATAACAAATAATCATTGTGTTTTAAAAACGGCAGCGGGATGTATTCGTGGGGGTTGTCTACGTAAAATGTCATCTAGTGCAAACGTCTTATGCTTGTGGTTTGTTTAAATGTATGCAGAGCCCAATGTACATGGAAAAAGTCTCTCTAATCAGCCACAGATATGGTTTTAAAGGGTGGAATTTATAGCATGTGCTTAGCATTTTGTTCTTGCCCTCGAGTATTAAACCTCTTGGCCTCTTTGTGCCTGAGTTCAGACCTAGATTAATTGCATTCTACAGTAATACCTGTTTTATTGGTAAATAGCGTAGTTTAGAGGTATTTGTTGTGAAGGTCTGCAGTCTTTGGTGAAAGTTGCTTTGTGGTGTGGTAGAGGATCAAAAAACAAACAAAAATTTCTAAAGAGAAGGATTATAAGATGTTGTTTTTCCAGGGGACTGTTGACTATTTGGTGGTCTAGGGCTAGGTGATTAATTGATCAATAATTGTGATAACATTCAGGTGAATCATGTTGATCAGCCATAGGCATATTTAATTGATCACATGGCAGAAATGGGGCCACACCAATCAGTCTACTTTCCCCTGCACCACTACCATGTGGAAGGTGAAGCTAGAAAAGGGCAGAGTGGGCAAAAATGAAGCCCTTGAAGAAAGCAGTGTTGGGTAGCTTAGCTTGAGACATTACAATCACATACCGCCTATTTGTCCCAGCCATTCACTAGTTAATTAGTGCAATCACCTGCTCCTCCAAGTGCACAGGTGACACAACAAGTACTTCCCTGATAAACTGATTCAGTGAATGACTGGAACAGATACCTGGTAAGCGATTGTAACTTCTGAAGCTGGTTTACTCAACACTAAGGGAAGGGAATGCTGGACATGACTTGGTGTTATTCCCCGAAGCTGATATTACTGATATTGTCCCAGTACTTCTCCTCTGTAGGATGTCCCTCTCTGCCTCTTCTGGTGGAGAGGTGGAACTTGCCTGTTGACAAAAAAGGTTACACAATATCAGTTGTGTGGCAATGATCTGGTTATAGCCAAAGTGACATGGAGCAAATAAAACTGATATGTGGGATATGTTGGTGCCTTCAAAACCAGGTTTCAATCCACATGTGCTCAGACTGTCAGTATCAGGGGGGGAAATTGATAATGAAAACAATATAAGAAAAGATGTCATGATCATTTTTTGCCATATCACCCAGCCTTAATAGTAGGAATGAATCATTTCTGTTTTATAAGGCTTATCCCCATTCTCCTTGTTTGTTTTTCATGGTGTATTTTCTTGCCCGTATGTTGTGTAAGGCTGTGCATATCTCCGCTCTGGATGAGTCACCTAACCTGTTACCATGTCACATTTCCCAGCAAGCAAGGGTGGTTCCAGACGTCAGCTGTCTGTCCATCAAAGCCATGGGGAAGGACTACTACAAGACCCTGGGCATTCAGTCTGGGGCTAACGAGGATGAGATCAAAAAGGCCTACAGGAAAATGGCCCTCAAGTTTCACCCAGACAAGAACAAGGATCCCAATGCAGAGGAGAAGTTCAAGGAAATAGCAGAGGCCTATGAGGTTCTAAGTGACCCCAAGAAGAGGGTCATCTATGACCAGTATGGGGAAGATGGTGAGTTGTCTGCAACTACTTGAACCTTTTTTTTTGCTAAGTCTCTGCTCTTTTGTCTGTAAGAAAGATAACATTTCAGTTTCAAGGGTCCTTCTCCCTTTATATCGGCATTTGGCATAGAACTGGGTATTAGAGCACAAAGTCTGTTCTGACGAAAAGGTTCTATGGCTCTTCAGAGTGCCTTTTTTCCCCTCTCCATATTTTCCAGGCTGATTTTTATTCCACTGCTGACACCAAATATTGGCAAGTGCTCAGGGAGTGTCGTCACAGTGCAGTTTTACACGTGTGGCTCAATCTGGAAATAAAAAGAAAGAGAAAGAACCCACCGGTTCGGGTGGGGAAGTGGATAGAGAAGAGACAAAAGAGACACGGGATTGCAGCTTCATGCCATCCTCGCTGACAGCTCATTGCTGGGCCTCTCGCCAGCCACGTTTGTCTATGTTTAGTCAGTGGCGCACAGCTGGAAAGCCCAGCATTTCATACTGCCAGCACCCAAGGAGGATGCCTCAGGTACACAGCAGTGAGAAAACCTGCATTGAGTTGCACCTTTTTCTTTTTATTAAGGGAACCTGTTGTATTGCACCAGTGATTCTTGACTCTTGAATGGGTCGTTGGGCCACTTCTGCAGCAAAGTCAAAGTTCAAGACATCATCACATGGTGCTCACCATATCTAACCACAATACACTGCTGAGTTGTTTTAGGGACACGTACTAAAGAAAACAACTGTGTGACAGGACAAAAAAAAAACAAGCCCAGTTTCGTCCAGTCAGTAATTAAAGCTGACAGATCACAGCTAATCTGTTGTTTTCAGCTAATAGCCCATGACAGCACCTATTCCTGCCCGACCAAGACCCACTTGCTATTTTAATGGTCAGCCATGTCTTACAGATCTGTATGGCCTGGGGATCCTTAGTCTGTTTCAAAGCCATTGCAAATCACTGGGAGCAATGCATTTTGCATACAATGCTGTATAGTGTCATTTGTCATTTACCATTCACCTATAGTGTTTACATTTAAGCTCTAAACCTTCTCTGTGCTTGTCTGATGTCTCTGTGGGTGGGCAAATTATCACCACACATTACCTCTTCAGAGTTAGAGGTAAATTACCATTTTAAAGTGAAGCCTTGAGTGCATTTCACCATTTAAGATGGCCAACTTCACGGCTTACATTAAACAGACACAGAATTTTTAAACAAGGGGGGCAGTTTTAAACCTCCAACCTCATTCCGCTTTACAGGATGATGCTATTTGGCCCTTTCTCGTAGATCCAACTTGCATGTTCTTTCCGACATGTATTTTCCAAAGCAGGGGCCGGCAGGCCAGGCTTGGGGTATAAATAGCTGTTGAGGTAGGCTGTTTGTGTAGGAGAGCTCCAGAGAGTTCCACTCTGCTCAGTTGTGTGAATTCATAGAGCCACGTTTTTTTTTTCTGGACTAAAATACAAAGAAAGGCACTTGGCAGTCCTCTTGGTGAGTCTAACACTCAAATGAAACAAAAGCGTGGGCAGTCACAAGTCTCACCTAATGTGATGAAGGACACAATAATGTTTATGCCATTGTCCTAGAGAACATATGCCTCTTACACACAATAAATATTCACAGACATGTCACCGCAAGATTTATCAAACAGTCTTTTCATACTCATGAGGACCTAATGACAATTATTGCCCCTCTACTAGGCATGTACATCAGAAACCTGTAATTAGCAATTCTGTAATGGTTTAGAATTGAGTTAGAACATCAGTGGAGCACCAATGGGGAGTTTGATATGATGTGCGTCCTTCTCCTCTGTATTCTGACACTCTGACACTTTACAAAAGCTTTTCTGGGAATTCAACTCTAGTCTATTTCTATGAATGCAACTAAGCCCCAGCCATGAGTCATGCATCAGTGTGATTGGATACAGCCAGTGACTGCTGGATTAAGGGGTACATGTGCCAAAACTGTTCCTGATAGGATAGCATGCTGCGCTGGTGGTCAATTATAGTTTTCCATTTATCCTTCCATACTCAGTCTGTGTAGCCCACTTGCATAGCGTAGCCGTGTGATGCTTCAGGTAGAAATTGGAAGAGAGTTTGGCTCAGGGTTTGGTGAGTGAAAATGGCAGAGTAGTGTGGAGGAGAGTGATGAGGAGGCAGGAGGCACCTGTCCCAGAGATGGCAGCACAGATGGTGAGGGGTGCGGGTGAGGGGGAGGGGGAGGGTGAGCGTGAGGTGGAGGGGTGTTGTCAGGACTCTGGCCCCTGTGTCTTTCTGTGGCTCATTAGTGCAGCTCGGGACACTGGCCCAAGATGCCTCTGCCCTTCTGTGCCTTTAGAAGGTGGACACCACTGCCTCTAAAAAAGAAAACTGAGTCCATGAAGCCACAGGGGTGCCCTAGACACAGGGAGGCCGGGTAGTTGGGGAAAGTTAGGACATTAACTGTTATTAGTTAGGACCAAATGAGTACAGGGCCCCTTGGAATCATCCTAAAGATGGTAATTGTGTTAATCATAGTAACCAGGAAATTATTAAAAAATCCGTACCATACCATAAACCTTCATTTCAAATGTTTAGCTACTGTCTGAATTATACAGCATTACAGCTAGCTACTGCTGCTGCTGCTGCCATAGTGAATAAAAGATCACTGGGTTTTCCATAGGCCTAACTGCAGTGCATTGGTTCTGGTATATGAAAGCTGGATCCGTCAGATTTGGGCTTAAGTCTTTAAGTTTATTCAGCTCTCCACAGAGCTCAGAGGCGAAGCCGAGGCCAGCCCTATTTTCTGCTCAATGCACTGCCCCTTGTGCCTCAGTAAGCCGGATGTGCTCTCAATATTAAGGTCCTCATAATTTAAAACTGTGAATGATTTTGACACTTCTGAGAAGTAGCACTATGAGAATAGGCAAAAATGCCTAAAACAATGCTTTGCATTTCCAGCCGAAGGTTGGTGTCCTGAATGAAAGTTAATATGAAAAGAATTCGATGTACAGTAATTCGGTGTCATTTTCCAATTTTTTCGTCAGTTTAGTAAAACTATAGTTTCTCTGGTAAGATTTACATTTACACGGTGGTCAAAGAATTAGTTCCTCAGTCAGTGAGTCAATTAAAAACCAAAGTAAAACTCATGTAGTTCTATTTCCAGTGATATTATGGTTTATTATGACTTGACCACTTTGGCCATTTGAAAAGAACTACCAATGACCAAAGCTGCCTCATGCTTTCTCACAATTGCATTTTTAAATCTGCCAGTTTTCTGAAAGTCACAGATCAGAGCCTGCTTTTAACTAATTTTTCATGGTAGAAAATGTGTCCTCTGACCCTTTTTGACACCCATTTAAGAGTCATTTGAAATGCGGTCCAATTTTTTTAGTCCACCCTGTATATGCACAAGATGTAAATATTAAGAACCCCAAACCTCCATAGTTTCTCTGGCTACATTTTTATGCACAAGATATATCTTGAAAACCTCACACCTGCTCAAATCATTCCTGTGGTACAAACCTAGTGAGCTGCTGTTGTCTGTCTCTGCTTGCTGGCCCTAGGGCAGTGTTATTCCGGGTGAGTGTGGGCGGATTCTCGCGCTAGTTGGCTAACCCTGAGTTCCTGTCTGCCCGCAGGTCTGAAGACAGGTGGCGGCGGCTCCACAGGAAACTCAGGCAGCACCTACCACTACACCTTCCACGGCGACCCACACGCCACCTTCGCCTCCTTCTTTGGCGGCTCCAACCCCTTCGACATCTTCTTCGGCTCCAGCCGAAGCTCACGTAACCACACATCCAACGGCTTCGGGGACCACGGCGACCATCACCATGACAATGATGTGGACATGGACGGGGACGACGACCCCTTCGGGCCATGGGGTCACTTCGGCAGCAGCTTCAGCGCCTTTAACGGGCTCAACGGCTTCCACCACGGCAGCAGCGCCGGGGGTCGGAGGTCGCAGCGGACCGAGCCTCTGCGGGGTCGGCGCCGCGTGCAGGACCCGCCCGTGGTGCACGAGCTGCGCGTCTCGCTGGAGGAGATCTTCCACGGCTGCACCAAGCGCATGCGCATCACACGGCGCCGCCTCAACCCGGACGGCCGCAGCGTACGCACCGAGGACAAAATCCTCAACATCGTCATCAAGCGCGGCTGGAAGGAGGGCACCAAGATCACCTTCCCCAAGGAAGGCGATGAGACGCCAGACAACATCCCGGCTGACATCGCCTTCGTGCTCAAGGACAAGGGTCACCCGCACTTCAGGCGCGATGGCTCCAACATCTTCTACACGGCCAAGATCAGCCTTAAAGAGGTGAGGAATCTTAAGGCCGATTTGGACAGACAGACAGACAGATAGACACATTCAGTGTCCTGTAGGAAATGCTGTTATCCTTAAGCTTATACAATATGCCATACATATGACATCCATACATGATTTTGGTCGCAAGTGCAGAACTATGAAAGCCTCTAGTGCCGTGACATATGTTGGACGACTTTATTTTTTTGTTAGTATTTTCTAGTTGGTCTTTAGGGAAGTGGGTCTCTCGGTTTGAGAGTTATTTGTGATGTTCTTAGGTTCCACACTAGATATGGTAATTAAATAGTTTTTGTTAAATTATTAATCTCACTACAGACCTCTGCTTGTACATTTCTAAGCCACAGAGGATGTATTTGCTGCTTCTGCTTACTTTGTTTTTGCCTGCCAAGATTCTGCTCTCAGACATTCCTTCATCTCAGCTGGTAGCTGACATTTAAAGAGAGACAGGTCATTATTAGCGTAAATAGCCAATATATCACTAGAAATAAACAGAAAATACACTCATACAAGGCAGGACAGCTCAAAATTGCAGAAAGATGCAGGCAGATTCTATTAAAATTGTATGTCTGAAATTGCAGGATAAATTTTTTTAAATAATATTACAGCTAGAAAGAGATGTGGATCATTGTAGACATGTATGTAACACATGGTAGATATACATTCGTCAGTAAAGATAAGGTACTAACAGATCTTCCCTTTGCCTTGGTGTACAGAGTTTGTTTGGTCAGTTGGGATGTCTCATCCTTTGAATAGACATGGCCCAGACACATATTACAAGGGTTTATTATTAACGCATCACTTAAGCCTTGTTTGGCCTTTGTGTTACTTGGGGTGAACTTTCAAGGCCTGCTTTGGTCAGAGGCCCAATGGCCAAAATAACCCAGTAACCTCGCTGACCACAAGGGATGGGGAGAGCCATTTCAGACTGATGTCCATCAGTGACATATTCTAATGCATCACTTGGACTAGACAAATTCAGTCAGAATGTGTTTATTTGACCTAAACTAGATCTTTTGATTGGTCCTTCAGGTTGTCAGCTTGTCATATACACATTGACCATCTTACAACTGTAAGGAATGCTTTTCAACACATTTTTGTGCATTGAAATCTACAATCCATTTTCCACTTTTCAGTCGCATAGAATCCTTTGCAATTTAAAGCCAGCCGGACAAAGCTTAAAAACATTCATAGCTACTTCTTTTGACAAAAACTGATGTGAACTTAAAAAGTGCACTAGTCTGAGTGACCGGCTCTCAGGTAGGTTGAAAGTTCTTTTCTTTTCTGCGCCTCAGCAACTTCTTAGGCCGAGTCTGCTTGATCAGGCCAAGGCTGCCTAGTCAGGGCTAAAGTACTGCCCAGACCTTGAGTCAACCCTTAAAGCAAGACAGAGAGAGAAAGACACAGAGGTAAAGACAGAGAGAGAGATAGAGATAGAGAGAAAGACACAGAGGGAGAGACAGAGAGAGAGATGGAGTGTAGTGATGACCGATTCCTTGCATTGGCGAGGCCTCACCAAACACCAATGGGAGGCTCCTTGTCCCAGGACAGGGGCCCTGTTCCCCACCTCGAGTCCCTGACCGGCTACGACCCCACCCCCACCCCTCTGCCCACCCCCCTCTGCCAAGGGTCCTCATCCATCTGTTGTGCTGACTGGCAGCAGGGGCTCTCAGTCTTCCCATGAGCGCTTGAGGCTGACGGGCCTAACGGCAGCACCGATTTACCCTCTCCCACTGTGGTGTGAGTCCGCAGGAATCTCAAGTCCCAGTGTCATCCACAGCCGGCCGTGGAGCCTGACTCCAAGAAAGGCAAGGGCAGCAAGCGAGGATGGACACCGGTGGAAATTGTGGTAGAGGGGTGGCAACAGCCAAGCCTGGTGCATTTTAAGCCGTGAGTTTAATTGCGAGCTCTATTTTAGAGGGGACGTTATGCTCAGCCCCCGTCGCCTGAAACCGAGAGCACATGGAGAAGATCCTTCATCCTTCTCTTGGTGTAACATAATAAGGCTAGCATGATTAAAAAATAATTCAGTGGTATGGTATGGCCCATTTTTGGGACGTGCCTTGGTCAGAATTAGACTGATCAACACAACACATTAATGTTTTCCACTGGGTTGCCTTTACTGTTCTGTGTTCCTCAGAACAGTTGTGAACTGGCGCTCTTTCACTTCTGAAAATAATTGAGTACATCGCTACACCAGTAGAAAGGCATGCAGTGGTGTGGAGTACTGTACACTGGTCACTTGGGTATTATGTAGAGACTTATCTACAGTGCTCCTGTGGTGTCCAACCTCTAATGTCACAGACATTGCAGTATACTGCACTAATAGGGCAGTTTTTTTTGCTTTGAAATGCGTTTTCTTGAACATCTGTGTGTGTGTATCTTTGTTTGTGTGTGTGTGTGAATGCATGTGTGTGTGCATACATATGTGTGTGTGTGTGGGCGGGCATGCGCAAGTGTGTGTGTGTGTGTGTGTATGTTTGTGTGTGTGTGTGTGTGTGTGTGTGTGTGTGTGTGTTTGTGTGTGTGTGTTATAACTAGATTATCCAGCAGCTTTGATGTGACTCAGCAGATAGCTGGTGCAGAGCTTTCCCGCAGCGCTTTCTGCAGGACGGACCCACAGGGCTCCTCCAGCACAGCACAGCACAGCACTGCACAACACTGCACAACCCTGCCTCCCCAGCCCCTCTCAGCCCTCAGCCCCCCCACAGCAGCCTGCTCTGCTGCAACACTGCATTGAACAGAAGGAGAAAGAAGTAGGGTGGAGGGTAGGGATGGGGGTGGGGGGGGGGGGGGGGTTCACTTTTCATTAGTGAGCTCACCAGAGTTCTGCGAAGAAAGAAAAAAAAAAACTAAATTCGGGAGAGCACAGCTTGTGTTTTTTTTTTGTTTTTTTGTGCGGATGGCTGCCTGGATGTTTTTGTGCCAGTGCAGTTCCGGATGCACGCATGAAAAACTCCCGCTGTCAATTAGCAGCCTGATAACATATGCAGAATTTTTTAGCCAGCCCAGATTTGGTGCCAAGCTCAGTCGTCTGTCAGGCGCTCTGTGACACAGAAATGACATTTACAACCTCACAGATGGCCCGCTTGCTTTTTTTTTTTTTCTATCTCCCTTTTTCCATTCATCTCTGCACTCAGACAGCACGGACCTGCATCAAGGTCAAATGCCATGTTTCACAACATTAGTGCATTAGTGGAAGAGAAACTACATTTATCCAGCCACCCCGTGAGTAGTATTAGCTCCAAATGTATTTACTTGTGTTGTAATGTTGCTGGGTTGTTTGTTCCTTTTTGGCCCAAACTCTTGTTCACATACAGACAAACAGACTGCAAAGAAAAAAATAACACTATTGATGGAGGTGATAAAAACACTGACCAACATTTTATGGCAGGACCTGCCATCCTATTGTGCCCGCTTCGTATCGTTCTTTTTTTCGTTTTTTTTTCTGTCATGACCCAGAAAGCGAGGATCAGACACCCACCACCAACTGCTATCATCGCTACAAATAGTGCCTGCATCACTGGTGTGTGACAGGGATAGCAGAGGATAGCCACTCTGTTGGATCCAGAGAAAATGAGCCTCCTCTTGTAGCCTGCACACAGGAAACCAGCTAGCCTGACAAGCCAGCCCACATCAAATGGTGTGGTCTGGCCATGATGGATATGCCAGGCGCAATCCAAGCGGTGCCATCAATGGCTGTCTTTCAAACTGCCTCTACCCGCAATAGGACAGCTAAACTACGACCAATCAGAGTCACCATATCCCTACACCACTGCACTGTCACAGCCCTGTCATCATCATGTTAAGCCCAACCAACGACTCTCTACAAGGATAGACCGATGTGATTGATCTGACCAGATTTGGGACAAAAGCTAAAAAACCGAGCTTCAATAGGTCATAGCTAGAATGTACCCAGGACACAAATTGCAGTTGCTAGCGCTAGGTAATTCTAGATTTCTAGGCTAGCAGTCTCAATGACTGTTCACTCTCAGCATGAGGCCTCTACCTGTTAAAGAAAAAAATCCTTATTTTTCCTAGTATTTTTTTTTAAAAACACTAAAATATTTTTGTACCAGGCTGTTGTCCAGGCTAATGCTGTGTTGTATTCCCCAACTACATTTTTAGGCAGCCAGTCTGAAACAGAGGGAATGCTATATCACTTAGCGGGAGGGCTAAAAAGCAATGCCTTAAGTGTTATATTTGAGAATATAAGCTGCATTCAGACAGTTGTAATTGGAGGCAGACCCAATAGTTTTAGTTAACAGAATGTTTACAGGAAGTAAAAATATGCCGATTTAATTGAGAGTAGTCAGACCTTCAGACCCTTACACAAAGTGAAGCGAAGTGAACGAGTCTGGTTCACCAGGGCACCACTCTGTACTCCTAAGTAAAAAAGTGTTTTACTTGTAAATATATTCACACAGTTGAATGATTTAGCAAAAATGTCCAAGTTGCAAACCTAATTTCTATCTTGAATGGCTTAGGAGTTCACCAAGAAACCTCTTCAACCTTCAGGTTCAAGAATTAGAAATGAACTTTGTTGGTGCTTGACTAGGTTGGCTGTGCAGGAATTCTTAACACTATATTGGCAGGTCAAGGGAACTCATGCTAGTAATGACTGGATTATCGAAGGACTCTTTAAAGACATACATTTTGTTCTACTATTAGTATGATCTTCCTGTTGTTTTTGGTTCCTTATACAGTGTGTTGCCATTAGACCCACTTTCAAATTGTTTTATGTAGACCAATTGGTATTTCTACTTGGCACACTGCAATTTTACCCCTAACTGTTATGACCTCAGTAACAATGTTGTTTGTGTGTTCTTGCAAAGTACACAGTAAAATCAGACGAGGCCTGTTAAATTGCAATAAAGTAGAGGCAATAATGGGCCCGGGTTTTTTATTGCCTTGGGCATGTAAGCTCCTCTCATAAACCACTGCTGCCCCTTCTGCAAATGGCAAATCATCTTTGTCTGAGCCCCGAGCCTGTCCAGGCCTCCCGTCAAACCTCTGGAGTGCATCTGGGTGCTGCAGAGGTATCATCATCAGGTCCTGTCAGCCCCCACCACCCCCCCTTCTTCATAATTAAAGCTCTGGATCAGTTTGTTATGTGAGTGCTAATGACCCAGTAGTTATTACGCCACAAAGACCCAACTTCTTTTCCCATTCCTTACTCTCCCATCTCTCTCTGTCTCTCTCTCTCTGTCTCTCTCTCTCTCTCTCTCTCTCCTTGACTGAGTGCACTATGCCAGTCTTTTTTTCATGAGCATTTCTTAAAATCCTTCCGGTGATCTGCATCTCGGGCGGACCATCATTTCAGTCGGGAGACGGAGAGCACAACTGTCACTCCAGGGGTTGGACTGTTGTCCAGGGCTGGCTGTGGCCCTTGCTACAGACCCAGGGTCTCGGCTGGTTGGCCATGCATGGGGAAGCCAGTGTGGCAGATGAGGTCATCAGAAGCGACATGTTGGAGCCCTTAGCTCAATCCACTCTCCTTTCTGCAAATTCTAAAACCTACTTTTTCCCCTTTGCCTGGACGGGGGTGGTGGGGATGATATCATCCGATATGCAGCATAACTCCCCCAGTCAACAGGGGCAGCAGCTGAGCCAGGTCATCAGGGTTTGATGTCCTGCTTTTAACACAGTAAGCTTTAAACACAGCAAAGGTAGAAATAGACAGTTGGGTTCACTCCTTTTTGGATATTTCTCCTCCTTTTTCTCTCTTTTGTAAAAACTCTTGTCGTCTACTTTTTTTAATAGCCTAATTTGACAACCATCTAGAGAGGGTGAAGCTCTACATTATTTCTGTTTGCTTTTGGAAAAGATTAATGTCGCGCCAGTTGTAAATGCGTTGTGTGCAGAGTAAATAGCAAAAGGATCAGTCTCTGGTCTGGAGGCTTTAGGCCCTAGACGGGTCCCCGCTGTAAATGCACATCATCCTCGCCGAGCTTGAGCTTGGCTCGCGCAGAGCGCCCCTGATAAACCTGACAGCTATTTATGACCTCAGCTGATTCGGCTGTTACTTCATCAGCTCTGTGTAATGAGAGGACTTGCTAAACTTAGCCTCATCTGCACTTGACCACCTTCCACAAACGCACACACACACGGACACACTGACACACACACCAGCAGATGTTTCTCTGAAGTGCCAATACACTTACTCTCAATTTCACACACATATGCACATACACACACACACACACACACACACACACACACACACACACGCACACACACAAATGTGGAAGAATAGCCCTGTGAAGTAAAGCATAGAATAGTTTTGTACAAAGTACAAACCGATAGTCTTTGGTATTGTAACGATTAGCCATCAGGCTTGATACAGGACTACTACCCACAAGAATGGGGTACTTTTTTTAGGAACGAGTCATATGTACTTGATGTTTCTAATTACAACATGGCTACATTTCTGTGAAACTAATCATTTAAGGAAGGTACAGCCTAATTGCAAACTCCTGGTTGTAATAACACAGATCAGTCACAAAAGAACCTTCTTAAAAACTGTCGGTCACAGTCCACGGGATAGCTTGATGTTTTCAATCCATGCATAACTGGTACTTTGGAACATCCCCAACTTCCTGTACTGAACAAGTGTGCCCCTGCCCCAACCCCACCCCCCACTCCCCTCTCTTCTCCTCTTCTCTTCTTTTCTTGCTGCAGGCGCTTTGTGGCTGCACAGTGAACATTCCCACCATTGAGAACCGGGTCATCCCTCTTGTGTGTAACGAAGTCATCAAGCCAGGCACAACCAAGAGAGTGCGGGGCGAGGGGCTGCCCAACCCCAAGAACCCGTCACAGCGCGGGGACTTGGTCGTGGAGTTCCAGGTGCGCTTCCCAGACAGGATACCCCCACAGTCTCGGGAAATCATCAAACAACACCTGCCTCAGTCTTAGACGAGACTTTATTATTGACGGAACTACTGTTTGTCTGCTTTTTTTTTTTTTAAGAAAAAATACACAAACATATACGTTCGTATACCTAATGGCTGTTGTTACACAGATGCTAATATATAATTTCAAGACAAAAAACAAGAGAGTCAAGAAACGTGCCAAGAGGAACCTCAGTTCTTTTTTTTTCTTTTTTTTAATTGCTGTTTGTAAACATAGAAATGGATAGAAGCTGGCCTAATTTTTTTTATCCAAGATATTTTGTAAGGATACCCCTTTTTTTATTTCTGCTTTTTCCATTTGTCTTCAGAGTAGGTTGTAAGGCAACCTTTCATTTCAAAAGTCTTTTGGATATTTTTCTGTTTTTTTATCATGGATTTACTCCGAAGAAGCGTAAAAAATAGTCTTTTGTTTTTTTTTTCTCTTTTTTGGAGTTGAATCAGCTGTGGCTGTTTGCGTGAACTTTAATTCCCCAATCACAGAAACATCAACAGATCCCATCGTGATGAATGGGTTATTATCTCAGCCTATTTATTGTCTTATTCCAGCCCTCAATCAATCATATAATAACACAGCTAGAGTTCATTTGCAGTCACAAGCAATCAGGACTCACAAGCTACATCAGGTGGTTACTTGACGAATTCTCAGAGCCCAGACCAAACAAGGTGCTTTTCGTGTGGCAAACTGCCTTAACCTTGGGGTGCATACTTGTTTGAATCACATTTCACACTGGGTGAGTGCCTTAACTTGGCTAAAACCAGCATTCCTTTTATAAAATTGCTGGGAATCATGTCGATCACACAGTAATTATAGCAGAAGGTCATTATGCTTAAGTGATCAAAAAACACTTGACGGTACACATTACAGCTATCATACGTGTGATGTGAATGTCAACAGCCCCTGATTTCACTCTGTCAGATGGGCTTCTGTTGACAAGAACCATATGACAACCTACCTGTGTCAGTTTGGGCTCACAATCATAAACATCATTGAACATTCTCTGTCACTGAGCATTCCAGAACAGTCTGACTGTTGTCAGACAAGTGGCTTACTGCAGTGGAGAGCAGTAGAGGTTTAGTGAAGCCTGTGAATAAAATGATTTTGTGTGTGAGAGAGTAAATCACAAAGGCTTAATGACAGAGTATGCTCAGTACCATGTGGCTTAGAAATGAAAACACAATCTTCAGTGCGAACACTTTGTACGTTAGCTTAATACTGCTGAATGCTTTTGTTGAAGGTAACTTGCAGGGGGTTTTGTTTGCTTCACACTGCAACTTGGTGCTTGTCATTTCTATGTTTCTTTTCATTTTTTTAAGGAGCAGTGAAATGGTGTTTGTATTTTACAAAAAAAAATGTTATTAAACATGTTTTGTCTGCATTTGCTAAATTTTTACCTGATGTTGTTGAAGTTTCAAATGTTTGAAGGACATTTTCAGAACCTCTTTGTACTAGCAAAGCTTGACCTAGTCAAGTCACATTGTTAGGTCTGCAGTTGAGCCCCAGGATATCTAGACCTGTTCTGGAGCAGTAAGTATGTGAAGACTGTTGCAAAATGGGAAGACGGAAATGTCACTGGTAGCATGCATTCGATCGGATCCTCACAGCTACATTGGTGAGGCAGTGACATTGGATGTAAATCTTTGTGTATTTTTTTTTCCCACCAATCATGCTTGGTGCTTGGTGTTCGGACACAGTTGTCGAAACTGTGACAGACGTGGAGGGTGTCATTATGTGGACATGTTTGGACATGTGGACATGACTGTGACTCGAGTTCCAGCTTCTGGTTTGATGAACGTGGTACGATTTGGCAGAATTACTCTTTCCCTATTTAAACTATATTTTTTACAGTATTTTCCAAGAAAAGACACTGTGGAAGAACACTTTAAAATAGACAGCGGTGTGGAAGGCCCTACAGCATGCTTACAGTGACGGCAAGAAAAGGAAAGTTTTCAGGTGAAGTGGAAGAAACTTTGTATTTGGATCTTTTTTTGGGGTGCAGATTTGAGTCTTCTCCATCCAGGCCTGACCTGGTAGCTTAAGACACTAACAGAAGGTCTAATGATTTCGTGACTAGGTGTGTGTATGTGCAATTATGAAGGATACTGCTGCGCAATTGGTGAACAGTGAATGGAGAAAGAAGCAACATGATGTGATGGGTGTTTTCGGGCACCCTTTCCCCTCTCTGGATGCATTTGTCTGCTATTGTAATGGGAGCAAGAATCAAAGTGTGAATGTCATTGGAAACCTTACAACCCTCAGTATTCACAGTGTGTATGTACCCCTCAGTGTTTGATAAACCATTTTACAGTGAAATGAAATAAACCATAATATTGAGTACATTGGTATAGATATCAGTTGACTGTATATCAGTGTGTGTGTCACCACCATGTTCATATGTGTTTACAGTAGCATGGTGAAGGCAGTGCTTTGAGATACGAAATGCAGACTGGGTGTGCGTTTCATGTGTCTGATCATTATCATTTTAATCTTTTTCCAGCTTCTTCTATTTCAGTGAAATGATCCCACGATTGACCTCATTTTTCTTAATAGCATTCTTCCTGTTCATCAAACTTGGTGTGCTTTTAGGATACTGTGTTTCCTTTGTTCTATTATAAAAAAAAGTTGTTTAACTCCTCTCTGACACAGGCGCGCTGAGTTTGCCTCACTAAATTGCCTGACAGAATGCAGACTGTCTAATAGGGTTTCATTTGGTCAGTTTAAATGATATGTTAGGGCTGTGGAATTAGTATGTGAGAATGCCACTGGAATGCTACGAGTGCCAAATTCTTAGACGGCCTCGCTAGTGGAAAAAGTGGTAAAGCTATTATTCCCCCACTGCCTCCTGCCCCCACAGACATAGCCCCCCCAGGGCCCAGCGATCAGGGCTTGCGGAGCTCAGTCTCGGACCTCATCTCGATGTGTGAATGGCACGTGTGATGTCATTGCCCCTGGTGGGAGTAGGCTAGGATATTAAACCCTGCGTCGGCTGGATGCCAAAGCCACACAGCTGCTGTAATTAGTGAGTGCGGGGCTGTCAGCGTGAGTTGTGAGGGGTGGGAGAGATTAGGCTGAGTTTTGTGACTTGTTTGTCGCCGTGAAAGATCAGTCAATAGTCTACTTTGCTGGGTTTCCTTTCCGATGTTTTCTGCTGTGAACTTCTAGAACATTCTGTGGGACATAGTAATGTAAAATATGATGAATAGAGGCTTATGGGAAAGGTTGCTGACCATTTGGCTATACTGCTTTTAACTGCTCACGTGCCACAATATCAACCATTTCATATTTCGCGTTTCCTTTCCATCCACAGTCTCTGCCTGCTCTTTGTGTTCCAGTGTCATTTTGGGCTCACAGGCTCCTGTGGGATGAAAATACTGTTGCAGTTCCACATACAGTTCCATTGTGGCACGTTCAAGATGGTGGATGTGAATGTGATGTGAAATTCTGCAAACGTTTCCTGCATGTGAAAAAAAGTTTCTGCAGAGTCACTGTACACGTGAGGTAACCCCCCACCCCCCTCCGAGGCCGTCATTGCCCTCTTGTGACCACAGCGCATGCCAGTCTCATGATGCAGCTGGAAACGATCCCACAGGTAAAATAATGCCTGAGACACATTGCTTTGGAGCTAATAAAGTTCAATTGTGTGATGTACTGATATGCTACATATAGGTCTCAACTTGATGTGGAAATTATTGACATTGTTATTTTTTGTCACCCACCCACCCACCACTGTTCTTGGCTTTTGTTTCAGTAAATTGAGGAAATCACCATTGCATGCCCTATTTTTGATGATGTATGCATAAATTTAGGGCATGCATAGGAGGGGAAAATTATATGTTGTTTGTATAAAATGAGGCTCATCAGTCCAGTCATTCATTCTGTCTTGTTTCATATGGGTTATCCTCTCCATCTACCCCGTGTTTCAATCTTTACTTGAAGCTCCTCAGTCCTTCAGCTTCTTCTATCATTTCTACATTTTAAAACTGTTATGTATGACAACCTTAAAACAAGCCATTCTATCCTTCTGCCTCAATCAAATAAAAAGATATTAAGTGGAAAACTGAACACAGAACTACCATCAACTGACTAACTTATAATTCTGTTTAGTTATGATGTACCATGTAATTGCCACAGGCCTACATTACACTGTACTCACAGATAAACAGTAACACGGTAGCTTTCATCATCGTCAGTTCCACCAAAAGACAAAACAGAAGGATGGGATTTATGAAAATGTAAAATTTCTCTCTAATGGACAATGAAAAAGCAGTTGTGCAAAATGAGGAGCCATTCCCACTGGATCCATGGGTTTATCCCTGTGGCAGTGTTTGATCAGGCACGAAAAACACATCCGCCGCTTGGCAGCCATTGCTTCTGGAATGTTCCTTCCAGAGTGACCGAGTTTGTGGCATGACTAAGATCATTCCCCCGAGCCTGGCTTCATAAGGAAATTGTGCAGGACCAAGTAGCGTTAACACACACACACACGCTGACAGACGCACGCACACACACACGCATGTGTGTACACACACACACACACACACACACACACACACACACACACACACACTCACATATACACATACAAACACACACACACGCTGACAGACAGACGCACACACATACACATACACATATACACACACACACACCCACACACACTATAGTGTGACACAGCACTAAACCAGTCGACGGTTTAATGTAGCAGCCCCACTGATGTACGACTTCTATATTTGTACAAGAGAAGCAGCACAACAGCTGAGCCAGCCACAGGGGAATGTGCTCTGGGCTTCTCATAAGAAGCAAAAGCACCAGAGGAAATCAACAGTTATTAGCCCTCTGGGGGGGACAGAGGGCATTACTTCACTCGCAAAGCCAAAAGATAGTTTATTTACATGTACATGAAGACCCATCTGTTGAAGTAATGATACAAATAAATTATGTGGCTATGAATTATTACTGACATGGTGTAATAATCACCGCTATGAATGAATGAATGCTCATTATGTTATTCGGAAGTCATCTGAAGTCTTAGCTCTCTTGTATAGCCCTTTGGTGGTATAGAAATGAACTTGACTTGACCTCACTTGACATGCATATTTAGTGTGTAGCTTTCTGACAATACTTTAAACTGTAACTTAAATGATAATCACACAGAGTGTAATAACAACGGCTGTTACACAGCACTAACATGGTTGCTGTAAGGTTGATGGTTATATTTTTGGACAATGGCCATTCACTTTTAGGTAATGGATAAACTGAGACTTTGACCTGTGTCTATTTAAGCTTTTCACTGCACTAAGCAAGGGCAGTTTTTGGCTGAGAGGAAATCCAACCCTACGGTAAGAAATGCCAGCTTTAAAATATTTCAGATTTTTTAGTCTTAAACATGCATGATAATTATGACAGTGTGTCTTGAGTGCACTTTGTTCATCCAGCTTTTGATTCTGTGCCGTTGATTTTGTGGTCAGCTCTTTAAAAAACAGAATGAAGAGAGTGAACTCTGTTTATTTCGGTGTCCCTGATCAAAGCAATTGGGACTAGAGCATGTCCTGTACCAAAAAAGGGGTGTGGAAATAAATAAAACATAAAAAATGTAAGAATGCCTCAGTCATGTGCAGTTTACCTTGATTTGAGATGCAGAGAAAAGCTTTGATGTTGCAAAAGTAGGGCACGGGAAAGTCTGTATACATCTCATTTGCTTTCCACGTGACACTGCACAAACAGGACCGTAGGGCTTTATTCTTCACAGCCTCTGAAAACATGAATGAATGAATGAATGAATGAATGAATGAATGAGTAAGGGTCAGCATGTATTGTGAGGTGAAAAGTGAAAGGTGAACCTGTTCCAGCAAAGTGAAAAGGCAGTAATGGTCGCTTACACAGTATGCACTGCCATGCTTATGCTGCAGTGAGTATGCTGTGTGTGTGTGTGTGTGTGTGTGTGTGTGTGTGTGTGTGTGTGTGTGTGTGTGTGTGTGTGTGTGTGTGTGTGTGTGTGTGTACACCTGTACACCTGTTTGTGTATGTGTGCGTGTGTGTTCGTGCGTGTGTGTGTTTGTACGTGCATGTGCATCCACACGTTAATAAAGTTTAAAAAGTTAATCAATCAAGATGGCCTACAATGAATAACACAGGATGATGACTTGTCATTATGAGTATGTGCTTTACACCCTGTTACTTAAGTACCTCGCAGTCCTTTAGACAATGGGTCCTGTGACTGTCACTACAACGACAGACTCACATTCGTATTAACTCGGCTGAGAGTCCTGACAGAGACCCCCTACTCAGATCTTCTCTCTCTCTGGGCAGATCACCCATCCAGCGGGGCACAGGTGACCACGCCACCATACACACACCATGAGCTGTACAGACGTCACTCTCTCGTCGGGCCAGAAGATGCCAGCCGTCGGCCTGGGCACCTGGAAGAGCGGTCCTGGGCAGGTCAGACCACGGCACGAACACAGGCCCAAGACATACAGCACTGAAGCCCATCCATTAAACCCAAAGCACTTTACCTCAGCATCACCCTGATTATTAAGCCTCATCAGTCAATGCAGCTTAATGCTGTGCCTATACATGCCGGACTTTATTACAGCATGCCTGATGCATTGGTAATGTAAGTGACTACGCGGTTGATGAATGACGATAATCTGTATGTGTGTGTGTGTGTGTGTGTGTGTGTGTGTGTGTGTGTAAAGGTGAAGCAAGCGGTGCTGGCTGCCCTGGACTGCGGCTACAGGCACATCGACTGTGCGGCGGCCTACGGTAACGAGCACGAGGTGGGGGAGGCTCTGGCTGAGCGGGTGGGGCCTGGCAAGGTAAGAGAGAACTGAATCAATGTCTGGAGGTGGGAAAAGGCTGTTGAAAAACAATCTCAACTTTAAAGGAGAAATACGGTGAGAATCAATCCAAAGTCCCCATTGTTCAAGGTGGCCGAGTGCTGTCTCAAGGATAAAGAATGAGAAAATTTGATACAACACACCGAAAAGCAAATGAACATTAACAAAATGGGGCATACGAAAATGAAATTGAAGGTAAGTTTCTATGCCCCATTTAGTCAGTGTTAGTGACCACTTCATTATTCGGCCTATGTTGCATAAAATGTTCTCTTTGTTTTTCCTACCAACAGCACTCTGTGACCTTGATCAACAGGGTTATGGAATAATTCACACTGAACTTCTCCTTAAAGGCTCTATGTCAAAGCAGATGTGTAGTATCTTTAAATGGATTTCATTTTCTGGAACAGCAGTGGGATTGAAGCCTAAGCGCATATCTAGGAACTGTGGTATTAAAAATGTGCCATTAAAATGTGGCTCTGCATAGAAGGTATCAAGACTAAGTATTGGACAATGCATAGGAACACCTTCCTAAATAGAGAATATGTATGACCCTAGTCTTTGAAGCGGGAGGAGGTCTTTGTGACCTCGAAGCTGTGGAACACCAAACACCACCCTGATGATGTGGAGACAGCCTGCCGGAAGACCCTCTCCGACCTCGGGCTCAGCTATGTGGACCTGTACCTCATGCACTGGCCCATGGCCTTCGAGTAAGTCCCCTACCCATTCATCTGAATGAGATCCGTATTCTTCCTGACGGGCTCTGTGTTGAAGTCCGGAGGTGTCAATCCTGGCTGCAGAAAGTAAAAAAAAAAAACAATTTTATTATTTCTTTTATTGGAAAGATAGCCCTTTGAGAAGCAAACTCTTATTTTTTTCAAAAGGGTCCTCTGCCACATATTTGATCCAACTGTTTTCCTAAACCATGTGATCCTAATGAACACACCAATCATCAGACAGATAGATTGGCTGCTTAGTGAACTCATCTGTGCTAAGGGCACAGGCAGAAGGATGGCATGGCAGGGTTTTTTATCTCTGAAGCTGAGATTTACACCTCTGTTGAAGTCATGAGATAAGGCAGTAAACTGAGTTTCGAAGGCAAAGGAACATGGTTCTCAACTACCCGTGTTGTACAAGGTGTGGCCTTAGACACATTTGGCTCATGTTCTATCTTAACATTAGTCTCTCCAATGGTATAACTTAAATGAAAGTAATTAAGACACTTTTGTTGGCAGGTGAAGTCAAAGTCCAAGAACACTGTTTGAGAAAAAAAAACCTGTGGAGTTCAATTGTCAGTAGGCTGTGGAGCAGCAATCGTTTTCTGTTTTGTCAGCAGCACTGTGACATTTCTGGGTTTAGCTTACCGTTTTATGTCCCATAGCGAACACAGCCTAGCGGTCTGATTACGTAACCTGAAACCTCTATTATCCTGCTTCAGCATGCAAATTCATGTGATCACCCAAATTGGTGCTTTTCACAAACCAGCCTAAGTGGGGGATGACTGGCTTCTCCCATCTGAAACATTAGTCACTGCTGTGGAAAGACACTTCAGATGTAAGAGCCCTGTGGACCTGTGGTGTGTTTGTTCCTGCTAGAGAGATGGGGATCCGATGTCACAGCTGTAGTGCTGCTGACAAAACAGAAAAGGGTTGAAGGTGAGGCACAGGCTTCTCGCAATTTAAGTTCAAAACTTTCCTTGAAACAGAGTTCTTCAATGTTGACTTCACTTCTTCACCTGCCAACAAAAGTGTCTTTTCATTTAAGTTACACCAAAAAGGAGACTTATATAAAGATAAAATATTGGCCAAATGTGCGTAAGGCCACACCATGCAATACACAGGCACTTGAAAATCAGACCCCTTTGCTTTTTAAACTCACTGGCCAGGCTGTTCCTGTTCAAGAACTCGCCTTTCTAAAGAGCTGTGGTGGTAAGTTGGCATGTTGGTTCAAGAAGGTCCAGATGCGGATCTGATGCCAGGCCGTTCATCTGTGTCTCCAGAAGGGGTATTGAGCAGATGCCAAGACGGCCCGATGGCACCATCCGTTATGCAGACACCCACTACCGAGACACATGGGTAGCCATGGAGAAGCTGGTGGACCAGGGCCTGGCAAAGGCTATAGGGTTGTCCAACTTTAATGCCAGGCAAATTGACGATGTCCTTAGCATCGCAAAGCACAAACCAGCTGTGAACCAGGTACGATACTGTCAGCAGCCATCTAAAATTTTATATCATAAAAATATGTGTAAATGTAGATGAACCATACTGTGAACTGAGGAACAAAATGATTGTCTTCTTGATACTCAACATTTTTCAGGGCTTCTTCCCAAATACATGGCATAGCTGAAAGAATACCTATCAACAACCCACCATTGAATCTTTTTTACAGGATAAAACATCTTCAACTAGATGTTTCTGAGTGCCATTATATAGTCCTTCCATTGTTGTATTGCAAAATTATGTGTCATATTTTGCTGTACAGTGAGTCATTATGGGTAATATGACTGCATTATGTAACAGTCTGGTTCAGGGGAGCCAAATTTTCTCCAGACAGTAATCAACACTTTTGTTCTGACTGCCGCTCCGTTTTCTGAGGATCAATTATATTTAATGACACATGTTACATAAGATGTCATGTGGTGTCTCAGCATGTGAAAGGTTCAAATATCAAGGCTGCATTGACATGAGAAGAGTACTTAGAATTTGTAAGTGGAGGAGACATACTTGGCCTCAGCAGGTATCTAAGTGGTGACTTCACTGTGTGATGCAGGAAGTGAAATGTCAAATCTAAACAGTCATGCTGCAAGCACTCCATCTAGTGAATCACTGCATTAGACATGCTGCCAGAAATAGAATTAGCAAAAAGAAAAGCTAAAACATAAATTAAGTTTTTTCAAAGAATTGGAAATGATAAGGATTTTTGTTGTAACTGTGAAATTAAGTAACTAAAACACTGAATCAGCCACCACCAATCTCAAGATATACAAAAGAACACATTACATCAGGTTAGTTTGTGTTATTGTGATGTATGAACTCTCCGTCCCTCTGATCCCCTTTCTGAAAGGTGGAGTGCCACCCATACTTGATTCAGTCGGAGTTGCTAGCTCACTGTAAGAGCCGGGGGTTGGCAGTCACCGCCTACAGTCCCCTGGGCTCACCCGATCGCCCCTGGGCTGCCCCTGGAGAGCCCCTGTTGTTGGAAGACCCACGGATCCTGGCCTTAGCCAAACACCACAACAAGAACCCCGCCCAAGTGGTCATCAGGTGAGACTGAGATGAAGAAAACTGCAGCTTGATTGGCACAAAATCTTGTTAAGCTAGTAGAACTGGCATTGTACATTCAGTTCAATGTCAGAAATACCAAACGTGATCACAGATTTGATACCCTAGCAGAACAGATGGTGGAATGATATTTTTTTACGTGACACAAATCCCCAGCAACTTCCTTACTGTATAATGAAGCATGAGGTGAATGTCAAGCTTGAATTTTACCCGACACAATGGCACAGCTTGGACTTCCTCCTCACATTTTGCTGAGGTCGCTTACAATGAGTGTCCTGGCCAAATGTCTGAGGTGACCTGTTTTGGTTCACTGACACAGATGGCAGGTGCAGAGGGGAGTCATATGCATCCCAAAAAGTGTCACCCCATCCAGGATCAAGCAAAACCTTGAGGTAATGCTGCCGCAGAGCTCATTTTCAAATCTGGAGATTTCAAGGGCAGGTACTTGTTTTATAAGGTCAATTAGCTCATTGCAAATCAGACAGCCAAGCGCTGTTGTATGCAAATTATGTTCCATTTTTAGCAAGCTGGCCTGTCCCACCCACCCACCAATTCCCACCAACACATACACCCTTCAAATTTCCTTGAGAGAGAGAGAGACAGAGACAGAGAGAGAGAGAAGACAACATATAAATAAACATAGATGTACTTACATGGTTCTTGTGTAATTATAATTTGTATTTTTAATGTATGGTTGTGCTCTTAACATACAATTGACTAAAACATGTTTTTCCTTCTCTCCTATACAGGTGTTTGACTTTGAACTGTCAGAGAATGACATAAAGCAAATTGACTCTTTTAACCGTAATGAAAGACTCATCATTCCCACCATAGAGGTAAACACAGCCAATGTCATGCTATAAAAACATCAGACCTTTAACATCTCACAATGTAGCCTCTTTCTAAGAGTTGTTGTTGGTTTGTCCTTTTCACAGAAGGATGGGGTGAGGGTGTTGAGGGATGCGATACATCCACACTTTCCATTCCATGATCCGTATTAACTACCTCTTAACATCCAACCGCTCCCAAGGACACCCAATCACTCTGAACCTTCTTCAGGAATCCCCAACTGCTGTGCCAAGCCAGCACTGAGAGGACAGTGTATATACAGTGCGTGTAATACATCTCACTGTAGCAAAAAATAAATGTCTTATCTCACTCTTACCTAATTACTTGTCATTTGCACTTAATTCACAGTTTGTTACCATCGACCAACGTGGATAGTGTGTTCTAAATATAGATTATAATGTGGATATTGGAGACACAAACTTTAAGAGTCACTTAGGCAACGCATACTGCAAGCGTTGTCAAGAAAAACAAGCCAGACTTTGCCAGGCTACACGTCACCACTCTGGAAAGTTCTAGAACCCCATGACCAGGGTGGTTGGAGTGTTTGTTTGTATTAAGTGTTTGTCTAAGGCCCACACAAGCCCTTTAGATTGTTTGGTTTAAAGGCCACCTGGAACTCTTCACTTTGTGATGCCAGACTTCCAGTACTCAGCATAGAGAACGAGGGACAGTGACTGCAAGGCTACAAGGAAGCAAGAGTGACATCAAGTGGCACAAAACACATGTAGATGCATCACAAGTAACCAGCCCTGCCACAAGCTTGTAAGGGGCTACAATGGTCACTGGGAGTTTTATTATGGATGTCCACAGCACTCCCTCATCAAATGTGACTTAATACACCCAACACACTTTGTCCCATGAGGATAAAAGGACTAAATAGAGGTGACATTTTAAATAAGCTTACGAAGTTCACAAAAAGCCATCAAGCATTAGAATGACTCTGTAGCCCGCTATAGTAGTGTACTGAAACACAAATTTAAAGGAAGGTGATGGTGCAACATAATTGAAAACACTCAATGACAAAAGAAATCTTTGGAGAGTAGAGATTTAAAAAAAGGCTCATCCACTCTACTGGAAAGTCCAAGTATGTTCTTTCCCCTCTGCTAATTCAACACTCAAACATGTAAATTAGGTAGAAACTGTTCCTACAGAGAATCCCATTTACACTTCCCAGGGAAGCCCAGTTTGACCGTGGACCCTTTCCAGGCAACAGAAATAAAAAGCTGTGGCAGCACTACAAACACCCATGACCAGGAGATTTATTTCCTTTCGTGAATTTTATTTGGAACATTTTTCAAACTTGTAATACATTATATGCTACATTCATAAAAAAATGAAGTAATTAGCAATTTTTTTCTTTTCTTTTTTTAATCCATTTTCTTTCAACAGGCTAGCATTTTAATCCCACCACTAAAAGCTGCTCGCATAGGTTGTGAAAAAAGTAAGAATGAAGCCACTCTAACCTGGTATGTATTCACGGAAATGCAACCCCCCCAACCCACGTTACATAAAGGTTTCAGCAATAATCATCCTTTCACAAACCAGAGCCAAGTACAAGCAGCTACATGCTTTCTCTGACAGGTGTGGGAATAGAGAGGGGGAGAGAATAGTTTGGAGGGAATAATAATAATAAAAAAGAAAGACAATAAAGAAGCACAGGAGTCCTAAAAATGTGGAATTTTTATAGTTTGTTATTTTTTTTCCATTGTTGATTTTTTTTTTCACTCTTTTTTTTTGTATTTGTACATGGTCGCCTGAGTGGACTGGGGTAGTCGGTCAGGCACGTGGTCTCTTCAACCGTAGAGGTCGTCATCGTTGTCCTCGTTAAACACGGTGCCACCGCCACCTCCTGATGATCCCTGGCTTGGTCCACTGCCACTCTGGTTGCTAGAGGGGAATCTGAAAGAGGAACAGGGTGGGGGTGTTGGTGGGTTAAAGCCAAATGTAGTGGTAAACCATGATCAACTACGGGTGGTATAGTGTGTGGCATTCATGTAGACAGAATATCAAAAAATTCATTGCACAGGGAAACATGTTTTCTAAATGTTCATATGAAGATTTGTAACTTCATGAACTCAGTTCCCCAACTGTATATATAGTTTTACTTTTTTATTTTACATTTATTTGCTCAAAAAATATTGCTGATACTTTCTTTTTAAAATAAAATAAACCTCACGACCAATATTTGCATTAACTAGAAAACAGTCAGGCATCTGAGAGTCAAATCTACGAAAATGACTTATGGTAACAGCACAGAAATCCTCAACTATAAATAACATGTTAGTTGATGATATATTAAGCGTGTGGTATGTGTTGCAGTGTGAAAAATGTGCAAAAGCACATGCAAGAAAGGGCCCGATGGTGTTGTGGCCTCTGTGCATGTAACTTTGCATACTGTTTCCAAAGGCCAAAACTAAATGCTACAAGAACGACTGCATTCCACAGAGGCTAATTCTCCCCACTTGCCAAAAAACACCTTGTTGCAATGTAGGCCGTTTTTCTCACTTTCCTTCCTGTCTGTAATGTGATCGCACCTTGTCCTCCAATCCTAACCAGGTAGGATTGCACTTGTTTATTTTACCCCAAAATGGTTTGTCTATGGTAAAGTATGCCTGTTTTCACTCTAAACCAATCTTTCATATTTAAATTTTGTAAAAAGGAGAACACCATTTTCCTAATGACCAATCCAAGCAGACAGGACAAGCTCACCAATAACAAGATATTTAAAATTGAGGCTAAACAGTTGTACAATACACCCCCCCCCCCCTTTTGATAAAAAAAAAAAAAAAAAAAAAAGTCTGTTACAGTACACCCAGAAATTGAATATCATGATTAAAACGTAGCATTCAAGATCCCCTTTAAAGATCATACTCAAAATTTAGAAGCTACAACCCTTTACCACAAGACATACATCACCTGGTTCTAACTGTGTGATTATTACAGGTGCTCTCACTAATTATCTCCCCTACTTGGCCAAAGAGCTGTGGCAATTACAATCAGCTAATGACCAAGCTGATTCTAACTGCCATCTGCTAATGGCAATTAGAATACGGCCGTTTAGTTAATGGCTGGAACAAATATGTGTTACTGGATGGCAGCTTCTGAAGACAGGTTGCCCATCACTGCCCCCCTACACCTACTGGCACAGTGGCTGAAGCCCATAGTGCTACAGTTCTTTGGGATTCTTCGGAACAGGTAAGAGACGGCGGGCGGTTGGTTGGTTGGTTACCTGAAGCTTCCGAAGCCTCTGCTCTGCTGCAGCGTCTGTGCGAACATCTCGTACTTGCGGATGTCGTTGTCGCTGACGGAGCGGCGAGCAAAGCGCATGGCCTCCTCGAAGTGGTCTTTCCTGATCTCAGGAACTGGATCGTCCTCCTCCACCTCCTGAGCACACAAATGAGGGGCCACAGTTAGTGCTGACTGACCAACTCTTAACACTTTAACACTTCACTACTCAAAAAAAAACAGACATTCAGATGAAGGGGGGGAAAGAAGAGAAGGAACCTTCTAGAAGCATCATAACCATACATTAAACTGCAAACGAGAGCTCACACAAAAGATTGCAATGAGAAAACAAAGATAATTTTTGGGAGGGGGGGTCATACGATCTCAGCAGCAAGTAAAGCCTAATAGGGGTGTGCATTGAAAAACTTCAGGGAAACCACCAGAAGTAATTGCATTCTACGCAAAAGGGGAAAAAAAAAAAAAAAAAAAAAAAGGGAATCCAAATACTGAAATTTCAAATAATAATTTTGTTTTATCTGCGGAGATGGTATGCACACGCACAGCAAAGACTGGTATTTGTGTAGTGAGGCGTCACTAGGCGTGCACACTCACAAGACACGGTTCTACTAGTTGCCCCATACATTTACTGAAGCCAGGCAGCCAGCCCTGCAAATAACCAAGTAACAGTCCACGGATACTTTACGTCAGAATGCTGCATGTGTAAGCATCAAAAAAAATGGTTAATATGCACACCCCTACTAAGACTTCATTAGATGGTTGAAGAACAAGTACTTGACTACTGGAGCCCGTGCTCAAAAGTAGGGCTTCATTTTATAATTTTCTCACCATGGCTGAGGGATTGGTCTGCCTCTCGCGTTCCCTCCTGATCTCACTCTCGATGGACTCCCTGATGGCCAGCTTGCAAGCCCGCTGGCAGATCTCGGTCAGGTCAGCACCAGAGAAGCCATTGGTCATCTTAGCCAGGAAATCCAGGTCCACATCCTGCGGGGGGATATGATCATTAGCTTAAACCACACTTCAAACTAGATGTAGGGGACATAGTATGTGGGTCTGCCTTTAACTCTATTGCATTAGTGCAGACCTTTATGCAGCAGCAACCAATGTTTCCATCATGACCATTGATTACAGAGGGCAACAATGCCAGAGCGAATGTGCCCTGAAGCAGCGTCTGACCTTGGAGATGGGAGACTTCCTGAGGTTGGCCTTGAGGATGGCGATGCGAGACTTCTCATCGGGCAGGGGGATGTAGATGAGCTGGTCCAGACGGCCGGGCCTGAGGATGGCGGGGTCGATGATGTCGGGCCTGTTGGTGGCGCCAATGATGAAGACGTTCTTCTTGCTGGACATGCCGTCCATCTCAGTCAGGATCTGGTTGATGACACGGTCAGCAGCGCCGCCACCGTCGCCCACGTTGCCGCCACGAGCCTTGGCGATGGAGTCCAGCTCGTCAAAGAAGAGCACGCACGGGGCGGCCTGACGCGCCTGGGGTGGAGAAGACATGGAGCGCATGGTCAAACATCTGCCATCACGCCAAGCCCTGCTAGATGGGCTACTGTGCAAGAGGCTTCCAGAACCAGGACTGACATTTCTTGGCTCTTCAGTGGTCAACGCGGTTACATGAGTGCAATATGTACAGTACAGTTCAATGTGCACTTATCCTGCAAGGAACACAATTGCAGAACTGAACTTCTGTTTTTTTGAAGCTTGAACGCAATAAGAATCCTACCTTGTCAAAGATCTCACGGACGTTGGCCTCAGACTCTCCAAACCACATGGTGAGCAGCTCTGGGCCTTTGATGGAGATGAAGTTGGCCTGGCACTCATTGGCGATGGCTTTGGCCAGAAGGGTCTTACCGCAACCTGGTGGTCCATAGAACAGCACACCCTTGGATGGGGTCATGCCAAACTTGAGGAATTTGTCTGGGTGCTCCACTGGGTACTGGAAGAAGGGAAAGAAATACATTTTATCTATAGATCCAGGCAAGCATAGGTCAGCCAAGTTTAACTTTACATTTATTCTTTTTTGCCTGGTTTTCTTATTGGTTTTTATCATTATGTACCCAAGTACATGTTGTCCATCTGTTATATTGTGTGTTGGTATAGAGCATCTCATGTGAAGAATCAAATTTTTCAAGCTACTTCAACCATCAGTAGCTGTATTGAAACCACAGCTTTTTCAAAAATAATCCTGTGAATATAAACGAGCATAGTCTCGAGCTAGAAGCATTTTAAAATGCCATTTACTTCAAACTTATCAAAAATTAAACTTACAAAATTACATTCACACAATTTCTGCATTTTGTGACCATGCCTGTTTTTCCTGTGGACTCCTGTGCCGTTTTATATTGTTCTCCATACATTAGAATAATAGATCAATTTGAAGGATAAGCAAGGTAAAGGTTTGTTTTTTTGGAATGAGATTAAGTTTTTAAAAGGTGTACCTGCACAAGTTCTTGCAGCTCCCTCTTGACGTCATCCAGACCTCCAATGTCGTCCCAGGTGATGTTGGGCACCTCCACCACAGTCTCGCGCAGGGCAGAGGGGTTGCTCTGACTCAGGGCCCACTGAAACATCACACACACAGCACAAACTCAGAGGCAAAGTTAACACATAAGGTCTCAGTATTTCCTGGTTAAAGTACAGTCATAAAGACTTGCACTTCAATGCTCTTTCCAAAACTGACAAAATGCTGCTTTTTTTTTTTCTTTTCTTTTATAAAGTGAGCTCTCGGAGGCAGCAAGGCATCAAGACATGTCTGAAACCAGTACATGTATAAAATCTGCCTTCTGCCAATTTTGAAGGCAGTAAAGAGGTTTCCTTTATGCTGAATTTACCTTCCAAAATGCCATCAAACTACTAACTCAGGTGAAATTAACATCGCATTTTGTTTATTAGACACTATTGCCATCTCCCTAGTTCATCCAAAACAACTTTAGCACGTACCAATTACTAAGCGATGTCACATTAGTCAGTTAAGCCAGCAGATGGCCAACTTCCCGTTTCAAACCCGACTGCATGCTTTTTTTTTTTAGAGAAACGTTTTAATCACTAACAGTAATGCTTGCAGGCAGAGCAAATTATGCACTGAATGTTATGTAGAAATGGCAAGCGCACTCACCCTGAAGTCATCCATGGTAACAGCCAGTGAGTTCATGACCTCTGCATCAATGGTCTCATCCTCCAGGTCAATGAGGTCCATCTTCTTCCTGATGGCCTGCAGGGCAGCTTCAGAGCACAGAGCAGCCAGATCGGCACCCACGTGCCCATGGGTCTCATTTGCAACCTGAGGGAGCAGGACAGGATTATGGTTCAGCATTTCAGCACACCCAACCCTACATTACGAGCAGTTTCCTTGCGTTGATTTATATTTCCTAGTTGTGTATATACTGTTGAACATTTTAAAATATTCATTCTATTTAACTGCTTTTATCTACTGTTTTTTTTTTTTACTCTGTGCATCTGTCGGCTTGCTCTGAATGACATCCATCTGTATTTGTTAAGCGACAATTAAACCCTTCCACTTCTCCTTGACCTTTCGTCCGTGGTAAAACATCAATCATGCGGCCTTTACTGTTGTAAACGCTACCTGCTCAAGGTCAACGTCATCAGCCAGCTTCATGTTCTTGGTGTGGATCTGGAGAATCTCGAGTCTGCCAGTAGCATCTGGAATGCCGATGTCCACCTCTCTGTCAAAGCGACCTGGGATTTAAAGGAGGGACGGGACAGGATATCCAAGCTTAGAACCATTTAAAGACAGTTTAAAATTCCTGGTTGGAAAAAAAAGCTTCAAAATTATGGCTACCAACTAAACTACTTGGGCGAAATACCAAATCACTAAACATGCTGTGATTCACTAAAAATAGACTATTTTGTGGTTGATGGGTTATTCAAGTTGTGGCATGCATCATGTTTCTCAAATGACCTTTTTACGAATTTAATGTGGACCAGCCATAGGGGCTGACGTTACATTGCTGTGACTAGAGAAGCACTGTTTAGAATGATGCGGAGGAACATCAGCATGATCAAACAATATTTACTATACATAGATATTTAATATACAGGAATAGTCAATCAGGTTACAAAAAGACTGTTTAGTCTGCTGAAGGGTGTTGGGTCCTACCGAATCGCCTGAGAGCCGGGTCGATGCTGTTGGGTCTGTTGGTGGCAGCCATGACGATGACGTGAGCCCTCTGCTTGAGGCCGTCCATCAGGGTGAGCAGCTGAGACACGATGCGCCTCTCCACTTCACCATGGGTCTGCAAGGGACAAAGCAGCAGCTCCGGTTACTCCAGACAACACGCAAATACCAAGTGCCATTCTCAATAAGAGTTCTTTAAGAGATACAATGGGTACTTAAACATCAAACCAGTGCCGTCCCCGTCATATGCTGCCAATTGTAAATTCACCTTTAGTTGGGGGGGGGGGGGGGGGGGGGGCGTGGACACCAGGGACTGAATACATCCAACCAAACTTATGTCGACCTATTTTTATTTAGTCCCTTTCTTGTTTTTTTTTTCTTCCTCTACCAAATGAGTGAAGGGGAAGAATGATAAAACACCCAATTACATGAAATGATTTTACTAAAAAAAAAAATCACTTTACATAAAAATTGTTTTGCCAATTTTATTTGTTCTAATCTCCAAACACCACAACAGCCTTATGGCACCTCGCTGTGTAGGTTTCCCATCTTAAGCAGAGGCAGGCATCCTGTGCTCATGAAAAGAAAATCCTGCCACATGAAGTCCAGGCAATTCCGACCCAAACTTTATCACCACAACTCATCTTCCAGGCAGATGACCCAGGTACTGAAATTACCAGTGATATGAGCACAGGCAGAAGGAATACATGACAGGGGGCCTTTACTTTTTAGAGGTGGTTTGTCCATCTCAGGTCTTTAACTGGTCAGCGACCAAAGCCATCTCATCTGTTCTGAGGTTAAGCTTACAGCTTCTGTGCTATGTCAAGTATACTCAAGAATTCAAGACACTGTGGCAGAGTTTGGCAGGTCAAATGAGACACAGAATTACCAAACTTGTCTTCGCACACAAATATCTGAAAACGACAAAAACATCTGCAATGCCCCACCCCCTTATTTGAAAAACACTTCACAGACTTGGTGGTAATGTTACATTGAATTGATTTCTCTTTCCTGTGGCAGTGAGTTTTTTTTTTTTTTGCATGGCAGGTTGCCAAAGAAACGATAGCAGTGGATGCACTGATCACAGTGATTAACCTAATACAAGAACATACTGGCCATAAGTGTGATTAAATGCATTTTTTAGGCATAATGCAAAAGATAATAAACTGAGATTTCACGACTGCAGTTAATTTACAGCCTTTCAAATCTTGGTATTCACCAGAAACTAAAAAGCTTTGGTACAGAAAATCCTGTGCACAATTACAGAATCACATTACAAATATGACAATAGGACTTAATGCAACAAAGCCTGAATTCCTAGCTTGGGCCTCTGAGACCAACGGCAGAACACGGCATCCTCACCTTCTCTCTCTTGGGGGCGATGGCATCGAGTTCGTCAATGAAGATGATGGCGGGGGCGTTCTTCTCGGCCTCCTCAAAGGCTTTCCGCAGGTTGCTCTCAGACTCTCCAGCCAGCTTGCTCATGATTTCAGGGCCTGGCAAACAGTGGTGGAGAGGGGTGTGTCCATAAAAGACCTCCATAAAACCATGTCATTCACATGTGTTTCAAATTGTACAGCGGTCCCTGAATTTACAGGTTAGCCTATGCATTGCATATGAAACTGCTACACTTTGGCTACAGCAACTGTCGAGTCATTTTGTTGGCGCAATAAATGCATTCTGGTGGATTACAAGCCCAGATTTACTGATCCAGGTCAACATAACTGGATGATTACAATAGCTGGAAAAAAAAACTATAAAAGCACCAGAGCTTAGATGTTTCTGAAGACCGCAAAATTAAAATAAATAAAAATGGATACTACAGAAGCCCCTTTAAATGCTGGAGACCACCATGTCAAGACCACTGGAGAGCGCTTGGGTGACCCCTAGCTGTCAGAGGCGAGCGGATCAGGTTGCAGAGGCAGAGTGGAGAAATGGAAATGGCACGCTACACCACATGGCTCTAATAAGGCAAAGGTGATCAGTAGGACTTTCACGTGCAGCTTGAAGAAACACGAGCTAGCCTTTGTCCTCCTCAGTAAGAAACAGGAGGAGTATCGCTTGCAAAGGGAGCAGGGGGTGATGAGGTGTGGAAACATGGGGAGAGGATGGTCAGGAGGATATGCTATGACACATATGAAAACATCTCCCCGGCCACACTTAGACATTATCTATAAAGAAAGTATAAGCTTCTGAAATCTTAAGTGATTTTGTTTTACAAGCTACCCAGCCAAGTTTAATGCCCATGTTTTGACCTCAGAAACTGGTTAGTTTCATCTAGAATACGACCAGAAAGATCCCTCAGTCACACACCACCAGCCTCTTGCCATTTTAGTATGCCATGTAACACAGTAATGACATAACTTAAACAACAAATGACCAGTCATCCTTTGCTACACACAATTCTTACCATTGATGAGGAAGAAGAAAGCTCCAGTTTCGTTAGCGACAGCACGGGCGATCAGAGTTTTTCCAGTTCCAGGGGGTCCATACAGCAGAATGCCACGAGGTGGCTGATGCACAAAGAGTATTATTAGTACTGCAGCAGTGTTGTTTAACTGCCATCTTGTAACCAAGGGTGGAAATTAACTTTGCAAAAATGTGGACGTTTACAAGCCACTGACAAATAAATGGAAAAATTATTTTGTGCCTGAAATCTACCAACCACTTTTACATATTACCAGCATTTGGCTGGTGGGGAATTTCCATTCCTGCTTGTAACACAGTATTCTCTCCTCACCTTCACACCAATGGCCTTGAAGAGGGCTGGGTGTCTGAGAGGAAGCTCAACCATCTCTTTGATCTGAGCCAGCTGCTTACGGACTCCTCCGATGTCATCGTAGCCGACCTCGTTCAGAGATTCCTCCTCATCCTGTGGACAAGCGAGAAATGGAAACACAACTCAGCGTCTTCTGCATATCGGTTCTCCAAAGAAACCATCAGTACCATCTGCCTGTGCTCTGGACAATATATTATTGATCAAACTAAAATTACCCCATCTATGTCCAGTCGTTACCAGAGCCATGCTGCATTTATTGATCTTAGGGTCAGACCTCCGAGTAAAGTGCTTTATCTTGGAGCCAGTCAGAATTCTTCCGCAAACACACATACCTCACGCTTGATGGGCTCTCCCTCACAGTGGATGACCGTGTCAGGTGCCACAATGCAGTAAGGACTGGGGTCTGTCTCCACCACTTTGAACTCCACTGCACGCATTCCACCCCTGACCAGGAAAATGTCCCCTTTTGGAAAAACACACACAAGCAAAATGTTTAGGATAATTTCAGATAGATTGTCCAGCTGGAGTCCATTATATAAATCTTAAAGCAAGAAGATCCTTGTCATTAAAAAAAAAAAAAAAAAAAGTGTTACCTTTACGGATTGGCCTGTAAGCTTCCAGGAAATATGGCTTCAGATAAACCTCAAAGAGGTTGCCAGTGATGCCTTCCACTGTGTCATCAATGGGCAGAACATGGATACGTTTTCCATACTTGACATCTGGACAAGGCTGAATGCTATGAAAGCAAAGGTACATAAGCTAAGTAACAACCTGCTATGTAGGTGAACATGAAATTACCAATTTTTATTATCATTTATTATCATTTTTAGTACAACTCAGAATACCTGATGACATCTCCCAAGCGGACCCTTAAGTTGTTACGAACCACCCTGTTCATGCGCACTTTCTCATCAGAGCAGGAGTCATCAGAGAGGACAATGCACACCGTCTCCCTCCTCTTCTTGCCCTTGAGCAGCACAGTATCTCCTCTGAAGAGCTGCAGTTCGTCCATCTTAGCCTGCCAGGTGAATTAAATTTTAATTACAAAAAAAAAAAAAATGTAATTCGAGTTGCCCGAAATGCCTGATGATCACCTGGTAAGTGACAGGTGAGTCTAACGTTCTTACCTGAGAAAGTGACACTACACTGTTGTCTTCATTGATGGACTCATCAACTATCAACCTGTTAGGTCTGTTCTTTTGCTTCAGGATCGCAGTGGAAAGATCATCATTTTTGGATCTGTACAGAGATTGGGTAGACAAAATATTTGTGTTTCAGTGCAGACAACGATGCCACACAACCTTTATCAGTGCAATCATCCAAATTTGTCGTTCGACTAATCGTTCGGCTCCCCTAGATCCCCTTATTAGCTGGGCACTTTAGAAATGTAGGTCAGTGACTTACCGGGGTATTTGGTGTACAGTATGGAAATTTCGGGTAAATTGCTAAGCTAATATACGTGCGTAGGAAGGAAACAAAACAGAAACCAACTCGGCCAGACATCACCGTGAACTTGGCAATCAACATCTAACTTGGATAGACGTTTGCCTCGAGATAATGTTAGCTAGGTTTAAAAGCTGTTTTTTTATTTGGATTTGGTGGCTCTACCACTCTTCTCTACATCTGCTGTATTTCCCTGAAATATGATCTAAACGTAATATCTAGGCACTGTAAAATTGGTGTTCAGTAACATGACAAACTTCAACTATGACTAGCCTTGCTAGCAAAATGTTCCGTTACCTGTTCAAACAAAGCAGAAATTACGCTTAAATGGCTACATTCGTGTTTTTTGCTCATGGACTGACGCACACGACTCATCACACGCATTGGGCCACAAAATTGGTAATGGCAGGCAAATAAGTTACAACGTCGATACGAAAATATCTCGTTATATCCTCTGGCATTTTGCTGTTTAGTTAAAGTCAGCTAATTCACCAGGTTGCTAGCAATAGCTAGGTTATATGCCGAATGACACAGCAAATGCTTATGAATAAACGGGGTTGCTATCCTACTAGCTAACTTTCAAGCTAATCAGTTAGCAGTAGCACGTTTACCTGCCCAGAATTAGAAACATGTTATGACCTACATAACATGGTTACAAATTAATGATGTAAAACTATCGAGGAAACCTTTATCGCGGTGACTACGATGCCTTCGTGGGCTATCTAGTGTACTGCTTGCGACCTGGATTGGATGTCAACATTGTTACACAAAAGCAGGGCAAAGCGATGTCGCCGTGAAATGGCCTACTCGTACAACGTAGGCTAGAGGCATGAATCAAAATATCAACAGCTAGTGAGATAACGTCCGTTAGTTAATTCAAACACAGGGATTAAATTAATCTAAATAAGATACGGTGTGTCGTGAATCCATTTGGAAGAATTAAAGGTGGCGCAGCGAGATCATGTCAAACTCAGTTGATGCCGGTAGGCCAAACTTCCTCGACGGAGAACGGGAATGACTCAGTATGCTCAGCTAAGTTAGCCGCTTAGCTAACGACGTTATTGATAGCTGAACGACAACTGAAGTTTACTGGCAAGGGGCAATGTTGTCTTAATTCAAGACAATTACTGGTGATGAAGCCAACGCTATTTGGGTACAGATGTCAGAATTTTAATCACGTCATCTAACTACTGCCTTACTACAACACTCAGCATCAACTGACTGGTTAATTACCATGGTGAAATATCCATTGACCACTAATGCGTTCGATACCGTGCTATGCTAACATTAGCTGTTTAGCTAACGCTGTTGGATTGCCTGCCAGTTCGCTCGCTAGCTAGCTGGAAACGGTGTGAAATACGATGAAGATACAAACAGAAATAGTGAAATATGATTTTCTGGATGTACTTACTCTCCTCCTGAAGCCATGTTGCTTCTCCCGAACAACGATATAAATTAATGTAACAATATACTTTAACAACTCTCTGGATTGACCGACGGCAACCTTCACGATTCTTTCCTCTGCACTGAATTTCAAAACGTCAGCTTAGCTAGCTCGCATCAAAGCTGCGGAAAAGTATCAGTTCTCTTTCTGCTTCAGGGGTCCAATCAGGGAGCGTTCGAGGTGAGTCTGCTCACCAATTGGTTCGATTCACGTGCGATATGGGCCAATGGAATACTTGTAACTTACCCAGAATAATTCTAAACAACAGCTATTGGTGAAACTACACCATATACCTGTCATATTTGTGTATTTTGGTAAGGCGTATGCCAAATCTTTACTGATTGGTTCAAATGAATCAGAGTGCGTTTCGATTTTGTGTGTAGGCAGATAATTTGCTGAAAATGTGACATGGCTTCTCGCTATTGGTAATTTCAGTATAAGCATCTTAATATTTCAATAACCACGCGTGTTAATAATTCTAGCTGATCACGGATCTGTGGCTATTTATCTTTCGTACGCCGGAGGCCAGAAAAGGACAAAACACAATTCATATTTTGAGAACAGAATTTAATAATTCACAATTTTATTACAAATGATGTGGCAGCAGCATGGAGTGCCTTAAATTCTGTCAGTGACCTATTTAACCGACATGTATTTCACAACAGTTACACAACGGTACACATTTAATACAAATAATGAATTCAAAAAGAGAATTCAAGCAGTACATTTTAATAAACAAGTCGATATTGCTATTTATCAATTATTTTTAAATTATTATTATTTTAATATCATATTATATGGACACTACTCTTCTTTGAGAAGCATCTTCCATCGTCTTGTTCAGGTTACTGGTGTCAAAGCATAAACTGACATCTGGGAATGTTTGAAGATAAAGAGGCAGGTATCTGAAAGGTAGCACAAACAGAAAAGAACCAAATTATACCAAATTTATAAAATAAAACATTTAAGTACAAAGACAAAAAAGTCAGCAAAACCAACAAACAATAAAGAAATCCAGAATGTCAACATGGCTTTAGAATCTAGAATGGCACATTACAAATTGTAGCATACTGCACCAGACAGTGTGTTAAAAGGTAGTAGAATATTACCCAGATGAGACTGCCTCAGATGAATTTTGTGACTCTCTCCAACACACTAGGGCCTCTTCCTGTCGCCCAAGCCTCCGGTACACTTCCACCAGTCCAAACCTAATTATCGGTATGTCTACAGGTACCAGAGGGAGGGCAATGAGCATGTCACAAGACAAATAAACACAGTAAAATATAAAAATGTTTTTGCTGTTGCTATGGTAGGGCAAGGGGGCCATGGACTGCCTAACTGTGGAGTGCAACTTATTGATCAAATATTCCCCCTCTCTCTGCTAAGGCAGTATGCATTACTAGTAAATGTAAATGGATTCATATCAAATGTGAATTGCTTTGTCTATTATTGACCAGGAAAGATGGAAATTCAAAGTTCTTCCCCTCACCACTACAAAAAAAAATGTGATCGATATATATAGAGGCACAAATGGACCCTGTACCTTTTACAGAGTGGAGACTAAGTTTCAGATCCCGCAGTGCTTCCTTTAACTGGCCCCTCTCCATGAAGCTGAGCCCTCTGCCAGCAAGTGCCAGGCCCCTCAGTCTCTGCAAAGTCTTTGTCTTAACCCGACAACCCCTCTGGTCCTCAACCAATGTACCTAACATTCAGAAACAATCATTTTTAAACAAAATGTACATTAGGGAAAAAAATGTAAAGACATCATGGAGTGCACTTACAGTAAAACTAACCTGCATTTCTGATGGATACCTTGGCCAGCCAATTTAGGGACCTGGAATAAAATGTACTTTTCACACCCCAAAGTTGGTGGATATGTTCCATAATCTTATCATTGTTAGCTGATGATGCTTTCAATTATGCAGAAAACATAACTGAATATAGCCTGGCTTACAATTCCTACCTTGTGAAGTTGGCCACTGATTCTTTGGTGTCTTTCGTGTTGCAGTAGGCCAGGCCCTGGAGGTAGTGGGCTGCTGCAGCCCATAACACATGTTCCAGTTGCTCACGCTTCGCTGACTTTGAGGGTCCCTCTATGGAGAAAAGTAAGTGCTCCTCTGACAAATTAAACGCATTTCTTTCAGGAATTAGGCTCACAGTCTTTGAGATTACTTCTTCACAGACAGCTATTGCATCCCATGTCCTCTTTGCTTTTAGAAAGGTGAAAGCAGCCTCCAGGTACACAACAGGAATTCTGGGAAGGCACACATCACCTTCTGCAAACACCTGCAAAGGTTAATCCACTGTTAGCAAGTAAATGATGTCTGCACCATGTACCATTTGCTGTAAAAAATGAATTATGATTTAACTGGTCTGTGCTGCAACATAAAAAAATGACAGCAGAAATACAAAGGATTTAGATCTGAATGGTGCATTTGATCCACATACAAACTTACAGGCTGTGTAACGTCTGATTGCAGTGAGGACATCAGATCTAAATAGAGTTCAACCGCCTCTGAAACTCTGAAGAGATACAAACAGGAATTGAAATATACACACACACACACACACACACACACACACACACACACATTATTGTAAGCTCGTCATGGTACATCTCTGGTTTGCCCAGATGTTTTGAAACCCACCTGTCATGCACAACACACATATGTGCCAAAGAGTGCAAGATCAGCTGAGCAGAGGGCGCTGCCATGAGGGAGTCCATATACTGGCTGCAAAGTAACACATCTGGAGAGAAAACCGTCACCCCAGTGTTAACAGTCTGGTGCTCCGTACTCTGAACCAGGGCCTGGAAGGGCACAAAAGCAGACAGCAGACAGCAGTGTTATTTTACGGTTTCTTTACACGTGGTGAGCTGTCAATGCAGCACCCATGGCCTGAAACTGGAGAGCGACATCAACACCTCCAGCAGAGCTGGGTCACTTACTGAGTGTAGCAAGCGAAGGGCCTCCATTTCAGCCTGGGTGTTCTTCAACTGCCTGTACACCAACACACTCTGGTAAAGTGCACTATGGCAGCCAAAGTCCACTTCCAGAGCCTTTCTGTACGACTGTAGGGCGCTTTGAGGTTGCTCCTAAGCAAAATTCAATTCCTCATTTTATTAATGCCATGACATTTTTGTGTTTCATAATACATCTTTGCCATTACTATAAACAGCTACTATAATAACTATTATGGAATTGTAAAAACGAATAGCTCCAAAGCCTTTCTTACCAGCTTTGCAAAGGCCACTCCAGTAAGAGTATGGACCTGGGCCAGGAGAACCCTGGGAGCAGGTAGGGATGTGGCCTCTAGACAAGACACTAATGCAGCAGAGTAGTTTTCTTGCTTCATGTTTTCCAAACCTAAGAGATAAGGAAAAACAAGGTCAGCTACAAACAACTTTAGAAATCTGGAGACACCTGGAAAATGTTACACCGTGTCCTAACTGCAAGCAACTGTCCGATTATCACGTTGGGCTAAATGTTTTTATGTCCACGTTAAATCCGTTAGTTTTTACATGAGTACCTTTGCGCCCAAGTCCATGTTAATACGACGCAATTAACATACAAGTGGACCAAGCGACTGGCTTTAAAGAGGTCACATAGCATCGCATTGTGCTGCACTGCTTTACGGCACGTTCAGTTAGGACAGTCCAATAGAAAACAGAGTAATTCAACTGATTCTGTCGCACACATTCGATGCCATCACTTGCAGTTAGGACACAGTGTTATGTAAATGTATTTATACTGCAATATGCAGGTAATATACCCTCAACAATGACAGTGCAGATGTGCAGAAGGTTTTGAAATTCTCTGGCTGTCATGGCGACTAGTAAGTTGGAGTTGTCCTTGTCTGGCAGCCTGAGCTTTTTAATAACTCTATGTAGATCCTGTGATGGAACTGTATCTTCTTGCTGAGCCATACAAAAAAAGTTAAAAGTACAGAGACATATTAGTAATCAACATAAGCAGCACATCCTATACATTCAGCACTTTCTGTAAAGACACAAAGTCTTTACAAAAACAAATGCAGACTTTTCCACTTCTCCTTTGACATATTTTATCCTAACAGTATGAAAGAAGCGTAGTCTCACTCTCTCACTCGACTCAAAGTAGGATAATATATTTGCTGCTCTATTTAGCTGACCTTTATATTATGTATCACAGCTTATGTATACTCTATGGTATAGAAATGTTCCCAATCTTGCAGCTCAGCACATTCAGTAACTACTGCTCTGTGCTCTCGGTTGCTCGCTGGGCCATTTTGAGTGACCCATTGTTTCATAACCCAATTATGTCTTAATTCTTTAAGGCACAACGAAATACTGGCACAAGATAAAATACCTGTCGCGATGCAGATTTCATATAGTGAACTTATTTCATGTTCATTCCATAAAAGGTCTTCAACTAAGCTCATAGACACTAAAAATGGATGCAAGTTGCATTTCCTGAGGTTGTCAATGTACAATGTACTATTACCTTTTCCTAGATATATAGTGTCTTTCTTCATAGTGGAGTAGTACACACATTAGATGCACAAATGTACATTGCAGTATACAATTTGATTTTGGAGGTTGTTGACATTTAACCACAACAGCCAATCAAATGACACCATGTCTTCCATGCTACTAAAGCTCTGTGTTGAGTTGAGCTAAGTTGGGGTGGTCTAAATCAAGTCTCAGTTAATTGGCTAGTTATTTTTTCAATGAGCAGTACTGTGTAGAAATAGAAGATTTTTTTGTTTTTGAGTGCACACACTGAATGGACAGCTAGGCAGCTTGGGCACCATGTCAAGAATGGAACAAAACCTGTATGGGCAGTGTTGTGTCATTCAATTTCCTGCTAACTACTAGGAATACTAGGAATAACTTTTCTCCGACCTGAGTAGCATCCCTCAGCAGATGGCGAATGCTTTCCATTTGGCGGGAGGCCAGCCACAAAGCCCACTGCACACACAACAAGCTGTGAAGGCAGGGCAGGTGAATGGTGTTGCTGAAGCATTGCAACGTGATCTGCCACAATGTGTCAGGGTCCCTGCTAGATTCCTGACAGCCAGCAGCTTCAAGAGCTGGAAAAGGAGAAATAATGCATAAAATAGCTAGGCCTATACATTATTTAGTCAGGAAGCCAAACTAGAAATAATGTCTTTCGCATCTTGTACCTTGACCTATGCGATAAAATCACCACATTGGCGTGCGAGCCCTGATGTGTCTCTACCAAATCATATTTCTTGTCATTAGGTCACCACAGGAGGTTATTTTTAGCATTATATATACACATATAAGCTAACAAAATGTGCTAAAGCTTATACTGCGAAATAAACTATTACATTTCACCTCTTTGTTGAAAACATTTGAGACATCCCCAAATGCTTTGTGTAAAAGTAAGTTGGAGATTGATCGCTGGTTTAAGCCTCATTTACCAGAAATAAAGTCAAGCTGGGGCACCTGGTAAATCTGAATTCGACATAGATATAGGCGATTCTTTTTAAAATTAAGCCATATTCTTAGGATGTCTGGAGGGCATTTCTATGCATCTATGGGTTTTGTATGAATGCCTGTTAAAATGATGATAAACTTGGCACTTGCTTTTTTCTTGCAGTAATAGCAAGGTGCGTGCAGATCTGACTTAAAGTTATGGGAAACCCTGGCTTCGGTGTATTTACAAAGGGCCGTTTAACAAGTGATTAATAACAAAGGTTCACTTACTTGCACACAGCATGGTGGGTGTCTAGTGTATGTTTTCAACAAAAACATGAATAATAGTTGTAATAGTTTATTTTGCAGTATTCGCTTTAGCACACCGTGTTTATCTTCACTAATGACTTAGATGAAAATCAGATTACATTTAGTGGCAAATGTACTCCCCACTGTATGCTTTATGAGTAAAAAAAGAAATGTATAACTTTAAGGCATCCTGTTGATGCACAACACTGTTTAAAAACACTTACCTCTGTGAATAGTATTGGTAAGATTCTGTTGAACATCGATCAACGTGGAAATGTTGAAAGAGAACACAAGGGTGTTGTAAGCAACAATTAGCTCAAGTTCAATCAGCTCCGTGACAGCAGGAATCCCTGTAGAAAGACCGACAATTATCCTATATTCTAGTAAGCTTGGTGGTTAAGCGCTACACTATAATGCCTGTTGTATGTCAACGTGCAGTTTTACCTTGTATAGTCTTAAGTAATTTTAGCATTCCCCTATGACACTTTTCTCTGGCACTCTGATTCCCACCGACTCGTCTGTCTGTCAGCTGAAACATAACATAAACTTACAGTATAGACCTAACCTTGTAGGCAAACATAAGGCTCTGATAAAGCTAAGCTAATCTTACCTTCCATTCTTTAATTAAGGAGTTGTTTTCCTGTGTCCATTTGTTTAAAAGGCAAGCGTCCATGACTTCAGTGATAATGAACTCAGATGCATTAAAGCATTTTCATTTCTCGCAAGTTCTCCAGAAAGAAACAATCAGACATCACACTTGAAGTCACAGTTAGAAAATCCGTGACTGATTGCTCAAGTAAACATTCGAAGTTTCCCTCCCTCTTCTGGCAGTCACAGCACCACACGTTACCGCCACCTGCTGTTATGGAGCTTACTTACAAATAAGCACATCAAAATGAGGAAGTCCATATTTTTATACAGAAGTTGTAGGTTATGTCACCTGCTGGACTTGAGAGATCATTAAAATGACATTTGGCTTTCTTGCACCAGCCTTTTATATTACTTAATAGCCTATTAACAAAAGGGTGTGTTTATGTGGAAGAAAATATCGGAAAATGAGGAAGTCCATCTCAATCTGGTGATATTTTTATACAGAAGTTGGAGGTTATATCACCTGCTGGACTTGAGAGATCATTAAAATGACATTTGGCTTTCTTGCACCAGCCTTTTATATTACCTAATAGCCTATTAACAAAAGGGTGTGTTAATAAGTTGATTTCTAGAATGACTCAGTTTGGCCTGGTCCCACTGATAAGTTATGCATGTAAAGCATATTTAAGAACTGCTACTGGCAATTTCAGTCAGACATCAGAACGCTACCAGCAACTTCAAACTGACCATATCTGATAAGTTCATAATTATAAGAAGCAACCCACAAAACTAGTGTAGGCCTTGCTCTAATACATGAAAATGGCCTTTAATAAAAAAACTTTGCAGGGAATTAACAGAGTTTTCGATTAAAAGCTGTTTTCGAGTCCTGACATAAGACCTCAGTAGTCTGTATGAGCAATAAGCCACGTTCTCAGAATATAAGACAAATCCCTAGTGTTTCTTCTTGATATTTGCTTAGAACAGTGGTACCAAAACCTTCCATTGCAGAACCTATTTGAGAAAATGAAATGAGAAAAAAATCTTGTCTCTAAAAATTACCAGTCTGTTTTCATTATTATTAATAGCAATGAAAAGAAGAAGTAATTCTGTGCTACTAAAAAGTCCAAACTATGCAAAATGAAATTCTGTTTGTGGGATGTACTGTAAATATTTTAGTCTGATTTAAATCTTACCATTGTTCTGTGATTTTCTAAAAATTGGCCGATAGCCTTCACATTTAAATGAGCCTTCAAAGGCTACAATTTTATGGAGCAGAAGTTTGATAATAATTAAGCTATCTTTGTTTTCAATATAGGCTAAATAAGCAGGCTCATAGTTAAAATCATAGTCAGTAATTTATTTGAAAGTCACCTTCAAATACTACACTGTAAGTTACAGACAGAAGTTTCCTTTTCCCAGTGGTTAGTTATTTGGCGTGCTCTTTAAGCTTTTTCACCCTCAACTGTGGGTTGTTTCAACCCTTCATTTAACTCTGAGAACTGCTGAGGATCTCTGGGGGACTACTGAGTTTGAAGAGGCAGCATCCACAGCTGCATGCTGTTGATTTTTCTTCATAGCTGTACACACATTGTCAGAGTTTTTGGAGACTAGGCTTGCATAGTATTGTGAAAAATCAAAGTATTTTTGCAAAGAATGAATTTTCAATACCATGACCTCTTACGCATGATAGTGAGACATACTGAATTAGGTTGCTGACAGGAAGTGGTCTGATTACAAAAAAAGCAATTATTGCATTCTATGTGAAATTTATTAAACCTTTTACAGCTTCTTCATGTATGACAGTGTCTAGACACTGTTTGCCTGATTTGTGACAATTAAAATTGGCCATACCCACTGACATAACCATATATACGCAATGGGTATGGGCAACATAAAACAACCTTAAATACTGACATACCACGGTATTGTGTCGAGGTATAAAAATTGGGCACAGCCTATTGATGACTCTGTTTGAACAGCAGAGGCAGCCCAGTAGGACTGAGGTTGGTCTCTGCTAAAGAGGCAGCTCTGCTGGACAGGCATGGAGATGACTCATGTGGGTCTTCTGAGCCAATGGTACGAGTTCCACAACCCAGGTATGGGATGAGCATTGCTATTACATGTTACAGTAGTTACAATAATAGGCAAGTTACAGTAATAGGCAGTGTGTTTTCAACATTTACTTCAGTGTCTTTGTAACACAATACAGCTCTCTCCGTTTAGACTTGCAGATATCAGTAGGATTTCTGATACAAATATGTATTTGAAATATAAAATATAATTTTGTTATTCGTATTGTATTTCAATGATGAACATGCCTATATTATGCATCAAAATAATACACATACATATAGTATATACTTATAAAGCCTCTCAAAGAAATTATTGCACACTGGTGGCTGCTGGTGTCTTATTTTGGTGAACACGTTTCACTGTTGCTTTGTCAAGGTTCACTTTCCCAGGAGAGTGAACACAGGAGAGTGAACCAGACAAAGCAACAGTGAAACGTGTTGCTCACCAAAATAAAAAACCAGCAGAGACGAATGTGGGCTGATTTCCTAATGAGAGATTTTACTTTATAGCTGCATGTCATCAGCACAGGCTCTAAAAAGTGAGCAGGGATTTCTTTGAGTTTTAAGGACTTATATACTTGTATTTTTCTATTTTCAAAATACTCTAAATTGGTTTACTCTAAAATATGATGACATGAAAAGAATACAAAACTATGGGTACTGCTGCAGATTAAACCACATGATGTTTAAAGCGCAGGTAGCCAGTAAACCCTTCTGACCAAAGAAAGGACTTGCTGCCCCACCAAGGTTATCTGAGTGGTTTGAAATGCTAGTTGTGCATCAGCTGAGGTTGTCCTATTGACCTTGTCCTCACGGCACAAATCCACTCCTTTGCTTCCACATATCAACACACACTTTTTCAAATGTGTAATGTGATTTTTTTCTAGACTTTTTGTGTTTGTTCTTTCAGCCATTCTTAGTCTGTTGCTGTCAGACATTGTCCTACCAGTTTAGCTAGTAAAATGAGATAGATGAAGGGGGTTTGGGGCATTTTAATATTTTGAATACAATTATTACTGTGTTTTATTTTTATACATGGTGTAGTTGCCATATTTTGTAGTTTGTGTTGATTGCACATTTGGTTATTTATTTTAAAATATATTTTGATTTATTTGACCCAATCCCTGCAGGCTGGTAGTAGTATCTTTATCACATATTGTTAATCATGCATGTGTATAGCTATGATATACAGACTATTGCAAATACATACACAGGTGTTTCTAGAATACTGGATGGAGATGGAGTCATGGGACATTCAAACAAATTGATTCCACAAATAAAATTAATGTAACGAATGCGCTGAGTATTTTCCGTTACTACTTTTGCACTATCAAGTTGGTGTCATGGGTAGGTGGTCCATATGACTTGGTCCACATGACCCTCGCCGTCCGGCGTGTCGCTGCATAAACCGAGATTCTACGTCATATTCTCTCTCTTTGCCCCGCAGTCCTCCGACGGAGAGGTACAACCGCAGGTATCTGCAACCGAGGCTGTCTTAAGCCGGGCAATCAATCGCCAAAATGGTAAGAAATATTACTGAAATCGCTTAAATAAACACTGCATTTGATAAGCTCATTCTTAAAATTGTACACTTTTTTGGGGACTGAGACACCATGTTCTTGGTTGTCTAGTTCAATGAAATGACGCAATTATTTGTAACATGCGTGTGGCTATATTATTTGTATTTGAACTTGAATGAGTCCGAATACAATTTCGAGAAAGACTCGATGGTATATGCTTTGAATCCTAAGTAGATTCGAAATCAGTAGACAAAACAAGGGAATGTGACACAAAACATATTTTGGTGATCATAGAGAAGTAATCGATCACTTGGGACTAATTGGCCATTTCGAATAAAGGATTTTAAAACATTGCGTCCGAACGACTCCACATGTTTAGTATTTTCTAGGCTACTCTAGGCTGGTTTCAGGCCTGTACATGAGGCGAATATAGACATTGGAATAGCGTTACCCCCTGTTATAAATAGTCTGTTGACGCCCACTGTTCCAGGAGATATGCGTATGAAAGTTTCATGCCCACAGATTGGGCAAGGAAAACGTCTCGGTCAGCCTGCGATATATGATATCCCACTAGCCATGTTTATGTTTCTACAAGCGAAATGACCTAGGTTCTTGGCGTCTAGTAGCCAGAGGCATGGATTCTACAAGATACTGCGGCATATTCTCAGCAGATAGCCTACAAAACTGCGCAGTCCGTTGCAGACTCATTTATGAAGGAGGATAAAATAGCACCCCCCATGGCAAGTGGCACCTCTTTTATATGGCTTGTTTTCGTCCTCAGGTGAACTTTACCGTAGACCAGATCCGAGAGATCATGGACAAAAAGTCCAACATTAGGAATATGTCTGTGATCGCCCATGTGGACCACGGAAAATCCACTTTGACCGATTCCCTGGTGTGCAAGGCTGGAATCATCGCTTCAGCACGCGCTGGGGAGACCAGATTCACAGACACAAGGAAAGATGAACAAGAGAGATGTATCACCATCAAGTCCACGTAGGTGTTCTGTCCAGATAAAGTAATCCATTCAAAAGGGTTTGTGTCTAATTCACATGTGAAGAATTGACATTATGTGGCCTTATCTTATCAAGGAAATGTGGATTAACTATGTTGTTTGTAGTAAACGTTAGTGGACCCATTGTTTCATAGTTAAATGAACTACAAATAGTGTTATAAAAGATTATTAATGTGATCTGTGTTAAATTATTAATTTTATGTGGACAAACAATGAAAAACATTGTATGTAATATATGTAACTGTGCATTTCCAAACTTTTGTGGTAATAAAACTTTTGATGTTCTGGCCTGTATAGAACAGGTATAAAAATCAACAACATGTAACGCAGACATTAAGAGTGTAAGAAAACCCCCAAATAGTTTCTACTGTTGACATCGCCGCACCTTTTTTTTGCGGTTAACAGTCCTGTTATGTGTCACCCCTTCCTGCAGAGCTATTTCTCTGTACTATGAGCTCAGTGAAAATGACTTGGCCTTCATCAAACAGTGCAAGGATGGCTCTGGTTTCCTCATTAACCTCATTGACTCTCCTGGTCACGTCGATTTCTCCTCCGAAGTGACTGCTGCTCTGCGCGTCACTGACGGTGCTCTTGTAGTAGTAGACTGTGTATCAGGTATGCTAGCACCGGCCCTTGGGTTGTGTGTGTCTGCTGTAGCTGTGCACTGTTACTGCCTTCAGTCAGCCACCTCTTATATGCTGCTATAAGCAAGCTGACCATGCATGCATAACATAGTAATGCATTGAACACAAAGCTTTCGGATTGACTGTCCGATTGGTGTGAAGAATTTGCTCATTATCAGCATGAGAAAGGGTGCACTTCATCTTAGATGATCTAAAGATCATCACAAATACATTGGATGACTGCAATGTGACAACTGCTTCTCTCAATACCAGCTAAAATTTGGGCTGAGTATAACATTTGCTTTGGTAGGATCAACTGATATTTGTAGTTTTACAAGCTATAGAAGTATATATGTTTTCTGCTTAGAATCATCATGAAAATCAATCAATTGGCAGGTTTGGAGACACACCAGGAATATTACAGTGATCATTCAATCATTCAGTAAATACGTGCACTCCATCATTTTGCTCAGATGCTTTGTCATGTAACATGCACTAACTCAGTAAAGTACAGCTGCACAGTGTCTGCATCTTCTGATGATAGTTTCCCCCTCTATCTATCTATCTATCTATCTATCTATCTATCTATCTGTCTGTCTGTCTGTCTATCTATCTATCTGTCTATCTGTCTGTCTGTCTGTCTATCTATCTATCTATCTATCTATCTATCTATCTATCTATCTATCTATCTATCTATCTCCCTGTCTTTTCCCCTTTGCTAGGTGTGTGTGTACAGACAGAGACTGTTTTGAGACAGGCCATTGCAGAGAGGATCAGGCCTGTCCTGATGATGAACAAGATGGACCGGGCCTTGCTTGAGCTGCAGCTGGAAACAGATGAGCTTTTCAATACCTTCCAGCGCATTGTGGAGAACGTAAACGTCATCATCTCCACCTATGGAGAAGGAGAGGCTGGACCAATGGGCAACATCATGGTCAGCAGCTTTGTGATTGCAAGCTTTTACAACCTTCTCTGAAAGCCTCTTTCAGCTCCTGCCCCTCATGACATTGTGCATCCTTTACATTTGATTTAAAGTAAAAGACAAACACAATGCTGTTCACAACAATAGGTCTGCTAAATTAGATGTTGATCATTCATGCTATTAAGTATACTTTAAGTGCTGCTTTGTTGTGAAAAATACATTCTTAAATAGTCTTTCGGCAAGTGATGATTTTATAAAACAGCTGGCAGAAAAAAAGCAGGCTTAATTGACCAGGTATTCACAGTTATATTCAGAGATGTCAAAAAAGTGCTCAGGTACAGTATGCATAATCTCAGCTGTTCCTGTGTGTTGTTGGTGTCTATTTTTACTCCAGGTGGACCCCGTGGCAGGGACAGTTGGATTTGGCTCAGGTCTTCACGGCTGGGCATTCACTCTGAAGCAGTTTGCCGAGATGTATGTGGCCAAATTTGCTGCCAAGAGTGACAAGAAAGCCCAGCTCCCACCCCCAGAGCGCGCCAAGAAGGTGGAGGAAATGATGAAGAAGCTCTGGGGAGATAAGTGTGTTCTGGTTATAAAGCCTCTAACACTATGTCTAGTGATTTATTTACAATAGCCCCGTTTACATGGACACAACATTTCACTTTTAATCTCTTTATTTACAGAAACCGATTAAAAACGTCCCATATATACAGTCAAATAATCGGATTCAAATGAAACCGTTTACATTTTCAAACCGATTAAAATAGGTGGTTTACACCTTTCTTGTAACGTGAATCTCTTTATTTGAGGCTCATATAAACAGTTCGGTAGAATTCTAATAATCTGATTAAATTCAATCGGATTCAAAAAAGGTGTCCATATAAACGGGGCTAATGTTTATCATGTACACATTGGTCGTTTGATCAGTGCTCTTAATTGTCTTTGTCAGAGTTAGTGACTGATTAACATTTCAGCATTTAAGATGATAGTTTTATTCTTTTTTAATGTTTATGATGTCCATTGATCATATTTAATGGTTCTTTAGATACTTTGATCCAGCTAATGGGAAGTTCAGCAAAAGTGCTACCAACGCAGAGGGCAAGAAACTCCCTCGCACATTCTGCCAACTGGTCTTGGATCCCATTTTTAAGGTCTGTGTCTGGAAAACCATTTACTGAACCACGTGTCTGATCCTGTTTTTATCAGAACTTAACCTTTTTTTAATTGAAATGTACTAGTTACTCCATCTTGTTTGTGAAGGTTTTCGATGCCATCATGAATTTCAAGAAGGATGAAACCCAGAAACTGATTGAGAAACTTGATGTGAAGCTTGATGCTGAGGATAAGGAAAAGGAGGGGAAACCTCTTCTTAAGGTGATATGAAAGACAGAAAGTTAAAGCCTAAAATAGATGCAGATGTGCAGTATGTACAGTATGTACTGACCCCCCACTGTAAAAAATGCTGCATAGAACCAACTTAACAAAACAATGTCATACTGTATAGATCTAATTCCATAAATCTTGTGAATACACATGGCAGTTTAACCAGTGTAAAAAGATCCATGTAGCCGCTTGCTTTCATTTTTATTTAACTTTGTTCAAAGCAGCACTTTTTTTACAGTGCAGTCTGTCTGTTTTCGCTGGCCGTTTATGTTCTCTAGGCGGTGATGCGTCGCTGGCTGCCTGCAGGTGATGCTCTCCTTCAGATGATCACCATTCACCTCCCATCCCCAGTCACAGCCCAGAAGTACCGCTGTGAAATGCTCTACGAGGGTCCTGGTGATGATGAGGCTGCAATGGGTCAGTCATTATAAGGAGCAGTCTCCTACCATTTATCTGGCAGTTGTGTCCTTATGGTTAGAGGGTTGGTATTGGAATTGGAGGGGCGCACATTCAAATCCTGTACCACTAGGAAAAATGTGGGTACTGGAGTGAATAACTAGTGTTCTCCTGCACCCTCATCCATGGCTGAAGTACGTCTAACCCCATGTTGCTCCAGGGGAACTGTCCCTTTACCTAATTCACTGTAAGTCGTTCTGGGTAAGAGCATCAGCTAAATGTAATATAATATACTCAGCTAAATGTGTCAGCTAGGCTGGCAAGCAACGATATCAATTATAAGCCCACATACAATACCATGCATTTAGCAGATAGTTTCATCCACTTACAAGTATGGAGGAACTCTCATCTAGAATAGGCTACTGCAGTGGATGAGGGAATAAATGACGAGTGCAAAGGTCATATTAAACATAGAAGACTCTCATAGAAGACTCTCACATTTTTTTTCTCATAGAAGACATAGAAGACTTTTATATCTGTAGAAAATGCGTATATCATAGAAAATGTAAAATCTCTATTGTTTTCCAATAGGTATTAAAAACTGCGACCCAAAAGCTCCTCTGATGATGTACATCTCTAAAATGGTGCCCACCACCGACAAGGGTCGATTCTACGCCTTTGGCCGTGTGTTCTCTGGCATGGTGGCCACAGGACAGAAGGTTCGCATTATGGGGCCAAACTACACACCAGGCAGGAAGGAGGATCTATACCTAAAGCCAATCCAGAGGTATGTTCTTTGCATAATACCTTCATAACCGTAGGTGTAGAATCTAACATGTAGAAGTATACCATTGTCAAATATGTATTTGTCAGTGTTATATGCCATTGTGCAATGTTTATACTGTAATGTTTGATTTCAGTCTATGGAACAACTGTTTAAGCTTACAACTGCTTATATCTATGAAACATATTGTCTTTATAATTAGCTATTTATTTGCTCAGTGGGTTTCCTCTGGGATATAGTGCTATAAAGTATAATTAAAAGATAATGTTTAGGAAAAAAAACAATATACTTTGTGCACTTAGGAAGAGAACCTTTGGGAGAAGAGATTCAAGCCTTTCTGACAACAAACCTTATTCTAATATACTGCTGTTTGGGAGAACGTTCAGCATTTCTAGTCTTATACTGCCTTTTACTCCTATCTTGTTCTATACTACTATTGTCATGAGTCTAGGCGATCATCCTGTGGTTGGGTTTGTTTTCTAATTTCACAGAAAGAGATATAATAGATATAAATGGGGATGAAAATGTTGGAAAAATTGAAATTGAAAGATTCTATTAAATGTAAGTTTGGCATGGCTGTAAAAATGATGGCTTTAACTGTAGCAACAATTTTCCAACAAACACCTCCTGATTCCTCTTAACATAGAGCTATCCTCTAATGAGCTGTATTATCTCAGATGTCCTAAAACCACATATATGTATGCCATTGTCAAATAAACAATTGTTACTAATGCTTGCTTTTTTTTTACACATGTAAGTGATGATTTAGTGAATGTAATGTAAGGTAACGCTTGCTTTTAGCTAACAGAACATAGTAAAGTCATCAGGGTAGTCCTTTGAAAAATTCTCCTCCAACAAATACCATCTGATTCATATTCAACACAGAACTATCCTGATGATGGGACGCTACGTAGAGCCCATCGAGAATGTGCCCTGCGGAAACATTGTCGGTCTGGTTGGAGTCGATCAGTTCCTGGTGAAGACGGGCACCATCACCACATTTGACAATGCACACAACATGCGTGTCATGAAGTTCAGTGTGAGTCCTGTGGTGAGAGTGGCTGTCGAGGCCAAAAACCCTGCTGATCTCCCCAAACTGGTGGAGGGCCTCAAACGCCTGGCCAAGTCTGATCCCATGGTCCAGGTTGGTACATTGAAGTACTTTTGTTTGTGCACGAGATTTTGTTTGTTGGAAATAAAAATCACTTTTTCTATATACGTTCGTGAATTTTGGAGGTCTTTTTGCACCGTTCCACCCCTACTTCCAGTACAGCTCGCATCCTACAAGTGAGAAGCCCGACCGGCTTTTTCACAAGTACATTTTATTTTGTTTTGTTTTTTTACATCACTCTGCAGCTATTCAAGCACACTTTATATTGTTAAACAGTTTGTGTACAGCATTTTACTGCATGTATGTCACTTAATGCTTGGTCTAATGGAAAAAATAGTAGGACTTACCCTTAGGGAGTTAAGGGAATGTTTGTCTTCCAACAGTGTATCATTGAGGAGTCTGGTGAGCATATTGTGGCTGGTGCTGGGGAGTTGCATCTGGAGATCTGCTTGAAAGACCTGGAGGAAGACCATGCCTGTATTCCTCTTAAGGTTGGCCAAATTATTGTGTAGCTCAATTTTCAAAACAAGGTCATGACAGTTGGATAGTATTTAACGGAGCTGTTGTCTTTTCCTTTTTCTTTTTTACAGAAATCTGACCCAGTCGTGTCATACCGTGAGACAGTAAGCGACGAGTCTGATCAAGTTTGCTTGTCGAAATCCCCCAACAAGCACAACCGTCTGTACATGAAGGCCAGACCCTTCCCCGATGGGCTGGCCGAGGACATCGACAAGGGTGAGGTGTCCGCGCGACAGGAGCTGAAGCAGCGTGCTCGGTACCTTGCCGAGAAATACGAGTGGGACGTGGCCGAGGCCCGTAAGATTTGGTGCTTTGGGCCAGACGGTTCTGGACCAAACGTCGTGATTGATGTGACTAAGGGAGTTCAGTACCTGAATGAGATCAAGGACAGCGTTGTGGCAGGCTTCCAGTGGGCAACCAAAGAAGTGAGTTAGATGCATCATATTAAAATAATATTCCAGCATACAGTTTCCATAACGACAACAATAATGATAATTCATTTAGTTCTATTTCACCTTTCTCAATGGTAGCATCAAAAGTCAAAAGTCAAAGTCAAAATTATTTGTATAGCGCATTTCATACATAAATGCACTTCAATGTGCTTTACACAAATTTTAAAATAAAATACAATTAAAGATTTAAAAAGTAAAATACAATTTAAAATAAAGCAAAACTATTAAAATAATAATAATAATAAGAAGAAGAAGAATGAAAATAAAATAAAAAATAGCATCAGAGGAGCTAAATATGACCAACCAACGAAAACACATGTAGAACCTAGAGAATGATGTTATCAGGTCACACTCGGTCTTTACCAAGGATGCGTTTCCAAAGCATGAGCTTTCTCATGTTTCAGGGTGCCCTTTGTGAGGAGAACATGCGTGCAGTGCGATTCGACATCCATGACGTCACTCTCCACGCTGACGCCATCCACAGAGGTGGTGGTCAGATCATTCCCACAGCCCGCAGGGTTCTGTACGCCTCTGTGCTGACAGCGCAACCAAGGCTGATGGAGCCCATTTATCTGGTGGAGATCCAGGTAACTTCAGGCCATGTGGCACACAGTCATCTCTCCTTCAGCATCTTGCGCAATGCAGTGTACTTTAAAGGAACACTTAACTCCAGCATGCCAGCTGGTCCAGTCTGATTCAATCATTTATGCTAAGATAATTGCTGAAGTTCTGCTGCCAGATCTGGTAATTTGCTGATCTGGTAATTTGCTGTTTAACTCTAAAGGAGTTGGAAAATAAGACAATTTCCACCCAAAAAGTGGACTGTTTTTTATATCAGTATCAGTGCCAGAGTTCCAAGTACATTATGTTGCTTTTTAACACTAAGGAAACTACTGAGTATAGTACATGTATATTGTTGTTAAATTGATCTTTTATGTTTTTAGTGTCCAGAGCAAGTGGTTGGAGGAATCTATGGTGTCCTCAATAGGAAACGAGGGCATGTGTTTGAGGAGTCCCAAGTTGCAGGAACACCTATTTTTGTTGTAAAGGCCTACCTCCCTGTAAATGAGTCATTCGGTACGTTGAAATGAAGTGCTGCCGTTTACACCTAAAATGAAAGCAATAAAAGACTTTGAGCATGTTACATATAAATATTTATTTTTCCAACAGGGTTCACAGCAGACCTGAGGTCCAACACAGGTGGCCAAGCCTTCCCCCAGTGCGTCTTTGACCACTGGCAGATTCTCCCAGGCGACCCCTATGATGCCAGCAGCAGGCCATGCCAGGTTGTGGCCGAAACACGCAAGCGCAAGGGCTTGAAGGAAGGAATCCCAGCTCTAGACAACTTCCTGGACAAACTGTGATTGCCATGACAGTCCAGAACATATCCGGCCAATGTAGATCTTAACAAATTCAATGTAACATAATAAAAATGCACAAAATAATACAGAAGTGTATGGGTGAGCGTTTACAGTATGAAACCAAAAAAAAAAAGAAAAAGAAAAAAGGGACAGTGTTAAGTACTGTAATTACAACAGCAAATAAAAATTAGCACCTTGCATTGTGTTCCTCCCTGGCCATATTTATAATAATGACCTGACTTCCATGCTTACAGTTTGGCTAGATGGTGGTTTAACTGTACAAATGCTCATCAAAACAACTTGGTATGATTGTGAGAACAACATAAACCATGAACTGAACTCCACAAGTTGACCAGCCTTGGGACAGCTGTATTGGCCAACTGTTCCTAAAAGAGAACTCTGTTACAGTCAACAACAAATAAATGAGGGTATTTAAAAACTTTTATACACATTTTTTTTTTGTTAAACGAAATTTTAGTCATAGTAATTTTAAAAAGAAAAAGTCATAAAGAAAGGGCTTGGCTTGAGTATTGATATTCATATCTCATTATCCAAAAATTTATGTTGACATGCTTTTCCTTGTAATTAAATTTATGGCTCATATCCAGTAAGACATTTCGGATTTTTTTTAAAAACTTGGCACCATTTGTCAGATCTCCAACACTGTGGTGCTCCAATTTCACTTTTGCAGTAAAAATGATGATATAAGTAAATAACCATGTCACAACAGATTAATTTCCTTTTTTTTTTTTAACCAATTCTAACTGAATCCCTTTTGATATTACAGTGGTTGCTGGTAACGGGTACATACATTTTAATTACAAAAGTAATGTGGTCTCAACCATGTAATGGTGGAACAAGATGGCATAGCACATTAAGTCACTGCCAAATCACCAAAGAACAGGAGGATCTATGTAAGCTGCATTTTTTAAGCATCCTCTTAGTATGCTGTCAGGAACATTACACTGCTGCAAATGTAGTGTGAAAACATTTGTTTTACTTGTGAGATCATCTGAATAGCTTCTACAGCGCAGCACTGTTGGCCCTTTTGAGTCTCTGTGAAATACAACATAGCATATGATGTCATACAAAATTCTTTTCACGTATCCATATATAAAGTAATCCAAGGGACAAATGATACAAAAAACAAACAAACAAAAAAAAAAATCAATACAAACATCTTCTCACCAGGGCAAAAACTGGACCATAAACGTTTTTTTTTTTTTTTTTACATAATTGTGCAATATGTAAGTTACAAAAAAGGGTCTTATTGCTACAACTAAAAAGAATGAGATAAAATTTCATGGCATGGATTTATCATAAGAAATAACACAAACAGCTGCCAAAGAGAGCCTGCACTGAACATTCACAGAGCTGCATGTGCTTGGAGCATTGAGGTGTCGTGTTCAGCATTTATCGTCCTTACGCTCAAGGCTTGTGAGCTCTGCCTGTCCAATCAGAAAGGCAACGTACAAGCAAAAAAAAAAAAAAAAAAAAAAAAAGCAGAAACCGTCCTTGTCACATCATAACCGCTGGCTGGTGCGAGTGAGTGAGTGACAGCAGGGAGCAGTTTGTGGGCCCCGTGGTGGAGTGGGGAGGGTGTCTCTTTTTTCCCCCGGTAGGTTGGAGAGGGGGCGGGGGGGGGTCCTGCTGCTCCAGGCTGGTGGAGCAAGAGCGAGCGCTTCGAGAGAACAAGGCTACGCGTGGCCCTTAGTCTAGTGAGATGATGTCGGAGATGCTGGTGGCCGCGCCCCCGGAGATGACGCCCGTCTCGTGGCTGGAGCTGCTGCTATGTGTGGTGGCCACCGTCTCGTACTGACCCGAGGAGGACACCAGACTCCCGCTGGTGGTGGCACTCTGGAGGCTGCTGGAGAGGTTGTCTAGGAACATGGGCGCCCGGTAATGCTGCAGCAGAGAAGACAGAGGGCGTTCATTACCCACACAAAACACGACAACACTTTTTTCCAACTAGTAAGCACTGGGACAGAGCGCAGACCTCTCCCAAAGCAAGTCTCCCCATCTCCCAGACAATCAAAATAAACTTCTTGGATCCAGACGGTGTTCCGGATCACCACTGAAATCATTTTCTTATTGGCCCATTCCCAACCTTCCCAGAAAATTTCATGCAAATCTGTTTAGAACTTTTTGCGTTAAGTTAATAAACAAACAAACAAACCAAAGCCAGGAAAAATATCTCCTCCCTGGTAATGACCTTACAAATACCACTACTATTCTCCAAACAACAAGTGGACAGTTTTTTTCTACCAATTACATGTTTTACCTATGAATTCAGTGAAAGTGACTTCACGTTTTAATACAACATACCTGGGGTTCTCCTTGAATTAAAGAAAACAAGTCCAGACCTAAAAGGATGGAGAATACAATGAATTTGGGTTCAACAGACATCATGTATATACCAAGTATTTGGTAGGGTGGGGGAATAAAAATGGAAGCTGTTGCCATGCGAATGAGCACACCTTGCATATCTGCAGGAATAGTAGACAGTGTGGAGTGATGGTATGGGACTCCATAGTCTGCCAAGGAGGACGTCAGGTAGGACGGGTCTAGCCCTTGCACGTTTGGCACCCGCACAGCTGAGGGCTGATAGGCCAACACCCTGGATGGCAAAATACCAAAAACACCTAATTAACAACACCTATAGAGCAGGGATGGAAATGAACTTTACAAAATGTGAACCTTTACCAGCCACTCAAAATACAGAAAATATAACACACACACACACACACACAATATAACTGGTAAAATTTACCAGCCACTTAAATTTTACCAACATTTCCATCCCTGCAACACAAACACCCTCCAAAAAAAAAAAAAACAGGGAGAAACCTACCAAATCTGACATTCACACTAATAAACTGTGAACTTGTAAACCTAAAAGAACACATCACTTTGTTGGGAACCATTTTTAATCAAATCAGCCCATCTCCAGATCTAGCAGCACCACTTGGCTACTGGTCTCATCAGATTCAATGATTTATGCGGAACTAATAGCTACAGTGCTACTGCCAGATTCGGAGATAAGCTAAATTGATTGAAAAAAAAAAATATGGTAAAACTGAACTGTTAAACTCTAAGGGAGTTGAAAGATGATCCTACACCCCCCCCCTTCCCCCCAAAAAAGTGAAGTGTTCCTTTAAGGTGGTGGCTTTTCAGGCTTTTAGGAGCTCAGACTGCTCACCCCTTCCCATGCATCTCCTCGGGCTTGGTCATGTAAACGCAGCGTCTCTTGTGGGGAGGTTCCACTTCCTCCTCGTCCTCCGAGGAGCTGTCCAGGGTCAGGTCAATCACGTCGGCTTTCTTGGAGCTGCTCACCTCCGCGTGGGGAACCACTGCACACTGCCGCACAGGCGCAGAACCTAGCAGGCAACAAATAGAGAAGTGTCTTTTTTTACTCGACAAATCTTTAATAACAAAATTGTGTTCTGAAGTATAGTGCGACTTCAGCTTGAAATTGATCTTTTTTGAGTACTTTTTGTTTTTGCTTTCTGCCTTTGTGATAGACGAGATAGTGCCGATTGAGACATAAGGCATGTGTGAGAGATGGAGATAGATGAAATGCCGCTAGAAATTGTGGGCCCCCTGAAAAAAAAAGTTTTGGGCCCCCGGCTCAACCATGTCATAGTCCTCTATGAAGCTCCAGGCCCCCTGAATCCTCCTGACCCACCCCCCTAATTATCGGTGCCCCTAAAGATGGATGCACCTGCCTGCTAATGGTACGGATGCTGAAGTCAGCTGTCAGCCACCAGACCTGTCCATTCTGATCAGATTTAACGTCCGGGCCAGTCATAGGTAATCTAAGGTAATCAATAGCAGTTGCCGTGCTCAGTGAGAGTCATCTTTGTAGTGGAGGGACAGATTTGAAACTTAAATGACGCTCTCCATTGTTGACACAATTCAGATTAAACATGTGTGATATGATCAGTACCAAGCCGTTGCAGTGTTTTGATGCAACTGCAACACTGAACATGTGTTCCATGTGTTCCATTTCCAAGCAATTTTATGTTTGTTCCTACAACCAGCTCAAAATCTCATCCAATGCTATCTAGGTTTGGTCTGCTATAAACAAATAATTGGGGAGGTCTGTTCCTAGCTTTACCTGATAGCTGCAAGTATGGTTATGGTATTCAACTGACGCTTTTGTTTAAAGCAATGACCCAACCCTAAAAACACCACATTGTAAACACAAACACAATTTTTTTTAAATATAAGAAAAATATTTTGGGAAGTATAAACATAGCATACAATGACTTACATTGGTTAAGCACAATAAAAAAATCTAATTTTCAACAGTAACATGCACAAGTAAATGTAAGCACTTACTTTCGACTTTGGGAATGAGAGGTGATGACACTTTCAGCGCCTCCTTCTTTGGTCTCATTGGACACCACGTACCGTCCTCCTGGAACTTTATCTCATCCACGTCCGTACAATCATTCAGTATCTCCATGAACAGTCTACAACAGAGAAAAAAGTGCATCAAGTCATGAGAAGTGAGACCCATCACTGCACACTGGTAGTGCTTTTGCCCTTTATTTGCAAGAATGATGCATTTTGCCGTTTCTTTGTCAGGTTCACTCTCAGCCGTGCGTGCAGCTCACCCATCTATGATGAGACTCTCGTAAGTGGCCTTCTTGTCACACACTGGGCAGATCCAGGTGGGCTTCTTCTCGTTCATCTGCAGGTAGAGGGCTGCATCGAAGCACTGGAGGTGGGAGCAGGTGACTGCTCGACATGGCACGGTAAGGCGCATCTTCCCAAGCTGTGGAGACGCCGTGTGCGATTACATTACATCACACTAGACAACAGATGCTTTTATTGCTTTTATCCAAAGCTACAGATATGCAGAGGAGAGCAGAGGAGTAAGCAAGATGTACAGAACAGCGCTGGTAAGTGGAGGCTAGTGTTGTTAGGAAGGGAAGTGCTCCCGGAAGAGAAGGGTCTTCAGGTGCTTCCTGAAGGTAGAGAGGGATGACCCTACATTACAATTAGCAGACGCTTTTATCCAAAGCGACCTATAATAAAAGGACACAAAGAGGTCACCCTACTCTCGTAGCAACTGGTAGCTTGCTCCATTAGAAGAGGGGTTACAAGAGGGGTGGGAAATAAAAAGCATTTAGGTGTACAGAAAGACGCTGGCTGGAAAGACAGGACTTACTGGACACATAAGGGAGACGCGTAAACTGGTGGTGGCAACTTCGCTGTCTGGATCTGCGGTGAGCTTCTCTTTAACTGCAAAAGTGAGAGAAGTGGATTAAACTCTAAGTCAGGCGTGTGGACACTGTTTTACACGCTGTGCAGGTTAAGAACACCTCATGGTGCAATATCAGACACATGACGTTGAGCACTGCTGCCCTCTTCTGATCACCAGGGGACACAAAGCAACGAAAAGGGATCAAATGTGTACATGCCTAACAATCATTTTCAATGTAAGGAATATATTTAAGCCAGAAAATGTTAGAATATTTTACAAAAAGCTCTGGTCACATTGTGATCTTCAGTCATTTCTGTAACACATAATCTACAATTATGCAGCATAGCACAGTCTAGCTAAATCTGACAAGATATTACACATGGCGCAGAAAGAGATACGTTAAATTAGCAGAAACATTACTTAGTGCTCGCGAATGGTCCGGGTTGCGTATCCCCTTCATTTTCAGCCTCTGTAACAGCAACGGCGAGGTCAACTGCCTAACAAGGTACACTGACATGGAGTAGGTCTGCAAAACAGATAAGACAAAAAACACGTCATCACACACATCTGGCCAAGTGTTTCCCAAGCAGACGGCCAAGAGCAGACACAGCCATATAACCAGACGGTACCCCTACAGAGCGAGTCAGTCCTGCCTCATCTTTGATCAGCTCAGGATTCTCTGTGGACGCCAGCCAAGCTGCACTGAAGTCATTCACTGCGTTCACATGGTGAGATTGGTTTGGTTTGGGATTGGTTTGGGTATTGCTTCCCAACGGGTGGTCTGTCCCCAAGTCCCTGTTCACATGCAGTTCGTCTAAGCGGATTCGGCCAGAGACCCGGCCCTTTCCGCTACGCTAGGTGGGGGCGCTGTAGTCAACTTCTATCTTTCTATCATTATCTTTTAATGCAAGGAACGTCTCTTCCACGCATAACTCTTGAACCACTCATCCGCTTGATCTCAAATTTGGACGGCGTCATCATAATGTTACCAGTGTGTGCAGTGCCAAGTTTCGTGTTGTTTGGGCAAAAAATGCCAAAGATATCGGTCAAACCGTGCCGACCCAGCCATGGCGACCCAGGCGGATAAGATTTACAATGCTAGCTGCTACAATGTTGGACATAACGCGATTAACGACACATAACTAAAATAATGGACATAACACGAGTAAACATTTGCCCACAACAAAGCTGCTACGTAGGTAAGATGTATCTTATCGTATACGCAACAGCAGACTACAGCACTGCACACATATGCCTACACATACAGACGACACGTAGAGGAGACTGAACTTTTCACCTCTCATTCCGGTTATTCCACATCGCAAAACAGTGGCTAAAGAAAATCTTACAAGTCAGTCAGTGCAAATGTATTTACATAGCCTCCTCTTTTCACCTGATATTATTACCCACTTAAACAATAAGGTGGTCTAAACAAAAACGTAATACTCTGGCACATCTTCTATGGGCTCTGCACTGTTCCTACTAAATAAAGACAATAAACAAACTTTCTGGCGGCATACAAACATGGTGTTCCAGGAGTTTGACGCATTTGCGTACGTGTTGTGCATTCTGCTGTGTTAGAAAGTCCGTATGAAGGAACAAACTGCGTTTTTTATTTTGTTGATACATGCGCAATACCCGAAACCAATCCGATCCCCGTTCACATGGCAGTCGAAGTGGTTTCGAAACAGCCCAGGCCTGGCGTCGCAATTGGTTTACGAAAACCAATTCCAAACCAAACCAATCTCCGTTCACATGAAGCCGATACGATCCCAAACCAGTTCCAAGTGGTTTCGACTTGTCCATGTGAACGCACTCATTGCTAAGTGTTGACATTTAATTGTGATTTTTTTGTTTGTGTATGTCGTCTTGTGTTTGTTTGTAATTGTGAAGTAACCTTTGGTGTCATCAGAGGCACTTTATAAATAAAATATATTATTACTATTATTAACTGTCAGTGTAGTTATATTATAAAATAAATAGATTGATACCTGTCTGTGTTACTTCAAACTATGTGCTCAACACAACAAAAAAAAATAGTACCGTGATGGTCATTAAAATGTTTCTACCTTTCCGATTTCTGGTGCCCACGTGACAGAAATCTGATTGGGCACGGCAGAGGACAGTCTGACGAGAGAAGTTATGTTTAAAGGCCTCCCTGGTCTTTTCTGCTCCACGCCATTCTTCGGAGGAGGAGCAAACCCCTGAAGGGGAAAAAAAAGCAACAGTAAATAATGAATTTAGAGCGGGTTTCAATGTGACATCCAAGTTTCACTTAACTTGAAGATTAGAAATCAGTTTTGGGTGCCCTGAAAAGTTTTCCCATCAGAATCAGTAGCATGTATATTGCCAAGTCTGTACGACAGACAGACAAGGGAATTTGTCTTGGTGCATTACAGATAACATAAATAACATCAGATAAAATAAAAGGATTTTTAAAAAAGTCCTAAAAAGATAAAATAGTAATTAAAAATATACAAGTACTTAAATCATAAGAAGAATATGAACATTAACATTAGAACATTAACATATAGAAACAAACAAAGACCAATAAACATATAAACATTTACAATGTGCAGGTAACAGGACCATTTCTACCACAAGGGCATTTACAGGCAGAGATTCTAATCAGCCTGTTCACCGTTCCATTTCTTATGAGGTGTGAGACATACCCAAGGGAGCCTTTGGTTTTCAACTGCAACATCAACTCAGAGCCAAACAATACACTTCTAGAGCTGCATTAGCAGGACATCGCTATCGAACAGACTGCCTGAATAAAAGTTGGTTTATGCAAAGGTTGACAGATAAATTATACCATTAAAGCTTTAGTTGGCATATCATCGAAACTGCAGGACCTTGGCTTGAAAATTCAAAAAGATACAACATCCTGGTACCTCCCCAATCTCTTTCTGAACTCCACAACGACCCTCCTCTGCAACAGGTGAATGAGCTTTGACCGACAGGGGCTACCACTCCCTCTTTGCTCTGCCTGGGTCCCATTCAATGTGAGTGTGGTGATTTTGCCAATTTGACTACGGACTTTAGGGGGTGCCAAAGAGGTCGTATTTATTCTTAAAATTTCACATTTTACGGACTACGGTCACAAAAATGACAGTTCCAGCAAATATAATACGAGTTAAGCTTAAACAGTTTCACTTTAGCCTCTCCATGATTAAAACTTCCAGAGCACCACTTCAGTATTAATTAGTGTATATTTTATAAATGTTTAAAAAGAGAATGTAATCATAACATCTCATATATATGCTACAGCTCCTTACTGTGTTCAACTTGTTGCCTCTGTTAAAAAAAAATGCTGCTGTTTTTTGCAAAATGGAGCTTAAACTTTTCCACTCACACTGTGTTTACCTAATAAGTGTCACCCATCTCTGCAATTGCCACACCATAGTTCTACACTCATTTAGAAGTGCCTTTCCCAGGAGCACCAAAAGCAGACCTTGAATGAGGTCCGCCTAGGGTGGTTGCTGCTGCATCCCTCAAACCATCACACATGTGCCTACAGTGGCTACTGTCAGACATCCTGTCAACGCTGTGGTTTTAACTGGTCTAAGGATTCACACTTAGTCGTCTTTTAAATTGTGTCTTGAAATAGACTGACCGCTAAATTGGTGGTGTGTCCTGCTCCACTTACCGGTAGTGGGAAGAGTTTCCCATTGACTTTGATACATAGGCTGTTTGGGTAATTATCCTCTTGAGGACAACTGGTCTCCGAGAGGCAAAACCTAACATGACAAAAACACAGATATAAACTGACAGAACAAATGAACTTGTTCAATTATTAACTCTTTATTTTTCAAGTCAAGCAAGAAGATTAGTCATATTTCACCCTGACTTATTACTTACCTCAACTGTATTTGGACCATGTAGTCTCTTCGACCACCAGGAAGGAAATCCCTACGCAAAAAAAATACATGAATAAAATAGATATAGGTTCAGCTGTGGAAGAGCTGAAAGTGCTGACATGGATCATGGTCTGGTGGTTGAATAAAGGGCTTTACCGGGATATGCAAACTTCTCTCACTTGCTGTGGAGTCAAGGCAAATATAAAGTACTTCTCTTGATGGAATCTCTGAGCGGTACAGGGGCCTGCACAGAGAGAGAGAGGTCTTATCAGCAGCTGTAGACCATCACGACTACACTGAGCACATGTGAAGATTCTCATTCATCCAGGTCATTGTAGTCAAAAGAGCCAAGTTGTAAGCACCTGGACTTCTTTTTGGAGCTTGAAGACATTTCACCTTTCATACAAAAGGCTTCTTCAGTTCTGACCTGATAACGTGGACCAGAGATATATCTTAACAAGCCTTTTGGATGAAAGGTGAAACATCTTCAAGCTCCAAAAAGTCTACTTGCTTACAACTCAACTCTTGTGACTATACTGAGCACAAGACGCACAATGCATGGCTAACAATTACCCAAACTAGAGGGCTTGATCAGGACATCCAGGACATCATAGAAAGGAAGTGACTTCATCTGCACATCAGGGTGCACGGGGGGCATGAGCGGGGCGCCCTGTTGCATGTTCATTCTTGGCTTTGCCTCTGAAAAGAGAGAGGAATCGGAGCCAAGATGCACCAAGTCCAGGTGGACAGAACTAGAGAGGTCAGTGCCAACGGCCAACGCCTCAGCCTCTGTTTGAAAGTAGCTCTGCAGGTTTGACTTGAAGGTTGCCAAATCAGGAAGACTTTCGATCGCCCTTGAATAACGTCGTTTGTAAAGTTCTTTGACTTTCAGCTGCACTGCCAGACTGCATCCAGTCTTGAGCAAGTGTAAGGTCCTTAATAGGAGATCGTGCTTACGACCACTTTTGTTCTGTCCAGCAAAGCCCAACAACACTTGTAGCTCTGACACCCGGAAACTTGATACCATGTTCTGCAAATGACAAAAATGAAATAAACAGAGGTATTGCATTAGTAGAAAATTAAAACATGCGACATTGCTACTGGCCCCAAACAACTACTGCTACTGACACACAAACATAAACAAGATAAATTAAATAAAAAATAAGCAAAATCTCTGTTCAAGATAGTGAAAGGACACAGAAGAGAAAGTAAGTTGATACACCGTAAAAATAACTTCTAACATTGTAAGCTCATGTTTTTTAAACAAAGCAATAGGAGTGGGAAAGAATATGCCAAAACTACATCACTAATGTATGAAGACAACATGGAGAACAAAGTAAGACTTTTGGAGAGTAAAAGAGCAAACCAACACCAGCCCAGAAACTGCACACCCCTCCCAATCAATCCCTTTTCATTATCCCACAGAAGAGTAAGAAAACCCCAACTGACCCTTCATTATATGGTCCATGCTTGATTGTTCTTACTTGTTAATCCATTTTTCTTTTTTAAATCCTTATCAAATGACACCTAAAAACATCTAAAATGTTGAGAATAAAGTCCAAGACCCATTAGATATACATGAGAGATTTACACATCACACAGCAATGTTTCCACAGTTCGAGTTAATCAGAGGTAACCTGGGAAGGAAAGTCATTTCAAGGCATCGTGTTGAAGGCATTCACGAAAACACTCGCGTGATCAGCTAACCAATCTGAAAGACAGCTAACTAACTAACTACACAAAGAGACCCCCTGCATCTTATAGCCCAATAAACATGTTGTCCAATAAGATTTAATGAAGTTTTTATGACCGGGTGAGGTTTACACTAACGTTAAACACCCACTTGTAGTGTCTAGCTAACTAACCTGGATACTGTGCCAAACGTAGCCTACCCCCATGTTTTAACAGAATTGTATCAGATAAACAAATGCCTGGATGTCACTTAGCTAATCCAACTGTATCAGCTAGCTAGCTAAGTGATGGTGCTTGGATGTAAACAATGGCATAACTGCCTAACTGATAAAACCAACTAACATTGCGAGCCACTTCTTGCAATTACCATCTTTTAAAAACGACGCGCCATAGCCAATAGATTAAACTTACTACCATTTAAATGTCCAGGAAGATAACGTGTAGGATATATATAGCATATTAGTTTATCATAACAATCATGGCTAACTAGCTAGCTACCACCGCTAAATAGCAGTGTTATGATTTCACTAGCCCGCTAAGAGAACATCTCAGAGAAAAACAAAAACACAGAGACATGCAATAACAAGTTGTAGGTTTAACTTTGCATCTTATGTGAAAGACAATACAAAGATTATTCTACGTCAGCCACTTTAAAGCAGGCAATCCTGTAAAATAGAACTTGCAAATTGATGCAAGTTATCTGAGAAGCAGTTAACGTCAGTCTAAAATAACTTGTCAGCTTGCTAGCTGTGTGTTGAAGACTAGCTAGTTAACAAACATCTCCGAGAACAATACTGAATTACTGATTAAAAAGTAAGCAAGCAACTTACCAACCTCAACGACTACCTCTGTTGAAGATAGATAGGCTAGCTAAGTGTTTCTGGCTAACTATTAAAACTAAGTTACCCATCAAACGTGTCTACTGTTTGCTAAACAGAAAGCTAAACGGCTAACCCTGTGATAAATGCATAAATGTGAGCGTTTCTTTTTTTCACGCTGGCCTAAAGGTGACCGCCTCATTGTAAAACCTGCACCTCATCTTTCTTTGGTGAGAAGGCCAAAGCTACAATTTAGCAATTAAATTCAAAAAGCAGCTTTCTTGGCTTTCAACAGATCACTGTAAACTTGAAATAAAGCATTACAGTCGCTAGCTGTCATAACACTTTCGCCTACCCGTAACTCCTCAACATCCGCCATTTTCTGGCTGTGGTCATCCTACACGAATCCACCGCTGCGCCACACGTGATCAAGAATGATCATTAGCGGCCGGTGCACTTACTGAAATCTAAGTAATGTTCTACCGCCAATTTACATCTCAGTTTTGATCCCTGAATGCCCAAGTGTTTTTTCGCCATTTTAACCTTACAATAACACAATTATTCAGTGATAATATCCTGTACAGGAATGTTGAAAATTGGGGTAAAACGAACCTATCTGGTAGACTCAAACACCAGGCATACTATAAGCGAAATGGAACGAATATGCAATATTTTTTAGTTATAGCCTATCACACCTAAGCCATCAAGTGTCCTTGCCATATAATATCGTTATACGGTTTATTGCTGTGATAATTCTGTGATAATTACAGAATTCTGTGATAATTACATAAATAAACAGAGATGTCCAAATGCAAGGACATTTGTTTCCACTTTAAAGCTAACCTTAGCACAAAACCTCTTATTTGTCTGTGTAATGTCTGACCCAGATGAGCATAAAATGTTCAGGGAACAGCGCCTTGAATTGTAGTGATTGAAATTACGTTTTACTATGCACAGAGAAGCTTTTTAGGCGATCTAGACTAAGCCTGAACATTATTTACTTTTAAGAGTTTTTACTGCTGCATGTGATTACTATAGTAAATGTGTAAAGAAACTAACTGAAAATAACTGTTTAATGCAATAAAGACAGGTGCTATTTATTTACAGAACAGCTCTTTTTTATTATTTTAAAACAAAAAGATAATTAAGGCCTACGAATGTATCACACAGGTCTAAAGCAGCTGATAGCCCGCATTGTATTGTGTGGACAAAAATAAATATCATCTAGTAACTGAAATGAATGTTGCATTTTTATTATTATATTGCACTGAAAATCAGAGTCAAAAAAGCAAATTTGCCCTCTTCTGGTTTGTCGATCTGTGCCGCGAGATTCCACGAGGTTTCCGGTGTTGTGATGAATGTCCCTGGAAACATGGCGGCCAGCGTCCGCGGCCGTCCTATTCGAAGTGTTCGAGTGCGAGATAAACGATGTAAATATGATGAACCACTACCGATAAATTATGACCTAATAAAATTCGTTGTGTTTTTGCAATTGCCGAGATAATACTTTGCATTCACCGTGTCTTTGTTGATCTCCTTTGACAGGTCGCAATGACAGCGGAGAGGAAAACGTACCGCTGGATCTTACTAGAGGTAATATCTAGCTAGCGGGGATAGCAATCTGCTAACCAGATTAGGGCAAGACCAAAATCTAGTTTTTTATATGCCGGGAAGTTTTGTCAGGAAGTCGGTCGTGTTCATTGTGTTGGCTGGTTAATTACAACTAGCTCTCACAAGAAGCGTCATGTCACTCCTTACTTCCCAGTTTTTTCAGAGCTATGTCTGGTTAGCTTCCTAGCTAGTTATGTGCGGGCGGCTTCGCACACCCACATTACGAGACCTTTTTTCAAGTCAGTCCATACCTCTTCTGCTTAGTAGAAGGAGAGGTAGCGTTAATGTCATTGTTGGGAAGTGATATTTTGAAGTCAAAATTCCAAGTTTTAATAACATGAAATGCCCCAGCCGATTTATGACTTTCTATATTATTTTAAAATAATGATACCAGTTCGTTGTCACCAACCTTATTGAATGACTTGTGTTTTGTCTAGACGTCTATAATATAACGTTAACCTGACTGGTTAGCTTGCCACTTAGACAGTGATATTGTAAAAACAAAGATTCTCTTTAGACGCAGCCTGTTATCCAATTGTTAAATTCGTCACCTACTCTAAGGGTTTTAGTATAACTCGGCTTTAGCTTTTTGCAGCATTAGTATAATGATTTAGCTAAGTATTAGCGCAAGGCTAACGTTACAAAATGTTTGTCAGCAGCGCCCTTACCCTGTCTCAACTGCTGGTATCTGAATAACGAAACATGTTACAACTACAGACAAGACATTATGTTTCGCACTTCCACTAGGTACTAACAAGATAACTTGGTATACCAATGTGAAGAACATATTCTACTAAATCCATTAAGACCAGAGGTGTCTGAATCCCAGCTTCAGAGAGTAAAAACCCTGCCATGTGTCTATTCTGCCTGTGCACTTAACACAGGTGATTTCACTAATTGGCTTATCTGTGTGTCTGATGATGTGAGCTTATTAGAATCAGATGGTTTAGAAAATGGTTGGATCAAATATGTGGCAGGGTTTTTAACTTTAAATTGGCATTGACACCCCTGATGATGTTCATTGTATGAAGTCATTGAAGGCATATTTTGGACAGGCTGGAGTGATCCTTGACATTTTTAAGCCTCTTGCAAGGCTACAAACCATAGCTGTATTTTCTTAGTTGAAAGTTCTGATGCCATGCATTTTTGAAAGAGCCATTTATTAATCTGTGCATTTTAAAAAACAGTTATGTCATCAGCCCACGGTGTGTATGTCAAAAACATGAAGGCTATTCCTAAATTATCCAAAACCCAGTTTTGCATGTCATTTTGTATATCCCTCATTTGTTTTATTCCAGATCCCTCGGATAACATGCGTGAAATCCTTCAGAATGTGGCCAAGCTACATGGGGTCTCTAACATGCGAAAACTAGGCCATCTGAACAATTTTATAAAGGTATGTCATCTGCGTGTATACGTCCTGACACAGGCAGTTAGACATCATGGATTTTATGCAAACCCAGGTAGGGCTTGTAGCACTACCATAGTTATCTGTGCAAGTTCATTCATCATTGTGAACCATTTTAGAGTCATCATCATGATGTTCAGGCAATATAAATGGCACAGAGTAAAACCACACAGACATAATAAAACTGTACTATGGAAAACATTACAAGTAAATTGTGTTGATGATAATGTTAAATTTGACATCTCGGGATTAAAACAACCCTGAAATGCATGTATGGTGATGCTGTTTAAAGCCTGTTTTAAATTATTTGGTGAACTTATGCTTCATTATGGTATTCTCCCTTTTTGTAGTCTTACAACTGGTGGTAGTTTACTCAGCACTGTTGCTAAATTTAATGGCGTGGACAAATACAGTAGTGACACCAGTATTGACACTGGAGCTGTAGTTTATCCAAATCTAATATTGCTTTTTGAGTTCAGAATAAAACTGGGAACCTGTGTAGGCAGATTTATCTATATCCATCATGTATTTGACCCCCTTATCACTGACAACTCAACAGCCTTTCATAAAATGTAATTTGCTGTAGTGGCCTAGCTTTATGTAATGCATGTTTTATTGTGGGCATTCACTAGTCTGGTCTCCTTCTGTTTCTTGTTTCTCCAATTTTGACCTTAATATCTCTTACGTTCTGCTACTCTTATTGTTAGTCTGTCTTGCACCAAACCACTTATACTCATCTCAGATCTCTCATTTTACTGGAGATTTCATTAATATGCACCACTTTCACTCAAAGCTCACATTAACCAGGCAGATGCGTCCAGCAAACTCCAACCCCAGACCTGCACTGGGAAGGGCATGTGGAGATCCTGAACGGCCCAGTGATCTCTGTGCACCTGACTCTGTGTTTACCCCTCGGCATGATGGGGAGGGCCAGTTGGCACCCGTGTCCCCTTTTAAGGGGTCTGGCCAGGAGCGGGGTGACTTAATCCCCCGGAGTGTCACATGTCCACCCCAATCCCCCCCACCCCCACCCCTCCTCGTCGGCTTTTGCCCTGACGTCACCATCGATCCAAACAACATGCAGACCACACAGGGCTGACATGAGGGGGTTGAACTCCGTACCCCTGAAGTGCCCGTTGCCACAACAGTCTCTGTTTGTGATGACCCTTTCTTTTTTTTTTTACGCAAAAAGCATTTCTCAAATCATACTTTCTGGTATTCTGTACTTTGGCATGCTGGTGGTACTTCTTATTTGCAAAATTCATACTGTGTGTCAGACTGAAAATGCTGAATATGTAGTCAGAGACTACCGGCTGTTTTCATGAAATATTAGTTTGTGGGCTTGTTACGTTAATCTCTGTTTTGATGTCCTCCTTCTAGCTTCTCTGCAGCACTGGTCACTGTGTGAAGACATTTGGGTTTACATATGAAGAAATCATTATCTGGTGAGTGTGCTCTGTCTTCACTCTGCTATGGTAGTTTTAAGACTGTAGGGAAAAGACGACAAAATTTTGTTTCTTGTTTCTTTCTTTTTCTGACTGATGACAATGTTATCATCATGGTGAAGAGTTCAGACACAGAGCCATCTCAAACACTTTTCTCTCATTGTAGTTTAAGTGATTTTGGCCTAAAAAATATTTGTGGAACCTGTCACTTAAATGTGCATTTTTTTCTATGAGGCGAGTGTGAGCGCCATTGTATAATACTGACCAAAGTGGAATAGTGGAGTCGTATCACAAAGAACCACCAGGATTACATAGATGTATTTTGCCCTTTTTAACCTAATATGTCACGTCTCTTAAGTGTGAAATGTTCCACCTCGAACTCCTATAGTCAAATTCCTTGTTTTGTCTCTTTTTGTTTCTCTCTGTCTCTGTCTCTCTTTTCCCTCTGTCTCTCTCTCTCTCTCTCTGTCTCTTTTTCTCTCTACTTCAAGCCTCCGCCTGGCCCTCCTCAACGAGGCGAAGGAGGTGCGGGCGGCCGGCCTGCGAGCTCTACGCTACCTCTTGCGGGACAGCAGCGTGCTGCAGAGGATCCTGCGGCTGCAGGTGGACTACCTGATCTCCAGGTGAGGCCTTTTTTTTGTTGTTGTTTTTTTTTTTCAAAACTGAGCCGACTGACTGTACTAAGCTTTATCTTATCCAGCTTAGCTTAACGCCGATGCCCTGCCGATCCCCTGACGATCAGTCTCATTATCTCCACTTATCTTCTGCTCGTTGAGCCCTGGTGTTTACAGTTAAAGGGCCAGACCTCAGCTGCCACCATTTTGTCTTGAGCTAGGGTGAGCTGTGCATCTCACTACCAGTGAGGGCCAGCGAGGAAATTAGGAGACTGCGGCCCTAAACATGTGAACGCCGATCACATGGGAGCTGCGGAGAATGTTCCCAATTAAGATCATTGAGTTCCCGAAAACTTGTTCGTAGTTATTCGGAGCTTAAAATAGAGGCAAGTGTCCTCCTTGAACATTCCTGGAAGTGTCACAGGGCATATTTTCTCTCCCTGTCGAAGTAGCACTGTGTCTTCAGTGTATGTGCATCTAAAAAAATCAGAGCGCTGAAAAAATGTTGTTTCCTGTGGATACTTATGTGCTTGCATGGAGCCAACAAGCCATTCAAATATTATGTTGCATTTTAATCATTATATATTGTCATTATCAAGGTTGTTTTAAAAAGTCAAAACTGTATTTCTGATATCCTTATGCAAATACCCTCCAGATGCATCGATATAAAGCAGAGCAATGAGGTGGAACGAACACAAGCTCTGCGTTTGGTCAGAAAGGTAAGGCGTCATAGTCTGATGCAAATGATGGCTACTAATATGACTGATTAATTATCTGTTTGTGCTATTAAAAACCCTTCATTGGCGAAGGCATCAGTATTCCTCTCTGACCCTGTATGGGGCACACCAAAACTGTCACAATTACAAGCCTGTCTTCCTGTTGTAGTCAGCATGTTTTAATTTAAACTGGCCACTGGCTGCGTTGAACAGCTAATTTTTCTGTCTGTGTATGAATGCAACGGTTTATGCGGGCATGAATCTGTGTGTGTGTGCGTGCCTGCGTGTGTGTTGACAAGTGCATATGAAGTCTTTAAAGGACAATGCTTTGGTTCACCAGAGAGAAAGGACTTGTCTGCTAAATGTTGTACTATGATTGCAGCTTTCTGAAACCGTACTCGATGACCTCTTCTCCTTCCTTCACCCCAACCCCACTCCACCCAAACCCCACCCAAACCCCACCCCACCTCTCTGTCTCCCATAGATGATCACTGTGAACGCGCTTCTTTTCCCGAGCTCCGTCACCAACTCCTTGATTGCCATCGGTAATGATGGCTTGCAGGAGCGAGACCCAATGGTGCGAGCCTGCATTGCCATCGTATGCGAGCTAGGTTGGTATTGGACTCTAATGTCTTCGGACTTCCTCATGCAAACTACTCATGTGACATTTTTTTTTCTACCCTGCTATCATCACAACCAGTGTGGAACATGCACATGAATAAATGGTTGCATTTAGTACAAGTTGTATGCATTTTCTGTATTAAAAAAAAAACAATCAAAGCAGCAAAGCAGTGAGGATGCAGGATGCAATTGCTTTGTCTCATCCTTCACTTAAATACCATTTCCTGTTGTGTGCCCTCGTTTTTCCACCTTAATACATAATAAAATATTGTAGAAATGAGTCCATTATAGGCTAAATTTCTTCTCTCCTACCCCCCCCCCCCCAAACACACACACACACACACACACACACACACACACACACACACACACACACACACACACACACACACACACATTTTCAAACATGTACACATATACACACACACACACACACACACTCACTCACTCACTCACTCAAACATGTACACACACATACATTCTTACACACACACACACACTCTAGCCTTGAAGAACCCAGCGGTGGTGGCACAGAGGGGTGGCCTGTGCACCATCCTGAAGAGCGTGATCGACTGCCAGCTGAGCCGCATCAACGAGGCCCTCATCACCACCATACTGCACCTGCTCAACCACCCCCACACCCGCCAATACGTGCGCGCAGACGTCGAACTTGAGGTAGGCACCACCAAACAAACCTTTTTTTTTTTCTTCACTGTGCCAGTATGGGAACTTCTGTCAGCCATGTACTTTTCATGCTGAAATGATATGTCCAGAGGTCAGTGCACAATATACAGGGTGTTCCTGTAAATCAGGGATATAGAATTTCTAAGCCATTTTACAAAGCTTTACAAGGGATGAATATTTTAACTATGTGTAAAAACTAACACAGATGGGAAGATATCGGTTTTAAATTCTACATTTCTTAATTTTTTTTGAATTTTGATCATTTTTTTATTATTCAACGTAAAGCCTATTTAATTTGATATGCCTATTTTTTTTACAAAATTGTTAATTTTGTAATCACGTGGATATTCACATTTCAAATGATGTAAAATTTGTTGGAACATCCTGTGTAAAGATAGACCCTTGCTATGGCTCTGTAACATATGTCAGACTGTCGGGGTATTCAACATGGGGTATTCATTTAGAGCACTGAGGTGTAGTGTGTATGCAGCTGTAGTACAAGTTATCGAGGTTGGAAAAGGGGGAGCAGAGAGTTTTGAAGGAGGGAAAGTCAACAGTGTCTGGTAACTTTCACGTTCTATTTTCCCAAAGGCGGGCGGGGGGGGGAATCCCCTTTTGCGCAGACCAGAATCATTGCATTGAAATGAATTGGACACGTGGAATTTAACCAATAAATTGGTCATTAGGGCTTTCTGGAGTTGTTGAGGGTTTTTTGGAATCATGTGGTGTTACTGTTTGGATTTGGAGAATATGAGCTTTATTTGAGGGCAGGCAATGTACTGTCTACTGGCCTTTATGTATATGTATATGTTTATGTGTAACTTTGATTGTGTGTAATATGTTGTGTCTATTCACATTCCTGGCCTCCTTAAAGCCCACATAAAATTTCTTTATCTTACAGACAATGAAGGCAGGGTTTTGTACCTGTACCTGAGATTCTAGTTTTATCCAGTTTAATTCTGATAAAATAAAATGGTAACTAAATATTATGATTTTTAATGAATGGTAAAAAATAAAATGATAGCTACATGTTGTGTTTTTAAATAAACGGTTGAATAAAATGTTAGCAAATTACTTACGTTTTTAAGTTAATGGCCGCGTGACCCTCTTCTGTGTTCCAGCAAATCCTTGCACCTTACACAGACTTCCACTACAGGCACAATCCAGAGACGACTGAAGCGCAGCTCAAGTGAGTCGCCTGTGTTATTTCTTGGTGACACTTTGACATCATTGTATGTTTGGTGTATCAAATGGTGAACTGTTCTCCCTTCGTGTGTGCATTTTGTAGGGAGGACAGACAAGCTCGTTTTTTAGCCAGTAAAATGGCGATTGTGGCCGCCTTCCGCTCCTGGTCCGGTGAGTTATACCCACCAGACCACCAGCCTCCAAATCTATCTTCTGTGGTGTGACGGGCTTAGGTTTCATGACCATATAGATGACCACCATCGTTATAATAATGATGAGAATTACAGTTCATTGATATGTATTGATATGTTTATGTTAATTATGCTAAATGTGTTGTTCTTGTGTGCAGGAATCATTAATCTTTGTAAATCTGGAAACTCTGGAATCCAGTCTCTCATTGGTGTACTCTGTATACCAAATATGGAAGTAAGAGTGAGTAACACAGTGGTTACCTGAATCTTTGTGAGTAAGATGTCGTAAGTAGTATTGCCCGTCTTGTAATGATGGTAAACATGTTTCCTTTGCCTCATACAGAAAGGACTGTTGGAGGTGCTGTATGAAATTTTTCGCCTTCCTGTCCCTATTGTGACAAACGAGTTTGAAGAAGCCCTTCACAGTATTGGTGAGCAATTCAGCCTACCTGCTCTACTGATGACTATAAAATCCCTCCAGCTTTTAGTGAACTACTCTCCAAGTACTCACTTGTGTTTTAAAGGAACATTTCACTTTTTTTGGGGTGGGGGGGGGATCATTTTCCAACTGTCTTAGAGTTAAACAGTTGGGTTTTACCGTTTTTTTTTTTTTTTATCCTTTCATCTGATTCTCTGGATCTGGCAGTAGGACTTCAGCTATTAGCTTAGCATAAGTCTTTGAATTAGGTTAGACCAACTGGTCTAATTTGATTCAGTTATTTATGCAAATTATTTTATTTAGCATGTTTCCCAACAAAAAAGTTTCATGTTCCTTTAAGGCCACCAGTTATCCTAAAGACCATCCTTTTTTTTTCCCCAACTTCCTCCTTACTCAGACCCCAGCAGGTTTCAGGATAGTTGGAGACTCTCGGACGGCTTTGTGGCGGCTGAAGCCAAGGTCGTTCTTCCTCACCGGGCTCGGTCCAGGTGAGGCGCCATTCTTTCTTTAAAAAAAAAAAGACAGAATAAAAGAAAAAAAAATAGAATCACCCAAAACAATATTTTTGTCAGAGATACAAAAAGATTAGGACATCTGGAGCAAAGATGAAGAGGAATGACAAACTAAACAGAAACATTTAAACGTTAATAGCTAGACCAGAGAGATTGTTATATCCCACAGAAGGTCGCTCTTGTGAGTCTTTAGTAAATACATTGATGGTTTTGTCTTTGTAGGCCTGATCTCATGGACAACTACCTAGCGCTGGTACTATCCGCTTTTATCACAAGTGGTGTTCTAGAGGTATGTTTTTCAGTTGGTCATAACTGATTTGCTTAATTTTGTTGTACTGACAGCCTCTCTTACATTGCCTGTGATGTCTGTATAAAAATGCTTTTTTAAAACATCATAAATTAGCCATATTCAGCATTGGTATAAAATATTTTGTTGTACTTAGTTTTTAAACAAAATTACAAGTTTCTCTATAACCCTATATGTAGAGACACAGGTCGTACTTCTTGTCTGTTCTTCTTTACTAGAAATCTGTGTTGAGCTATTTGTTTTCACTTGTATGTCTGAAATACACTAGGAAACATTGATGTGCTTTCCTAAATGAGGGGAGTGTTTGAGTAAATGTTCTTGCTCATGTTAGGGCCTGGTGGAGGTCATCACCAGCAGCGATGACCAAATCTCAGTCCGAGCCACCATCCTCCTAGGAGAACTTCTGCACATGGTAGGGTTTATCACGTGTCCCCCTCTAAACACTTACCCACAGCCCGTTGATTATTAGAAACAAAAAGTGCTTAGTTCTGGCTTTCACAATTGTTGTGCTTATTTTTGTGTGTGTGTGTGTGTGTGTGTGTGTGTGTTTCCTTTTTTGGGTGCCCGTGTCTCTCTCCCCGTAGGCCAACACAATCCTCCCTCACACGCACAGCCACCACCTGCACTGTTTACCCACCCTCATCAACTTGGCTGCCTCCTTTGACCTCCCACAGGAGAAAAGACTGTGAGTTGCTGCTCTTACCTAACTGTGCGCCAACATATTAAAACCTTTCAAGAGACTATGTATATCTTTGGAGCATTCACTTCAAAACTAGTTGTTTTTTTTTTTCAACCAAATTTGATTCAGTTATTTATGCAAATTATTTTATTTAGCATTGATTCAGCTATTTGATTCAGTTATTTATGCCTTTTAAGCCTTTATAAATCCCTTTTTATGCTTTTTAAGCCAAATTTTATTAGTTTTAATACGTGTAAGACCCTTTCTGCATTTTGATTAGTCTAGTCAGTGCCTGAGCAGTAAATCATATTTAACACTGTCTCGCTGTCGCCTTGGCAAAAGTTGCCGACAATTGGTTGTAGCTGTAGGTACTTCCCCCCTCTACAATGCAGTTTAATACACTTCACAGTACAAGTATTCTTGCTTGCTTGACTTTTCTGTTTTCCCCCATGTCTTACCCAGACGTGCCAGTGCAGCGGTGAACCACCTGAAGCGCTTCCACGAGAAGAAGAAGCGCGGCCCCCGGCCCCACAGCCTCTACCTGGACCACATCATCCGCAAGGCCATGTCCTCCCAGCACCGCCGGGAGCAGCCCCCACGCATACACAAGGACATCTACGCCATTAAGGTCTGTGTGTGTGTGTGGACGCAGAACACAAGAATGTGGAAAAGTGGGGGAAATCACTACGGTGCCTACAGTTGGTATTGTATGATGGGTTGTACTGTATGTGGCATTGCTAAAGAGACGTAACAGCGAGAAGGTGCAAACATCCAAAAACTAATGTTATAGGTGCCATATAGAGGCTGCACACTTAAAGACACAGGCACAGACACTTCACACTGTATATGCTTCAAAGTTTGTTAAATAAGCAAAAAATTAAGGCATCATTTGGACCACAAAGGCTTTGTCAGGCATTGTCAATGAGCCATCAAACAGTTGATCTGTTTAATGCTCTCCTGTCATGTTCTATTTAAATGTGCCTTTCAGCTTATGCTGGGCTGCACAGCATACATGCAGTAGTGCACATAACTTAACCAAGTTAGGGCTTGGCGATATATATGTAAAAATAATCATAATATAGATATATTTTTGAAGCAGATGCATAGTCAAGACAGAATCGCCATATCGATATATATATATTTTGATGCTGCAATACCACTTTATCAAAGTCTTAACTCATTCATTTAAACAAAACAAAACAAAAACAAAACAAAAAAACAAAATATATACTTGTGATGTCAACACAAAACACTTTATTCATTCTGTTGAAAATATCTATATGTATCGCGTATCTTCAATCGGCACAAATATATGGGGATATACGTTTTGGTCCATATCACCCACCCATAAACTAAGCTGTTTTGGTCTGTGTACACCATGTTTTCATAGGACACTGAAGAAGCACTTATGATGAACTTGAGGGACAGTCATATCCTCAACCACAAGCAGAACCTCGAGTGGAACTGGGTCCTGATCTCCACCATACTAAAGGTGAGGTTAACTTTATGACGTTATGTCTATAAATGTGTGCTGTTAAACATGAAGCGGAACGTGCTGAATGAGTTAAAAAGCTTGTCCCATAGATAATTTTGTATTAGTTTTTATAGATCAGTTTGTATATCTGTTTTATGTTTGTTCGTTGTATATATTGTTGTACATTTTATAATCTTTATTATTATTTAACTGCTTTTATCTACTGTTTTCTACTCTGTGCTTCTGTTGGCTTGATCCAAGTGACATTTCACTCTGCTTTTATAGTGACAATAAAAGACTTCTACTTTATTTGAACCTTTTTTCCCCCCCAGTGGCCAAACGCTAACCTCAGAAACAGCAAAGATGAGCAGATGCACAAGTAAGCCTCGCTCTCCATCTCCATCTCCATTGCATTACATCAAACTGTCACAGTGAGTCTTCTGAAAACAACAAACACAGCAAACACATGTTGATTTAGCAACTGTCACTTCCTTTCAGGTTCGTGCGACGGCTGCTGTACTTCTACAAGCCCAGCAGCAAGCTGTACGCCGCTCTTGAGCTGGACCACAGCAAGGGCAGGCAGCTGACTGTGGTGGGATGCCAGTTTGTAGAGTTCCTCATGGACTCTGAGGAGGTCAGTAGTGAGGAGGTTAAAGTCTTTCAGACCAGGAGTTCGGTGAACAACAGCAAAGCAATGTGGCCTTTTAAACATTTTGCTCTGTGATACACCCTCGCCATTCATTTTGCTTTTTAAAAAAAATCTCATTTATGTTGTCTAAAGCAAAATGTTTTACATTGCTTTGCATTTTGATTTCTTCCATTGTGGCATAAGGGTAGTTAAAGTATCATTAAGCAAACAATGTGCTGGTTGCTGTATGAGTTAGAGTGTGAATGCGAGACGCTTTGGGTACCCTGTTGAGTGGAAAAGGGGCATATGAAAGCAGTCCATATACCAGTCCTGTATCTCTCTGGGCAGCTGTGGCCTAATGGTTAGGGAGTTGGTCTTTGGATTGTAGGATCACAGGTTCAAATCCAATAGAAAAAATGCCTGTGGGGGAGTGAGGGAGCGAGCACTCTCCTGCACCCTCACCCATGACTAAAGTGCCCTTGAGCAAAGCATCCACCCCCACGTTGCTCCATGGTTGTCCCTGTGATTCTGTCCTTGTAAGTCGTCCTGGATAAGCTTAATCTAATGTAATGGGTGAAGTCGAAAAGTGCTGTGTTGTATTGACCATTCCTGTCTCTCCGTTTGTGCTCCTCAGGATGGACAGGGGTACCTGGAGGACCTGGTCAAGGATGTAGTGCAGTGGCTCCCCACCAGCTCAGCTGCCAAGCCTGAGCGCAGTCTCCAGAGCAACGGCCTGCTCAACACCCTCAGCCAGCACTACTTCCTGTTCCTGGGCACGCTGTCCGCCCAGCCGCACGGCGTCAAGGTCCTGGAGAAGTGCAGCGTCTTCCAGTGGTGAGCGCCGTATATATATATATATATAATTTTTTTTTTTACCCCGAATGGTGTATTTGTATATCTGATTTACATTTTGCTAGTTTTTTGTAGTGTTTTACAATTTATAATCTTTATTCTATTGAACTGCTTTTATCTGCTGTTATCCACTCAAGACTTTTACATCTAACTCTTGTGCAGTTGAAGCCATGCATGTGTGTTTTTTGATGCCTTTAATTGGATGCCATCCTAATGGCACACTACTCTCCCCGTTGACCCTACAGCCTGATGAACATGAGCTCCATGAAGAACCAGGACGCCATGCTGAAGCTGACCGTGGCATCGCTGGACTACAGTCGAGAAGGCTTGGCCAGGGTCATTCTCTCAAAGATCCTCACCGCGGCAACAGATGTAAGAGACCCAGCACTGCCGTCTCACAAAAGCATCTAAAACAGAGTTAACCACCTGGCAGGTCAGGTCTGGTCTAGATTAACATTGTCCAGATATCTATGTTGTCATGTTTTCACAATTCAGATAATTTGCACAGAAATCAGTGTGTGAATACATTTAGCTCTCACCATGACCCCTTACTGCTGGCTCACAAAAGCATTTCAAACAAAACCCCTAAACCGGCAGATTCCCATCACCCCCAAACAACCAAACGACTAAAATCCCAGCTTCTCCATCTTGGTTGCACAAGATGTCCCTCCCCTAATTCTCTCCTCTGTTCTTCTTCTCTTGTCCTTTTGTTCTGTTCTCGTTTCTTCTCTTCTCATTCTGTTGTCTTCTCTTCTCCTTTTGTTGTCTTCTCTTCTCCTTCTGTTGTCTTCTCTTCTCTTCTCTTCTCTTCTCTTCTCTTCTCTTCTCCCCTTCTTCCCCAGGCCTGCCGCATGTATGCCACCAAGCACCTTCGGGTGCTGCTGCGGGCGAACGTGGAGTTCTTCAGCAACTGGGGCATGGAGCTCCTGGTCACCCAGCTGCACGACCACAACAAGGCCATCTCCATGGAGGCCTTGGACATACTGGATGAGGCCTGTGAGGACAAGGTGAGCCTGGCAAATGACCCTCAAGGTCTCAAGGTCGCCTCAGGGCTGTGGGAGTAGCGTGGGAGGGCAAGCAGCTGATAACCGTTGCCGCTGTGTCTAGGGGTGCCGTTCAGCCGTGAAACCGTTCTGTGTTTCTGTAGCACGGCTGGCGGAGCATGACACCATGTGGTGAAGAGATGTTTGACTCGGTTTGTCACGCTGTCAGTGTTTTATCCGTTCATTAGGAGCTTCACATAGAAATAAAGTACCGTTACCCTTTCGAAAAGCTACTCGGAAGCCAACCTGCTCATTAAACCATTGTTTTGCTTGTTAATGTAATGCATATTTGGCTTGCAACTGACCTGATGGTGACCTCAGCTTAGGTTTCTTGAGGACATGGGAATGCCTTTGCTTTTGCTCATGGTGTCTTATTTTCTTTGCTGACTAATGCTGCTTCTGATGCTTTCTAGGCAAATCTGCACACACTTATTCAAATGAAGCCAGCACTTTCTCACCTGGGAGACAAAGGAGTCCTTCTACTCCTAAGGTAGGCTAACTAAACCCCCATCACACGCCTGCATTGAAAACATTTGAACATAACAGTCAGGTATAATGGAATGGAAGTACCAAAAGTACGAAAGTACGAAAAACAACAGGAGTAGTTTAATTTATCTAAAATGGTGACCGACCATTTGCCTGGACAGCTGTTTCAATATTAACATAGTGCTGGCCAATGAAACAGACTGAATGGTTGATCGGATGATCCGGCACTAACTCCAAGTAGCCAGCTTTAGCAAATGACTGGTTTTCTTTTTTGCTGTCAATGATTATTAATGAAATTATTCCATTGGCATTTAGCAACAGACCAGGAGGCTTGTAAGGATACATAAGCTAGATTGTTTTGCCAATGTTGTAGTAGCATCGTGTAGAGAGCAACTGACTGCTGGTTGCAGAAAATCACAGCTCTCATAGACTTCTACGTTATATCGTGGACTTTCTTCATCTTATTAAACAACCTCAACACGTTTCTGTCACACTTGTATGTAATTTTCACAATGTGTGGGTCACCAACTGAAAATCTCTAGCAAAATCATCAAATGAGTGGCTTGAGAGATTTCAACATGAGTACCTTTCTTCAAATGCGGTATTACCTTGGTTAACAGTAGTTTCAATGCACATGGATTTATAGTTTCTAGTCTTACAAGACGTGTTTCTATTATGCACAGAGATATTGTTTGCTACTGCTTGTGTTGCTGAGCTGCTATCTCAGTTAGCTGGTAACACTAGTTTCCATAGACATTCCATGTTTTCCATGAAAAGTACATATCTGTACAGTATATGTATGTGCAGTTATTTATTTATTTGTGACGTCAGAAGGCTGTAGCACATCTAAGTAACTTCTCTATTTCTTTCTTTCTTTCTATCCAGATTCTTGTCAATACCCAAGGGATTTTCCTACCTAAACGAGAGGGGTTACGTCACCAAGCAGTTGGATAGATGGCAGAAAGTAAGGCACTCTGATAACTGGTAGCATGGCATAATGGCACACAGGTCGAACAGGCACATGAGTCAATGTTGGCGTGATGGCATATCTTAGTAATATGCACAGATGGAGTGGTGCTTATCATTGTTTTGGCCTTTTGGAATATGTTGTGTTTTTCAGTTGCAAACTGTCAAACTTTCCTTTGTTTTTGAAGTAATTGAGCATTATTGTCCTGTCAGGAATACAATTTGAAGTATGTGGACCTGATCGAAGAGCAACTGAACGAAGCACTCACAACATACCGCAAGCCTGTAGATGGGGATAACTACGTGCGACGTAGCAACCAAAGGTGTGAATAAAGTGATTGTCCTCTGCTTTTGGTTGAAACCTGCTTGATCAGCTGTATTTGGTATTCAAATTCAGAATTTGTTATGTCCAATTATACAATATGTACAATATGCAGTAAAATGCGTGTTCCATTTTCTACTTTTTAAACCTAATGCATCAACTTTTAACAGGTTACAAAGACCAAATGTATATCTTCCTGTGCACCTGTATGGCCAGCTTGTCTATGATAAGACTGGCTGCCACCTTCTTGAAGCTCAGGTAAAAGTCCTTTTTATTTTATACAGCTTTAACGACAAGTGGTATGTCATAAAATGTCATGTATGACTCACAAATATATAATGTGGGGTGTTACACTTGTTTGTGAAGTATAAGATCTAAATATATGTGACGTATGAATATGTATGCAACATGTATGCCCTACTCTTAATACAGTACACTAACATTGCTTGACTCTATTTGACTGTTTTGCTTGTCTGTCTGTGTTCCTCTGTTGCAACCTTGAGTTTGAGTAAATAAAAATGTACAAGTTAAATGTGTCAGTATTACTTAAAATGCACACAGAATAACAATAATTATTCATATTCTGTTAATGTATACCCTTTCCTCACACTTTTCCTCTTGACTGTTGTTTTCTAGAATGTTGTTCCTGACTTGAGTTACACTGTGCGTTCTCCAGTGCTGGACAAGTGGGAGGGCATTAAACAGCTCAAGGCAGCGCTGTGGGCTCTGGTTCGTCAGAAGCATATCACTTTTCCCCTCTTGTTAAACACTGGTCACAATTCCACATGACAATGAGGACAAATCATCCTTTAGAATATATATTGCATTTCTTTTTAGCTAGCTGTTATCTGTTACAATGCATGTATGATGTCAATGTACATGCACATTTAAAGGAATACTACACTTTTTTAGGAAAAGGCTTATTTCCAACTCCCTTAGAGGTGATCGGATATGTTTCTCTAACTCTCTCCTATCCTAAGCTAATAGCTAAAGTGCTACAGCCAGATTCTCAGATTGGCTGAATGGATTCAAAAATGGTAAAACTGAATTGTTTAACTCTAAGGGAGTTGGAAAATGATCCTATTTCCCAAAAAAGTGGAATATTCTTTTTAGTATATAGTCCAAAACGAATATCACTTATGTGGGATGCTTGGTACTTAAATTGACTCACCTTTCCAGGGCAATATTGGTTCCTCAAATTGGGGTCTGAATCTTCTCCAAGAGGAGGGTGTGATTCCAGACATTATAGCTCTGGCCCAGCACTGTGAGGTTTTATCCATTCGAGGGTATGTAACAACACACACACAACCTTTAGTTTTGCCTTGTGTGTAGTAGTAATTTCTCCAAAATTATAAACTTCTATAAAACTTGATTTGTATTTGCCATCAGCCTAACCATGTGTCATCTCTCTCTCGCCCTACTCTGTCTTTCTCCTGCTTGCTTCTGCTCTCTCTGTCTTTGTCTGTCTTTGTCTCTCTCTCTCTTTGTGTTTCTGTATGTCTCTTTCTCTTTTTCTCTTTGTCTCCCTGTCTTCCTCTCTTTTGCTCTTTCTTCTGCTCTCTCTCTCCCCCCCTCCCTCCCTCTCTCTCTCATTCTCTCCCATCTTTCTCCTGCTCTCTCTCTCTTTTTTTTTTCTCTCGGCATCTGTCCATCTCCATTCCCCCCGTCCAGGACGTGTCTGTATGTGCTGGGGCTGATCAGTAAGACCAAGCAGGGCTGCGACGTGCTGAAGCAGCAAGGGTGGGACGCGGTCAGGCACAGCCGGCGGCAGCCCTGGCCCGTGGCCCCCGACGAGGTGGACCAGCCGCTGGCCACCGAGCTCTCCTCAGTCCCCAGCACGCTCAGCCTCAACTCCGAGTCCACCAGCTCGCGACACAACAGCGAGAGCGAATCCCAGCCCAGTGAGTGCTCGTTCAATCAGGATAGTGGGTTTTTCCACAAGCCAATAGTAGAAACAGAGCTATTGTTTACTTTACATTAGGGTGCGCAGTGAACTGAATGTAAAGAAGATAACCCAATATGTTAATTATCTAATAAAACTCAAGGTTGTATGTAATGTCTGTGTGATGAGAAAAACACAAAGGTAGCTTTTACTTTTATGTGGCTAGCATGGTTAAATAATCGCTGCTAACATTTAAGTGACATTACAGTGCTAGATGGACAGCACACAAGACTGACTTTTATCCAGAAAGTTTTAATAGGTCCTCATCTGACCTTATTTTGGTAAAGACTTGACTCATAAGCGCCACTGTCAGACAAGGACATTGCTTGCATGTTAATAAGAAAGATAATACCTAGTGGGTAGGGGAAATGGCAAATGAGCTAATTTCTCAAAAATAGTGGCATGTTCCTTTAAGTTGGCACTGATTTGTAATAAATGGTATTAATTTTTATTGTTTTGTATTGTCCTGTTCTTAACAGGAAAGTCTCCTGGTAACTCAACGCAGGCTAACCTAATTAGCTTAATTTCACAAACCTAAATAGCCTTTTAGTGAATCACAGCAGGAGTGTTTTGGTAGATGCTAAACGAAATCAGATCCTTCTCCAAAATTAGCTGTTAACTTCTCTCTTTTTTTTTTTTACATGCACACTACATCGCACTACATTTTTAGTGAAGTCCGGTGAAATTTTGGAAGCAGTTACAAAAGTAAAGCAGGGCTTGGGATCAGTCTTAGGAAATCAGTGTGGATTCCCAGCTCCACTGCTCAGTAGTTAAGAAGTGTATTTTTTTTCTTCCTCTTCTTCTTCTTCTCCTTCTTCAGGTCTTTTCTACCTGGAGGACGACCGGTGCGACGGCCTGACGTTTTCCGAGGAACACTCCGGGCACTCCGGGCGCTCCTCAAAGCCCCACAAAGACCGCAGCCGTTTCACCCTGCTGACCTCCAGCCGCCTGGTCCCCCGTGGCTTCCTCACCTCGCTCTCGCTGGCCGGCAAAAAGCCGCGCAGCACCAGCGACCCCAAGAGCCTCAGCGCGCGCCACCACCACGAGGAAGGGCACATGGGCGGCCGCGGCAGCGGTGGTGGCGGTGGCAGGCGAGTCCGCACCGTCACCGAGCCCTCCTCGCTTTGCTACAGCCCCTCCTCCGAGGTGTTCTACAACGGGGCCAGCCACCCGCCGCATAGCCCCACCATCAGCCTGGAGACGTCCTTCCTCGGTAACCGGGTGGTGGCGACAGCACAGCCTTCTGGTGGTGGGGGAGGGAATGGTGGTGGCAGCGGTGGTGGTGACAGTGGTGGTGGTGGAGGAGGCAGCAGCTCCAGTGTCTGTGAGATTGAGGTGTCCCTGCCCAAAAGCACAGGGGCTGGGCCAGGCCCTGGGGCCGAGGCGGCGGCGGCAGCAGCGGCGGCGGCAGCAGCGGCTGCGGCTGCGGCAGCAGCAGGTGGGGCGAGGGAACCGAGTAGTGGTGGTGGCGGCGGTGGGCAGCGGGAGCGCCTGGCCTCGGGCGACGGCCCCTCCTGCCTGACCTCGGCCGGCCCCACCTTCAAGAGCCGCAGCCAGAGCTTTAACACGGACACCACCACCAGCGGCATCAGCTCCATGAGCTCCAGCCCCTCCCGGGAGACGGCGGCGGGCACCGCCGCCACCACCCCTGTCGTTCCCACCGCCCCGGGCTCCACCACGGACTCCTCCTCAGCCTCCACGGGCAACACCGCCAACGACACCGACTGCGCCAGCCTGGACACGGTGGCCAGCGCTAAGACGGTCAAGACGGTGGGCTCACTCACTCCTCCGCCCCAATCCAACCACGTGCCGCTGTCCAAAGCCAGCTCGGTGCTGCTGGTGCCTCCGGGCTCGTCCCACACGCTGCCCCGCCGGGCCCAGTCGCTCAAGTCGCCCTCGGTGGCGGCGGTCAAGGGCCTGGTGGACTACGGCTTCATCTACACGAGCCCGCGCGATGCGCTGGGCTACGCCACCCTCAAGCGGCTGCAGCAGCAGCGCATCCACCCCTCGCTCTCCCACAGCGAGGCGCTCGCATCCCCTGCCAAGGACGTGCTCTTCACCGACACCATCACCATGAAAACGGGCAGCCTGGACTCCAGACTCACCTCACGCAGGTAAGGGCAGCGGGGCCAGACACACAAGCACTCTGGGTCAGGATACCATTCCAAATGGAAGCACATACTTGTCGAGTTACTTTGTTGATAGAGGTTGAATTGGTGTTGTGTGTTTGCTTTGCTGGCTTTTGATCACCCAGTAACCAACTCACTTGCTGTTTATTTCTTATGTCCAAAGAGCTAGATGATGATGGTTAACAAGGGTAAACTGTTAGTACACATCAAGATTCTTTGTGTTCCTACTGACCTTAAAGATGATGTGCTTTATTAATGAATCTCATGGGTCTCTGTTGTAAACTGGACAAAAGCCCCACAGTCATTGGCACCACTGGGAGTGTATCTGGAAAATATGTTTTTTTTTTTCCCCTTTCTTGAACATCACTTCCTAATAAATCCACCAGTGTCAGTGTAGGTCTTCACACTTGTGGGGACCTAGTCATTGGACTTAGAGAATAGAGTTTAACAAACAGTTGGGATAACAGTGGCTCAGGAGTTAAAGGAAGTCAGACAGACATTAGGGGGTTGCTGGTTCGAATCCCACTCCTCCTCAAGGAAGCAAGACACTAAACCCCAAACCTGCTCCCGATGAGTTGCTCCCCTTTTTTCCCGGAAAAAAATGCCCTATATAAATGCACTCCATTTACCATTCTTCAGGTACGACCCACAAACTAAGCGCCACAGCTGCTCGGGCTCCATCCAGGTGGGCTGCCAGCGCAGGGTCTCCAGGGTCCTGCTCCCACGGTGCGTGGCCTTTGACGTCCTTGCCCCCGCCCCCTTCCAACTTTTCTGTAGGCGTTAACACGGCCCATAGTAGACCTTAGTTAGTTAGCGACGAGCCAACAGAGGTCTCATGGCAGCGTTTTTTTATCGCAAGTGCCTCATCTGCTGCTTCCTCAGGTATTCGCCACATCACCAGAGTAAGCGCCACAGCTGCTCAGGGTATATCCCCACGGTGGGGAGTCATCGCAGGCTGTCCGACACGTTGCTTCCACGGTGGGTGGAGCCCCCCCCCCCCCCCCCCCCCCCCCCAATCCCAAATCCTGCCATAGCCCCTGTTAGAGCACCACCCAGTCCCACAGGAGCACCTGCGACCATGTTGATGTTTTTGTAGAAGAACTTCTGAACGCCCTTGTAGAAGCCCTTGTTCTTCTTGTAGAAGAACTTCAGAATGCCCCAGTGTCTCCCACTCCTACCCTCAGAAACCATGTAGAATGATGTGTCAGCCACAGACAATGGTAGAGTAGTTAATAGTAGATTTTTAGTTTCATGCTATTTTTGATGATTGAGTTTGTGTGGTCTGTCAAGTCTGATGCTGTTTGATGACTGAGTGTGTCCATTTTATTGGTGTGGTCTGCCCAAATTGATCTTTGATGATCATCAGAGTAGTCTGGTTTGTAGTGTGATGCTGATTCATGATCTACTTTTAAAAGTTCAGTTAAAATACTCGAGTGTGGTCATAATTTGGTAAGTATTGGCTATTGTCCCACCAGCTGACCTGGTGCTGGTGTATTAGCAATTATAGATCATCTTGAATTGCTTTGTGGTGTCTGCTAGCTTGAGATGTGACATTGTGACTGTCACTTGTAAATCCATTCAGTAGTTTAAATAGTCAAAGACTTTCTGTTGACCTCCCATTTACTCAAATCGGAATATTAGCTGAAATAAAAAGAAAAACCCAACAGAGAGGGGTCAATTCTGGTTTCAGAAAGTGAAAACACATATTTGATTCAATTATTCTCTGCACCAGCTGATCATAATAAGCATCAAAATCATCAGACGGCTAATTAGTTAAATCACCTGTGTTAAGTGCACAGGCAGAAGGAAAACATAGCAGGATTCTTTTTACTTTATAAAGCCAGGATTGACACCTTGAGTGCCCACAAGTGATGGTAAGTCCTGAGGTACACACACACACACACACACACACACACAGTAACTAGGAGTCAGATGCACTTCCACCTCGATTAGGTGCTCACGGTCCAGGACACAATGTACAGTATAATGGAAAAAGGAGCAAGACTGGAGCACTCCGTTTACAGTGTGAAGATGCAGTGGCATTGAAACGTCAGTCGTGTTGTTTACACACACACACACACACACAGACACGCCCCAGGTGTCTGTGGCCCATGGCTGTGTTTGTGTGCTGCTCGTCACGTGGTGCCTGTTGCTTCTCAGGTTCCTGAAGGCTCTGAGCTTCGCCTCCCTGGACAAGGAGGACCTCCTGAGCCCCATCAACCACGCCACGCTGCAGCGCTCCTCCTCCGTGCGCTCCATGGTCTCCAGTGCCACCTACGGCTGCTCCGACGACTATGTGGGCCTCGCTCTTCCTGTCGACATCAATGACATGTTCCAGGTAAATGTTCAGCCAGGCCTGTGCCTCCGAGGCACCTCCATTCAATTGTGTATTTTGCTTCAGTTCTTCCATCAGGGAGCAGTACTAAGGCTTTTTGTCTCAATGCTATTAATGGGTTATCAATGAGTGGAACAGAGGCTCTGTGGGAGCGATGAAAAGCAAGTATGTCGTTGTGATGGAGTGGCAGCTTTACAGTTGAGGATGGGCTCTGACTGCCATTCCAACGGCTCTTTGGCGTCCCGGTCAGAGTGCATGTTCGGTGACCCGGAGATTACCAGTGTGGTCCCTAATTAAACAGTGCTCCTTCAACTTAAGCATTTTTGCTAATGTGGCTAATGTGACTCATTTACCACCAAGCTGATTCATTTGCTGTTTTTTGTTTCCTCCGTTTTTTCGTTTGCTGTTAAGGTATTGCAAGTAGTCTTATGTTTATTTGGTAGAAAGGTTTAGGGCAAGGAAGTAGTCACAAGTAAAGTTGCAAGTAGTCTTATGTTTATTTGGTAGAAAGGTTTAGGACAAGGAAGAATTCCACTTAAATTTAGGGTAAGGAAGAATTCTACTTAAATTAAGTTTTGTTTCTTCATGAGTTGCTAAATACGATATTTGAGCACGGCACAGACCTGTCCCCTTTGTGTGTCTAACGTGTGTCTTTTTGTGTCCTGCTCCAGATTAAAGAGTCCTCATACTTTCAGAAACGAACCAGCCCGACATCTGGGGAGAAGGTGGCAAAATTCTTTGGGGAGTCAGATGGTAATTTTTCTACATTAGCTACCTTGCTGCCATTTAAACCCATTTATAGATTTATGAAAAAACATTGTATATTTCTGTTAGATGTATTTTTATTTTTCATTTTAACATTGCCTGGTTAATGAGCCGTATTAAGAAGTTTGCATCTCCTATGATTTTTTAAAGTGCATTCTTAAAAGAACAGTATGTTTTTACAGCAGTTGCTTCAGCAATAACTGTGGAATGAAAATATGAATTATAAAAAAAAATAGAAAAAGAAAAAAGAATAGAAGTAGGAAAAAAAATGCCAAAACAAACCTAAACTAATAAACTCCTAATTAAACGAAACTAATATCTCCTTCACGGACAGGTTTTGTCTCTGGCCCTGCTCTGAAGCAGCAGTTCAGCATCACTGAGCTGCTGGCCAATACTCGCCCTGACCACCAGGGGGAGCAGAAGGACGGGCAAGGAGAGGACGAGCGGCAGACGGGGGAAGGTCCCGAGGACACAGGCCTGCAGGAGCACAACGAGGACAACTGCCTGTACTGCGTGGGCCTGGCTGTGGTGGGCCGCACCACCGCCGGCAACCACCTCAACTCCACACACAACCGCAACGGTGAGGGCTGAAAGCCTCGCCACATTACATTGCATTACACTTAGCAGACGCTTTATCCAAAGCAACTTACAATAGAGGACGCAAATCAAGCTACACATATGCAGAGGCGAACCGAGTAAACAACAGCGTAACAAAGTACAGGACAGTGCTCGTAAGTGGAGGTTAGCGTTGTTAAGATGGAGGGTGCTCCTGGAAAACAAGGGTCTTCAGGTGCTTCTTAAAGGTAGAGAGGAATGACCCGAACTCGTCTCTCAACTGGTTGCTTGTTCCACCATTTGTGGGACAACAACGGAGAACAGTTTCAACAGTTTCTGACATCGCCTGACGTGTTGTGCTTCTCTGACTCCGCCACTGTCTGGCAACGCAGTCGGATTGAAGCAGCCACAAACTTTTCAGTCTGATTGAAGCAGCCATGAACCTTTGGAGACAGTTGGCTGACTGACTGAAGCCTCTTGGAGACAGTTGCCTTACATGTACATCGCAGGCTCATTTACTACAATTAATTCCATATTCCATTTGAAGTGATTGTTGTGAGATAAGTGAATTCAGTGGACAAAGTGAGATTCTGTTGTTTGCAGACCAATCACAGTCATTGGTCATTTTCAAGGTTCAGTAAAAGTTAAAAATCCAGGGAGGTGCATGCAACGACAAGATCTTGAAGGGTTTTTTTTTTTGACATTGACATGGGTCATTGAAGCTGCTTTTTTATAAGACTTATTTATTAATCTCTGTCACTATCCATGCATCCTGATTTATTACATCACCTACTGGTATATGCATTCATGACACACATTGCTATCTGATGTGCGTATGCTACACAGAACTCACATCAACTCATAGTCTGCAGCTGTATTACTCACATCCCAAACTGTGCCGCCCCCATTAGGTCTTTACATAACTTTTAGGTATCAATTCTTTCAGTTTCAAAGTTCTTAGCTTCACAAGCCAGTCCACATCAAATTGTGTGGTCTGGCCATAATGGATAGGCTAGGCGCAATTCAAGGGGTCAACGGTTGTCTTTTAAAACTGCCTTTGCACACAATAGGATGGCAGACTTGTAGTCATCATGTTTAGCCCACCCAGCAAATCTCTACAAGGATAGGCCATGGTGATTGGTCTGCTCAGATTTGGGAGAAAAACTACTGAATTTCAATGGGCTGTTGCTAGGCTGTAGCCAGGATAGAAGTTTCAACTGCTACCGCTAGGGTGCATCTAGATTTCTTTGATGGAAAGTCCTGAAATTTAAACAGTGAAAGTCCTGTAGAAAGTCCTGAAAAATGTTGAAAGTCCTGAAAAACAGTGTGGAAACCCTGCTTTAAATTTCCTTCTGCTCCATTACTGTCAGCCAGTGAAATTCTCCTTCACCCAGGTTTTTTTTTTATTTTTAAAAAATGCACTCTCCTTTTGTGGTTTGTAGATGTAAGTGACAATCAGTACCCTACTTGGTGTGGGCCAACGAGCCACAACCACCTGGAGGTGGTGCCCCAGTCCAAATACTCGGGGGTGTCGGGCTGCAGCGACGCCGTGTCTGGGGGCTCGGTCAACAGCAACACCCCCCGCACGGACATTGTCCTGGGTGAGTCGAGATTTCTTATCCGTCTTGTAATATCTTCATGTTCTCTATGACTTTTTTTTAAAAACTGTATTTCTGACATTTTTAAGTATTTTAACATTTAAAAAAACAACAACAAAAAATTAAAAACAAGAACAAGTAAGGTGCCATGGAGACCGTTCATATCAGGGCTTTACACAGAATACATGTTATCACAACAGGTTAATACAGTCTCTGTGTATCTCTTTTTAAAAATAATACAAAACGTTTTAAGTCTTTCCATGATATTTTTAAAATATATATGTTATCAAATTTGATCTTGGGTAGACTTTTGGTTGTATGTGCTGTCCCGTATGCATTACATTTGCAAACGTTTAAAGTGGTTTTGAGATGAGGAAATGACTGGCAACGTGACATCCTGGAAATTATGTAGTTGGTGAACCAATCACATAAGAAGCTTGAAATAAATTGCAAGCTTTAAAGCCCACTTGGGCGTAGTGTGATGGCCCTTTTTTTTCAAAATGAGGTCCTAAAATTGCCCATTTACTGTTTCTTACTTCCCCACAAAAATTGGATATAGCCCAGGGAAATACAATTACAGTCTGTAGACTGATAATATTATTAGAACACCTCACAGATCTCACAGAATTTTAGTTTTTTTCTCTAAATCATGATTTCATTTAATCACTTACACTTTATTTTACAGTCCCTGAAACACATAACTTGTGTATTTATAGTGTACCTTAGGGTAATGGTCAGGATCAGCTGATCCTCGTAGGATTGGCTGATCCTCTCCTCCTCCCCTCCCCTCCCCTCCCCTCTACTCCTCTCCTCTCCCTCTCCTCTCCTATATTCTCCCTCCCCACTCCACAGTAAGTGCACACTGTTACCTGTGGACAACACTGTAGATGGGACTGTGAAATAGTGTTAACTAGTATTATTATTATTAGTAGTAGTAATGAAATGTAATGTGAATGTTTTGCTGAAGCCATGCTGCTGTGTCTGTACCCCTCAGGTGTGAAGGCCATGTGTGAGGACAGCCCTCTGTCCAGGGTGCTGCTGAGGAAGGAGGTGCTACGGCTAGTGGTCAACCTCAGCTCGTCCGTGGGCACCAAGGGACACGAGACCGGCCTACTCACGTAAGCCAGAGAGAAAGTAGGATAGTTTAGGAGGAACCTGTCCTTATTAGTTACGGTTGGAAAAAGTTAATTTCTTTTTTTTTTTTTTTTTTTTTTTGCACAATGACTTTTGAGTGACAGTGAGTTTTACACTTCTCTTTGCTACACTTTGATTTAACTAGTGATACTATTGGCCCACATTGAGTCACCAGGATTAGGGTTAATGTTATGTTATTTGGGATCCTTCCTCTTTATTATCATTATTAAAGAAACACTTTACTTTTTTGGAGAAATGGGTTCATTTTTCAACTCCCTTAGAGTTAAACGGTTGAGTTTTACTGTTTTTTAATCCATTCAGACGATCTCCACATCTGGCAGTAACATTTCAGCAGTATTACTGGTCTAATCCATTTCAATGATTTATGCTAAGCTAATAGCTAAAGTGCTGCTGCCAGATCCGGAGATCGGCTGAATGCATTCAAAAACAAAACTCAAGAGAAGTTGGAAAAATTTTCACCCAAAAGTGGAGTGTAAAGTGGGGTTGTAAAGTGTTTTGCTGCTTTCATAGTAATAGGAACATTTACAACTTGACTACTGCTAGATTCATCTAAACCCACAGATAAATCTTCATTCCCTTTCTGCGCAGGATAAAAGAGAAGTTTCCGTACGCGTTCGACGACATCTGCTTGTACTCGGAGGTGTCCTACCTGCTGGCCCACTGCATGTTCCGCCTGCCCTCTCGTCGCTTCATCCAGGAGCTCTTCCAGGACGTGCAGTTTAGTCTCGTAAGGCCCTTTACTCCCCCTCTCTGAAAAACAATCAATTTGGACAGTGTGGAGTCTCTCAAAACTGTATCTTTTACATTACATTACATTACATTTCATTGCATTTGGCAGACGCTTTTATCCAAAGCGACTTACAATCAAGGGGGACATAAGCAATAGCAAAAGCAATCAATGCAGCTGCGTTTTACTATTTAACCAAGTCATTAAAGCATCATATTTTCTAATACTCGATAAATAACTGTTTTCATTGGTGGTGTTATATCTGTTTGTATCCTTACTTTCCTCCTGTTTTTGCTTCATCAGATGTATGATGAGGCTGACGCCATCTTGTCCATGGCACCAAAGAAGGAGGAGGGAGACTTTGTTGCTGCGCCCTGATCTTCTCAACCACAACCCCTACCCTCCACACACACACACACACACACACACACACACACACACACACACACGCACACACACACTCCCATCCCCATCCCCGTGCTCCCTAGAGATACCTCAAAAGACACAGCAGAACTTTTCCTCCTCCTCCTCCTGGTCCACCACCATTACACACCTGCCCACCCACATGTGGAGAAACTAATGAACCTAAAAGGGTTGGTGCAGGACGTTCCCTGGATAACAGGAGGAAGTCGATGGGGAGAAGGAGGGAGGATCACTTGTGGTGGTGGTGCTGGTGCTGGTGCTGGTGGAGGAGGAGGAGGAGGATGAGGATGTGGGGATGTGGAGGAGTGAGGTGGAACAACCGGGGGGAAAAGACGTGTCTCGCTCTCTTTCTCTCTCTCTCTTTCTCTCTCTCTCTGTGCCTATGTAGGAAAAGAGTGGAGAGGTTGAAAGAGCTGGGATCAGGAACCCAAGAAAGCATGAAACCATAACGTCAAAAAAAAAACGTCAAACAAGCTGTCATAGCTTGCCGTCAAAACGACACATTAACCAAATATTATTGCTGGACTCCGTTGAGCAAAGAACATAAACTCAAACAGTAAACCTGAACAAACCAATTAAGCATTATGGTGAACGTAAACCACAGGTTTTTTTATGTACATTGTACTTATAATGAAGGACTACATTCACAAAAAGGATCCGAATACTGGCATGGTTGTTAAAAAAGCAAATGGATGTCAGTATGTCTCTTAACACTACAGAAGACTGGAGGTGTCCTTAGCTGGAACAAACATCACAGGACAGGGTCCCTCTCAGTTTAATGACAAACAATCATATGATTTCACATTTTTTTTATCCTTTAAAGCCTTCAGTCAAAGGACTGAGACCACACAACACACAACAGCAACTGTTGTTTTATCTTATTTATTGTGCATTTGTTTTTATAGCTTATGGTGAATTTTTGTGTAAGAACCCTCAATCAATCAATCAATCAAGCATCCATCATGTTTTGCCACTGTTCCTTAGTGGAACACTCCGTCTTCAGCCATGCCATACTGATTTCTCTTTGTTAATTCTTTGTTTTTCTGGAGAAAGCTGTATCATCATCATCACCACCATCATCGTCATCATTATTATTATTATTGTGAATATTATTATTGTTATTATTTAATTTTCAGCTGTTGGTACTGTTCTCAGTTGGGGGGTTCCATGAAGGCAGTTTTGGTGTTTTTTTTTTTTTTGTTTGGTTTTTTTTGTTTTGTTTGTTTGTTTTTTTAATGTCACACGCAACACGGTCGCATTTCACGTACTTGACTGTAGAACCCGTCACTCGGGCACCCACATATCCGGTCAAGGAACTTGCGGTGTAGTGGCTCTGTGTGACCAGAGGGAGGCGCTCCTGTCGCCATTAATCCCCTCACTTACTGGCCAGCAGGAGCCCAGCAGCGCTATTGTGCACCAACAGGTTAAAAAAAATCACCCATGCAATTTGCACACGCACATATGAATTAGCAATACGACATTGAAACGGCTGGAAGTCGAACATTTTTTTGTTTGTTTGGTTTTTTTTTTTTTGTCCCTTGTGTTACCTTACTTGTGTATGCCAACAACAGAGATAAACCCTAGTGTTGAGGGGATAGGAATCCTGTTTCTTGCAAAGACTTGGTAGTTCATTCCACCAGAGCAGGACAATGCAAGAGTTTTTATTTTTTTTAAACAAACTACAACATCAACAACAACAATACTACATAGTGAATGCTATGTATGTCACTGAATGGACATCATATCTGCTCTCTTCTCTGAGCTTTGGAAAAAAAATAAATTAAATTGTTGCCATGACATCCTTATCTTATCCTGAAGCCAAATAAGTATGGTCACTGTGTGGTTTAGCACGGACACTGTTGTCGGTGAGATCACCCACCAGTGCACCTCCTCTAGCCTTCAGCACCAGGACTGGGCCGCATGGGAGGCGATGTCCCAACACCACACAGATGTCAGATCAGTAAAAAATATATATATCAGTTGAAAGGATCTTGTTTTTTTTTTTTGATTTACTAATGGGTGTAACTTGTATGGCGTGTGTGTGTGTGGGATCAGACCATGTATTGAACGACTCTGTTGGCGTCAACACTTTGCACAGCTGCGCGGAATAGTTGGCTTTTTCAATTTTGGATTCACTCATTCAGATGTTTACAGTAGTCTTAACTTTTTATTGTTAAAGAAAAAAAAACATTTGAGGCCTGCTCAATTTGACAGGTCCACTTTCACAGTCAGTAAGGACAATTGTGTAACTGATTTTTTCCTTAGAAACAACTCTGTGATACGAATGCGACAGATCTTTTATGATGAACTCCTCTTTTAGGCACTGGTGACACGGACAGTTTTTAACATTGGTAGACATACAAAATACGGCACAGACATTCAATACATTTGTTTTTGACACACACACACACACACACACACACACACACACACACACACACCATATGACCTACAACATACTTTCACCACTGCATACTCTAGCTCCTTATGAATTGTGCATTTCAAACTACACTCACTGTAACCCATGTGTCTGTCAGCTGTACATGTCTGAAATGGTTGTGTCTCCCCCCCACAATGCAACATTATTATATATCATCAGAGGTGGAAGTAATTATGTAAGAGTACATGTAAGATGCCTGGGGTGGTTCATTGGGGAGCCCAACCCACCTCGCCCTGATTCTTGTAATTGTTTTTGTTTTGATATGCTGCTACCTGTTTGGATTTGTAGAGATTACTTGCTGATCACTTAAAATCTTTTGACTGAGGTGATTGGTGTGATGTATGTGTACCATAGGTGAGTGAATGAGCGAGCGTGAGAGAGAAACCAGAAAAGACAGAAAAAATATTTATATTTTTCCTTAAGATAATATTGCAAGTATAATTTAAAATACTTTTTTCTTGTTACCCCCCCTCCCCTCCCCATTTTTCCTTTTTTGCTGAATTTGTGACTCCCTTGTATAATGTGTACAGTATGTTTAGGTGCTGTTGACCTTGACAAACATACAATCAAAGGGATATATTATTAAAAAGAGAGGAAAAAAAGACAATGAACAATGGTTTGTGAGTTATTTTCAGAAATTTGCTATGGAGTGGATATAGTTTTGCATATGCACGTGTATACAAATTTGTTCTTTTATTCTGAATAAATGTAAAATCCTGAGTTAGCCCCAGAGTATTATATAGATGCTACTAGGTGACATTTGGCACACTAATGCCACCCTTTAGACTAAATGCGTGGGGTTCTGAATGGTGTTGAAAATGTAGAAGGAGTTATAGGATTAAATTTAAGTGCACCTCTATATTTTTAGTGTCTGTTGGAAGAGTTAAAGATGGCAAGCCTCCCCGGGAATGTAAGGTATAAAATTCCACAAAGATGCATTTAGATGACTTTGAGAAATGGTTGTGATTAAGATTGTTGAGACTTTTTGAGGGAACGACTTAACGTGTTTAGTAAATGAAACCACTTAAAATGGGACACTTGTTGGCAATGTTAACCAGATTTAATTACATTACATAGAAAAAAACAAGGTAGCCTGTAACATATTGGCGTCAAGAAACTGCATAATTTCTCAAACTGCAAAAAACACAGTCAACAGTTTATACAAATATTTTACACACATATATACTCTTCCCAGCATTGCTTTACAGATTAATACGATAGATCCACCTGTAATGCAAAGGTTTCTGCAACAGATGGAAGCATGATGCATAAAACCATAATGGTACTGTTTCTCTTTTTCACCACGGCAAAAAAAAGCCTAAACCACAGTCAGACATTTTCTCCATCGTAATGTACAAGTACAGGCCAAGCAGTAACTCACACTGGGACACCAGCAGAGGTTACATAGCCGGTTGGGCACGCACCACTGTGTGGATGGACAGGCTGTTCCTCTGTGAGGGCATCAGAGCTGAATAATGTTGTACAAAATGACACCTCTGTTGCGGTAGGTGAATACGTGAAATTGCACAAGCTCATGCCCCTGTCGCTGTCGGGATCGTCCCAGACGTCATCGAGCAGCTCGCTGCAGCAGTATCCTGCTGGGGGGGTGATGAGCGAGCGACCAGAATCGTTATGGTAGACCAGGAACGTCCGCTCTTCTGGCCTTGGCCCGACGTCTACAATCTCAAGGTCACAGCATATGCACTCTTCTACTTTAAGGGCTTGAATCCTCTCGCTTGTCTACGGGAGATAAAAATTCAGACCATTTTGTAAGCCTTTTGTTATTTAGAAAAATCTTAAAATGAGATAGCGTGTGTAATGCTCACAAACCTCATAAAGGCAGCTGTCCAGCTCCACTATTTTTACATTCACTTTGGTCGAATGGGTGAAAATCTCCACAATTGTATTCCTCAGTCTAGGGAATTAAAGTGTATAGATAATTAAAGTGTTATTCTGGTGTTATCTCTCAGCTAATAACAGAATTCTGTGTGATTCATTTATGTAGGCTGTTAAACTAAGTCAGCCGTTAGTTTACAGATGTTTTGTATTTCTGAGAGTGTTTTAATTCTATACTCACCTTCTCCAATATGGCCAAAGGAGAATGCAACAACCAAAAAGGAAAACCACTGGGATTAAAATTTTCACCATAACCAGATAGTCTATGAGAGGAAGTACCAACATTTTGTGAGACAACGACATGCCACCAATTTAGGCTGCCTTCTCGTGCTTTGTATGACAATGGGTATGTGACTTATACTCACAGTCAGGCGAGGTGGTTAAATTGCGGCATGAGGTGGGACCAGGGCCCACAGATGTACAGGCCTGGACGCAGAATGAGTACAGTCTTCTCTCCTTCAGACTGCTCACTGTTATGGATTTTGTGTGGGGGTCATCAATACGGTAGGAATCTGGAGGCATCATAAAATACGGAGGTGTAATGTGGCAACAGACAGAATGTTGGGTTGATTGTTAACCTGCCTCACCAAATGACAATGCACAACGGTGCATCTGCCGTAGAAAGAAGATAAATTAAAAATTTGAAAATAACTGAATTTGAAAATATTTGAAAAAGAATTAGTCACCAGGTAAACTAGTTAATCTGTAAATAGCACACCACTTAATTATGTTTCTTACATTTTAATATACTGTAAGGGGAAAACAATACTAAAGGTCAGTCTTTCATAATAACAAAAACATGTCAAGCAACATGTATGTATGAAGAGGAAATGCCTTGATGTTATCAATTTTCTTCAGCACACTGCTCCTCGCACAAACACTTTTCAAAGCCACCCTTTTCATATCCTGTTACCCAAGACAAAAGTAACAGCTAACTGGCAATGACAATGACAAAGCCATTCTGCAACCTACGCCGATTCTCATTGCTCAATTGGACATCCTGAACAGTCACAAGGTATCCTGTGATAAAACCAGGGTGCAGGGGATTATCCTCTGAAAAACTCCATTCAATTCTGACAGAGGAAGGTGTGATCACTGGAGAATCCTGTATTAATGGGAAATAAGTAGGTCCTGCCAATAAAAAAAAAAAAAATAGTTAATAGGCAATATCAGTGCCTGAAAGAACTCTCTGGTTCTATTTTATTCACATGCCACAACCATAGTATCCTTGGTAACCTTACCAACTTCAGACCATTATATTGCTCCAGGAAGATTCTTAGGGCCTTTGGAAGTGGTAAGGAGCACTCTAAATACACTATTACTATTATTATTATTATTATTATTATTATTATTATTATTATTATTATTATTATTATTACAATGGCCTTTCCGGTTGCATCCCCAAACAGGACATTAACATTCAAATCAAGTTATTGAGCAATTTGACTGTGTGCTGTTACAACACAACACGCTGCCTTTATCACTATGTAATCGTCATTAGAGAGGACAGGAAATGTGCCTCTTCCTGTCAACGCTCACTCTGTTCCTGTAAGTAGCCAACGTGTGTCTCAATCAGATGGTGTCCATCCTCTCTGCACCCAAACACATTGAAGGTGTATCTGCATCCACTAATGAAAGCTCCTGGTAAAACAAAGAGGCATGATCTCAATCTCTGTGTATGGAAACTGATGGAGATCCACACTAGGTTACGAGGAGCGATTGAAGAGATACTACCTGCTCTGAGTGATAAGGAGGTGTTCTTTCGATGCACTTTTTCCCACCTAAGGTTGTGATGGTTGCAAGGCAGTGTGCTGGTCCCATTCTGACACCACTCGACTGCATATCCACATACAGCACTGGCATCCTCTGTCCATGACAGCATGAAGCCAGATTGGGGACTGCCAACAAGCCTCTTTGAGGTGATATTAATTTCTGGTGCAAATAAATAAAAATGTTCTCATTTCTTCTCATTTCTCATTTCCTACCAACAGCACTCCTTGACCTCAAACAACAGGGCTATGGATTGATTCCCACCGAACGTCTGCTTTAAGAATACTGAGGACACTCAAGGATATTAGTCAGGAGGAGGTGGAATCAAACCAGCAACCCTTCAATTGCTGGATGACGTCTTTACCTCTTGAGCCACCGCCGCCGCAGTAACATGTATTTATGAACATGTACTGTACATGCAAACACATTTGCACATTCATCGATATCACTACATACAATCATGTTGCTGTGGCTCCATTGAATACTCTATCTGTACAAATACAATGTCAGTCATTGAAGAATGCGTGATGCCCACCATTCACTCACCAGTGTGTTCTGCAGGAGGGATGGTAATATGAGAGGAAATGGAGGTTCCGGCCTGAATGATGGCACGCACAGAAATGTGACATCTTCGCTCGCCGATTAGGAACGCTGTGTGATTTACCGATCTCTCCACCACCGTCTTGTTCAACACATTCTCCCTCTGCAGCTGGACTTCATACGACTCGACATCTGACTGGTTTCCACTGGCATACTGGAATGTATGGCAAAGTTGTGCTTGAAAACATCACATTGCCTGAGAAGTCACACTGGTATTGTTACAGCAGCAGCATAAATCTTGAACCTTCATTTTTAACATGATTCTAATTTTAATTGATGATGGTCTCTTCTCTCTAGGCGTTTTTTCCCCCATGTGCAGGTTGTACTCCTGCTGTGGTGGAAACTTACTGTCCTCCATACGACAAGAACATTTCGACTGCTGGGAAGAGATTGGATTCTACTCCAGACGTCCACACGAACCAGAGGATCTTAGAAAAGAGCAAAATGGATTTGTTCTGACATACAGAACACAATACAATACAATACAATACAATACAATACAATACAATACAATAGGGAGATGTCACACTTCCGTGAGAAAATGCTGTTTGGGTTTCCAACTGCATTCTAACATATGGGTTTAAAGCTCAACATTAGCATGTAATGTTAAGGAAATTCAACGTGGCTTAACTTACACGTGGTGAAGCAATGCGGGTCAGTCCACTTTCCCCATGCTTTCCCAGAAACTGCACAGCGTACCTTTACACAGTACTGTGTGCTTGGTTTTAAGCTTTTTAGTTTGCCAACAAAATGTAGCACTGAATCCTGAGTTTGTTCAATGTCCTGCAAAAATGACAAACCGAATGTAACGATTAACAAAAACACAAACTACCCCCCCCCCCCCACCACCACCACCAAAATATAAAATAATAAAATTTATTATCATTTCACTACTTATTATGTTAGAATTTGGCTCCACATGGGATTATATTTTTCGAGGCTAACTAGGTGAGGATCACATGCATGGACACAATACCATTATATTTCCCTCTGGGTAGGTTTGGCAAATCACTGGAATCTTGGTAAAGTTTCCCTCTACAGTCCAAGACAAGCGAGCTTCAGTCACACCAGGTTCCATCGACAAACTCTTGGCAACTGGAAAAACTAGACATAATAATGATAAAATTTCAATATGTGGACAAAGAAAACATAAACACATCACCAGGATTTAATCAAAAATCAATTATATTCAAGTATGTGATTTTCTACACAACAAACTAACCTCTGTCCAGTGTAATGAACTTGATGCTCTCAATTATTTGTCCTAGACTGCTTGTTACCATGACAGTGACATTATACTCATGGAGGTATAAGGAAGGCTGGAAATTACATGAAGAGGCTCCACATCCGGTAAGATTATAATCCGTGTCCCTTTAAAAAAAAAAAATCCAGATATCAATCACAATAGACAGGTATCTGTGGTGGTTGTTTACAACACATTGGATTTATCATTTACTGAGGCAGTGGTAAATTAGATGTAAATGTTATTTAAACACAAATCTTTTAAAAATTAACAAAAGTCTTCCAATACTACTACAATACCCTTTAATGACAACAATGGAAGAATGCCGACAAAACAAAGATAAAAGTGAAGTTTAACTCACTGTACTAGCAGAGTATAATTGTGCTCATTGTATAAGTTAGATGGTCTTCCCGGATGCCATGTGCAGCTCCAAATTTTTAGATCTTTTGTCTCACATCTTAGATTTTTTGGCCTCTGTGGAAAAACTGGTAAAACATGTTTTCATAACTATAAAGTCAAAGCACTGAATACCTTTTATTGTACATATCTATCTGACATACCGTAACTGTTAATCTTGGCACAATAATAAAGAATACTAACAAGTGACAAAGTTCACAGTGCTGTTCTCATTGCCCTGGGAATCCTGGCATTCGAAGAAGACCCCCAGACCCCCAGTGATGTTGAGATTGACCACTGCAATCGCTTTGACCTGGCTACTGATGTTGATAAGGGGGTATTGGGCTTGGTTGAAGATTATGTTGATGACTTGGGAGTTCTTCGGTGCCACACAACAGAAGTGAACTTCAGTTCCCTCCTGGAGAACTTCCTCATATGGAAACATCTGCAACACTTCGTGTTCATATGCATGTACACCTGTGAAGCAGGACAGTTACTGGATAAAACATCAGAAAGACACAGAAAGATGCATTGCCAAGCATCACATAAGAATAGGATGCTGAAAGACGTTGGAAAGCAGATAGAGGCTGCACTCAGGAAAACGTTAAATAAGTGACAACCATGTAAAAGTGATTTATACCATTTGGCCAAGGACTGGTACATTAACAGGATCAATTGACAGAATGAAAAAGTAAGCTGCATGTCTTTTTAAGACTACCTTGGTGGGTATGCCACGTTGTCCAGTTACCCACTGAATTAAAGTTGTAGATTGGTCTCATTCTCACTGAGTGATCGGTGCATTGCAAGGGTAGTTTTGAGGTCCAAGTCCAAGTGTGAAATAGTTCTCCAGATTCTTGGGGTCTAATGCTCACGTTTATCTGAGACAATAACATTTCAGATGTGTAATTGATATCAAAAGATGTAAGTGATATAAAAAACGTTAATGTGAATATAAAGGTCTACTTACACTTTCTATAAGGTCGAAGTTATTTGTGCGGCTCACTTGAATTTCATAGATAACATTTTGCAGCGCCCGTTCTGCGGTCCAGTTTACCATAAGACGATGATGGTCTTTGGGATACAGCTCAAATTTAACTGGTGCGCGGTCCAAAATATCTAAAATACAGATTAACAACACAGCCTACGGTTTGGCATTGTCAATTTATTTTAGGTTACAATTTCTTTATGACATTATAACAAGACTTACCGAATTCTTTCAATCCATTTCCATAATAAGCAATTGTAATTAACACACCTATACGCCACAACGGCTGACCCATTGCGCTTTACCACACAAAGACGAATACCAAAAACATCGAAACTGTATTTTAGGCACCAAGTTCTAAGTTGAACCTGTATTTTTTCTGAGTCTCTTCATCAGGAGAATCAGGTATCAGCTTCCACACTCACACATTAGACTACAGTTAGGCTACCACAAATCGTCCAAATCACAGAGGATTCAGTTGCCTATTCACAACAGGAGCGCCTAGTCTCACACATGGTCTTAAGTCAACCAAAATATCTTCCAAGCTTCCGCTAAATAGGCTATACAAATATTAGGCTGATATCAGACTATAGCCTATTTGGTACAAAGCTCACCCCATTGTGCCATCTAGAGGTGAGATTCAGAACGCCAATTTGTCTAAGGAGCGTAGGCTAAATTTAAGTCATGTAGACTAAAACATTACGTTGCCAAAAAATAATCACAGAGAACAGCAGTTTTGTCATTTTTTTGTCATTTGCCAGTACGCTACAATGATCTATTTTGGACAGCGATGTCACAGCTGTTTATGCACCCTACGGAGCATGAGGTACTCCATGAGGTGCATAAACAAAACGAAGAATTACACAGTTGTACATACTTAAAATTAACGGTAATCACAGCACCCTGTAGAAGTGGCTGCATGGTTTCTACGTCTCAAATTGCAATCGTCAAATATATGTGTTGATGCAGAGCTGCAGTCGAGCGGGGGGTGTAGCCTAGTGCATCCATGCAACCAACCACTTGATCTGCAGCGGAGAAATCAGTGGGTAGAATTTCGCGATTTACACTGCTAAACAAAACTGAAAAAAAGAAAATCTATTTTATTTAGTTATCAATGTATGTTTTTAATCGACAATTTATTTTGACTACACCAAAGATTTTTAAGATCTTTATTATTGCCTCAACATTCCCTTGACTCCATTTCTGGTAGTCCCTCACTTCAGCAGGACTTTTTACGTCTACAGGCCGATAAATAATGTGAAAAAAGGCAGATATCTATACATCTATTTCCTCTCATACATTTTACATTAAGACTATTGAGATAGGTTTATTATGTTTGGCAAGTATTTCTACAATGTTTTACAAGTAGCCTACACTGTAGCCTACATGTTAGAATTGGCCTAACTATTTACAGTAGAACCTAAATGATTAGCGGTTAGGAAACCAATTAGATACATTGTATATGGTGGGTGTGTGAGAACTGGAGTTGGCATGAGCTAAATACACAACTCACCAGCTACATGAAATGACTGACACGATTTGTACGGGGGTGCTAGTCTTTTAACCCTGTAAATGTGTGTGAGTGTTTTTTTCTTTTTGCTTATTAATGTAGACACACTGTCAGGAGTTAACCAGTGATGTCTCCTTTATTTATCATTTGTGCAGACCGATCAAGTAACAGTTGCAGTGCATACATTGAGTCGTTTAGCCTATGTGTTTAAAATCTAAACATAAAAAATAGGAGCCCTTATAACAGCAGTGATCATAATTTAAAGCCGCGTGGTAAACAAACTGCGTGTACTTTAGTCGCTGCGGACGAAATTTGGATGTGATAAGGGGAAAATCACAAGTTGTTGTATTGGCTTATGTCAGTTGGCACGTTTTACTGGAAGCAACAACGCGTCAACTCTCGGCCCCACCCTCCACTCCGCCTGCTCTTCCTATGCTCCTAATTCTGGGAATACCGAGAGGGACAGACTGACGTGCTGGTCGAAAGTAACATGTACGCAGCTGGAAAATACACCTTAATTAATCCATATGGGATATCTAAAATCTGCTATGTAGATATCATTTGGTCCTAACCCTTTGGAATAAGGATACTTGCGGTCATTCTCACGGGTAAGTATAAGCTTGTCGCCTGTTCATAAAGCCTGCTAACGTTAGCCATAGCCATTTTTCCGAGGGAGGGAGTGATGGGTGGCTAGCGGATAGCAGATTTGCTACACAGCATGTCCATTGTAATATTTTCACTGTTGCGTCCTAGAGGTGGGTGGTATGGGGCAAGCTCGCTAACCATTAGCAAAAAACTAAAATAGTTGGAAAAAACGATAGCCTGAACGCATATTTGAAAACTTGATAATAAAGGTTGCGAATTTATTTTGGGAAATCAACTTTGCGCTCACACATTAACGTTATCCTTCGTGTTTTCTGATGTTGTTGGTAGCTTGACATGGCTGTTTCATGTGGTCATCAGCTTAGTGATGCTAGCTTGCACCTAAAGCACGATAAACAGATGTGTTGGTGTGATTTAATGTGTTAAATAAGGGCTAACACGAAACAAAAGGCATTCCCATGTCGGGCTGTTGCTCCATATTATAAGTCTTGTGGCCTAAATATCAAGTCACTAAGATATAGGGAAATTAAACAAACAAAACAAATCATACCATAATACATTATAGGCTACAGGTATTTTATAACTGGATATTGTGTGGCTCACTGTTGTATATTCGATTAAACTAGTCTACGTGAAATAAAACCTGAACATATATACGTATTTCTGCAATGCAATGCATTATAGGCCTACCTCAGTATTTTTTTTTTCTTCGGTGTTATGCACAGGAGTGCAGGGAACCGATAGAATCGTGACACTCATGCCCTCACCTGATAAGCTATACTTTCCCTTAAGAAATACATCCAGAAATATACCACTTAGTCTTATTTTCAGTGTAAAACTGGGAATGAAGTCCAAAATGGTTGCATATGTGCAATCAGTAAACATAACCGTGGCAGCAATTAATACCCTGTTTGTGTCCACAGCAAGTCTTTCCACAGCACGGAAGGATGGAATTAAACTTGGCCTACATAATTTCGGTTTTATTTTGATATTTATTTCCACTTCTGTATCCATCTTAAAATCCAGATGCTCTCTTCCATGGCCTGGTGTACTAGTTTAGTAATTTTATTTCAGTGTTAAAATCTGATGCATGAACTAAAACAGTTGAACACAACTCCTGAAAAAGGCATCAGGTATTGACACTGGGATCTGAGTAAAGTGTATGATTGAAATATTATATAAAATGACATCTGTGCGAAAACCTGCAGTATAGAAAAAATGCATAAGAAGGATCTATCAGAAGACGGGCAAAGCTGAGTTGGCATTTGCTTTTCTGTGTGCTTTAATGTTTGAAGTTCTTACCACTCAGAGTGAATAATAATTTAGCCATATAGACCACTAAGCGATTCCTGCAATGGTTCTTTGTGTACAAATTATGACTCCTGCAAAATGAGATGGAAAAGTGACGGAATGCATCACCCAAATGTAGAAAAGGAGAAGAATATCCCATTCAGTTTGCTAATGTAAATTCTCCCTGTGTAAATTATTGACTGGGAATCTTGTGCTCATTTCCGTAAATGGACAGCTACCATGTAAATATTTAATGGGAGCCACAGAAGCCATCTGTGGGCAGGGACAACAGTGGCTCTCATCAATGCGCATTTACTCTTCTCTCAGCTCATAATTTTTCTTCTCTCACTCTCTCTCACATTCTCTCTTTTTCTCTCCGTCTCCCTCTTTCTCTCGCTCTCACTCACACAAGCACACGTACACATGCAGACACACACACACACACACATACAAACACACTCACACATACACACAAACACACTCACAGACACACTTACACATACACACACATGCTTATGCAACATGTACACACAGCTGAGAGGGCAAAATTGCGAAACACACGTTACTTTCAACAATCACACTTGCTTGTGAAGCCAAGGAGTCCTTAGGGAAAGCAAAATGAAGTGTTTTTATCGGAAGACTGGAGTCGGAATGTTTTGCCCCTGACTCTTGAGGCTTTTGTGTGAATGTGCACTTGTGCAGTGGAGTGCAGGTCACCCAGATTTTCGCTGAATAACTTGGAACAACAGGTGCACTCAAAATGGCTGATCGGTTTAAAGCTGCAGCGATATTTAAACTCTGATGTTGTCTTCACTGTCACTGTTCTGAGGCTGGCAGAGCATAAGGCCATTTCAGTCTTTCAACACACAGAAACCAGAAACACACACGGGCGGACGCACGCGTACACACACACACACACACACACACACGCACATGCACACGCGCACACACACACACACACACACACACACACACACATACAATTCATTTCAGAACCCACACTCTGCTGTGACTTTTCTAAAGCCAAAGAGAAAGGCAGAGGAGAAAATTGCAGCCTTGTTCTCCCTGCATGACGGACGGACAGAGGGAGGAGGGAGGAGGGAGGGCCGGGCAGGCTGGCTGGCTGGCTGGCTGGCTCGAAAGCAAAACCATCCGCCCGCCTGCCTGCATGTCTTGGGAGGTCATAGAAATGGACCACGGTCTCTGAGAGAAATGCGGTCCAGCAGATCCACAGTCAATTGACCATAAGGGGCCGTGTGCCTTTTTTTTTTTGTTTTGTTGCTGTTGTTGTTTTTGAAATGAGGCTCTTAATCCCTCAGTTACTTGAGGTCAAAGGCTGGCAGGCAGTTGGCCAGCTGGAGACAGACTGGCCAAGCACCAGATGGCACTCAGGTGTTCACAGTTACAGGAATGTGGGCTTAAGCGTGGGCTGTCTGGGTCTAATGGAATTCCGGTCTGTATTGTCGGACCGATAAAAAAGTAGGCTAGCCCGTTCCCCGTAGTGCCCTTTGACGGTAAGGGCCACAGTGAATGCAGAGGTGAAGGACCACTGAAGTTGAACCGTTATCATCATTTGATGTGTTCACAAAACATTGTGCCAGAATATGAAGCCATGTAAGTTGTTCTAGCTGCTGGTAGATAAAATCTGTGAAAGTCATAACAAACAAGTCAAGCTTAGACTTGTCAGGGTGTTTGGCATGAGAAAGCGACTGCTTGGACCCTAACCCCCTTCTAAAACTGAAAGCAAAGTGAATCTGGGGCTTTCCGTTTCGTTCTGAATTTTGTCTGCCACCACCTGTCTGTGTAGTAATCTTTTCCTCCAACGGGGTCTTGCATCCAGGCCCACTCTTCCCAAGAAAGCGAATGTTATTCTTTCAGTTACATGGAAGTAGCTTGAATCATGCTGTGCGTGTGTTCTGGGATAGCAATTTCCTTCCCTTTTGTAATCACTCAAAATGTCCTTTTACTCCCCGCTGCTAGCGTAGACCCCAGGTATCAGAGGAGCTTTTGTGTCGCTGGGCTTCAGGTGGGTGGGTGGGTGGGTGGGTAGGTGGACTGGACTTCCATTCAAGCAGCCCTATTTCCTGACTCTCACACCACCCCCTCACTGACAATCCAAACATACTGCTCAGACCCCTTCGTATTTCAGTTGAAACCCTTGTTGTTTTTTTTTTCCTTCTTCTTCCAGGCAGTGAAACCTCAGCTGCTGTTACAGTACAGTGCAGTATTGCATTACCTCTCTAATGGCAAGAGATAGAAGCATATTGACAGTGGAATGTTATCATTGATATTACCAATTTGTTCCCTTCTGTTCAACGAATGACTTCAGTTGGCTTTAGCTCTCCACTGATGCAAAAGATGGTCTGTGAAGGGTTTTTGTTTGTCAAGAATAGCCTTCTTTTTTTGTGACTCTTCATTTCACAAGAGTTGCGTGTTTCCCAGGAAATATAAGCCTAAATGTTCATGACACAAAGCAAATAACTGAACTGACATGCTGAGCAATAGCATATTGCCTGTAAGTGTTCCCATCTGTGTCTTATTGTTTTTGTTAGTGTTTTAACTGTTGTTGTAAGTGTTCATAAAGTCATCTTCGGTATTGTCTTGAAAACAACAACTAATTTGTCACAAAGTAAATTAAGGGGATGGCTGTAGTTAAGCAAAATCAGAATGCCTCTCTACATGACTGAACAGTGGCAGTCAGGCATGGCAAGTGAATTATTGACACCCACACCTCCGCATGTTTGCCGTCGGGCTTGGCAGCGGGACAGCACAGCGCCTGCCGAGCACCACAGTGCCTGCCGGTTGACAGTAACTTGCTGGAACTGGCCCGAAGGCAGCTTGACCCTTGGCTCAGTAAATAAGTTAATGCTCGCGTTGTTCCTGAGGTAACTTGACATATGGGCGCAAACAGTGCTGGTTGGCACCACGACTCGAACCCACAGGGGGGGGGCGGACCCTTGAAGAGAGTTTTTAAATGGGGTGGGGCAAGAGGCTAAATTACAGTACAACACAACTGATCAGGGATGTGTGTTTTTTTTTTTTATCTCCTTCTCCGGTCCTCTTTACGAGCAACGGCACACTAACTGTCTGACTGAATTAAGCCCAACCCAGATTAATTGGACACTCGTGGCAGACCTGCGTACTACCCGCTAGTCACTTTCTCATGATCCGTCTCTTCATGATTCAGTCTTTCTCCCTTTTGTTTTCAAATAGGAGGGAACGTCTCTGCCGGAGGAGAAACCTCTGCCTCTACCATTCACCCAGCACCCAAAAACCATCCCATCATGTATTCCATGCTGCTTCACATCCTGTGTCTACTGCTCATAGTCAGCCCCAGTCTTTCTCAAGATGGTAAGTGATGCTTATAATGACAATTGATAGTATTAGCTGGATATGTATGTATGTATGTAGTTTTGTTTGAATGTGATTTAAAATCTGTTGTGCTCTACTGTAGATGTTACTCTGTAATACTGACTAAAACCCGAATTTGTTGCAGTTACTTGTTAACCAGTGGACCTGAGGCTATAAAGTCCACCATTTTGTGAAATTGGAGTGAAGCTCCTACTTTAAAATAGTTTTAGCAGAGAACATGTTGTGATAACGTAGTTGACAGCATTACTTTGGTGTTTATGTATGCAGCTGTGTTTCAGTTAGCTTAAAAGCTATCAGTCTGTTGTGCTGTAGACGTTACTTTGCAATACTGACTGAAACCTGTACTTGTAGCAGTTAGTAAGGAAATGTATTTGTATAGTGCTTTTTACAGACAAGACAGTCACAAAGTGCTTCACAGTGGTGGGATTAAAAAGAAAAACTAAAAACACATTATCACAGTCAAAGCAGATATAAAAATGCTTCAGTGTCAGAGCTGTTAAAAGACTAACAAAAACAAAACACAGCAGTTACTTGTTGAACAGTAGTCTAAATGTGGCTAAATGTGAGGTGTGAATGCACAGCAACAAAACCGTGAAGCCAACCATTTCATGCAAATGGAGCTAAGTGCCTAGTCTAAAATTGTTTTAGCACAGAACACAGAACCGTCAGTGAGAAGGAGAAAGGGAGATGAATGCTACCTGCTTATGTAATGTAATGTAATGTAATGTAATGATGGTCTTGTCCTTTCAGAATCCTCCCTTGATGTCCCTCAACAGATCAGGCTAGAGAAAGACTTTGATGCTCAGAGGTTATCGGTCACGTGGCAGTGTGACCATGGTTCTGTCTTTGACATTGAGATATACCGCACTGAGTTTATGGACATCGTTTTTAACGTAAGTACTTGTCAAAGAAATCATTTGAAATGTACATTCATGTAATGACATCTTGTTAAATTGTACTCGTAGGCATGTGCAATTGTTATAAGATGAACAAACTGGAAGAAGTAGGATTGGTAGTTTTTCAGGGTGTTTCAGATTTAACTTGAGTTATCTGTAATCTGCATCTTATGTGCTGCTACCCAGACCTGTTTGACCAGCCTATTATGATGAAACTGACAACTAAATGAGATGAAGTGTTCTGAGACTGTTTTAGGTATTAGGCGTACAGTTTGCTGAAGTCACTAACCTTGGTTGTATTGTTTCTTCCTCTTGTGCGATTGTCTGTCTAGGGTGCTACCCTTGACACACAGACACGCCTTGTACTGGTGTATCCATCCATGATGTTTTTTCTACACCTAATAGATTTCAACACCAATAGATTTTTTCCTGCCACTCCTTTGTTTTTTAATGACAAGTGATGGGTTGACAGGGTCATAATTATGTTATTGTACCTTAGCAGCAGTTGTGATCCTAGATTGACTGTGGTGTGCCTGTGCACCTCCACCATACAGTACATTCCTCAGCCATGACTATGTGGCGGTGAGGGATGTGTTTCTTCCATTAAACATCTATGGGCCCTCTGAGAGTTAACGCACAACACACTTGGCCCAGCAACCTCCAAAGCAGACTTTGCAGCAGGGAGAAGGCCAGGGCCAAACCATTTAGCTTTGATAGACCACCTTGTGTTGGATAAGGACTATTGCCTTTCCTGTAATTATAAAATAATGAATGAACTACACATGTATTAATAATGAACTACAGATGTATTTATTTTTTGTGGTCATGAGAAAAACTGGCATCATACCTGCTGATTCTTCATATTCTGCCTGTGCCACATTTTAGGGAAAGTTTAGACTTTCCAGGGAAATACATTGTTTTTTTTGCTGACTGTTTTCCTTTTTGCCCTCCTGATGTTGGTTTTTTTGCTGTGCTGTTTCCACAGGAGACGGTGGAGCTGAGCACCGGGAAGAAGTCTGGGGTTTGTAACTGGAACTGGAACTCTGCGGCGCCTTTGGAGTGCACCTCCCATTCCGTCAGGATCCGCTCCCGTGACCTGCTCCAAGTCAGCGACTGGAGCGACTTTCAGACCACTGAGGGTAAGGGACATCAGGAACAACACACTTTGTTCTGGAATGTTGTGTATTCTGTGTGGTAAAATCAAATCAGTCAAATAAATACAATGCATCAATGTAAAAAAAAAATGTTGGAAACGTAAGCATCAGTGTGCATCAGGGCTGAAATGAAGAATCATTATTTGTTTAGTATTGTGATGTGTGTGCGATTCTTTCTTTTGTGCTAGCGATGTACTGATGTATTTTTCAGAAAATCCATCTTAAACTGAATTATTGTCTATTTGGCTATTTTTGTTTAATGTTTTAAAATGGCAATGTTTTAAGCCCATTTTGCTTTTATAACTCAGTACAGCATCCTGACAGGCAAAGAAAGCAAATGAACAGGATACAAATAATCTTTTTATTCCAAACTGTCTTCTGCCTTTTTTAGGGAATGATATGCCAGAAAACACAGAGGCTCAGATGTATCCCCAGGACAAGGTGGTCCTGGCTGGCAGCAACACCACTTTCTGCTGTATCCTGGGCGAAGGGCAGGTTCTACAGGAGATCCGCTACAGAAATAGGGCCATGAAGGAGGTCCGGGTGAGTCGGAGGTCCTACGTCGTCACTCAGACCCTTCAGCCTCCATCTAACTACTCGGGGACCAACGTCTTCTGCTTGGCTGAAAACATTTCTGCGGTGGCAAACGGTGCTGTTATTTTTGTCGGATGTAAGCACATTTTACCTTTTATCACATGTATATTAAAATTATATTTTTCTATCAACAATTTCTGAGACTATGCTGTGTCTATAATGTTTGTATTTTCATGATGTTTGCTTGTCTGTAAGATACACTGTACAGTAGCTTAAGCTTAAGCTAATAGCATTCCAGAACACACATACCTCAAACTGCATTGCCCAGGGGTACTCTTCAGTTTAAGCAGATGGGTTTATGCTGTCATATAAAATGTGCTATAATACAACCTTGACTTTGCTTTACTTGACTCTTCACCATTATTGTCAGTAGGGCAACATAGTGTACTGGCTTTTGGGTAAGGCAGAACCAGTGTAATAAATTGATGCCTGGTGCCAGCAGTGGTTTGTTTTTCTGTACTTGATCATAATTACAGTAACATAACCTCCTTTCAAGAGATTCCCTTTTTAACTGTTTATTTTCATCTTCTTAAACAAAGAGCATTATCAGTGGAGCAATCATAGATGCTGTGAACCCAAGCAATGGTCTTAATAGTTGAATGTGTGTCTTCTGTGCAGACCCACCAGGTGATGAGGACCTGACGTGTGAGACACAGGACCTGGTCTCGGTGGTGTGCCAGTGGAGAGAGGGCCGCGCTACACACCTAGCGGGCAGACGTAGCACGCGCTACACTTTGAATGGGAGGTAAGGGCTCTTCTCACATGCTTCTTCTCTGGTTCTCAGTGTAAGCGTCATTCAATCATTTAACGTCTTGAAACATCTCCCAGTTTCCCTGAAACGACCTCCCAAAGAGATTAATAAAGTTCTATTGTATTATATTCTAGTGAATCTATCTAAACTGTAAGCACATGTACACACAGCTGAAGTTGATGACGCGTTACATCTGGACCTTTTTTTTTTTCCAGACCTTGTAAAATTTTCAAGGGAGCCAAGAAATGCAGCTGGGAGCAATGGGAAAGTAACTGGACCCTAATTGCCAAAAACCCCTTGGGCATGAAAGAGATCAGAGACTCAGCACCACTTAGCCAAAGAGGTGAGGTCACCTGAGGGCATCTGTGTGGACAAATTAAAAATCTGAAGGGAAAAGAAAGGATAAAATCCTGTCTGTTTTGAGCAAATTTGTTTATTTTGCTGCGTGTTGTCCCCTGCAGTGCACCCCGTGTCTCCTGGGAATTTGAAAGTCTTGGTGAGGAATGCTCGGAATGCCACTCTACAGTGGTCTTGGCGATATTCCGGATATGAGGCTTTTCCATTGACATGTCAGGTCAATGTTGCTTCTAACGGAGTTGCTGTGACAGTAAGTTGGCAATGAAGTTTATTTCATTCGATTTCATCAGAATGAATCATCACACAACATCTCACTTTCCAAAGAAATAATTATGACTACCACAAAACATTAAAAACATGCTACTTACTGACTGACACTACTTGTTCTTGACTGTACCCTTTTTCACTATCCCCACTAGCACAACTACTCAGGAGCAGGGCTGTCCCTGGTGTCACTGGAGAACCTGTGGCCCTATGAGACTTACAGGGTACGCGTCCGCTGTGGAGCACAAAACAACTTCTGGAAGTGGGGGGACTGGAGTAAGGAGATCAGCTTCCAGACCAAAATGGACAGTGAGTCATTTCGTCTTTTGGTGTTATAGATCCTCCCTGATGTCTAATGTCTAACTCAGAACTTTGATTGCTAATGACAGTGATTATGTTACAAGACTCATTGACTAATTGTTAGTTGACGTGTAAAGCCAATTTTGAGGCTTTATAGATTAGTTATACAGTGCTCCTCTAAAAGCTTTGTGATATTGCGTTACAGAGCCACAGACACCAGATATGTGGATATGGATGGGAAGTGACAATTCTGGTCTAGTCCTGTGGAAAGTAAGAAATTATTCTGTCATCTAAGCTTAATACACAGTCTTAGCACTTGACACAATTGACACCCAAAGATTTCCATAAATCCATAAAACTATACAGTCAGGAAAAACATACAAGTACTGATTCCCTTCCCTGTAAAGACACCATAAGCATTCTTCAGTGGCATTATTGTAACCTCTCAACATTTCATCCCCAAAGCCTCTGTCTAAGAGAGAGAGCAATGGCAACCTGGTTCTGTACGAGGTCAGGCAAGGCAGTGCCTCAGATGAAGGAGCGCAGAGCGTGGACGTGCCAGCGAGCCAGCAGAGCACTCCACTCAGCCTGCAGGACAACACCAGCGAGCCCTTCGTCACCATCCTGGCCCGCAACTCAGAATGGGCCTCGGATAGCTCACGACTCATGGTCCCCAAGTTCTGGGCAGGTAGGAGAGCATCATCCAGATATCCAATACAGCCTGTGGCTGATTTTGTTTTTCTTTCTGTGAGCTGTTCAGTCGCTACTGTTGCTCAAGTGATACCACACCTGTTATAATTTTGAACAATAGGTATGAAGAAAACCTGTTTTTTTTTTTTCTTTTTCTTTTGAATGTGTTGAAACTAACCGTGCATGAAACATAATTTATAACCTGTTGAGTGGGCAGTTAAGTATGTCTACAGTACCTGAATAGTTGCCACAACAAACACCACTTATTTTCCCTCAGATGTAGATGTGACAGGGTCTGAAATCTCCAGTCAGGACGGAGGTTTCGACGTGTCCTGGCTTGCCTCTCCCAATGCAAGCCATGGGTATGTAGTGGAGTGGTTCGACACCTCCTGTGATCAATACTGTACCGTAGACTGGCTGAAAGTCCCGGAAGGTACCACGAACGCCAGGATCGAGTCAGGTGAGTCAAAGCAGAACATCACCCACTACCTTATCCGGGTCAGTGCAGTCCCACCGATTTGAGTGGTTTTGTTTGTGACTTGGTTTCTCACATGTGTGTTTGTCTCCTGGACAGGTGACCTTCTGGCAGGGGTGAGATACACCATCTCTGTGTATGGCCTTTCTGATGAGGCCCCACAGTTGCTGGAGAGAAGGCACGGTTACCTTGAAGAGATGGGTAAGCTGTCACAATTTCCCAGAAGCCATTGCACCATAGCGAAGTCACTGCCTCATAGCCAAACTATAGGCTTATTTTCAACCCCATTTTGATCCTTGAGGTGCCTACTTCTGAGCCAACATTCTCATCAGAAAAGACTGGTGGTTTGGGGTTATCTGACTCACTTGTTCTGTTATGTTATTTTTTTTAATCTCAGTTCCTGCTGAACCTGTTCCGTCCCTGGAGGCAAGTCAGTACGAATCCAGCGTGTCGCTGTGCTGGCAAGAAGTCCCGCTGCGGAGCCAGAGGGGATTTGTTCGAGGATACAATATTTATCTTACCAACGTCTCCAAGTATACCCTCTTAGGTAAGCTCAATCCCGTGATGAAAGCCGTAGATACACAGAGTGTGGTTGTTTTTATTTTGTAGACGCTGGTCCGTGACCAAAAGACATGCTCGTGCAAATAAGAATGTGGGTACGATCTCTGCTTTCTTTAGGGCGATACTGAAGTTAGGCACCATGATAACAAAACTGCCAACAAAAATATTTGCCTGTCGCTCTTTTGTGCTGAAGTCGTATTAGTCACTACTTTTCATGTCCAACTGTTGGCCAGGCCCATACAACACAAACAGGTCCATGTTGTCATTAGAGATGGTGTGTTTAGTAATACTGTGTGTGTGTGTGTGTGTGTGTGTGTGTGTGTTTTTTTCCCCTTTACATAGCCAACCTCACAGATCCCAGTGTGAGGAACTATACAATCAAGAAGCTTGGCCTTGGGACGTACAAGTTCACCGTGAGGGCCTACACATCTGCAGGAGAGGATGGCGGCTCTACAGTCTCCATTAAACTGGAGCCTTACAGTATGTTGTGTTCAATGCTCTTGTCAGATGGTCCTGTAGGGTTCTGAGGAGATTTTTGTTGGTTGTCTCATTATCATTCTGACTTTTCCTTTGTCCTCTCCAGGTGATCTGCTCCTGTTTGAGATGCTTATTTCTCTGGCAGCCATGAGTGGCTTTCTCATCCTGGTTACGGCCTTGTGCTACAGGAAAAGACAATGGTACCTTTAGTCTCTTCCATTTAGCCCTTAAAACATCAGTTGAAGTGCCAGTAAGGTGTGACCAAATTTCACTTTTTGCCTACTTTGTCACAGGGTAAAGAAGGCCTTCTATCCAGAGATACCTGAGCCCAAGCTTCCCGGACAGTGGAGCACATCCCAGGTAAGCCTCACAGTTGCGCCATGCTGTGCCATGCAATTTGAGAAACTTGCTAATGCCGTTATTTTATTCAGAAAATATGCTTGTTTTAGCTGTACTAATTAAAGAACAGAATTTAGTACAAGCAGCAAAATGAAAATGTAGCTTAAAATTATTAGGTTGGGTGTTGGCTTGAATGGTCTGGTGGTTTGCAATCAGAGCTTGCAAAAGAAACACTTTTAGTTGTGAGTTCAGTGCCACAGTCTGCTATGATTGTGTCCTTTAGCAAGGCACTTAACCCATTTTTTTGTTCTTTGTAAAGGCCAAATTATAGTGCAGGCGGCAAATGTTGCTCGACATTAAACAAAAGTTGTTGATGGATGTCACAGCACTACAGATTTAGTTCTGCGCCAGCGACAAAAAATGTAACAGAATCAAACACTCCACCCAACCGAACAAGGCGCATGTTTCACATGACCAAGGCAACACTCCACAACACGGAACTTTGGGTTTGCATAAGATAAGATTATGTGACAACCTCTGCACTGTTTAATTTTGTTTATCTAAGCAACAAGCTCTGCAACACCCTAGCAGACAGACTTGACACCTTGCAATAAATTAGCCTGAAGTCACGCGCAAGATACGACAATCTGACAAATACCAATGTGATGTAAAATGTAGTTTTCTTTTAAAAGTACCCATAAAAGATATGAATGTCTGTTACATAACAGTATAAGGTAAAGTTAGTATCACTACAGTTTTTTAAGAGAAAATGTGTCTTGCAGGCTACACTGGACGTGAAGCCATCTCCTCACAGTGTGGTGCACATCGTGGAGAACCCACAGTGGGACTCCAGCAAAGAGGGCCTGGTGCCCGTGTCGGAGGAGGATGAGGACGGAGAGGATTCGGGCAGCGAGTCGGTCGACACGGACTCGGACGAGCCGGGCCTGCTGCGCTACTACAACCAAGTGGTGGGGGACAGCGGGCAGGCACTGCGGCTCCCCGCAGACTCGTCCTCCAGCTCTGTGGGCTCGGCCGACACCGACGTCACGTACACGGGCATCCAGACTTCCCCCTGCACCTTGGAGGCGCCGGCCCAAGTGGAGGCCCCGGCAGCGGGCGGGTATCGGCCTCAGGTCCACGTCACGCAACACCAACAACAGCAGCAGCAGCAGGAGGAGCAGCAGCCAGGGCAGGCAGATAACGAGCCGGAAGCCGCAGCTCCTTCGCCAGCCTCGTTCGGAGGCTACAAGCCCCAGTGCACCTGGAGGCCGGACTCCCCAGACGGGAACGGCTTCGACGGTTCGGTGGGCAGCCCCACGTCCGTCAACTCCTCCCAGTTTCTGATCCCAGACGTCGTGGTGGAGGACTCCAGGAATGTTGGATCGTCGACCTCGTGGATTCCGAGCTTCCTGTTGGGCAAGCCCTGAGACCAGCTGTTGTTTTCACACTGGTCATCCCCAAAGTGTTCTGACCCCAAAGACTAAAGGGTTGTTCCACTGAACTCCTTTTGGGGGTTTGACCCTCAACTAAGCATGTACTAACACTAACCATGTTATGTCTAATTGTTACACTAGTCACAGATATTTTGGCTCTGAGCAGCTCAATGAGAATCTACCTATACTACTGACACAACAAAGACATTGCTGGTTCTAAGAGGAGGCCAAGCAGAGAGACTTTTCTTGGAGAACATCTTAGACATGCTAACTGTTACATTTTAATGTTAAGCAAGTATTATTTAGTGTTGTTTGTGTCATATCTGTGTATATTGGGGTGAATGTGTGTGCATTTCTTTGTGTGTGTGTGTGTGTGTGTGTGTGTGTGTGTGTGTGTGTGTGTGTGTGTGTGTGTGTGTGTGTGTGTGTGTGTGTGTGTTTGTGTGTCAAAGAACATCAATGTTCATATTTTAATAAGCTGAAACAAAAAAACACTACAGATATTTTGGTCAACAGAAGTATAATGTGCTGCAAGATGTACACACACTACACTTGGACACGTTGTTGTGTTCTTCAGTAATTTTTCTAACCGTCAAACTCTTCAGAGCTTACAGTTCAACATCTTATTTCACATAATGCCTTTTATTGTTAATGCTGCCAACAGAATGCACTTTCACAACAGTCCTTTTGTGTCGTACCAGTCACACAAAAATAGTTCAGTTTGGTTCTACTGGTCTTGAGAAAGGGATTGGTTCTGGAAGAACAGAACTTCCAAAGATTTGTAACAGACACATTTAAAGAGTGTAAAACACACTTCTGAAACAAAGATCATTGATGAGGTTGCCATTTATCAGAGATGAGATCAAACCCTTCAGTTGTAGATACCTTGTTCTTTGTTTCTATCTGTATGTGGTTGCCCTGTAAACAGTGTGCAGTCAACAGTGGTAAGGGTAGTTAATCTTCCAGGACAGTTGATCAGAGAGAAAGAGAGATCACAATATTATTATTGTGTGAACTTCAACTTAGAAGTTAGCAGAAGGGTGTTTTGCAACACTACAAAAGTGTGAGATGTCATGGTAGACAAGGCAGGCTATGTTCCGGTAGACTACTGTGAAAGATACTCTTTATGATATATGGTCGGATATTTTTTTCCTTAACTGCTGTTCAGGTTGTGCTTTGGCCACTGTAACAGTGCTGTTGTCATTTCTCAGGTTAAGGAATGGGACAACTTGCATTGAGTTGCCTGGCATGTGAAGAATTATGTCTGAAAGCAAAAGACAATGGGGCATCATGTAACTAAAATCATCTACTATAGAGATTGAGTGTATTTAGAAAATACTGTTGTTTTAAGCCTATTGTATTGAGGCTGCAAGTGCTACTGTGACTTAGATCCTATATAGACATTCTTTAAGACAAATTTTTAAGAGGATATCAACACAGTAGGCTGTAGTTTGTTTAAAGTTTTTGTATTTGTATGTTTGTATGTGCGTGTCTGCGTGTGTGTGTTTCTGTGTGTTGAAAGACTGAAATGGCCTTATGCTAGAGAGAGAGAAAGAGTGTGAGTGTGTGTGTGTGTGAGAGAGAGAGAGAGAGTGAGTGAGCAAGACAGAGTCAGGTATCTTTTAAACTGTGAAATAGGGGATTCAAAGGTGCAGACAGCTGTTTTTCCTGACATGAAATCTTGTTGTTGGGGTCCGTTGAAAGCCAGTCTAGGTGCGAGAGAAGATGGCGCTATTGAGTAAAAGAAAGCAGAGCTGTACAGAGATATATGGTTTTGAAAGCTAACCTCTGCAGATGTATTGGTGTCCAATGACAAATGGAACATGAACTTGCCAGTAGTGATTTTGTTAATAACAATGTGCTGCATTCTCTGCTGCTTTGTATGCATGCATAGCTGATGTAGTTAACACTATCTGTAAATCATTGCTTCTGTGTGGTTTAATATTTATATCATAACTGTTAAACTAATAACTGACAGCTTGTGCATGGTATTATGACTAAAGCTATCATAAAATATATAATCATTAAAACACTGAATACCCCTGTAAATGGTTCTTGGTGTTTTTCTTTCAGTTGTTGTTAGTATGATGTTTCCAATTAATATGATCTTTTCCTTATGTCAAACGTATTTGATATGAATACTGTGTTGTAGATGAAAACATAAATCAAAATACAAACAGATACATCTTCTATACCTGTTTGTAACAAAAGAAAGGCCTAAACAATCCAGTTTTCGAGCCATTGGTCTGGCCCCTGTAATTTAGGCCACACAGGGTAAAACAACATTATACTGAGGGTTTATTTTCTTTAATATCAAATGAAGTTCAACATATCAGAATTTTGCTACAAAACTACCATTATGTATACTAAACGATAAATCCTTCAAATGCACTATATGGTAAAATAGATCCTTAAACAACAGTAAATAATTGTTGTTATTTGCAAGTGAGAGGGTGCCGAGTGAGCACAAGTAAACCTGTTTTTATTAGTTTTTTAATACTGTCCATCTTGTGAATTTGCTGACATGTTGATCAAATGTGACATTCGAAATGTGAGCTTTATGTAGAACTTTTCCCTTGCGTCTGGCTTGGAGACTGACGAACTGACGCAACGTGCTGTCACCGACTTACGTGATTACGACGCCCTCCACTCAGTTGACAGGTTACCACGGCAACGACACTCATGGGTTTATTCCTGGTACAACTACCCTTGGTCTGTGGTGTTGTGCTAGCTGGCAAACTAAAGTCATGGAAACTCATATCTAATTACAATCACTAGATTCAAGTAAATTGTCTCTGAAAAATGTCTGACATATTGTGTCGATGGCTGAATTCAGAGCTTCGGCTGTCCAAAGTCGTTGGTAAGTAAGCTGTCGCTAATTTTACTTGTTAATTGCTAGCGATAGGTGTTGCACCTGTAATTTAGGAGCTCGCTTGGCTATCAGTAAGTAATAAGTTCATCCAGAAGTGTAGGAATATTTTTTATTTATGAATATTTTAATGAATGATATATGTCAGTGTTGTTTTCCACCAGTGTATTTCCTTTGGATTGATCAATATCATGTAGTAATGGACTGATTTCTGGTGTTCTCAGAGCAGTCCACTATTTCGAGGGACTTTTCAAATGGGTATTTGATCGGTGAAGTGTTGCACAAGTATGAACTTCAGAATGACTTCGAACAGTTTTCAAAGAGCAGGTAGGTGGTACCTTAATTTTGCTAACTAATTCTGCTTGGCTATTTAAAATCATAGAAACTTAAAGTGGTGCTATAAATCTGGTTCAGTTGCTTTGTCCTATATAAACACAAACACGCTATTGCGAGGTTCTGTTCTCTCATGGTTATGAATTACCATATCTCATGTTCTCCACACCAGCTCATCAAATGCGAAGCTTAACAACTTCACAAGGATTGAACCCACCCTACACCTGCTCGGGGTGCCCTTTGACCTGGCCATGGCCAAGGCAGTGATGCAGGGCCATCCTGGGGCGGCCACGCGGCTCCTGTACCAGCTCTTCATCTTGCTGCAGAAGAAGAAGAAGGCAGGGCTCACTGGCACGGAGATGGAGACCATGCAGCCAGCCGCCACAGCTCGGCTGCATCGGGTGGAAAATAACATCTACACCGAAGTGAGCTGGCCACAAGTTGGGCTGTGTGTGTGCTCTGCCCAGGACATGGTGCACTGAGTGGAAATGTTTTCCCAGTCTGTGATGTGGCATGACGGCTGTTTTTTCTCTCTCTCTTTCTCTGATGTGTTTTAGCGTCTTAAAACTGTGGTGAAGCGAGAGGCAGAAATCAAGATGCAGATGATCACACAGCGCTATGAGATGAAAGCACAGGAGATGTACAGCAAGTCAGTCATGGCAGATCTGGTGAAGGACCAGAAACGACTACAAGACCAGGAGCAGATGAGACTCCAGGATATAGAGAAGGTAGTTAAGAGAGAGAGAGAGAGAGAGAGCAGCTGTAGTAGCAGCTGTATTGAAGATGTCAGTAGTGACATCTCCAATATTATAACACCTAATACTTTATACTTAGCCTACTCTGTTGGATTGATACCCCAGCACAGATTAGCCCGCAAGAAACAACAGGAGCTCATGAGCCGGATTCTGACGGCCAGCATCCAGATCCCGAAACCTCCCCCAAACCGCACCCTCAAAGCACTACATAGGCAGCGTCAGCAGAAAAAGCAGGTCGAGGCCAAGGTAGGTGCAGTCTTGTAACACAAGCCTTTAGTGCTTTAGTGCACTGAAATCTTCTAAATATGCCACGTCAGTAAGAACCCATATAGCATCTACACTAAGTCAACAAGTTTTGACAGACTTTGTTTTGTCTAGAATGTCCAACTGGAAATTGCTCAGTTTGAGAAGAGCAGAAAAAAGCTGTCTCCTCCTCCTGACTTGAGGTATACAGTATTTAAAGCATCGTGTGTTTTTTCACCAGGCATTTGCTTTTTCTCCAGTGGTTTGCTCACACAAGTTGAAGGCTTGTGTGGGAATCTAAATATTTTCTGTGATGAACTGAAAATTTCGTACATAATTTAGGTTTTTTTTTGCTGTGAGAACAGAAAGTGAATGAATATCTAGTTATTATCTAGTTAATATCAACTTCTGCTTCATGGGCATGAATGCAGAAAGTCACTGTCACCAAAGCAAGACACAGAATGAATCGAGGACAGTACATTTAAAAACTTGACAACTAAGAATAATAGTAACAATAGTACCTGAAACCATATAAAAAACATCTAAAATATAAATAAAAATATAAAAAGAAACTCTCTCTTTGACAGTGGTGTGGAGGTCACCTATGATGTAAGCACAGGTACTGGCCAGGTTCTGCATCACACCCTGACCCCTGAGGAGATGACCAAGGCCAATGCCCAGTACATCCAGAGGATCCGCCAGAGGCTGGAGGAGGACGCGGCGGCCCGCGAGCAGAGAGAGAAGAGACGGCGGCGCGTCCTGGTGGAACAGCTACGGGCCCATGAAGCTCAAGAGGTGACTTTATCCACAGTGGACTAAGACATAATTTTTGATGTAACAGTACAGAGTTTCTGTACTATAGTACAATCAGTGTAGATGCAACGGATGCCAGCTAGCATAGCTTGGTGTAGAGCGTTAGTAAACCTTGCTCCCGGAGGAGGATACGTGACTGACTTAGCTAATAGCCCGGCTTTCAGCTCACTTGGTAGCGTGCCTTCCTCCCAATCCAAAGAAAAAATTAACATTTACAGATTATAAACTGTGGCGTGATGGTGTCATGACGTGGTTTCTCCTGTAGGAGTCACTGCGGGAGGAGCAGCTGGTGGAACGGTTGATGCGCCAGTCCCAGCACGAGAAGAGGCTGGCTGTGCAGCTCATGCAAGTCCGCCAGCAGAAGGAGGTGCTGCGGCAGAACCGCATCCTGCACGAGAGACAGTACCAGGAACAGCGCCTGAGAGACTTCCAGGAGGCTCTGGACAGGGAAGCGGTGAGATAGCCACGGAGGCCTCTCTGCCCCCGAAAAAGTTCACATCTCCTGGCCATCACTTCTCAGTTTTCTCAGTGGTGTATGGAAGTTACACTGAAAACATACACCACATTGTATACTTAAGATGTAGTTAATTAACATTTCAAGGTGGAAGTGATGAAAAGTAGTTTCAATGCTAATCCTGTTTGATAGGCTCTAGCGAGGCAGGCCAGACTGGAGCAGGCAGAGGAGGCACAAAAGGAAATTGAGTTACATGATAGGCTTGCAGCCGAATGGGCCAAGGCGCGGTACCAGAAGCACTATAACTTCTGCAGAGAGGTTCTGGACCAAGTAGTGGACCTTGCCACCAAAACTGGGGAGTACCGCCTCTTCACAGCAAAGTATGTACACCATGTTTCTGAGGTGCGCCATGTCATAGATTTCATATGTGGGGTGTTTCTATCCATGGTGGTCTGTATCTTTTAGTTGGTCATAAAAGCACTTAAATGTTATGATATTAATATTATATCAAACCTCAGTATTTGGTCCTAGATCGTCATTTTATCTGGTGTTATGAGGTATTCAAATAAAATATGTAACTTAAATGATGTCTGGATCCTTTTATGAAAGTTAGATATATATATGTAGAAGTGGGTTGAAACATATTCACATATAAATGTTCATTTCTAAGCAGTCAGTATTCACTGTTAAATCACATTCAAATCAGTATTCACATCACATAACATGCACACTTGAGACACTACATAATAACTTGCCTATACATTTACCTGAATGAATGTGTGTGATATCTTTTAGCCTATACATATTCATTACCACACCACAACCACTTGGCCAGTAGCTGTTTTCAGTAACACCGGGTGCCATGTTTCTGTAGTCTTATCCCCGCTAAGGTGATGCGTGAGTGGAAGGAGTTGTTCTTTAGTGGGAAACCCTTATATGAGCAGGCCTGTGTGGATCCAGCACCAGCAGAGCCCACCCCGGAGCAGCTTCTAGAGTTAGAGAAAGAGGAACTGCTTAATAACCAGGACTATGATGAGTACGTGGTAAGTAGAGAGAGGGGAGGAAAACATTCAATCACAGTCAAAACACACCACAACTTCTTTCCTAATACTAAAAGTAATCTGTATACTATTAAGGTCTCCAATTGAGCAGAAGATTATTTTTTCCATAGCCATGTGAATTCAGATCTTTTTTTTTTTTTTTTTTACTTTCTTAAAGAGCATGTCAGGTGAATGGGTTTGGCTTGAAGAAGGGCAGCAAAAAATTCCACCATCCAACAACGATATTCTTGGACACATAGTACACCGCCTGCAGAACATCGTGAACCCACCTAAACCAGGGACCCCGCCTCCTCTGTTTCCCCGCTTCTCACTCAGAGCCTGTGTCTTAGGAAAGGTGTTCTCAGGGAAGACAACATGCCTGACTAAAATAGCTCAAGGTCTGAGTGAGATCATCTGGTCCTACATCTGGTCCTTGTATATTAATGGTTGTTCTGTGTCCCTTATATGTGTTTTAAAGCATTTTCTTCTTCTCCCTTCTCTTTCCTGTTCTTTCCTCTTTCTTTTTTATTATTTAGTCCATAGCATCCATGTTTTGTCTTCCACGGTCCTCATTCAACAAGCCCTTGCTGCGTTTAAGGCTGGGGAAACTGTCATAGTTGAGCAAAAGAAAGAGATTGAGGTCAGTGATATCTGTCAACATGAGTGATTCAGAAAGTTTCACTTAACTTTTCTAAAACAGACTCTTCAGCCTTGTGTCATTCTTATGTTTTGGTGACAGACTTCAGAGAGCCCATCCTCATTTAAAAAGGATGGGGATGTGCCAGAAAAAGACAGTGAGAAGGAGGAGGTCTATGAATCAGGTAAGTTATGTTTATGTGCTATTTCTTTGATTTACACTATTTGAGACCACACACACACACACTAACACACACACACACACACACACACACACAACAACAACAACCATAATCTCATGCAAGTACATGCTCCCATACTGTACACATATACACACACAATGTGCAAAGGAAACTAAAAATGATTAAATTGTGAACGAAATCATGTTTATGCAGTGTGTGCTTGGCATTTTTTTTTTGAGCATCCACCAGACCTAATAGGACACTACAGCCTGTGTAGTAGTCACTGCACTGTTGATAACCCAGATTTCCCTGCTGTCTCATTTGCGAAAGAATAAGAAATGTGTGATCTTATTATCAGCTGCACCAGGTGAGAATCCAAAACCAGAGGGAGCTTCAGAAAAAGATGTCACACCTCGGGTCAGTTTACCATACACATCATAAGGGCCAATTTATGGTCCAGGCCACAAGTGTCGCTTGACATAATATGACCCAGTAGAGACGAAATGTCTGTGTGCTAGTGTTTTGCAGATCTTGTTGCATACATCAAAAATTTTGAAACGACATAGACGTTGTCGCCTACTCTGATTGGATAGCAACTCAAATTTCTGCACACACACTCAACATGCATCCTTGTTTGGATGGGTTTAAAGAAGTGATTGATTTCATAACAGATATTTGTTGCCGGCACATTACTATGCAAGCCTCTAGCACCCCAACATCCATCACTAACTTTATTTTTCTGTCGAGTGACACTTGTCAGTTGGACTGTAAATTGGCTTTAAGGGTCATCAGACTTTAACACAGGTTGATTCCTGTATCCCCATGTCACTCATCTGTAAGGTGTCTGTCCGTAGATGTCCATGAGAGCGCAGCATGGAGCTGCAGTGGAAAAGGTCCTGAGGGAGGGCCGCGCTGTTCCCAGTGGGCTTCTGGTGGACATCATTGTTGATGCCATTAGGTAATCAAACTTGACACACTGTGATACATAATGTGCTGTGATACGACTGTGATACACTGTGTAATATGTGTTTGGTGGTGTTGGTATGTTGTATGTGTGTTTTTATTCAGTACTGTATGTGTTTAAAATGTATTTTTGTGGTTTTGTGTTGTTTGGTTTAATACTGCTTAATAAGGAGAACTGAAGTACATGAGCATGTACATTAAGGTACAATACAGGGAAGGGAATACATAGGATATAAATGGTAAAATGCAGATAGTTATATATATATATATATATAGTTACTCTTCTACTGTGATGTCTCGTTTAAAAGTCTGGTCAGGAATGGAATTGGAGACTTTATCTTTCCATTCTTGTAGGCATGTTCCAGCAGGGTCAGGCTGGATTTTGGATGGATTCCCTGCTGATGTGGCCCAAGCCAAGCTCCTGGAGAAAGCCCTGAGTGGCTCTGACCCAGACAAGCAGCGGAGGAATAGCAGGAAAAGCAGCCTGGCTGTGGACAAGAATGCTCCCCAAGAGGCGCCCCCTTCCTCCAAGGTGCTGGACCTGGTCGTCCTCATGGAGGTGTCTGATGATGTCGTTCTTGACCGTGCTGCCAAGCAGGCCAGTGAGTGCTATTGTATTGTAATCATGTTATCTTTTTATGGGTTAAATAATGGGTAATAGATAGCAGAGCTTGTTTGATATGTTGATATGACTTTAAACTGTTTTTAACAGTTAAGGAGGAAGGCTTAACTGCTCAAGTGATTGAGGAGAACCATGCACCTGAGGCAGAAGTGTCTACTACTCAACATAACACGAAACAGCAAATTGCCACCACGTTAAAGCACAACCTTGAAAGAAGCCAGCTACAGCACTGGTAAGCGTGCTGGGTTCTTTGCACTTTTAAATGACACCTAGATCAGCATTTAGCTTTCAATAGTTTTGTCTTTCAGGTCAGAAGTCCAATATGAGATTGTTATTTACATAGCCTGTTATGTCCCACTGGTCACCTTTGCATTATTACTAATTTATCTAAAATAGCAAATCAATTTGTTGTTTCGGTAGTTCATTCATAGTTTATAGTATGGAGGAAATTGTGGAATAAAATGTTTCCTAGCTGCAAACGGGAGATAAGAGGGTTAACAGTCTTCGAGGTGACTGGTTTTGTGGAAATAATGAGTCGGCAGAGGGAACTCCACTTCGCTGGAGAGTTGTTTGCCTCCATCTCACCATTGTTGCCATGGAACCAGGCACCTCAGCAGCCGTTATCCCTTACATATAAACCCACAAAATGATTTATTTCTTTTTAATATTTAGTAATTTAATTATTAGTATTACTGTTATTTTAATCTAGCTTTTCTTCGCTCTTCCTTTTCTGTCTAAATTTCACTACAAGTTGTACATGTCATAACTTTGTATGTGACAAATAAATTTATCTTGTATCTTGTATCCTTGTTGGTCATTGAAAGGAGTTAACATTTTTGTGAACATTGTTGATCTCTGCTCGTACCCATGCAGCATAACAGGTTTTCAGGACACCTGGCCTAAACTGGAGAAGTGGTTTTCAGGGAAGCAAAACATTCTGGTGAAGGTCAATGCTCAAGCAGACGAACAGGCAGTCTTCAAAAATGTTGAACAAATTCTTCATGAGTCCATGATTGCCAATGAGAAAGGTAAGGACATCATGTAACAACCATTCCATGTTAGTCATTCCTTTTTTTATGTTGCATGAGATCCCCCAGGCCCTTTTTATAACATCCAAACCTTTTTATATTTCAATGGTGGTCTGATTGGTTATAGGTCTGTCCGGTGGTCTGATTGATTATAGGTCTGTCCAGTGGTCTGATTGTTTATAAGTCTGTCCAGTAGTACACAGAGGCATTTGAAAGATGCCCGTTGATCCCGACTCTGAGAACGTCCTGTCTATGGGAGGTTTGTCAGCTATTAAGTGTATTTTCCAGAACCCACTGGCAGTTAATGAGTGACAGATATTCCTCAGAATTAGACATGGTTTCAGTAGTTATCAAGTAGATTTCCTTGTGCAGCACAAGGAATTTGTCTTGATTGGCACCACTTACAAGTTAAGTGTACACAGAAGGTGACAGGAAAGAGAGAAAAGCTTGAACATACATGTTATTTTTTCTGATCAATTAGGAAAACCTTATTTTTCTGACCTAAAAACACAACCCTTGTAAAAGCTAACATATTTCCATATTACACTTTTTTGTGAAATGTATCAAAATGGTGTCACTGTGAGTGAGTGGTGGCCACGTTGTTGCTACGCCATGCTATGTGCTCGTTATATTTTCCTGCTTTTTAGTCCTTTTGGAAAATTTGTGCTCTACTGTTTTCCAGCTGAGGTTGCAGCAGTGGCTCAGTCCGACTCTGCTTCCTCTGTGGCTGCCGCGTCTCAGTCTCCAACGACTCCGTCTGCCTCCACGTCTGCACTGACCCAGGAGGGCCTGACAACCAAGCGCTCCCGCTCCAAGTCTATTAGCCAGTCTCCCAGAAGTGAGCAAGCCTGCATGCACCAAAGCATCCCTTATAAAGGAACACACCACTTTTTTTTAGGGAAATAAGCTAATTTCCCAACTCCCTTAGAGTTAAAAAGTTGAGCCAGCCAATCTCTGGATCTCGCAGTAGCACTTTATCTATTAGCAAATCAATGATTTATGCTAAGCTAATAGCTAAAGTGATACTGCAAGATATGGGGATCCTGAATGGATTCAAAAATGCTAAAACTTAACACCTTTAGTCCAGGTGACCAAAAGTGACCAAAAAATCAAGTTTTTGACATTATGTTGTGGCGCTATTAGGCTTTTATAGTTCTGCATCGGTGACAAAAATGCTTAGCAAAATCAAGCACCAACAAGGAGGCATGTTGCGCAGCAAAGAACTTTGAGTTTCTATCCAGTTACACTAGATCAGGGGCGAATCTAGACCATTTTTAGAGGTGCCAAGGCACCCCCGTGAAACTGCTCGGCACCCCCTGGCTCAGTGCAAAATAAATAATATATTATATATAATCATAGTGTTGTGTGATAAGCACTGGGGGCCGGGCACCCCTAAAGACCAGATGCTAAAATCGCCCCTGCACTAGATGACAACATCTGTGCCATTTTTAATTTTTGATGTATGCAACAAGCTCTGTGACACCCTAGCAGACAGAAGTTTTGTCTCTATTGTCCCATATTCTGTCGGGTGACGCTTGTCGCCTGGGCTAAAAATGGACCTTTAAGCTCAGACCATGTCCAGGCTCAGGAGGTCAATCTCAGTAGACATTTAGTGCCAGTTACTTTCATTTTTTTTTTTTTTACTCCTACCATTACTAAAGTGGAATCTGTAGACACTGTGAAGCATGACATTACATCACATTTAGCAGATACTTTTATCCAAAGGGACGTACAATAGAGGACAGAAATCAAGCTTCATTTATTAGAAGGAAATAGCATTAAGCTATCATGTGCACTTCCGTCATATGTGGGATCTTAACTCATCTTCCCTTCCCCCTACAGCATCACATAGCCACATAGATGGAGCCAAAGACAAAAAATCAAGTGAGTCTATTGAGGTGAAAGACTCACGCCAACTCTCTGGTAGGCCTCAAGTATTTCTTATTAGGTATTAAGAGGTATATTTGCCCCTTTATGCTTGGATTAACCTGCTTAATTTACTTCATGGTTTTTCACAGGAAGTGCACTTGCTGCAGGGCGAAGGCCCTCAGCGTCGTCGTCCATTGAGATTCGTCTGGGAGAGAATGGTGCTCGTGCAGACTCCCCTGCTGCTGTTCCTGGGTCAGTTGACTGGGTGTACGTGGATGAGCCTGTGTCTAAGGTACCGTCATAGTGGAGGGTGGAGGGGTTCCTTCTCAATGTAGCAAACATCTTAAGCATGTTGTAACGCATGTAAAAAAGTGATAGAAAAACCTTACAAGAATGTTCACTGCCTGATATGATTCACTCATGATAATGGCCACTTTCACATATTTCTTATACAACGTATACAAAGTATAAGATGTGTGTGTTTTATATACGTAATACAAATTACATAAGTCACACTTTGTAGAAATGTACTAAGAATCTTGCATGTGTTTTCTTGTCATATATTTTACCTCGCAAGTTTTAAAGGAAATGTATACCAATTTTGTACAATTCCTCTACTGTATGTCTTTTTCATATGAGAAGGTAATGCAGTAAATCATCTATCATCTGCCACGTCTCTGTTCTTTGTGTTCGTTCCCCAGGAGGTCTCTGAGTATTTGCTTCCCTACTGGGACAATGTCTGTGACTCGTATGTGTCAAACGTGAAGGCAGTGATGCAGAACCTGCGGAGGGAGAGGAACCTGATAATCCATCATCTGCACAACATTAGGTAATAATAAATGCACACTAATGCCAACTGGCAAAGGTGAAATTATTGACTGAAAGAAACCCAAAGAAATGTTATGTTACATGCACACTGAGAGATACACCTTAGAATGAGAAGGGGTGTGCCACAGAGGTAGAGCGCTGTATGAGGTCGTATGTTCAGTACATCTCAACATCTCCAAGAGCTGCTTTTGGGCGGCTGTGGCCTAATGGTTAAGGAGTTGGTCTTGGGATTGGAGGGTCACAGGTTTGAGGCCTGTACCAGTAGGAAAACAATATGTGGGTGGAGGAGTGAATAACCAGCACTCTCCATGGCTAAAGTGCCCTTAAACAAGGCATCGTGCTTCTAATTGCTCCAGGGGCACTGTTCCTGTAGCTAATTCATTGTAAGTCGCTCTGGATGAGAGTGTCAGCTAAATGTAGTGTAATGTAATGAAATTCTCATTTCTGAGATACAAGGCTAGAAAGGGAGAAGTTCTTTTGAAAATGGAATAATAAAAGAAGATATAAAGCTACTTTCTATAGTTTTTTTTATGTGCTTAGTTGACATAGTTTTCGGTGAATACATTGAGCTTGCTTGACAGAAGCATTATGCAATGTTTTTGCCTGTTGCAGGGATGAATTTAAACTGTACCTGAGGCGCCCTGACCTGAAGCAGGAGTTTGTGAGCCAGTGGCAGCAGGACTACAACAGTGTCCCAGAGGACATGAGGGAGGACGAGGAGACCAAAGCAGAGCTGCATCAGCGCTTGGATGTAACTAAAAACAGCAGACATTTCAGTACCTGTACCCTGGCTTGAGAGAAACATTACATTTTTACATGACATTACAATTAGCTGACATTCTTTTTCAGAGTGACTTAGGAGTGAATTAGGTACAGGGACATTCCCTCTGGAGCAATGTGGGGTTAGACACCTTGCTCAGGGGCACTTCAGCCATGAATGAGGGTTAAGCTCCTGTGTGAGGTTGATGTCCTTTTCCGTCTGGTGTCCACAGGACTTGCGTGAGCGCCTGTGGGACATCTGTGACAGGAGGAAGGAGGAGGCCGAGCAGGAGCGAGCAGCCCTGACGGAGGACGGGTGGCTGGAAGACCACACCTCCTTGCTGAACAACCACTTCTGCTCGCTCATGCAGGTAACATGGAGCCACTGTCAGCTAAACATCGCTGTTGCTTTCTCATGCAGCTGTGAACATGATTGTGTGGGTGTCGTTTTTGTGTTTGTACTTTCAGTTTCACTATTATTAAACCGCAGTGCTAGACAGTGACATAACACAGTGCTAGACAGTGAGATAACATGATAACATTTTTACCCTTATCAAAGCTAATTGGAATAAGGAGTAGAAATTTGCCATTTCATTTTACAAGAATTTGTAAAATGTGTCACTCTTTTGTGACTCAACTGTGTCGGTGATATCACATTATTGCAAATAGCTGTGCGTGGTTTGGTTGTGTTGTCTGGGTGCAGGTGGAGGTGGACAGGTTCCAGGACACCTTGCGTCTCCTGCGTGACTACTACTACAACATGGGTGGCACAGGGCTGCCCGAGGTGCCCGCCGACTTCACCTGCATCCCCCTTCTGGACATTGTGGAGGAGGAGGAGGACAGTGGAGAGAAATCCAGAAGGTAAAGTCACTGCAGATGCTATATGCTTGGCTGCTGCCACACTTTGGAGTGACCTTCATTGCGAGTCATCTTGCCCATGCTGGACCTAGATAGCCACAAGGGTTCATTCAAACTGACCTCAGTAGGTCAATTTAAACACAAATCACTTTTTTCTGGCTCATCTCCATTGCACTTTTTTTTTTTTGTACGATCATTGCAATATAAATTATAAGATTAACAATGTGGGTAATGTAGTTTCAGCAATTCTGTATATTGCAGTTCCCCAAGCCCAGCAGCCTCTGACAAGACCACCAAAAGTGGTGCAATGAAGGATGCAGATGAATCAGAGGATAAAAAGACAGAGGAAAAGAAAACAAAAATGTAAGTAAAGTTGATTTGTACCCTTTATTGTAAATAGCTTTGGATAAAAGGGTCTGCTAGGTGTAATGTAATGTAAACAGGGCCAAGCTGGGGCCAGCAGCTTAGTTTGACTCCGTGGCCTGCCAGAACTAATAGTATACTTGATGTCTTGTAATGCCTAAAATATCAGTTATACACAATAGGTGCTAAAGTGTGTTTAACTTTTTTTTTGTTTTAGTGTCCCTTTGATTGCAAGGAGGCCCCCTACTGCAGACTCAGCAAAGCAGAGGTGCTCGTCACAGGCTGATGAGAAGCTGGTCAATGACATCTATCAGGCTGCACTAACGGCTGTGAACGATCTGGTAAGTATTTATTTAAGGCCTATTTTGCAATCTTTTTCCATTCCAGTGCAAGTGAAAGTCTTATTTCACCTGGTAAATAGATGACTGGAATTGTACCAAAGGGGAATAAAAGGGGAATAAAACGATGCTTTTAGTGTGTCGGTGTGAACTCCTGAATTTTTCCTGTGGTGTTGTAAAGAGAAAGAAAAAAGTTGCTCTCAATATTAGGTTTTCTAGCCAAAAGCTATAGTCAAAACACCAGACATTTTGTTAATGCACACATAATACACTTAGCTGACACTCTTATCCAGCGGGACTGACAGTTTTTTAGGTATAGGGTTTTAATTACAGTAACTGGAGCAATGTGGGATTAGATGCCTTAAGGCCACTTCAGCACCATTCTATATCAGTGCCCCATAGAATGGTAACTATAACAACCATATAGGCTAATTTAAAGGTTGTTTTTTTCACTCTACTTTTTAACGGCAGGTTTCATGAAACAACATACAATGATTTCTATTTGTAAAGAAATTATAGAGGAATTGAAATGTTGTTGAAATATAACACTCGTGTTTGTGAGGTTGTTCGTGGATATCCTCGCGTGAGGGTATCCAGGAGCAACCTCACTCCCACTGCTGTTATATTGTGTCAGAAGTCAAAGTCAAAGTCAGCTTTATTGTCAAAAAAAAACCATATGTACAGGTTGCACACACAGAATTTGAAACTGCAGTGCTCGCTAGGCCCACAGTGGACATTAAACATCTTATAAGACAATGAGACAATAAGACGTAAGACATGATGACAGAAGCATAGCAAACATGGCGTAACTGGTCCGACTGTGTGGGCCGACAGATGCAGGCGGAGCTGCAGCAGCAGGAGGCCGAGGAGGGGAAGGACCAGCAGCTGCTGGAGCGCGAGCGCCAACTCCGCATGTCCCAAGCCTCCGCCGCAGCCAACTCCGCCAAGGACAAGAAGAAAGGAGGAGCCAAGAAGAAAGGTGTGTGTGTGTGTGTGTATCTCTCTCTTTCTTTCTCTCTCTGTGTCTCTCCTTTTCTCTCTCTCCAACCCTCCCTCCCTCTCTCACTTGTCTTTGGTTCTGTCCTAATGTTCACTTATTCCCCATATAGTGCACTATGCAGTGTGTCTTCTTGTATTGATACTTGTAGATAAGAAGCCGCACTCTCGGTTATAGTTCTTGTTCTTTGTTTAATGGGTCAGCATGAAGACAGACGTTTCGGCCCAGCGGCCTTCCTCAGTGTCTTACCGCTGGGCCGAAACGTCTGTCTTCATGCTGACCCATTAAACAAAGAACAAGAACTATAACCGAGAGCGCGGCTTCTTATCTACAAGTGCACTATTTCCAGTTGCCCGCACCCGAAGACGCTGATAAGTAACTTTTGGGGTTGAGCGCACTTTCCAAAAAAATTATTGTATTGATACTACATAGTGGGTAGATGAAGATTTTTGGATGTCCCAACTGTCTTTCTCCCCCTTGCTATCTTCAGTCCTGGCCCTTTCTCTCTGTGTCTCTTTCTCTTTCTCTCACTCTCACTCTAGCTCTCTCTCTCTCTGAGACCTCTGACCTGTATGTAAAGCTCAAAAGGTGTCAATCCTGGTTTCAAAACATAAAAATCCTGCCACTTGTTTGATCCTGCCAACCATTTTCTGAACCAGCCCAAGTGCACAGGCAAAAGTAATACATGGCAGGGTTTTTACTTTCTAAAAGCCAGATATTAATACTTGTGTGTGTGTGTGAACCTCACCGTGTGGCTTTGGTCCTGTCCTCAGGCCCCTCCCCCGCACAGGAGCCCAGTCCCCCCCCAGTGGTGGACCTGCAGGAGTCCCGCAAGCTGGCCATCAGGGCCAAGATCAGACAGGAGTACCTGGCTGCCCTCGAGCATGAAGGTGGGGCTAGTTTACTTAACTCACTGTTGCAGTATGATGACATAACACATGGGCTGGGCACAGATTATTAGTGATGGACAACCAGGATTCAGAAGCTACAATTTAGTACCACATATTTCAAATCACCTAATTCTACCTGTTCACTTAATATGGGGGATTTTAATAATTAGCTTTTTCTTTCTGGCTGAAAAGTTGTGCTGATTGGAATCAGCTGATTTAGTCAGTGGCAAATATGAGAACAAATACGTGGTACTAGATTGTAGCTTCTGAAGCCAGGTTACTCATCACTGCAGATTATTAAGTGTTTTTTTATTATCTAACATCATATAGAATCAGGGGTTAAATGGAGCCTAAATAATCCCAATCACTACTGTAAAGTAATCTGTATGTGAGTCTGTGTGTGTGTGTGTGTGTGTGTGTGTGTGTGTGTGTGTGTGTGTGTGTGTGTGTGACCTTTCCAAACTAATTATGGATTTGGATTCGAGTGAATTTCTGAATTTCAGGCGTGCTCAGTGGTTTGGACAACAGCCAAAGTCATCCCCGTTTCATTAGAGTAACTATACAGTACATGGGGAGTGTTCAGTGCTGCAGGCTTCATCGTGACACATTCTAGCAATCCTGACGTACTCCTCACGTTTCCCACCAGTCAGTAGCCTTGCCCCACAACATGACTCAAAAAGTGCCTTGTAAAAAAAAAAAAAAAAACATGTGGTTTTTAGAGAGTACATGTTGCATTATTGTAACACATTCATCTAAAATGGCCCTGGCTTTTGGCTATGTTATACTGAACGTGTATAATCTTGGAAGGTAATTAAGGTCAGGCCTGCATATTTGTAGGTTACTTGGAATAGGGGTTGCCTGCGAGGCCTGTGAGCTATTTATTTTTAAATTAGGTAAGCATGAGGAAGCTGGCAGAGGTCTTGTCTGAGCTTGTAAGCCTCAGTAAACAGTCATCCAGAATTAAGAAAACTAAATATTTGTTACAACTTTTGGCCTTGAAAAGATTTTTTTCTATCATTTTGATTTTAAGTTTTGCATCTTTATTTCTTCAAAAACTATCAACTCTGTCAGGATGTACCTACCCCTACCCTGTTTTTTCAGATGCCCCAAACCACCCACAACACACACACACACACACACACACACACACACACACACAACAAGTCCCAATTTAACCCCTGCATAGCATGTATTAAAAACTGCCATTTCACTTTTATAAGTATCCTTCTTTAGGTGGACTGCAAAACCTGTTTCAGTATGAAACCAGCATGTGATGTGTGTGTGTGTGTGTGTGTGTGTGTGTGTGTGTGTGTGTGTATGTCTGTGTGTGTGTATGTGTATGTAGGTGTGTGTGTGTGTGTGTGTGTGTGTGTGTGTGTGTGTGTGTGTGTGTGTGTGTGTGCGTGTATGTGTATGTGTGTGTGTGTAAGTGTGAGAGAGAGTGTGTGTTTGCGTGTGCATGTGTGTGTGTGTCTAAATATGTGTGTGTGTGTATCTAAACATGTGTGTGTGTGTGTCTGAATATGTGTGTGTGTGTGTGTGTGTGTGCACATGTGTATGTGTGTCTGAATATGTGTGTGTGTGTGTGTGTGTGTGCACATGTGTGGGTGGCCTGTATATGTGTGTCAGACTGTGCGGTGAAGCAGCGTGTGGAGCGGATCAGGCAGCAGGCGGTGGAGATGGTGCGTAGCCTGCAGACGCGTGCTGAGCAGACCTTTAGGACCCTGGAGGAGTGGCTGAGCGCCCGCTTCCTGGCAGAGATGGGCAGGTACAGATGAGCAGACTGTGTGGAACAAATCAGTTTATAGTCTACGTGACAAAACTTGACAAAAAAATTAAGTTGTCAACAAATATGGTACTAGAGCATGGGCCTGTGCCCACCCACTTCACTTGTCAATCGGACCCACCCAATCAGAAGCCTCTAAAAAATTAAGTTGTCAACAGATATGGTGCTAGAACATAGGCGTAGCCACACGGTAGGCTGGGGTGGGCCTGTGCACTGCCCACCCACTTGTCAATCGGACCCACCCAATCAGAAGCCTCTAAAAGTTCAACTGATTGTTTTAGTGATATAAATAACCAGTGTTTAGGCCTACCGGATTTGTTTTTTTCTGCCTACATCCACCAAAGCAAGCATTCCAGTATGCAGAACTTTGAGTTGCTGTCCAATCGGAGTTCAGACAACTCTGCACCATTTCAAATTGATTTTTTTGGGGGGGGATGTATGCGACAAGCTCTGTGACATCCTAGCTTTGAAAATAAATACAGTGATGGGGACACAGTGCTTTAGGACATATGTTCCCTCAGATGAGGCATTAATCCAACGTTCTGACTCGCTGTGGTCATAAAAGATTCCATTACATGTTTAAGAGGCTCCCCAGTGTCTTGGTTAAATTCCCTAACTGTCCCCCCTTAATCATCCCCCGGTATAATTTGCAAATTGACCCTTTCCCTTACTTTCCACCTCAAATTGGTGTGTGGTCAACATTTTGGTGCATAATGGTTGCCTTGGATTACCCAGATGTGTGCTACACGCTGGTGGTGGTTAGAGAGATCCCCCCCTTCACTTCAAAGTCATTTTGCATGTCTTGATAAGTGCTTCATACATACAGTGAGTTCTTTGTTGAGTTGTCAGGCAACATTGACCACCGTACCATTTTTGCACATGAGGTTAGTACAGCGTCAAAAATATATGACCATTTTTAAGCTCAAGTTCTTTTTTATAGTTCAGAAGGAACATAATTTTTTTCTCGTCACACAGCATAGATCAGCTGGCTGAGGTGGTGCGCCATCACATTGAGTCGGCCTCCAAGATCCAGCACGAACTCATGCTGGTGTGCACCGACTTCTTTGTGGACGGCGATCTGCGCGTGCTGGCCAGCCCCAGTCCCCCTCCCCGCCCGCCCCCCATGGAGATGCCCGTGGACAGCACCCTCTCCGTCCTGCAGCTGCAGGCCTTCTACAAGCAGATGCTCAAGGTCGCCCCCTCAGGTCAGGAACTGCCATTGCAACTGCATTGGGCCGCTTGGGTGTCACAATTTTTTTGGTTGGGTTGTGAGTCAGGGATCATATAACTTATGAGAAAGCTGTCCTGAATTATAATTCATTCAGTTCTCTTCTGGACTTATTTCCTTATAGTTCTCGGGGTGTCGACTGACTCATTGTAGACATAAAGAATATAGAATTAAGTTTATTGCTCTTGCTCCCAGAATATTAAGAACATCATTCTCTACCTGTGTGTGTGTGTGTGTGTGTGTATGTGTATCTAGGCAAACACATTAAATCCAAATCACATGTTGGTATCCAGTGCTGGGTTTCAGAATTGGAAAGCAACAAGGTGGCTCTGTCAGGGAAAAACAATATTCTAGTCAGAAATGCTATTTTGTGAACACTGAATGTTTGGCTGTTGGCTTATAATGTTAACGATATTAACACCAGGATTGAGAACATGACCTGAAGAACATTATAAACATAAACAATAGATTACCATAACAATTCCATTGCTCTTGTCAGTGGCACAGCACGCACACACACAGTACACACACACACACACACACACACACACACACACACACACACACACACACACACACACACACACACACACACACACACACACACACACTTTGTGTCCTAATAATTGGGTTATGTACATAGTCAATCTCTCATTAAGGGCAGAATGAGTCTGGTCTTGGAAGTGTCCATTTCCTTTCTTTCCTCATACTTGTAGGAATAGTGTCCAGCAATGAATTCTCAGAAATCTTAAAGGAGTTTACGTCCATGAATGTGGGTGACAATGACCTGCCAGATGCCTGGATGAACATCTCAGAGGCTCAGGTATGGTACTCATTCACACCCTGATTTATGTTTGGGGCTGTCTTTGTAACTGTTGTACTGTATGAGAAAAGGTCAGAAAGGGCAAAATAAATGTATAAAATAAAAAAAATGAAAAGTAGGATAAAATCAATAAATAAGACAGTGAATCCAACATAAGACCAAGGGTACATAAACAACATTACATGAGTAGTACATGAGCTAGTGAGTAGAAGTGGACTGTGCTGTGTGTAGATCCTGGAGCTGGTGAGCATCCTGGCCCAGGACGTGGAGGTGCTGGACTGGCGCCTCTTCCTCCTCAGCGCCGCGCTGCCCTGGCCCCTGCCCACCAAGCAGCAGCTGCTCCAGCTCCTGGGCCGCTTCCGAGCTGCCGACGCACAGGACACAGGCTTCATCACAGAGGAGCAGTACCTGCAGGTATCAGGGAAAACTCTTGACTGTGCACAGTCCAATACTAGTGATCATTCGGTGGATACTTTTGCACACTCACAATGTCTTCTTTCATCGGTTTTTACTTTACTTTTGATTAAATAAAGTCATATAAACATTACCAAGTATTTCCATGTTAAATAAAATGAAATAAACATTACAAAGTATTTCCATGTCGTCTGACAGACTGAGTTGTGGTTTACCAGTGACGAAACTCAAACGATTCCTGACGACCCCTGTGAGCCATTGCCATATGACAGACTGGCTAACCTGAAGAAGGTGAGTTGTGGCTCTGCCTGCAAGCAACAATGACATTATTAGAAAATCATATTGCTCTCCCAGTAACCTCCAACCTCCATTTTTCCCTCCCGTTGGACGTTTGCCATGTACGTAGTTTTTCTTCACGCTGTTTGCGGAGCCGGACTCATCGCCGGCCCGTCTGGACTACATGAGGATGCTGCTGTGCCTGGCCTCCCACAGAGACCCCGTGCAGGGCTTCATCCGGGCCCTCAGCCTGGTCACCGGGCAGCCACTGCACTGCCATGCCAACATCAGCCCACTGCTCAAGGTCAGAACGCCTGGACACCTGCACCTACGTACATCAAATGATCAAATTCTGTTAATCAGATGAATTATTTTAAACTATATTGCTAACTGGTTTTGAGGGGGTCTTAAGACACATGGCCTTTTTCCTATACATAGTTGTAGCCAGCTTAAAAGCCTATCCTCAGTGTTAGCAAAGTGCTAATGATTAACCTTGGTCATGTGTTTCCATTAGGAGTTGTAACTGGCAATGTTTAAACATTCACATGTAGACAGTGGTTAGCAACAGTTGCACAAGTGCATATGATAACAAATGGCAAAGGCATTTAAATATGCTATGACATTTCTGGAAACCCAATCTGTTACTACCTGCTTGTTTTTTTTTTATTTCTCCAGTTTGTTGCATTGTATGCCATTCCCAATGTCCCTAGGTCTGCCCTGATTTGACCCTGTCTCATTCCAGGGCACAACGTAGGCCATCTGGGCCACAACCTTGGCCCAGTCCTAGAGAGACAAAGAGAGAGATAGAGATACACAAAAAACACACATCTTACTTAAAACACACATCCTACAGAAGGGAGCACATCGTATTAATAGGAATATAAAAAATAAACAGGGAAGTAGAAAGAGTAGACACATGAGAAATGTACCTACTGTGAGCTGTAAACGATAATTGTGCTTTCCTGTTGACGTTGGCAGTCTGTGCTGTACCTGGGCGAGGAGGCTGAGGAGGCGGCAAAGTCGGAGGAGGACGAGAGCCCTGGAGAGGCAGGCGGAGGAGAAGGAGTCTCGATCGCGGCCCTGCTAGACGCGCTCTGTCCAAACCAGAGCAAGACCTCCGGCCACAACCGCTTGCACCCCAGCCAGAAGAGCAAGGAGGAGTACAAGGAGGTCAGCATAACAGACGGTTCTCCATCGTCCTGGTCATGTAGAATCACCACACAACAATCTGGTGTCTGGGGGCTGATATCATTTATTTAAGGGAACACTCTACCTTCTTAGGGAAATAGGCTAATTTTCCAACTGCCTTACAGTTTAACAGTTGCGTTTTACCATTTTTGAATCCATTCAGTTGATCTCCAGCCTCAGCCAATTTATTGATTTAATGTAGTAGAGTATCCTAATTGTTTAGTAGTATAACTAACCTATGCAAGTTATATTTATATTTTTTCCTAAAATGTTTTCCTTATGTTTAGCCAGGCTTATCCTGTTTATAACGTGGTGTTTTAGTATTGTATGGTGCCTTAGAAAATAGCATCTGCCAAATATCAGAAACTTAAATTTAAAACAGTTCAGCAGTCCACAAAAAGTGTTATTGATACACATGGCGACTGGTTTGCCTGCCAGGAGTTCATGAAGGTGTATAAGGAGCTGGGCTTTGGGTCGGAGGAAAAGGCTCCCTTCTCTCGTCTGTCCCAGCACCCCTGGATGCAGAACCTGATGGAGAGCGTCCCACTGTACCATCTCCCCGTAAGTGCTTTAACTAAACACTTGGACAGAAATGTAATCATAATTATAATAACAATAATAATATTGATACAACAACAACTACTACTACTGCTACTACTACTACTAGTACTACTACTACTACTACTATTACCATTACCAATAATAATAATAATAATAAGAAGAAGAAGAATCATAGTAATACATTGGTTTTATGTAATGCTTTTCTGGTTACTCCAAGATGTTACGACCTGAAAGATTCTAAGCTTCAGCTTCAAGCTTTAACTTCAAAACTGTGGATTAATAACAGTAAACTTGCTTTCGTATGTTTAAGTGATCCATACAGTTACGGTCTTGCAGCTCATTTGCCTAAACATGTTTTTTAAACTTTAATTTGTTTTTGACATTTGACCCACAGGATGTTCATAGGATCCTTTAGGACCAGCGATAAAAGAGGGACCCTTCTGGATTCACCATGTCATTAACTACAGACGTCATATTTTAAATGCACCTGTACCCCACTAATAAAGCTGGTTATTCTATATACATGTATAATGTTCTTTCTGTCAAAATGTGTGTATTTTAATGCTGATTGCACACAACAAAGTGGAATGGGAAAAAAAATAAAATAAAAGGTAGTGAAAAATGTTTTGGTAGTCCATTTCTCGTCTACTGTATTCTCCCATAACAAGTACTATGCAGGTGCTGGTTAATATTTTAATATTGTTAATATTTGTTAACATTTGTAATGATAACATTTTAATATAAGGAATACAAGTAATACAAGGATGGTTCATTGTCACATGCATAGACATACTGGGTAGAGTAGGACATGCAGTGAAATTGGTGATATATACTGCACATTGTACATTAATATATGTTATATATGTTGTATATAATATCTAAAAGGACTTTTTTTCCACTGATGTGAAAAGAACTCTGACTCTCCAGCCTCGTGAGTCCTGTACCTAAAATTAGCTGTGAATAATTTGCTTTTCTGAGAGGCACCTGTAGTAATAACAGACAGAGTGTGATAAGTGTGAACAACAGCTCCCTGACACTGATGGGGGTAAGTTAAATTGCCCAGGGACAACAGAGTTAACAGCGCCATCCCGTCTATTTTTGGCCTTGAGCTCTCCAGCCCTATGTACTACTGTGTCTTAATTGGCTAAGGAGTTGCCCCAAGTTTCCAAAGCAAACACCCATGCGCCAAAAGCCATGAGTCATTTGTGGCCTAGAACTGGAGGCTCCTCGATGCTGTATACGGCAATTTATGTCTTACAGCTGTAATCTAGTTGTTAGTAGTTTGTGATGAATTGATACATATAGCAACAGTTGGGGTTCAAAGAGTGCTGTAAAGCAGTGCAAAGGAGGTTAAGTGACAAACTTGATTTATTTAACCCAGAGGTAGTTGCAAATCGGACAAAAGAAGAGCCCGTTGGCATTTATTTAGTTAATAGAGTAAAGGCCTGGACTCCTCTATTAGTGGGCCTATAGCTACCTCTGGGTTAACTAAACCAGATTGATCACTTGGCCACTTCTGTAGTCTAGTCGAGTAATTTTGCAATATTGAAAGTATTCAATAAATGAAACCTTTGTGGGTACTTCATTCACTACCATTCATTAACTTTTGTACATAGTAGGGGAAAAAAAGTATGCTACTGCACTTTTTTGTACATACTAGGGAAACAGAGTAAGCCTACCAGTGTACTTTGTGTCAGTTATGGTTCCTTATGAATTTTCAATGAGTAATTATGAGCTCACCTCACTTTACATAGAGTAGGAATTGAGCACTTAGGATTCTTTATAAGTTGTTATGAGCAACTAGGCCTGTAAAGTACCAAGCACTTCAAGTTAATGAATACCACATCTAACTTGCATGGAGCCATATCTGAATATACATAAAGTACATCTGGTGAATTCACAGAATATGCTTCATCAGAGTATTAAGAGATCAAAGAAGCATTATAATGCACTGTGTCACTTAAAGTTATAGTATATAGTATAGTAAAAGGTTTATAGCACAGTGCCGTATAGTATAGTAGGTGCAGTATAGTATAGTAAAGTGCAGTTATGAGTATGTATAAATGGTTGTTAATTACTTATGTCAATCATTATAAAGTGTTATGAATGCATTATAACTCTTTATGAATGAGTTTATTTGGTTATTATAATGAACACTGTGTTCATAAAAAGTTTTACCAAACTTTCTTAGGTTTGAGTCTGTGTTAGAGACTCAAATAAATTGAAATAAATAAATAGGTCTATTAGTCCGTCCTTAAGATATGTGTTGCAGTGGGAATGAAGGATATTTTGTAGGTTTTCGTTCAGGCCGGAGGAACTCTAAAGCATCTGCCTGATGGGAGCAGTTGAAAGGAATTTTTTGACTGTTGTTCACATTGAAATGCCACTTTGCAAGATATGACAAAACTCCCAGTAAAATAAAATCAATGGTGCCACTGAAGACCCAGAGAGCCCCTGTGAATGGGCCTGTTCTCTGGCCTTCTGTCATACACCCAGTGGGCGCCCCCATCTCTTCTAATGACTTCACATACTTTTTTGACGGGACACAATGACACTTTTGTCCAGGAAATTAACATGTCAAGCATGATGCATCACCAACTGCTAATCGGCCTTGCTCAAAACCATATCACTAGTGATCACGGGAGATTGTTATGGTAACTTTACTTGTTTTCCAGTCTGTGAACAGCATCAATGCGACTCCATAATTTGAACTGAATGCATCGCTTAATATGGAAAGATGCTATTCATTGACATAATGCGGTTGGCAAAATTAGAAAAATTCAAGTCAAAATTTTCCACTAACCTGTACACTCTTTACTAATAATACTTTGATAACGTTTTTTGGCATTGGTGATAGGTGCAAGTACAATTTATCATGTTGCGAATGTTTTTGTTAAATGTTCTTTTTTTTACCTGAAATACCTATTATTAGTCATAGGGATTATTTCACTTTTACCTTATCCTGATCAACTATACCAGTCATTTTGGTGGTACAGTTCGGTCCATAATTTGAAATATTATTTTTTGTAGCCTGTTACAGCTAACAGTCCCTTTCCTGACAAACTACTAATAACAGACATATTTGATCTAAGTCCAAGCTCGTGCCAGTGTCTGCCATGGCACTGCCATCATTAATTGCTTTTCTATAATTGATTTAATTAGCAAAGGCAAACAAACATGGAGAATGCAGGGAGATCATGCATTGTGGTGCATCAAATATGTTGTTTGTAGATGTCTGAAGGATTAAGCAGCATTAATTAATAAATGCATAATTAATTCATTACATACATTTCAGTGCTTTTTAAAGTGATCTGCGGTTTGGATTATTAATTGAATGTAATTTTAAGCAAGGGTAGTGATGGGTGATTTGTTAAATATTAATCATTTACATATTGATTTGTGTCTTACTCTACTGTGTAAAGTAATATTTAATGACCGTCTGTTATCAAACATGCTGTTGCAAATCCACCTCCTGAACCTCCTGGCACAGGACTGAGCATATAGCTCAGCATGGAGACCGATGCGCCTCCCATTGCTGTTCCAGTTATGGAAATACCTCACAGATCTTAGATGTTGCATCTGTCTGTAGGCAAGTATCCATCCTATGGGCTCGCTCGCTGTATTGGTGGTCACTTACTGTTGTAATTGTTTTGATGGTTTTTCTCTGTTTGAAGAGTGTGTTTAAAGTGAGAAATACATCCATCCCTCAGACATGAGGAAGGGAGCAGAAGAGAAAAGCTGTTCTGTTCTGGGACATGTCATGTGGATGCTCTCTTTGGATGAAGAAAGGAGAGTTATGGAAAGGCTGAAGATCTCCAGCTTTTGGGGTGTCTGGTTTGGGGTGAGCTCCTTGCCAAGTGTTTTTTTTATGAGTAATCAGATCCCCTGTTGCATAACTACATTTGTTATTCAGTAACATTAATTGCATGGATTTTTAATCTGTAATGACATTGATAGTATAATGCAAAGATAGCATTAAAATAATAATTTGGGTTATTCTGGTGTAAAATAAATATAGATTAAAAAATCTGCCATGTAAAAATACACGCAAATATGCAAATGCATGCAAATATGTAATTTACAGTGTAATTCGTATGTTTTTTTATACACAGTTCTTTTGTGTTCTCTATGTTTTGTGTCATTCATTAATTCATTCAATATACACTAAAATTGTCCACATGTAAAGAAGGATGTGTATTTTGACATCTCAGGACTACTGGAGACCTTTTTGAAGATATTTCACGATCATCTGTATTCAGTCATTGACGCGTTTCTATTTAAAAACAGTTTTAATTCAGGCAAGTAGTGATTAATCAGATTAAGCTAAATTTGAAAGGGTGTTCTGGAAAAAAAAACATGAATATACAATGAAGATACATTTAGTTTCAACTAAATGCTGCATGCTAAATATCAATTCAGCTTCTTCATTAAAAAAATGTATAAATCAGGTTGTCAGGGATTTTTTTCCAAGTTTAACCTTATGAACCAATTACTACTGAACCAAGAACTCACACTCTGTCTAATTTTTAATGATGAGTGATTTAATGATGCACTTTTGTGTCTTTATTGGGACAAATCAGATGGTGGTAATTTCTGTACTAAAACAAACAGAACTAACTGAAATTGCGCTGTCGTTTCCCTTCATTGTCTTACTTGGTTACGCAAGGATATGAAAGGGGGTTGGGAATCTCTCTCTCTCTCTCTCTCTCTCTCTCTCTCTCCTGCTCTCTCTCTCTCTTCCGCTGTTGCCCCTTTGTCCACAGACCTTTGGGTGTCCTAATCCAGGCAAAAGGTTCCATCAGACAGACCTCATGCTCCATCTTATGCACAGCCCCTGTAAAGCTGCCCGGGACCGTTCACATGGCAACTGTGTTTATCATCCTCTTCCTGGTTCTGGACTACCTCGTCCTCCTGCAAAGTGCGAAGATCCTCAGCGTCTGTTTGATTGGTAAGGACATCAGTGAGAACGTGAGTGTGTGACAAAAGTTTGAGAACTCAGTTTTGTGTTCAGCAGTGTTCGATAATTGTGCTGTGCTGGTGTTCTGTGTATCTCACAAGAATGTGCTTGGCCAGTTCCATCTGAGCAGAGATGTAACTGTAGAAGAAGTTACTGGTGTCAGACGCTTAAAGACACTGGGATTTGCTTTGCAGGAGGCAGTCATTACATGCTTATGGATGAGATCTCACACTCTTTCCACCAAAGTGGCCACAGCGTGCGGATGCTGTTGCAGCTGGGAAACCCGGTCATTACAGGTAAGCTTGGCAGGAGACAGCCAACTTAGCTATTATGCCCATTGATTCACATGTGCTCATCACTGCCTTCAAATAACACTGAGAGGTAACAGCTGTAGAAAGTTGCAATTCACATGTATTGTCCCGCTAGGGCTGGACTATGCTGGACGTCCTAACAGCTATGAGTTATCCACCTGGTCTCCTGGTGAGAGCTACATTGAAGAATACAATGGATGGTTTCTCGTGCAGCAAAAGGAGTTTCTTCTTGGCAGGTGGAGTTATTTGTGATATTTGTTATTATTTATATTTATGAATAGATTACAGAAGTAAGCGTTATCTATCATAATTGCTGAGGGAGGGATAGGAGCTGGAATACTCATAGTGATGGAATGATACGTGATGTTTCACTCTTCTCACTCCCACACAGGAGCAACTTCAGTGGCTTTTTAAGTTTCATGGGTCACCTTGCATACCACTGTGACCTCATTTTGAGTGACTCTGAGCTGATGGACTCTTTGAGGCAGGAGTCTTTCGACATGGCCATACTGGATGCCTTTAACCCCTGCTCCTTCCTCCTGGCTCGCTTCCTGGGCCTGCGTTACGTGGCGTTCTACCCCGGGACTCTGAACGGACCCATGTCCATCGGCCTCCCCAGTCCCCTCTCCTATGTGCCCGTGTTCAACTCAGAGCTGTCCGACCAGATGGGTCTCCTGGGCAGGATCAAGAACGTTGTGTTCTCCCTTGTGTCTCCCGTTGTGGAGGAGCTGATCCACCAGAGGTTCCGCCACGTGGGCGAACGTCATTTCCTCTCTCCGCCCATCATGTCCGACCTGTACAGCCAGGCAGAGCTGTGGGCCTTCAACACAGACTTTTCCCTGGAGTTCCCACAACCGCTCATGCCTTACACAGTGTTTGTGGGGGGGCTGCTGTCCAAACCCGCCAAGCCAGTGTCTCAGGTACTCTATCCTCAGAGATAAAAATCACTAAATGAAAAAATGCCTTTTACATACTGCTGTGTCCTGAATCTGGAGCTAATGAATCTCTTAAAGCTAAGTAAATAAGCTAAACAAAGTTGTTTCAGTGGCTCATCAACTTGTAACAGGGTGAAAGGCACTTCTGAATTTGCTTTCCCACCCTCCATGGGCTATAACTGCACTAAAGTAAGTTTGGAGGAGTGGGCTGTGTCTCTGTAGTTCGAATGAGAGACAATTCCACTTCCAACCTGTAGGGCGACCTAGGTAGGAAACTGCTTAGTATTGCTTTAAAAGACATGAGCTTTAGAAAGTTTAGTATAAATGATGCATATAGAATGGCACAAATTTACGTTTGAGCTGAGCTGTCTTCCTCAATGTCATCAGTTTGTTGCTTTGACTGCTAATTCTAAAACTACATTATTCATCATCATTTTCATTATCATCATCATTATCATTATTATTATTATTGTCTACAACCCCACAAGACATCAGCAAGTGCTGTCCAGGCAACTTAAATCTACATTAAACAGTGAAGGTAATGCTCTTATAACAGGAACTGGAGGACTTCATTGGCCGATACACAGAGGCAGGGTTCATAGTGGTCACTCTGGGCTCCATGGTGTCCTCTGTCCCCTTGGAGGAGCTGCTGAGGGAGATGAACGCAGGTTTCGCCCGAGTCCCCCAGGGCGTCATCTGGAGATACCACACGCCTCGATGGCCACCCCACGTACAACCTGCACCCAATGTGAAACTGGTAGAGTGGCTGCCTCAAAATGACTTGCTAGGTATGACTATTGTTTAAAACACTACCCACTGGCTGTGTAGGAGTTGAAATGTAGGACCAGTTTTTTTGCTTTGTTTCCCCACCCCACCCCCACTGCCACCCCAGGGCATCCAAAGGCACGTCTCCTTATCACTCATGGAGGCCAAAACAGCATCCTGCAGGCTGTGTACCACAGTGTTCCAGTATTAGGTGTGCCGCTCTTTGGGGACCAGTTTGACAACCTGGTGAGGGTGAGAGCAAAAGGCCTGGGCTTGGCTCTCAAACCCACAGACATCGACAGAGACGTTCTCAGCAACACAATAACCACACTCATCACAGATCAAAGGTAAAGAGGTTAACATCATAGCGCTAACATATGTACTTTGCTTCTGTGGATGCGCTTCCACAGGCTCTAGGAAAAAAAAAACTAGGAAAGATTAGCAGTCCTTGTCATACTTTGTACCAAGTCCTTTTTCCTAAGCTTTAAACAACTATGTTCTTGTACAGAAGTACAACCAACGTTATCTGTGCTGTGCTGTGCTGTGTTGTGTCGTGTTTGCGTTTTTGTTTTGGTGTGATTCATTTTTATCAGCATATTTTGGAACACAGGAAAGTCATATCTCTGTTAACCTGTGACCCTCTCTGTACCCCCTGCAGGTACAAAGTGTCTTCCCAGTCCCTCAGCAGGATACACCGCTCGTATCCACACCCTCCAGGCCAGCGGCTGGTGCTGTGGGTGGAGCATGTGATGCAGAGCGGGGGAGGAGCCCACCTACACCCTGTCTCCCTCCAGCAGCCCTGGTACCAGCGCTGCCTCCTGGACGTGGCTCTCGTCTTCACCCTGCTGGTGTTTGGACTCTTGGGCTTGGGTGTGGCGGCCTTTCAGAGTTACGACGGCAGAAGCAAACTCAAGCAGGCCTGAGTGTGTTTGTGTGTGTGTATGTGCGTGTGTGCGTGCGTGTGTGTGTGAACTATACTTAATTGTACTTTTGAAGGCTGCCCTCAGTTGTACTTCCAATAATTTGTAAATAAACTTTCACTGAAAGACTGAAGGAGTGTGCCTGTGTTTAGTTTTTCATTGACATTGTGAAATGAACATGTAAGGTTGTGTGGTTTTACAGAATGAATGAGGGCTCGTGAGTGTCAGATAAGTGATAATTAAACAGATAACAGACCAAACATATGCACATGCTTTGATTTGTATCAGCTTGCTGGTAATTCTGCCTTATCAAGGAAGCAGCGTCCTCTTACTTTTTGCAGAATTATTACCTGTTGCTTTGCTACAAACTATAATCATAAATTTGATTTCTATCTTGTGAGTGAGAATTTCCTACTCTGCTCTAAGTGGTGCTTGTGGGCTAAGACAGAACAGAAGCCCCATTACTGATGAACCAGCAGCTTGGTCAGTTATGGAAGGGGGAGACTCTATTATGGAGTCTCTATTATGAAAACAAAGCCTTTCAAAAATAGATTCTGGCAAAGCTGCACTTGCGCCCAAATGTCACATTTAGTGTTTGTGTATGTCCAGTCATCATTGTGGGAGATAAATTAATTTGGATTATCTGCTAATTGGTCATTTGATTTATGCAACCGGCTGTAATCTAAAATGACAATGCAAGAATGATTCATAGAAATGGTTGATGTCTGGGTGTGAACGCTGTCTTTCCCACAGTATTCCAGGACATGTAGCACATGTAGACCTTAACTACATATACGCATACGTATACGTATACGTATACGTAAACATAAACGTAAGCTATGTATAGACAGCAGGCTTCTTCATGGTTATTTGATTCAGTTCAGCACTTTGCCCTTTAAGTTGTGTCTTTCCTCCATCCACTCTCCCTGGCAAGTCTTGCAGGCTGGGATACTTTCCTAAGGCCTTGTGAGGACTGTGCTTGTTGGGGACAAGAGTAGGAGGGTGGGTGGGTGGGCGGGGGAGAGGGGGAGGGGGGAGGTTGGTGTTTGCAGGAGAAGAGTGTGCAGTGGCACTTGACTGATGTTTTTTCCTCCAAACTGACAGCTGTCCTGATTGCTTGTGTCACCCAGACTCCCCCTGCTTCTCTTTTCAGCAGTGCAGCAATTGTGCAGCTCTGACCCAGCCGGCCCGCAAATGAGGCCCTCGCCGTCACGGCTCAGTGCTAGTCACCCCTGCTTACCCTCCCACACCCCCACATCCCCCCCCCCCCCCCCCCCCCCCACACACACATCCCTTCCCACTTCCCCGCCAAACAGCCCCCCGACCCGGCCCTTAGACTGGATGGAGTCAGCCTTATTTAGGATAGTGTCTCTCTCTCTCTCTCTCTCTCTGTCTGTCTTTATGTCTCTGTCTCTCTCTCTCTCTGTTTCTGTTTCCTCGACTTCATTAAGTGCTCAGGGTTGAGATGGCAGGGGGCAGAGGGGAGGCTGGCCGTCTCCTCTGGTGGGCTTCATGTGATGACTCAACACCTGCAGTGCAGTCAGTTTCCTTCCGACTGCAGTACACACACACACAGGCGCACACACACACACACACACAAACACACACACAGGGAGACAGCCCCCCCCCCCACATCAGTGTCGCCACGTAGACAAAAGAGTGTTCGTCCTCCCTGAACCGTAACTGTCCTGCCCCTTTGCGTGACAAGGGAGAGAAAGCAGCACTCCATTTTAGATTGTGGTGATTAGGGGGTTGGGGGGCTGGGGGGCTGGGGGTTAGTGGGGTAATGCTGAATCCAGGTGCCGTGGTGGTTGTGTCCTTTGCAGATGGCGGCTCTCTGTCACGCAAGCCCTGCAGGCTGTGCTTGTGCTGTGCTGTGCTGTGCTCTGCCATGCTGGGTGGAGCCTGAGTGGTTGGCTGTGAGCTTGAATGGGAATTAACGTGACACTGTGTGCACTGATGGCCAATGCTGATGGCAGCGCCGGCTGGGACAGCGTCTGACGCGGCCACTGCAGCCACCGTTTCCAAAGCTGTAATTAACCTTGGCAGAAGCCACCACAGTGCCGAGCTCTTTGGCAAACGCCACCAAATCACCAAATCTCTGCAGTCCCTTTCACAGGTACAGTGGAGAAACATTATGGTTTCTTTCTCACTGGAGCTGTTTTCAGACTGCTTGTTATTTTGCCCTTAGAGGTACTCTGTATGTGTGAAAGGAAAGTTCCTGAAGAGTTGTTCTCAACTTTTCCTTGTCAGAAACATACTATACACTAAATTTTGTTAGTGGGCTTGTTTGAGAAAAGGGCCAGTAAAACTCCTGAGTGAATGTCCTGAATTTTTTTCTGCTGCATCTTTTTTTTCTGCCACATGAAGGCTGTGCGCCCACTGCCACCCATAACAGAAGCCACCACGGTGCCTCGCTCTTTGGCAAACACCACCAAACCCCCACAGTCCCATCATAGGCACACTGGACAGACAGTGTTTCCTGCAGGGAATATCTTAGTTAAGGTGGTGGTTGTTCAGGGAGGTGCAGGGTTATGGTTATGAAATATAGATCACTCCAATTTTATTCTTGTTAATATTTATTTGCCTTGTATTTGTTGTAAGCTTTCCAGCTGTTATGAACACATTCCTATAATTTCATCCACTTTTAAGTCTAATTTTAGGTTACTATTGGAACAACTTAGTCAAGGCATAGGGAAAGGAAATTGAACGTTAATTTCTATGCCACATTCTACTTAGTGTTAGCTACCAGTTCATTATTCGGTCTATGTTGCATCAAATGTTTTCAGTCTTTTTCCTCACAGCACTCAGTGACCTCGAACAACAAGGCTATGAATTGATTCACACCAAAATTCTCTGTTAACTATGAAGCACTGGGAGTAACACTGGTGGACTAACATTCCCATCTCTTTCTCACCAGTGCTGCTTTTAGACTTTAAGAATTTTTCCAGCTTTTTTCCCCCCTGAGACATACCGTATGTGTGATGGTAAACCTTCAATTTCTTCTCAAGCTTTTCTTGCCACAGCCCTAGTTTTCTGCACAGCCTTGTTTGTGAAAAGGACCAGTAAAACTCAGTGAGGAGTAAAACCAGGAAAAGTCAAGGTTAGCAGGTGGGGCCTCAAATGTCCTAATTCTTTTTCGGTCTCATCTCTCCTAAAGAAAATACTGGCTGTGTGCCTCAAGTGTGAATGGTCAACTCTGGTAGAAGTCCAGACCTAAATTTCCAAAACAAACCTGGAGTTCGGTTCTGGAAAGCAGCTTGGTCGAACTGAATAGCATCTCACGCTAGTTAAAGAGCACATTCACAGAAGCAGTTTGATATTTTTTACTTGAGGTATTTAAGAGACAGGAATAAATAAACAAGTGTGACGTGACATAATAGGGTAATTGAAAAATTCATAAATACCATCAATCACTCACACCATACACAGCATCCTTGATTTGCACAAACGTCCACGATAAGGGAGAAAGAAATCCAAACTTAAGTCACACCAAGAAAAACACATTTAAAGAAAATGGGCGATGTTAGTTTAAAAAAATATGTGGGCTATGTGAAAGCAATGGGGGGTTTTCAAAAATAGTCTGGCCAATCACTAAACTGGACCAGTGTCTCTTTACATCCATTCTGCCACTAGGAACTTTTCAAGGCACTGGCAGTCCCCCTCAAAGACACAGGCAAACTGAATCCATGTGTCACTTTTTTACTGTTCTGGGATCAGATAGGCCTGTGTAGTAGTGTTAAAGATCACCACCAGTCCTGCGTCCACAGACATGGAACTGCGGGCCAATGAACAGATAAACAGCAGGGCAGGGCCTACACACCTACAAGGAAGCAAGCACAGGAGGAAGTACGCCAGAGGTGGGTCAGGGGTCAGGGGTCAGGGTGGGGTTGGCTGGGGATGGTCGACCCTTTTTGGGCTTAAGCTGGCTGTCCCTGAGGTGAAAGGCCCTACTGCCTCTTTTTGTCTGGAAAGGCCCTGTGGTGGCACAGGTCGCACAACACCACCGGGGGGTGTTTGGGGGGGTGCGGGTGTGTCAGGATGGAAGGCTGCAGGGGGTGACTGGCTCTCTTGTACAATACTGAAATGTCTCGCACAAAAGGCTCATGGGAACAGGGATTTGTTACAATATAGAAAAAGAAAAAAAAAATGTTGATAAGAAAGGAAATATTAACAGAACTGGAAATGATTATTTACAAAGTGGCATCAGTTCTTTTTTTTTTTTTTAGCCGATATGGAACACTAGCAACTCTACAGACCTGGCCAAAAGATCATTCTAACCAAAAGCCTGGCTAACTACGCCTATTCAACTTTAAAAGGTGTACTGGGCCACTTTAATGCATTTCATCACAATCCAATACAGACTCTTTTACCAGATGTTCTAAACGGCATTACATTTGTTATAAAAAATGATATCACAATTATTTGGGCTGTTTTCAGTGTGGCCAAAGCCAGCATTTCCATAATTCATCACTAATTCCCTTTGCATAAAAGTACATCTGATATTTTTTTTGAAAGCTTGTTCCCTTCTCGTAGTATTTAGTGAAGTTTTGATCTGTGTAGAGAAAGAAGCATGATTAACCCTTTTTAATTCCGGTGTCCTCGGCTGGTAAAAAACAAACAAACAAAAAAAAACAGTACACGACTCTGCAAGTCTGAAATAAATAACCAGAACTAACAACACAAATGCCAAAACCAAACACCCCAGCAAGGCTTCGCAAGGTTCAGCAGATCCGATGACATCAAGATGACGAGTCAGTTACATTGTCCTTGTTTGTCCACTTAGAGGATAAAAGTGGGTGAGTGGGTGGAGGGAGGAGGGGAGTGTAGAGTTCCTCAGTCTTTGCGATAAAATGTCCTCTTTACTTAGACGTCATCAAATATGCGCCCACGAGACAATGATGTGGACAGGTAGCGACCTCCGGTGTACCTTAAGAAAAAAAAGGTTTTTTTTTGTAAATATCTTTTATTAAAAGATGCCATCATGTGATGCTACCCTGCCACATACTACAGCCTGTCTGTCCGTCTGTCCGTCTGCACGCATGAATGCATTTTGCATGTATGTATTGGTATATATGCATGCATGTATGTATGCATGTATACATGTATGTATGCATGCATGTACAAGTATGTGTAAGTATGTGTAAGTATGTGTAAGTATGTGCAAGTACTGTATGTATAGTGTGTGGTCATTAAGTCTCAGCACTGGTTATAAGAGGGTCTGGAACTGCTGTATTGAGAAGCTCTTTTCTTCCTCGAGGTGTGCACTCTGCTGAAATTTAAAGCGATTGGATCTGCCTTTACTCAACCGTTAACACCTAATCGTGACGTATGCAATGCACCGGATTGTGAAGGAAGTTACAAAGCTTTCCGGAAACTAATGAGCTAACAACTAACAAAGCAAGCTGGAAGATTAAACTTTTCACGAACCCCATGGGGAGTAAGGCCGCAAAGTCTTTTCCACAAATAAAACGCTCTTCTTGCTCCGACTTTAATTCCTTGAAATTCCGAAGCGTTGCCACAACAGACTGAATGGCCTTGCTTACTCCACTCTCCGCTGCCATTGCCGAGCTACATCCACAGATAGACTACAAATGAACTAAAGTGCACACAATAGACGTCATCACTCATGAACCCTCCCACTGTTCGCTGATTGGCCCGGTAAGAATTCTACTGGAGAAAGAGCCTCTCATTACAGCAGTTCCAGACCCTCTGTACAAAACATAGAAGTACAAGGGGCTGGTTTATTACCAGGCTAGGGCGACATGCTTACCTGCGATCGTCGGTCTCCACTGTCTCCTCCTCATTGAAGTCCAGTGGCTCAGCATCTTGCAGGAGTTCAGTCTGATCACTCCGGTCTCTCCTGGACACTGGAGCAACTACAGGGGGCAACAGAGGAGGAAAGGGGAAGAAGAAGAGGAAGGGAGACACACTCATCAGAATCAACCACTTTTCTCTTGCTGAAGGCAGTAATGAAGACAAGTAGTCTATAAATACATAGATAAATATTTTATTGGTCCTTACAGAAACTTATTTTGTGCCACACAGTGCATCTGATACAGTTACTAGACAAAAAAAGGTGACTAGACAAAATAAATCAAGACAGACAGGTCACTACTAGACAAGACAGGATAGACCACAGTTTTAGTCCCCCCCCCCCCCAACCTGCATGCTCTCCCCATCCCAGCCAGCCTCAGAAACTCTAGTGCTGTGGTGATACTCACACGCACTGCTGTTCATGACTGACTCGTTGTTCTCTTTCAGTTCTGAGTAGGCGTTCCTGTTCCGGCCGGAGTACTTGTCTCGTGGGTCCCCGTAGCGTTCCCTCCATTCCTGGAAAAAAAAAACCCCATAAAAACAACAAACACATCAGTGACTCAGTCCTGTGGGTGTTTCACAAAGGCGGTTATGTGACAAACCTTGTTTATTTAATCCAGAGGTAGTCATAAAAACCTGACAGAAGAGCGCCTGTTGTGATTTGTTTAGTTAGGAGAATGAAGCCCTGGGTTCTTCTAGTCCAAGGTCTACAATACCTCTGGGATAACTACACAAGGTTCATCACCTAGCCACTTCTGTGCTAGATCAGTGCTTCCTAAACGTTTACGTTCTGCGTACCCCCTAAGACAGTCCATCTTCTACCGAGTAGCCCTTGCACCACAGGCAGCTTGCCATAACAATATTTTTGCATAATTATTGCTGCATAAACAAAATGTCACACACGTTTGGTGGTACCTATGGTAGAGTCATCACCTAGCCACTTTTGTACTAGATGATTGAGGCAGCCCACCTGGATACCTCAGCCATTCTAGATGCTGTCCATTCTGCCTTCTTTTCCATTATTCTAAAGGTTGTAGAACACACATACCCTTCTGCGGTTCTCCCCATCTTCTGTTCTCTGTCGCTTCCTCCTCTCTGGAGAGAGAAGCACACAACACAGCAGAGACGGTCACATGACATTCAACTAGACAGAAATAACGTAGAAATAAGGAAAGGAATTACTAACACAACCGATTATTCATTAAGTGGCATCAGTTCTTTCTTTATCTGATGTGAAACGCTAATTAGGTAGCAGCTCTACAGACCAGGTCAAAACATCATTCTAACCTAAAGCCGGGCTAACGAAGCCTCCTCTCTGGAGAGAGAAAAGCACATAGCACAGAGGGCCACATGACATATTCAACTAGACATGAATAACGTGGAAATAAATAATGCAGATTTTAATTAAAGGCTAGCCAGTCCAATTCCCATGGCTTGGGTTACACTGTAATTTAGCCCCACATAAAAAAAAGTGTATGAAAATAGTTCGGTAAGAAGGGCCGTCCTTTTAATTTACTCATTCAACAAAGTTGTTGAAATGCTGAACTTGCTCTATTTTCAGGTTCCCCATTTCTTGTAACCAGGCTGAAATCTCTCGAGCTAACCAGTGCTTTATTGGCAAGTTAATTCTGTCTTTCATTCAGAAACCTGTAGACATAATGCTTGCAAAGTTTAAATGAACATGAACGCTGGGTTCACACAGGTATGTAGGATTGAAAAAGATTCTATGTTGTAGGCAAAGTAAGGTAAATGTATTAGTATAGTACACTGAAGAACAATTTAATTATAAAACCTGATAGAACTGTAGGTGTGCAGATTAAGTAATCTGAATGGTTTACAAATGAGTGGATTAGAGCCCAAACAATCTGAGGCCTCACTGCATGAGAACTGAATTAGAAGATGAAGTCACCTCTCCTGATGAGTTCTCTGCCCTCGTCCACCAGGTCTGTGGTCATGTGACTCTCGCCCATGAACTGCTGGAAGCCCAGCATGTTTAGACAGCGCGTCCCCAGGCTGCCCAGAGAGGAGAGAGAGAGGAGAGAGAGAGAGAGAGAGGAGAGAGAGAGAGAGAGAGAGAGAGAGAGAGAGAGAGAGAGGGGCGCATAAACACACCAACAAAGACAAATACCGACGTCACAAACAATGACAGGCGTGGGAAATGTGTAAATAGGAACGTCAATTTGTGATGTGTGAGTGGCTCTGAAAAAAAGCAGCTTCTCAATGGAATGTTGTTTTAGTGTAAAATGTGATGGCAAGCAGCGCAGGGGATTAGTGTACAGCTTCAGACGCATTAAAGGAGCAGAGCTGTGCTCCACCCATGCACTGACATGGCTGGGTTCACATCTACGATAGGTGGCTAGATAGCTCTTACTCAATGCTGCAGAGGAAGGGGGCTTTCCCCCTGTCAGAACATGGCTCATGGAGCTTTTGCAACCCTCATAGCACGCAGGAGAATACTCATGGAATGGAAATTAGCAGTCTCTCTAAAGGCTTCTGTATGGCTCTCAGACATCATTATGTTTTTTACTGGAAAAGATTAAATACTTTCTTAATGGATCCACTACCAAAACCTGGGACCCTTTACGCACATATTTTGATAGGCTTAAAATGCTTTCTTCTCAGTAACAGAACAAAAGGTGCAATTGGAAATCATGAGCCTAATGTCCAACAGAAATTCTTGTTATTACTCTAATTTTATTTTTTACTTAATATTTAATTTATTTGTCTATTATCTTGGCAAAACAGTTTGTGTGGGTGGGGTGGGAATCATTGAGGGAATTCAAGAGTTGTAATATTCATCATTCATCAGCTAGGCTTCTTCCCACTCCTTTTCAGGTGTGTTTAGGTTAATCATTTTAAATGGCATTTTGTTTCACAATTTTGTTTTGTTTTGCTTTTGTTGACTTGGTTTGTTAAATTGTACTCACAGCATCTGAAATAAATAAATAAATAACAAAAAAATAAATAAAATAAATAACAAATAACAAATCATTTAATGTAAAAAATCCTTTTAAAAATCAATAAAACATTTGTCAAAAAATAACATGGGCATGCAGTGGGCAAAGAGGAAGTACGTCTGTGTTGCGTTGTTGTTGTTTACCTGTAGTAGGTTGCGATGCAGAGCAGCAGTATCAGCATGGGGTAGTAGATGTAGAAGCCTTTGGCGATGAACGGCAGGACCTTCATAGATCCCATAATCTAATAATAATACACAGAGCACACCACACCGCACGCATACCAGATTACAGATTTAAAGGTCAAGAATGCCATGTTCAGCCTCTGCAATCAGAGGGTGCTCATTACTTCACTTAAAAAAAAAACAAAGAAAGAAAGGGGTAAACAGGTTTAGGTTGCAGCAGCAGCAGCCAGTGACGCAGTCAGTCAGTCTGCATGACTCACCGTGGTGTAGGCGGTCTGCTCTCTCTGCTGCCCAGAGATGGTGGAGTCCATGTGGATCAGGCCCAGGAAGTTGAGGCACAGCGGGGGTGTGAGACGGCAGAACAACCTTGCAGATAAAGAGTCAGTGTTACATTTTATGACCGCACACTACACTACAACTGCAATCAGTGGTATATAGGTGGGTAAACACTGTTCCACACTTTTAAAACATTTACTGGCCTTTCTATAATCATGTATGTTAAGGATAGATGTATAGTTCAACCATGTTGTACAACTGCTCATATACTGTACTGTTCTACAAAAGGCAAAGTGCAGTAACTATGTGAACGTAGAAACTGAGAAAAACACTGTCATACTGCCCAGTCAAACATGTTGTATGTATAAAAGTGGTAATGGCTTTTATCTACTTTCTTAATAGCAAGAAGCAAGAGATTTAGTCAAAAGACAAAAGAGGGCAATTTCCAGTCTAAACTGAAATTGACAAAATATGTAGTTACTACCTTTTGGCTTTGTAGGGTAGTACAACCAGTGGTGTATGTGCATGTTGTACTACTGAGTGGTATATGTTGTACCACCGAGCATATACTGTAGTTTACCCACATTTTCTTTTTGAAATGACATTGATATTTTATCCAGAATAAGTGAATTACGTGGACTAGCTACGAGTGATAATCCTATTGGAGAAACTCGGGCTTAAGTGCCTTTCTTAGGGGCACAGCAGTAGCAGGACCTTGGACCAAATTCCAAAACTGTCTGTCCGGTGTTTCTGTCTACAAATTCTGACTGCTGACCACCAGACTAGCACCACTCCATTTTGACCACTACACCACTGACTACATGACTGACTACTGACTACAAAAAATGGTGTTGACCGTAGACGCTGTTAACGTACATGCCACTAAACTGCAGGCTGTAGGCGTCTGTCTGATGGTGCGGGGCCAGGTAGTAGTAGTTGAAGACTCGGATGCGGAACACAGTGGAGTACACGCAGTAGCACAGGTAAAATATGGTGAAGAAGCACGCCATCTGGTGGACAAGAGCAGACACTGCATCAGACTGCGTCAGCAGGGCAGAAACAGGATAGATAGGGCATGGCAGATGAGTCACACACCGGTACATTTGGGACACACGGCCGCATGACAACGATGGTTACTCACAGACTTCCCTCCCCCAACACACACACCCTTCTATGCAAAAGTAATTGCATTCCACACTCACACACACACACCTCACACATGTAGAGGAAGTTGTACACATACACCTTTGTAGAAGCATTGTTATCACACCCACACGCACACAAACACACACACATACACACACCTCTATGTAGAAGTAGTTGTACTCCTTCTCGGCCAGCTGGATGAAGATGGCGAAGAGGGAGAGCACGTGTCGCGTGCTGAAGAAGGTGCACTCGGACCAGACCACCACCACCGAGAACAGCATCAGCAGCACGGCCAGCGCCCGGTAGAACCAGCGCCGCAGCCGGCACTCCCAGTACCACTCTGGACACAACCACAACAAACAACAGACAACAACAAACAACAGACAACATTTAGTGGTGCTTTACCCAGAACTGTATTTCTATCACTCAGTTCACCCCCCACCCCCCCCACCCCACACACACACAAATAAAAAAAAACAAAAAAAACAGATTAACAAATTAGTGACCTCAGTTTTGCCATTTCAAGTTATTAGGGGTGTAACAAAGTTTTGTGCTACGCAATTCCGAGGAATAAGACAAAGTAAAATTCGAAGACGCATAAAATAAAAATCCATCTTTCATGAACGCGAAGGGGTGGCGTGCACTGAGACTGAGGATTTCTGTCCCTCTCGCCTGCCGTAGCAGCACTCTCACTTCAGGTGAAAATGGAGGAAGACGAGGAAATGCAAACTAAATTCTACTAAAATGTAGAGCAAAAAACACACCCACACAGTCACACTGTCCATCTTTTGCAGTCCAGTTGTTTTTAATCAAATTCGTTATCTTCATCGGGTGATTTTCTTTAATCTGTGTTTCGTATCGTGAGTATTTTGTATCATGAGCCCTGTATCCTATTTCGAATTAGTTTCGTGAGTTGACTATTTCGTTACACCCCTACAAGTTATGTAATCCTTTTTAGAATACCATTAATAATGAGTGAATGACTAAAGGGCCTGTACAGATGAGAAGAACATATCACTTATCAGTCATGTCAAATAGAGACTGGGCAGACCAAATCTCTGAACTGGAAAGGAGAGAAAAACCGGCCACCTCCAATGGCTCACCTCTAACACTCCCTGCGATAATCAAACAATGATGGCATATGACTGATTCTGCTCTCTTTGCCACCTTTGTTTTGCCACTTCTTGGTTTTTCAAACAAAAACACTGGATAATGCATGTGGGATGTGTACTAAGCCAGCAATGTGAATGCATTGGTTCACTATGGACATTGCATACACAGGTAGAACCAGATAAATGGGCTTGAGGCCCATATCATGATATACCAGAATAACATAAGCTAGATGACGTGAAGGAAAAGTGGACAATGACGACTATTGCAAACAGGTAGCGTGGTGGTATTTTACACTGAAACACTGAAACACTGTGACACTTTATATAATGCTGCGATACAACTGGGGGAGCACAACATAAGTGTTTTTGCTAGTTACTGCTTTGTTTTCGAAAACTACTTCGAAGACCCAAGAATAGAAGATTGGCCAGTATTAAGTACATTGATAAATTGCCACTGACATTTACCAGCCTAAAATACAGTGGTCTGTAGCATGCATGCCATGACTACGCAGGTTAAAGCTCACCTGTTTCCCTGAGCTGACACACACAACTATACATACAAACAGCCAGAGTGTAGAAATAAACATCACAAGCCTGACATGGGTCATTGAAATGAACTGAAATGAATGGTGGCAGGACTTAGTCACTCTCTCCAGTTCTTATAATAACTCCATGATCTGACATGGTTGAATAGAATAGAACTTTATCAATCCCTTTGGGGGATCACTTCAGGGATTCTATTGGGATTCCAACAGCAAAGCACCAAATCATGACACAGATAGATTAACATTATAAAAACATATGGCACAAGTGGCCGATAGTTCCAAATAGAAAAGTGACAGACACCGACGACTGTACATACCGACAGTGGGGGTGTAGAGGTATCGACTGAGCCATCCGGCCGGCTCTGTGGAGGGGAAGCTGTGTACAAACTGATGGGCGGCGCTCACTTCGTTCTTGGCCACGTCTTCCAGGTGGAAGGCCTCCTCCAGCAGCATCTGCCACTGGACCTGTGTGCGGTTGTGCCGCTGCACGGCATAGATCGCCTGCCACCACGACAGAAGAGAATGGACTCCATATACTTATCTTTCATACACTCAGCACAGTACCCAACATCATATTATGTTACAGCTGATGCGCTTATTCAGAGTGACACAAAGTAAACTAGGCCTATGCAGTCGTCTTCGACTGCTAAAGGTATATCCCCGAAACGCGATGCTTCAAAGCCCCCAACATTCATACTGTATTTCAGTTATGTGCCAAATGAAAATTCCGCCATTTTGAAATTATTGGCCTCCAAAATCTAATCAGTTCATGAATCTACCCTAGAACATTGAAACACCAAATCTGGGACAAATCCATCCAACTGGTCAGAAGTTATGGGCCAAACCAAAATTCAGCCATCTTGAATTCAGCCATCTTGAAAGTGTTGGCCTCCAAACTCGAATAAGTTCATGAACCTACCCTAGAGCATTAACACACCAAATCTGGGAGAAATCCATCCACCCAGTCAGAAGTTATGGGCCAAACAAAAATTCGGCCATCTTGAATTCAGCCATCTTGAAAGTGTTGACCTCCAAACTTGAATCAGTTCATGAACCTGCCCTAGAGCATTCACCCAAAAAATCTGGGACAAATCCAAACATCCGTTCAAAAGTTATCGCGTTAACACGAAAGACCTTACGCGGCGGACGCGGCGGACGCGGCGGACGCGGCGGCGGCGGCGGCGGCGGCGCACGCAAAACCATTACATCCCCGACGCTCCGCGTTTCGGGGATATAATTAGGTACAGGGCCATTACAATTAGGACAGTCCCCCTGGAGCAACATGGGGTTGCTCAAGGGCACCTTAGCCATGTGGGTGCTTGTTATTCATGTACCCACCCACTTTTTTCCCCTACTGTGGTGGAAATCAAACCCTCTGAGCCCTAACCATTAGGCCACAGCTGTCCCGACAGAAATGTCTCACATTCTCTCACACACACACACACACACACACACACACACACACACACACACACACACACACACACACACACAGCAATGATAAAGGCTGCCAGCAAGGCACCAACCAGCACATGGGAAACAGTATGGGGCTCAGCATCTTACTAAAGGACACTATAAACCAGCCAGGAAAAAGCTGGAACCGAAACAGCAATCACCTTCAATTGCTGGGCAACATCAGTAGCTTCTGAGCCGCTGTTGCCCCTTGGGAACACTTAACAGCTCACTCAAACAATATAGGTCATTTTGTTGTTACGACCTCCTGGGTGACACATTTCAGGATGGATGAAACCGAGCCCTGGGGTCAGAGCTGATTGGTGTAATGATGTTAACCATAACGTGTTTAGCGAATCAGTGACTCCATTCAACCTCAAGGGCCATGAACTACATCCCAGGCTAATATCATTTCACCGCCCGCTGTAGATCTGAGCAGATCTACCCCAATGTCATTACTGTACCTGTTTGTGCAGCTTCACCAGGCTCTTCTTACTGGGACACGGGTTGCGGTTTTCATCAAAGTCCTCGTAGTCATCCATGTTCCTGCCCATTTTCTCCTGGTACTCTGTAGGACACTATGATGGAGGAAGATCACAAGATCACAATCAGTTTCTACAGCCCTTAAATCGCTTACGTCCCCAGCTAACAGCTGCAGTGCAGCGTTGTGCGTTATTGGGTGATAAAACACTTCATCCCAGTATTGATCCTCACCTTTCTTAAGACTGTGTCAATGCACTTCCTCAGAGGGTTGTTGTACTTGATAGCCTCACTGGCATTCCGCACATCCTGGAGAAAGCAGACATGATTACGTTACAATGTAATCATTTATCATTTATTTCATCCTTTATCAAATATTATGATATTACACAGGAACAACATCTGGCTGATTGTCTCACCGATAACAATTCATAGTTATTGCTGAGTATAATTATCTAATATTTTAAATGAAAAAGGAGTGTATAGCACATATCATTTTTTGGAAAACAACAGTAACATAGCATAGCAACATGTTAATGTTATGTTAATTTAATTGTTAATATGATGTAAATCTGTCCATCTTTATCCTAACAAAGATTACAAAGAGGAAAGGCATTTTTTATGAGATAGCTGACCTCCATGACGTCTTCTAAATTCTCCTCTGCGTCGGCCTTCTCGGTCATCAGCTTGGCGGCCTTGAAGTAGGTCTTGGCCAGGAGGTGCCCATGGCAGGAGGCGTTCCAGTAGGAGCGTGGGATCTCCACCAGGCCGTAGCCCAGCAGAAGCACCAGCAGGAACAAACCCCAGGTGTTGGCTGCTGTGATACCAATGACTTGCAGCTGACTCCTGGGCATGGGAAGACACACAGACACAGACACACACACGCGCGCGCACACACATAGACACACACACACGTGCACACAGATACACACACAGACAGACAGACACACACACAGACACACAGACACACAGACAGACACACAGACACACACAGATACACACACAGACAGACAGACAGACACACACACAGACACACAGACAGACACACACACACACAGACACACACACAGACAGACACACACACAGACACACACACACAGACACACACACAGACACACACACACAGACACAAACACAGACACACACACACACACACACACCAGTGTCAATACTGTAAGTAAACAATGTAACTGTGCTTCAGGCTGTGGGTCTAGTATCCATATGCCATTCTGAAATGAAGCCATGTGGTCACACGGTCATACAGTACTATAGAGACTATGGGATAAACATGTCCCAACACCCAAGGTTCTGATAGGAATTGGTGCCGCCACACAATCTATAATGTTTTCACAACAGATGTCTACAAACCACACAGTTCACAGAGACACCAATATCTAGACTAAAGGGAATTAGATAGTGGACAAAAGTGTTTTTTCCTCAGGCACGGGATCTCCACCGTATGCCTTTTACTTACAGACTCACAGCCAGCAACCTCATATTATTAAGAATTAAAGTATTTGAAACCTGAGGGTGATTTTGTGGGAGAGAAGATGGAGGACAGAGATGCTCACCATGTAAGGTTGAATTTGGGGCTCACTGCCACGTAGATGAGAAGGGAGCAGAAGATGAGCAGGTAGGTGCCGTAGTAGATGGCGTTCTCAATCAGAGCCGTCTTCACCTTCCCCGAAATAGAGAACCCTCCAGAACGCGCATAGGACTGCATAAACGGGATAAGTAACCTGCCCACAAAAAAAGGGGGATGTGCAACGATGATGTAGTTATAGAAATACATAATTACATGACTACAGTCACTTGGTCAGAACAACTAACACTAATACATCATGTAGAACAATTCTCTGTAATGGTTTTATGGTCCAGTAAGAAAAATGTGAGTGGGGGCGGGAATAGCGATCACTCTCCTGCACCCTCATCCATGACTGAAGTGCCCTTGAGCAAGGCATCTAACCCTACATTGCTCCATGGGGAGTGTCTCTGTACTTAATTCACTGTAAGTTGCTCTGGAGAAAAGCATCAGCTAAATGTAATGTAATGGTTGTGATGCAGTAGGTTCCTTACCAAGTCAAAAACTGTGAGGTCCAGTATACTACTCGCCAGAACACAGGGAGAATTCCATCAGGTATGTAGCTCCATGGCTTATGACAGACTTCTTTTGGACTGCAGTATATATGACATGACAAAAGTAAGTCTTTGTAATTCATAAAATAACGTATATAAACACTTGGTTAACCAATCACCAGCCTGAAACAACTATCATCAGAACAAAAAACAGGTTAGTAGTTGAAAGAAAAATAATGAGGTTTTAAAAACCTTGTAGTTGGAGAACTAGAATTGGAGGACTGATTTGAGAAATCTGTTGGTACTGCGACCTTTTCCTTGTTGCTATTGATTTTGCACTGGTTATAAATACTCTGCAATCAGAAACACATCGAAAGTGTAAGTCGATGACAAAACTGCAAAAAAGCACATGTTGCAATTGACCAATAATTCATCGTTTTGTTTGTCAGTGAGTGGATTACTCACCGTACTGACATCCAGAGGCAAGATAAAAACGATTAAGAAGCAGAGAAACCAGGCGAGAAGGGTGGCAAACAAAACCATTCGATGCTGCTTGCGAAAGTCTCCATATCGGTGGAGAAGGAACAGAGCCAGGAAAAACACCACCACAATCTCGATGCCCAGGGCCACACCGCTCATTCTGCTAGATGAACAGGGTGTTCAGTCATACCAAATAAAGCTAGGCCATCACTCAACACACCTTATCCAAGACCTGTGAGAGAGAGAGAGAGAGAGAGAGAGAGAGAGAGAGAGAGAGAGAGAGAGAGAGAGAGAGAGAGAGAGAGAGAGAGAGAGAGAGAGAGAGAGAGAGAGAGAGAGAGAGAGAGAGAGAGAGAGAGAGAGAGAGAGAGAGAGAGAGAGAGAGAGAGAGAGAGAGAGACGTCAACTTTGTTCACGTGTACAAAAACATAAAGAGGTAACTAGAGATGCAGAAGAAGAAGATCAGATCAGAGAAATACGACCAGATAATATTAAAAGTAAAAGTAATAAGTTTAAGCAGAATAACGACAAAGGGGTCGACATAAGTATTGCTTTACACAGCAAACGCACAAATGAAATAGCCTACAGTTGTGTAGAATTACTTACGTGTAGGTACAATCATTCATTTAAAAAATCCTGGCAAATCATACCGAGTGACAAACATTCCAAATACTGTTCGCCACAATTCTCTCTGAAAGCGACTTCAGCTCAGAATCTATAAACTTATCTAAGCGAAGAGCAACAATATTTTGTTGTCATTAGCTGATGCTAGCTAGCTCCAGTACGGAGATGTCGTAAAAGGTATTTAACAAAACCTACCCTGGGTAAAATATTAAAATATGTAAAAAGGCAAATAAATTCTTACAATTCTGTGCCCCCTTCTCATAGCCACTGGTGACAATTTCCACACCCCATTGCTATTCCTAGATGTCATTGCGTGTTAAAGGCAGCACAAGTGTTGCCTTTGAACCTTGGAAGTCTTACGTAATAGGTAGCGCAACGTTTCCTATTTTGACTGGGCATTGTGGGATTTGCAGTACTTTCAACCCTGACGTGGCCATCTCTGAGAATTTAGTCATGGTCATAGGGTCAGTTAAATATGAGTCATATTGTTTGATATAAATTATTTCATATAAATTGATCTGATATTTCACAAATATGCCTTTGCTATTACATAAATCCAACCTTTTATTTCTGTTGGCTTAATCAGCGAACTAGCAGCGGCGCTGACACAGGCAGTCATACTGTAGTGTAGTGGGTTAAAGCTGCGAGCCCTGGGTTGTTTTGTTGACATGTTCAACCGTTGTCCGGTGGCGTCCTATTATTTGTTAGACATTTTGAGGTTTAAGGTTCATGGGTTCCCCAGTAAATGCAACGATGACGGTGATGACCTAGGGTTCACTGTTCCACAGAAAAAGTTTGAGCGAGTACACGGGATACCGGGTCTTCAGAGTCAAATTTATTGCTGTTGTTGTTGTTTTTAATATGTATGTATGTATGTATGTAGGCCTATGTATGTATGTATGTATGTATAGAAAATGAAGAGGGTCATGCAACTTTGCACTTCAGGCCAGTTATAGAACAGTCCCAAGCCAAGCTGCGGCTGATTCGAAAGTGTTTCCAATTTCACAGCACAAGTATTACCCTCCTTCATGGATTTGAATTCCAGGGACTTTCCCAGGTCTTTGATTAGATTTATCTGGTTGTTGATTTATCAAATGAACCCTTCACATGATGTCCTTGTTTTGCTGAATACCTTGAACCCTATAATACTTCACAGACCTTCTGCCCCTTCTGAAAAATTACAATATTCTGCTTATAGATCCATGAAGGCCCAAAAATAGGGGTCGTCCGAGTTCAGTGATCCCAAGTTGATACATACACCTGGGTCTTCTACCAGAGAGTCCGTGTTTCCCAGGAGATCCAAAGAGAGGTTCTCCAGCAATCCCAGGCAAAACTCCCAGTCCTCGCACAAATCTGGTCCCAAGACCGTCAACCACAAGGTTCCAAACACATCCAGTGACTCTATCCAGTTTTCAAAAAACTCCTCCATGATGGATTCGAGTCCCCAAGTCCAAGACATTGTTTGTTATTAATTTTTTAGAAAGCTTTTTATGGCACTTTGGATTACAAGTGAACTGTTACTGTCAGTTGGACAGGTGTGTCTGTAAGTACTTACAGTGGCCATCTGTTTCCTGTAGTGAGGTTAAACCCTTTAACCAGACACAGAGCACTGTAGTGCAGGGACTTTACAGAGGATTATGCAGAGGGCAGGATCACTCTCATCCCTCCAGAATGCAGTAACTTAGAGCATGCAAGTTTAACATAAAAACATTAAGGAATGATACAGTTTGTCAGACAGAGACAGAGCACACAACATAGGCCTAGTTGTCAGCAATGTAAATCATGCATGTCTAACATAACCTCTTAAACAACCTTCAAATATTTTATGGGAAAAACCAAACACATCATGCACCTTCTATCTAAATATTTTAAGGAAATTAATGTTTGTAATATGTTTAGATGTCTAGCACCAGAATATGACTACATATATATTTACAACATGTAATGGCTCACATACTTAAACACAAGCAGCAAAGACTAAGCTCAAAATCTTCATCTGAAATGGGACAAAGAGCTATCTTCTGAAAGCTGAGAGAATGCAGGATGTCGTCCTAAGAGGGTCCCTGAGGGAGGTCTTAGGAGAACATTCTGGAAAGTTATCTCAGAGGTTCAGCTTGGAAGGTCAGGTTGCAGAGTTGCATTGGGACTTTGAGCAAGAGATGCGATAATCTGACATTGGAGCTGTCATACATTAATGTGTCTTAAATTGTGGATTTTGTTATTTTGTCATCATGATAAACTTCAAATGTAGACAGAGGTCTCATGTTTAATTTTTCCCCCCCACACGTGATTCCTACTGCAGGTTGGCTCAAACTGTTCTTCCACCAAACGCCAGTAGGTGGCATGCAATGTAAAACTTGGATTGTGACATTTTGAGGAATCTGAGCCTTAAACCTAACTACAAGCATTTTGCTGCAAATTTCAACAAGCAGAATTTTAAACAGCGTAACATTGAATTTACATTTTTAAAAATCACTCTGCAGAACATTATTAAAATGTGACTTAATGAAAAGCTTTCTACACTTAAATAATTAGGAAAACAAAACCTCTGTATTTTTTTTTTCCAGAATCCAGAAATATTTGAGGTTTGTAAAGTGAACTGCAGAGAATTGGTGATATTGGCCTTAAATGACAGTTTTGTCTGCTGCAACAGCATCACATGCGGCTGCAAACAGCCTCACTCATCATGCTGCTGATAAAAACACTTCCACATCCGCGAGAGCGTCAAGTCCTCTAGCCCTCGGGTCACAGACGGTGCCAAAACACTGAATGAATCCTGAGATGACATTTTCCACTCTCCTGGGATACTGATGCCCTGGGAAACGAGAGACACTTTCTCTTCAAAAACAACCATTGTGTGAGCTGTGATTTTTTCTGTATCGCTTTCAAGAGATTATAACTTTTGATGGCATCTTACGTGTAGCCATGTACCAGGCGGCCAGTTTAAAACAAAGTGGTGAGGATCATTCCCTTTTCCTGCTCTCCAAAGGAGGGTAACCTAAAACATTCGGTAACAAAGGCTGTTGTTTGGATGATGAGGCTTCCCTTGGCGCCAGTCAGGCAAATCTCAGAACACAGAGTTTACCTCACAGCATCTGTTATTTTCATCAAGAGGTGAATATTTGACATACTCAAGACAAGGGTCTCTTAGTTTGTTTGTAAGACAAAGTTTACCAACTCTGCCCCTCCGCCCCTCTCTGTGCATGGGCAAAGTCTCTCTGACACATGGGGGCTCTCTCCTGAAGGGTGGGGGCAGACTAGCCGAGAGCCCTTGAGGGGATCCAGAGGGCCCCATTGAGATGTGAGAACAAGCAGCCTGCCTTGTCCCCAGCATGGCCCTAAACAACAGGTACGGCAACATGGAGGGCTTTGTTTGAAGTTTGATCCATGGGAAACCCTGGGCACAATGATTGCGGGGGACAATGCGGGCACAGAGCTGTCCGTCCCCTGGGTGGCACAGTGGAGCACGGATCCCATAGCCTGCCCCAAATTAGTAGTCCCTGGGGGAAAACCCCTCCCTGGACTAACCTATGTTGGTTCCCTGAGATAACCCAACAATGAGGAGTAGACTTACACGCAGAAATGGAGGGCAGGGTGTTTTGCAGTTCACGTTCATGAGAGTCAGAGAGACTCAGCTACTGGATCTTGTGGGCCATTTTGTTTTACTGGTGGGTGGGCTCTTGTCATTGCAGTCCAGCAGGGCAGGCATGGCAATGATGGAGGAAGCCCACGATTTTTTTTATCCTTGATTCTGAAGCTAGAATTTTGTTTGTTTACCTATATCTTATATACTGTTTTTGTTTGTTGTTTGTTTCTCAAGTAATTTATTTAGGGCATTCAGGGCACACCTGTTGTTTTTCTTTTGGGCCAGTGTTTCTAGTCACTCCCTCAATAGCTTTTGCCCTCTAAGGGGTGCTACAAAGACAGATAGTAGATAAGGATACTGACTGGGTGTACACACAGCACATACAATAAGCACACACTGTACATAGGTACACAATGTGTACAGTACATATGCCAACTCTTTCTCACCCATGGGTTGATGCAACAGCCCCTACAAACTTGTGCTTAAACCTCAGCCTCTAGTTAGACTTACGGGAATGGCCTAACAGAATATAGCAATATCAAATTACGAGTTCTAGGAACAAGTTTACAGTACGTTCTCATGGAATGTGTGAGTGGTCTTCGATTCTTTTGCTCCCTATTGAATGACTATATACTGTACAAGACTATGAATAATAAAACCCACAAAATAAAAACAATCCTGAAAATGTGACTGAATGGTTTCAAACCACAGATATGTAATTCATGGTGCTTCCCTCAGGGTCGTCCTAGGGCAGAATGTGTTATTATTTATGGTTGGAAGTCTCTCCTTGTGATCTGCCTCACTGAAGCCCTTGCCAAGACTGCAAAAAAAAACCACAGTAGGGTTTATCGATGCTCTCCAGCTCCACATTCCATCTGTGATCTGTTTCACAGATACTACTGTGGACATTCACAGTGGAGAGACTCGTACAGAAGACTACGTCATACTTGCTGCTCAGAGAACAATGCTTTCAGTGAGGGCATGTGATGCGACGAGGGGAAATGTTTCAAGATGGTGTCTTTGAAACCACTCTGAAGGCCATTATCTGAAGGCCACTTTTCACTCTCCACAGTGACAGCAGGTCCAACCCCTACGCTGGGATACACAACGTTGGAACATTGTTGTCAAACACTTGTGTTACCTGCAGCACTGTATTTGCACCAAGGTAACTTGAGCTGTCTGCCTTTCTCTCTCTCTTTGTTTCTCTCTCTCTCTCTCTCGCACACACACACACACACACACAAACACACTGCCTCTCTCTCTCTCTCTCTCTCTCTCTCTCTCTCTCTCTCTCTCTCTCTCTCTCTCTCTCCTCTTTATCTCTCTGTTCTCCCCCATTTCTACTCTCCCTCTGTCCTGACTTTTGTGTCTTTATTTTCAAGCGTTGCATCACACTTCCATGACGACTTGAGGGACCGGGGCTTGAGTGAAGTAGAGCATGGCCAACAGGTGCTCCTGAATGAGACCTCTGAGTAATCAGTCTCAGCCTGAGAGAGGCAGACACAACTACAGGGCAGTGGTTTCGCACAACAGGGACCCAGCAGAAGATCTCTTCACACATTTACTGATAATGCTAATTCCCTTTTGTGTCTGTGTTGATACACAAAACAAAGACCCTAACATTTGTTTTGTTGGTCACACTTTGGAAGTATTGCCCCCATCCCCTCCTCATCTGGTAGAGGGAGCAAAAGGTTGGTAGCATAAAGTCATTTTCCTAGCTGGCTTTTAAACTTTTGTACCCATGTGTGTGTATTCAGTTGGTGCATGGGCTTTGTAAACATTACTATCTCCCAGTGGGTGCCATTACTAGTCCACACAATGTGGAAATTGCCCCCTCAGCTGCCAGCATTCCAGCACCACCACACTTACACCTGTTTATATTGTTCTTTATCCTTATCATAAGAGTGTCTGTCATGTTAAATACCAGCCCAGATTCTCACAAAGTTTTTAAAATCTCAGCATTAGTTTATCCATTGGTGAACAGGACTTCAGCAGCCAATTTGTCTGACTGTTACATTGTCAGCTGTTCAGACGTGAGTGCTAATCAGTACTATGTACATAAACCAAAGACTGTATACAAGAACTCTGACATAAACATAGACACAGTGTTTCCTAGACATAACGTGTAACCTGACCTGTCTTGGGTCATTAGCATAGCTAGCCAATGAGTCGCACCATTTAGCCTGCAGTGCCTTAACACTTAAGGCTACCTCCCAAGCTCCTCTCATTAGCACACAAGGAATACATTAACAGCCATTATTTCTAGCTGTGAAACACAGACAGAGGCACTGATACCATGCAGCATCAGGTCAGTACTCAAGCACTCTGTTTAACCAAATCTTTATTCTAAGAAACAATGGTCAATTTCTGTTTTATATCTTACAACAAAAAGCAGTGTTTTACCATGGTATAAGTACAAGGGAAGATAGGCATGCCATTAAGTGCAATAAAGGGATATAAAGTAGGATAGCTGCTTCTTATAGAAACCTAATCCTGCTGCCATGATCTGAACGGTAACATCCAATATTGTTTCACTCATCCAAACAAGGTATCTATTCTGGAAGATCAAATCACACAGGCAACTGCACTCTGCATGGTCACAACATTTAAAGTTAGTTTCAGGCATGCAGTAGGAAATAATTTTGTAAGGCATACTGCCACAAACCACATCACACAAAGTGAGTTAAAGTGGACTGATGTTTATTTTTGTTATCGTAACCTGTGAACAGCTGAAAGTGACTGAAAAGCACACATGGATTTAGGAAGGGGGTTAAGGTTTACTTGCATGCTGCTTGTAGTACTTAAAACTCAGTTTGTAGTAACTTAAGAACTTTTTAAAGACCAAAACTAGCAGAATCACAACAAATTACACTGAGGCCTGTGCTGTTTTGTGTTAAGTATCTTTTTCAGTGATTACGTTGAACAGAAGTGTGTGAAGAAGTAGGAGGAGGAACAGTTTAAAAAGACTTTTGTGGCCAATTTATTATTCTTTGAAGTTTTTTACTGGAGGGGAGACCCACTAACAACCCTAGAAAGAGAGAGAGAGAGAGAGAGAGAGCAGGAGAGAGAGGGAGAAGTTGCTGGGGAGATAGAGGGGGAGAGAGAGAGAGGGAGGTAGAGAGAGAGGGAGGAATTGCTGGAGAGATAGAGGGGGAGAGAGAGAGAGTTAGTTATTTTCTTTTTTTCCCTCCCTTTCCAAGGTTGAGCTGGCAGTCCCATGCACCGCCTCCTCCGCCCCTCACTCCCCTCTATTATTGGCTCTTTCATTCTCCTCTTGCCTCAGTCCCTCCTCTCCCCTGCTCTGGAGTTGGCGCTTCACTCACTCACATAGCTGTTCTGGGCTGATATTGCTCAAGATATTCTGTTTCATTCTCCAACCTACACCGAGAGACGTCTCCTGAGGTAAATGCACTCTTTCATTCTTAAAAAACTCCCTCCCTTTTCTTTAAAAAAAGATAGTTTTACTTGTCTGACTGCAGTTAAGTGGAGAACAATGTGCTTATCACTGACACCATGTGAGGCTGTTTTCCTTTTGAGGCTCAGTGGAGGAGCGCAGAGAGAGCTGGTCATGCTTTGCTTGGCTCTCCTCCTCAGCTGAGATCATACGAACTTTGTTTACGGCGAAAAAGAGGCTGAGCACGTGGCCAATAGTTACATAACTACGCTTATTTACATTTGACAACCACTGCATTTATATTCATTTGTGATCTTTTTTTACCATGCGGTCAGTGTGCCCGAGATCTCATTTGGGGAAGTCATATCTCAGTTTGGAGAGAACCTAAGTTTTTTCATGCAGGGGGCAACTTGTTTCAACTTCCTAATCTTCACTCCTCAGTTGGTTAAACGTACTTTCATGAATTACTGGTTTCATGCATGGTTGATAGATATTAGAATGCGCTTCTGTCTGAGATGTGGGTGGTGCAGGTAGAAATCCCACCATCTGATGGGCTAAGGACATCACTTAACAGCATTTTGTGATACAGCCCTCTAGAGAATCAACACCAGAGCAACAAGGCAGAAGATAAAGTGTCTTTAAAGCCCCTTTTATTTGAAAGTGCTCATTGAGGTCTACCCGACCAGTTAATTATACTGAAAAATGACCTTACCTCTGAAAATGTTCCTCCAACAGGGGAGAGAGGGCAAGAGAAGAACACCTCTAGGATTTCAAAGAAAAGGATAAACAGCAACAGACTTCTGGTATCTGCAGACATGACTCAGACCAATGGGGAAAACCGGGTTCCCAGAGACCGCATTCAGCAGTTACGACAAGGCATACAGAACCGGTCAATTCAGGCCAGGAAGAAAGTGCAAAACATCACCAAGGAGGATGTGAAGGGCTTCTTTATGAGAAATGCATTTGTCATTCTCACTGTTGCTGCAGTCACCGTAGGTAAGAACTTGTCACCAAATTGGAGGATGTTCTCCCACTCACATACATTTACTAATGCCCAAAATAGATTGGTACAAAATAAGTATTTGTAATCTGTAAAATTGCCACACTTCGTTTTAGTCAGACTCTCCCAAGGTACAGTCATATAAAGCACTATAAAGCACTCTATAAAGGCATGTAATTTCTTGATGGACTTGGCATCATTTGCTTGTTTTAATTCTGAGAGTATGTGGAATTGAATCTGTACTTGTTCTGTGTCTGTCTTGCACAGGGATCATACTGGGCTTTGGCCTGCGACCTTACAAGATGTCGTACAGGGAGGTGGTGTATTTCTCCTTTCCGGGTGAGCTGCTTATGCGGATGCTGCAGATGCTGGTGCTTCCCCTCCTGGTCTCCAGTCTGATAACAGGTATGTGACGACACAGCCACACACCACAGCCACATCTGATTTTACACCGATAACACCCCACTCCCTCCCTCCCTCCCTCCCTCTCTCCCCAGTGGAAACATAAATGTCGTCACCTCACAGTTGTCAGACATCTGCAGGGATTAGTTAGGGGCTGTTCTAACAAAAACAGAAAAATCACAAATAAAACAATATTAACTATGCCAAAAACTATAAGATTCAGAACATTTATTTGTAACAGTGTATGTCTTTTATAGGGAAAGTGTTTTGTGTTTAGATGTAAACTGGACTTTACAACTGAATGGCCAATTTAACACATTTAAATCAGGGAAGGGAAAATGGGCAAGGGAAAATGGGCTTTTCCAGAGTGTTCCAGTGATCTTTAACACACTTTTTTTCTGCTTAGATGTTTATTCAATGGTTTGGGAATGTGCCAGAAGACATGTCTAAGGGCAGGCCAGAGACTTCCTTCTATTTATTTCTAGGCATCTTATTTCTGATAGTGTCTTAGCTACCAACCACATCTCCACATTAGTTTTCAAGAATACTCCGAAACACAATCGTCTGATGTTTACATATTACACTGGATCGTATAGAAACACTTTAAACTATTTAGATAACACACAGATGTCTCTTTGATATGACTTGGCCAGAAAAGTAGAGAGACACACATGGAAAGAGAGAGAGAGAGAGAGACAGAGAGAGAGAGAGAGAGAGAGAGAGAGAGAGAGAGAGAGAGAGATACAGACAGGGATAGAGAGAGGAAAGACTGCACACGAAACATGAGTCTTGAGTCCAGATGCGTGGTGCACAGATGGAGAGAACAGCAGGTGATGTGAAGGAAGGGAAGTGACCTGCGTGACACTGGGGGGGTGGGGGTTCACACCGTTGCTGTGTGGTCAGTGCCCAGTCTTCAAAAGGTTGAGGGGGGGTGGGCAGAAAGGTCTGGGCAGGGTCAGAGGGCACTGCAGCCATGGAGAGGTACGGCCAGAAGACACAAAGACCTCATTCAGCTGCCGGTGAAAGCAGCCATCTCTATTGTAGATTCCCTGAGTCTCTCTTTCTCACTGTTTCTTTCTTTCTCTCTCTCTCTCTCTCTCTCTCTCTCTCTCTCTAGCTCTCTCTCTCTCGCCCTGTAATAGCATTTCACAGTTATAAAGCTCTCCCTGGCTCTGAGACAAAAAGCATAGATGAACATGAAAGGCAAGGCCAATTAATGCAATTAAGAGGAATGCTGCTTAACCAGACCCCCTACCTAGAGTGGCTGCAAAACAGCTTAATTTTAGCAGCAAAGCCAACATTTGAAGGGTATTTCCACATCTGTTGTTCTGTTTTGTTTACAGGTTGCTTTGTAGCTTTCATCTAAATCTAGTCTTTTGTCTATGCCAACTTAAATGCTCTCGTGACCTTAAAGTCTGAGTGTGTTGTTTCTGAAAAACACACATTTGTAGTTTTTGTTCGTTATTGATTTTTGTTGTTGTTGATGATTTTGCAAGTAGTCTTTCCTTAAGCCGGGATGTGTAGACGTCACAGAAAACATTTAAATGTATTCCATGTCTTTGTTAAATAACAAAGGCTTTTTGTTGAATTTCGGACACCATGTTAACAAATCCTCAAAGCACAACAGGCCTCAGCACTGGCAAATACTACTTTTATTAGCTTTATCCCAGAAGCTGAGAGTGACTTTTAAGTGACACACACACTTGCATGTGGATGGCCGCTGTGGCGTTTTTTCCTTTGTGTGTCATTTTGCTCTCCGGAACAGCTCCCTAAGTAAGAAAAGTAATTTGTCCAAAAGAATAAGCTGCTACCGCAGTCTTCCTTGTTTCCAGGGCGATGTGGAGGTAATTATTGTGTCGGAGCGGCTGGGGGACATGACTAGTCAACAAGTTTCCCAGGCCTGACAGAAAGGAAGAGGAAGAAGTGTAAAGAAAGGAGAAAGGCCAGAGGCCATGCTAGGGGGCAAGCGACAACGAGGTTTCAGGGCCATGGTGGGGGCACGTAGTTCGCTATCAAAAGAACACATACATCTCTCCGTCACAAAAAAAGGCCTTTGCTTGGACAACAGTTCAAAGGCAATAATAACGTGGAATAGCGGCTGACGGCTTAAAAAACAGATGCTTCATTTTACAGCTTCATGAATCTATTGTTGCTTTAGGGCCTCTGTTCCTTTTCTCTGTGGTTTTCTTTTTTTATTCATCATTCCTCATTCACTATCTCTTATTTATTGCCATACCACAGTCTTTGTTTCCTCTGTTCATTTTGCAGGGTAAAAGCTTTTAACGTTTTTGTAAAAACAGAGCATATTTATGTAGTCCGTTCAACCCACAAATAGACCTTAGGTCAGGCCATCCACTATTGTATTTTTCTATTTGCCTCATCTATCCGTAGCAACCTTATTTGACCCACAGAACCTGTTTAGCCCCTCTGCCCTCAGACCACAGACCCACACAATTGAATTTTTGGCAGCTCCAATGTGAAAGGGTTTAAAACTCACTGCTGCTGACCTGCCCTTTTCACTTTGCAATATAAACATTGTTACCTTCTCACTCCATACATGAGAAAACTACTTTATTGGGTATTGAACTTTCCATAGACAAATAAAATAAAAAAAACACTGCTACACAATTACAGTTGTGTCATCCCTGACTGCGTGATCTCCCTGCTTGACTGACCAGGGATGGCTGCTCTGGACAGCCGGGCGTCTGGCAAGATGGGCGCTCGCGCCGTGGTCTACTACATGACCACCACCGTCATCGCCGTCTTCATTGGCATCGTCATGGTCCTCATCATCCACCCGGGCAAAGGCGGCAAGGACGAGTTCACCAAACAGGAGAAGATTGAGCAAGTCAGCCCGGCCGACGCCTTCCTGGACCTCATCAGGTAGCGTCGCTGAAGCCAGGGAGAGTGGTGAGGTTGCTTGCACTGGAGGGGCTATGAGGAAAATATGGACTGTGTGTCTCTCTGGTTCTTCCACAGCACTTTGCCATGTTACTCTGTCCAAACTAGATTTGGCCCAGAGCTCTGATCTGTGACTGCAACAGCACCCTAGAAAAGTCCTTGAGCCAGAGGGTAACATTCATCAACAGTTTACTGACAAACCAAGACAAGCTGTTTGCTGCAGTGTTTTTGGTTTTATTTGCCAGTCTGTTTTTTCTTTGGAAAAGTAATTGTCCTCTTCTTTTACAGAAATATGTTCCCCCCGAATATTGTGCAAGCTTGCACACAACAGGTAATGATGCTACTGTCTCTTATCAGTTCTGTTTTGCAAAATGGCCTCTCTTCAAACATACCATTTCCAAGTAGTGAACCTAAAAAAACTTCACATGGATGATGTAATGTACTGGGTGCGCAGAACTGTTTTTTTGGTCTATCTTCCGTACCCTTGGAGGGAAAAAGTTCATGCTACATTTGTTCCCGTTACCTAACTAAATTAACACAACTCTTTGGACAGGTAGATAAGCTAATTAGTAAATGTTTTGTGCCCAGGTATGGCCAATATGTGGGAGAATTTTACACTCTGAAGCTGTGGTTGCCCACTTCTGCTCTCAATTAAATCTTTAACTATTAGAAATATTAAAATCATATATTTTAAATATTTATATTGGAAAACTTAAAATCACAGTGAGGTGGTCTGTATAACCAAAGGTATTCTTAACAGGTGCCAGACAAAGGCAACAAGCTAGATGACGGTGAAAGTCTGCACATTACATATGGTCCAAATATTGACATCATGCAATCTCCTCACTCATTCTCATGGTCTCCCTATCCATAGTTCAAGACCACGTATGGGAAAAGAGTGGTGTACATGAAGATTACGAACTTCACCTTCAACCAGACCAATGGCTCTAATGAGATCATGCGTGAGGAGGTGATCCCTGTCCTGGGGACAGTCAACTCCATCAACGCCCTGGGCCTTGTGGTCTTCTCCATGTGCTTTGGACTCATCATTGGGAACATGAAGGAACAGGGGCAGCCTCTCAGGGACTTCTTTGACTGCCTCAACGAGGCCATCATGAGGCTGGTTGCCATCATCATGTGGTAAGAGCTTGGCATCGTCTTCAGAGGATTGGAAAAGTAAATTTTGTGAACTCGACATTGAATTCTGAAGTGGTGTCCCGCAGCAACAAACTAAAAATGTTTTTATGTTTAGAGTTTGACTATAACAGCTGCACACAGACCACATAATACAGACGCACCATATGAGGGAAAAACACTTCTCACAAAGGGGCTCTACAGTCCTGTAGGTTATAATTAGAACTAGCATATTTTACTGAGGCAAACATCCTTTAATTTGTGTACTGTTTGTTTACAAATATGAACCTAAAATTTAATCTAAAAATGAGATGTAAACATGTAAACAGCATATAAACTAACCAACATGTGAAATGTATACATCTGTCTACACATCTTTCTGAAATGTTACTGTAAAAAATGGAAGCTGATCATACAATAGCAGTGATGACAGTGTGTTTGGTTTGCCAACAGGTACGCACCGGTGGGTATCATGTTCCTGATTGCTGGGAAGATTGTGGAGATGGACGATATCTCTCAGATGGGCAGCCAGCTGGGAATGTACACGATCACGGTCATAGTGGGCCTTCTCATTCATGCCATTGTGGTGCTGCCCACACTCTACTTCCTTGTTACACGCAAAAACCCTGTCGTGTTCATCGGCGGTCTGCTGCAGGCTCTGATTACGGCCCTCGGCACGTCATCCAGGTGAGGGGGCATAGGCATAGCCATGGGTGGCCTGGGCCCACCCACTTGTAAATCAGGCCCACCCAATCAGAAGGCTCTGTAAGCTCAATTGACTGTTTTAGTAATAAAAATAACCCCCTGTTTTGGGCTGGGCCCACCCCCACCCATTTTTGTGATTTCTGGCTATGGCCCTGTGAGGAGGTAAAAAAAAAAACTGTAGCAGTTTGAGGAGTGCATGCAATGTTATTTATTGCTGTGTTGTTTTTATTGTTCTTAGCTATACTGTCTGTATTGTTTTTTATGGTTCTACTGCTTTATATCGGTAATGTGTCATTTATTAAACATTGTGAGGGGGATTATGTGTGCAGCCAATGAGTCCGAGACAAATTTCCCTTTGGGACAATAAAGTGTATCGTATTGTATTGCAACATAAACATCATTTCCCTGAGTGGGTCCTGTTTAGTGGGGGGTTGATGCTGAGGAGACCTCTGCTTCACTGTGTGTTTTTCTCCAATGCTCAACAGTTCTGCTACACTGCCCATCACCTTTAAGTGTTTGGAGGAGAACAACAACATCGACAAGCGGGTGACGCGCTTTGTGCTGCCAGTGGGGGCTACCATTAATATGGATGGAACAGCACTGTATGAGGCCCTGGCTGCCATCTTCATTGCCCAGGTCAACAACATGGACTTGAACTTTGGCCAAATTCTCACCATCAGGTATGACTTATTCTTGATTTAATAACCAAATTTAGGTTCTGATTTATCATTTAAAATGTAACAGTATTTAAATATTACCACTGTTCAAATATTTCACACCTTCTTTCAAGAGCCTTCCCATCACTGTTTGGGAGATGGCTCCCACTGTAAATGAGTGAACATGTGTTGTCCTACATGTACCTAAAGTGACAAAAGATATCAGCACACCAATGAGAAGAGTATTATCTTTCCACTTGAAACAGCATCACAGCCACGGCTGCCAGTATTGGTGCAGCTGGAATCCCCCAGGCTGGTCTGGTCACCATGGTGATCGTGCTGACTTCTGTAGGACTACCCACTGACGACATCACCCTTATCATCGCTGTGGATTGGTTCCTGTGAGTTCAATAAACTCTGAGCTCTGTTTAATATTTTGTGAAAGACATATATGAGAACCATACAGACTATGACTGTTTAGGTGTTTTGCATTCTTTTATGATGTAAGCAGTATTCAGCCGAGACGGACACATACATTTAGATAAACAAATACCAAAACAAATAATTAGGCAGTGTGTTTTTCTCTGAATGGACTCATTATTTTCTGCTTTTTTTTGCGACACAGTGACCGACTGCGTACCACCACCAATGTGCTTGGAGACTCCATTGGAGCAGGTATTGTGGCGCACCTCTCCCGACATGAGTTGCAAGGTCCAGATGAAGAAATGAGCAACTCTGTAGTGGAGGAGAAAGACAAGACCTACCAGCTCATCCCCGTAACCAGCGACCATGACAACGAGAAGATACCAGATGGTGAAAGTAATATGTAGGGGCTGACTGATGCAACAACTTGTGACTTCAATTGTCTTTGATTTGTACACAGAAGGAGGAGAGGTGTACAAAAAGGTGTACAAATCTAGGCTGTTTTCCCTGGTCAGAGTGATAAGAAAACCTGACCTTTTGAAAGGTCAGGGTAAAGACAAAGCTGTGTTATGTAGAGGTTCAAATAGTGTCTGACAAGACACCATTATGTGTACAGTTTTTTTTTTTAATCATTCAATCATGGATCAATTTTGTATTTTTTTGTTGAATGTTCAGTTAGATTTTATTTTCAAAATTACAGGCAGAAATGCTGTTAAGGTAGCTTTGTATTTTGTGTGTTTGTTTTACATGTTTTTTTTATTGTAAACTGGAAACACTGGTGTATTTCTTTTGTGAAGAAGAAGCATTGCATCAGTTGCGATCAGTGTCGGTTATGAAATTTGGGCAGCATGTCAAGACTGCTGCATTCACAGGGAAGAGAACTGGTAATTATTTTTTAGTGGTCAACTATATGGCTAAGAATTTCTGGATCTTAGTCGAGCTATTCAAAACAGCACTCTAGCTGGGATACTTGGGCTTTAATATTTGTCATTTGTTTGTGAAATGAAATTGTAGTTATCAGTTACATTTCAGCGTTTTTCCAATAAGCTTTAATTTAGCTATTCATTAATGCCAAACTGACAAATTACAACTACATTTTTTTTACCTATAGGCCTAGAGGCAATTTACGTAATTGAAATTGAACAAAACTGTTGAAATAATGTAATGTTGATAATGTGCTGTTATGGGGTTTTATTGGAGTAGAACATAAAAATAAAGATAATTACAGAAATAGGAAATGTTACGGCAAATTAGGGCAATGAAGGAACAATACAGCACACAGGATATGTGCACTTCTGATACCAAGCTGTATGGATTTCATGCCACTATGGGACATTTAAAATGTATTGAAATACACATGCATTCACTACATGTCACTAGTCAGTAATAGCTTTTTAAAACATTTATTCTAGAAAGCTGACAAACGTAAGCTTCCACTCAATGTTTTGAACTGAGGTTGACATTTACTGTGGGTACTGAACAAGGGAGAGGTTAAAAAATGTAGCTGTTTACTTTCCACTTGTGATAAACTTGATGTGAACCACAGTGGTTCGGTTGAATTAAAGTCTGCCTCCATACTTCTTTTACATTTGTTGATGAGGTATTTTTGAAACTGTACAGCAAATAAATGCCCCTCTTTTACAGGCATTCCTTGTGGTATTGGTGTGATATACTCAATCGTTTGGACAGCACATTGTAGCTATTTGTAAATTGAATATTTATCTGTTATTTACTTGAATAGATCATTGAAGGTCATCTTTAGAAATCTAACTTTTAGGTATTAATATAATATATTTTTTGTACTCACACAACTAATGAGAAATGATTTTGTGAAATGAAATATAAGTCAGGGATAAATGTATAAACACTAGCTGGTTGCTTTTCATTCCTTAGGCTATCTTAAAGGGGTAAAAACCACTTTGAGTAGCTTTATTTACAGTGTGGTGGGTCACAACAAGCAGTATATGCACGCAGCATTCCAAGACGTGAAATTCGACCCTCATGGTTTTACTGGTCATTGAAGGGTCGAGCTAACCAAAACAAGCGGATCAGAGCAGGCTAAACCTATCTACGTCACTAGGTAGTAAGCCCCTCACATCCCAGAGGAAGAACAGTGGACAGAAGCTAGGTGAGCGAAAGACAGCAAATTTGCCCAATCAGAGGTGCCTTATTGACACGTCATGGATATTCATGTGGGACACCGGAAAAGCCAGTCGTTCAACCACTAGACCTGTTCTAGCTTACAGAAAACAGCCTCAAACAAGAGAACTAGGGCATATTTTTTCACAGAAATGATGCACAATGCATTCAACCATAGTGGCGACACAGAAATATGAATAAAAATAACGATGGAAGGACCCCTTTAAGTGTATATGCAGACAGCATGGCCTAAAGGGCCTACTTCAGGCCATTCTTAAGTTGAGTCAAGGAAACATTTACGTAAATATATGTAACAACCCTTTATTTTGGCTGGGCATTACAAGTAACAAAGATGCATAAAATGCAGAGGGGTTTTAGCCCTTCCTTGCAACCCATTTTTCCTTTTTTCCCCTTGATACTCTGGAGATTGCGGTACCAACCCAGCTTTTACCAGCTTGTAGTGCTATACGTTCACGTTCACGTTCACAGTTTGAACTCAGGCAGCAGGGCTCACAACACAAATTATACATGTATCACCTGATGATAAAAGCAACTTTGTTGGGCAATGTTCCCAGGTGGTGTTGTTCCTGAAGATTCCCATTGATTTCAGGCAACACCATTTTTTTTCTTCTTGATTACATGTGTTTGGTGGGTAGTCTGTCAGTCTCACCAACAAGCTATTGTTTACACATGGGGCAACAATTTAGAGATAGAGGAAAAACCTATTCCATGTGTTCTAATTGGATGTTAATGATTTCCTAATGATGATCAGAATTCTCAAGAAAAATAGTGGATGCAAAACAACTGGGAAACACTTCATGATTCTTAGAAAGTTGCCTTGTGTATCATAGCTGTATCATGCCTTTTGTGTGTGTGTGTGTGTGTGTGTGTGTGTGTGTGTGTGGGTGTGTGTGTATGTGTATGTGTATGTGTGTGTGTGTGTGTTTGTGTGTGTGTGTGTGTCTTTTTTGAGAAAGACTGTTGATCAATACAATGCAGGAAAACTTACAGCTACTTGAGAATTGTATGCTTCTCTTATTCCTCACAGACAGATGCTTGACCAAGGACACTGTTTTAGAAACACCCCATCTCGTCAATAATCCTTAAACTAGTGCATTGCAACCTACTCATTATGCACCTGACACTGGATCAACTTTCTAAATCTCAACATTCTGACCAAAACAAGCACAGCAAATTACTGAAATGTAGAAAAAGGCACATGCTCTCTGGTAAATCTACAGTCAAAACCAACCCTCATTTAAAGAAGAAGCTCTGAACGTGCCCCAAGTGTGAATGTGAAAGTCAGTCTTTGTGGTATCATATAGATGATTCAGCAAAGGTTATTTGACACTATTTTAGAATTTGTAGCATCTTAAACTACAAAACAACAAACCATTTAAAACTATGAAGGTACAGATAAATAAATTATTTTGTCACAAAATATAAGACCATTTTTTCATCCAAATAAAAACACTACTTTGCATTTGAAATACACACTTTATATCTTTACATAGGCCTACTGCCTATCTCATTATAGTTTAGCGTATTGTAAACATAGTATGACTACTACATAGTATGAGAACTACTTATACATACTACTTTTTATGTTAAAAGGGCATTGTTAAAGGGCAAATTAATAAATTAAAAGTAGGCTACCAAAGCCTTCAACCTGTCATAGGTACCGTTATACGTTAATCGCATTTTTTGATAGGACGGCCGTGGACCATCCCAAGTCGCAATGTTTTGGTTTTTACATATTTTATCCAGAGGAGGGAGCCAAAAGACCACACCACTCAAGAGCTGAGCCCATCTTTGATTATCTGTCTCCTAACCCTACCACAGGTAAATAAAACTGCATGCACATAGTTGTAGCGACTCTGAAGTAATTTGGTACATTTTTTATATTTACATTTTTATACATACCATTGCATCTCCAAGAACATCTTAGATAAGCTGTACAGTCAACGATTATGGACTGCCTGACTATGTGGCAATTTCCCCGCTGAGAGGCGTATGCGTGCGGTGATTGTCTTGTTTTGAGTCCGAGGATTCCAAGAAGTCATCTCGAGAAGTGGAGGCCTCTGGGTAATGATAGTTACATCTATCAAAAACAAGCCATTTGCCGAAGCTTGCTGTTAAAGTTTCTCCAAGTGTGTGTGAATGGTCGCAAATGGCTCGTCGCGATTTTTATTAGGGAAAAAAGCGTAAACGGGCGAAATGGTGTTCAACATAGGCTCACAGACATTATCTTAGTTAAGCTGCCTAGCTTCGCTAGATGCTAGTCAACTCTGGGTTCATTTATCCATTGGTTTCAACAGTTATGAATAAACTGAAAGCGTACATTGTTCTTATTTGTTGATGTGGATATAAACGTTCACATACTGTACACGCTACAATTGCAAATGCCAACCAATTTTACGTACATTAGTTGTTAGCTAACCTAGCTAGCGTTGTATTGATGCCTTTACGTTAGCTATTCAACGTTGACGCGTTATGTGCAGAAGTTGATTCAAAGCACTGGCTAGTTTGTACAGAAGCTAACAAGCTAGCATAAGCGTTGCAGTTTTCTAACAACTTATGATAGGCGCACACTCTAGAAAGCTGATATTGAAGCCATAATTTAAGTGATTTATGACTTAATTACCTGCCGTGCACAAAAACCAACGATACGATACTACACTTGCTAGCGAGGATAGTCGACTAGCTAATGTCACAGCTAGTCAGACAGCTATATTTTAAAGCAGTGAACATGAACTATGAAGAACCTTTCTTCATTCTGTTGGGAACCTGCATTACTGATAATATCGTTTCAGCATCCTTTTTCGGGAATAAAGCCGCGAGAGAAAAAAATCATGCTTATGTTCATCAAACATCTGTCTTGTGTAAATGGCCATACGCTAAGTTAGCTGTAGTCACAGTGAATAACCAACATCAAGAATGGCACATATGCTGGAACAGTTGCGAAGTATGAACGGTAAAATTGCAATTAAGGGGGTATAGCTATGAAGCGTAAATGGGTTTGTTTTTTTTTTAATTTTTTTGTATTATACAATTGACAGTGTCTTCCATAAAAGTTGTATGATTTTACTTAGTGGACACGGCGAGAGTGTGTCTTTTGGTTAGTTGGTGACCAGCGCCACAATACAGAATACCTTTCACACGTTTTTTTTAATAACATTTTTTAAAGTTTAAAAATAAAAGAACGTGTCGCCCGTCTTCTCCATCAACTTTTAATCTCTCTGCAGACCCACTGTCATGTGAGAGGAGGACAGAGAGCTGTGAACACCGAGCAATCTGTGCGTCAACACAATTACCTAACCCTGTCTCCAGTATGAATGGGGATACGCCCCATGTCCCCATCACCACTGTTGCAGGGATCACCAGTCTCACAGACTGTAAGTATACGCTGAGAAATTTGAGAGAGGTGTCTTGTAATACCAAGTGTGTTTTATACTGGGTTGTTCCATGGCTCTTCTGTTGTTTCCCTTGCAGTGTTGAACCAGCTGCCTCTGCCGTCCCCACTACCTGCTACCACCACTAAGAGCTTACTGTACAATGGCAGCATCGCTGAGAAGGTCAACTGTCTTCTGGCTTGCCAGGATGAGAGTCTGGTGGCTCAGCTGTCCCAGAGTCTCAGCCAGGTGTCCACTGAACACATGTGAGTGTTTCCATCTCTCTTTAGAGTAGCCATATGGTTTAGTTCAGTGAGGTCAAACATAGTCCCTAGTGTTTAAAACCATAGGACAGTGAATATCTGGAGTTGAAGTACCCCTGGGGCTACTTGAATTAATTCAAGGGGTTACAAAATAAAGGGTTCTTAGCTTTCATCAGTAGAAAGATACTGTTCAAGTACAGACATCAATGGAAAAAGGTCTTACATGTAAACTACCACCATTACAATCCAACAGACTTTATCATAGGTACCACCACATAATATGTGTTCACATTTGTTTAGATTATGCAGCAATAAATATATTACACTGTACACTCAAAGTCCGTGTATTAAGTCATGGGCCTGGGTCACAACACTTAATATTTACATCTAAATCATGTTATGTACTCAACAGAGAACTGAAGAACAACATGGGTAGAGATGATCTGGAGGGTGACATGCCAGTCCTGCTGCAGATTGTTCTGTCCAGAAGCCCCAACATCTTCAGGGAAAAAAATATGCCAATTCAATATGGGACTCAGGATGGTAAGTGATGTGGTTTCCTTCATAACATCTAAATGTATTTTCACAATGTGTATGCAAGTTACCATTATATTTTTTTTCTAAAATGTTTTTGTTAGATTTTAAAATTTAGCCAAGTACTTTTGTTTATAATGTGGTGTTTTTAGGGTTGTTTGTGGCAATGAAGAAAAGCATCCGCTAAATACCATAACTATAACCTTAAAAATGTGTAATAATGTAAAGTGTCCTTACACCAACTGAGATTTGAAATATAAACACATGGTCAGCTCAAACACAGCAAGTGGAAAATACACTATTATAAGACTGATCAGCTAATAAGCCTTTGGTATAATGTACAGGCACAAGGCAGCCTTTGACGCCACAATATAATGTAACCCAGAATGCCATGCAGAACAGTCCAGCCACATCAAACTACCAGCCTGCTCCCATGGCCCAGAGCCCTACTAGGTGAGTGTCAAAATCATAGCCTGTGAATGTCGACCCTCAGAGACTGCTGTGATGCTCACTGGACAAGTGCCACATCCTTTGAATGAGTTCATTGTGATGATGATGATGATGATGATGATGAATATTATTATTATTATTAGTAGTAGTGTTATTAATAGGCTATAATTATTGTGAGAACATATAGGACTACAATAATGTTACTTTCTGGTTGTGTGTCTAGTGGGTTTGTGCCTCAGCAGACGGGCCCCAGTGGCAGGTTTCCACAGAACAGCCATGTGTCCAGTCCATACACTCCTCAGAGCCCAGCCCCATACATGCAATACCCACATCCACCCAGCTACAATCAGCAGCAACAGATGCAGCAGCAAGGTGAGTGGGCAATTTACATCCTATATCATCCAGAGCTGAAAAAAGATAAAGATGATTTGTTTTGTCTGCTGAAATATCTTTAATTGTATGTAACTGATTATTTTTGTCTTTATTAAATAAATATTGGTATATTAACTGAACAGGATTCTGTAATTAAACAAACTAGGGTTTTTATTAAAAAGTAAATAAGGCATAATTATATTCCAATGCTATGCATACAGTTATTTTCGCACAGTCACATCCAATTGACAGCCAACTTGCCTGCTAATTTCTCTAAATATGTGTTGTCATACTTGTCTTCTAGCATCTGTACTGAGCCCCACAATCCCTGGTGGCATGAGGAACATTCATGAAAATCAGGTAAACTAATCTGCAACTGTTTGGGAAGTATTATGTTTTTTTTTTTTTTTTTTTACTGTGTACAAATGTTTATGTGAATAATATGAACCGACAGTATAGCGTATCTAGAAAATCTTCACATGATCAGTAAAATCATCAAAGTAATGGCTTTCATTTGCACACTGAGTAAGCGCTACACACAAAAGCTTATTTTAAGGCTTACTTTGCTGTACGTCGCTATCTATGGTTTTTTTTTTAGTTATTAAATACATTTAACGTTCATATATTTCCATTTACAGCTCTTCCTTCAAAAACATCTATTTTAGCCGTACTTATAAGCATAGGAGGGATATAACCGCATCTCAACAGTTGTGTATGCTACCATGTCATTAAAATTACGTTTTAATATCGCCAAATTATTTTAATTTATTAATTATAAGGTAAGAAAAGGTAATGCATGTTTTAACCAACATAATCATTAGCCCAATTTGTTAGAATTGGAAACAATACATAGATTTAATGAAAGCACACCATTTCTCCAGTAGCGGTAACAAAACTGTAATGTGGCACTGTTTTTTATAGTTTTCCAATAATCCGCGTCAGGCCCTTTGAATTTGCTTTGCGCCGTTAAAAAAAAGTTTTTCTTCTCTTGATGCGTCTGGTGGCCATTGACCTTGACAACGTCGCAGCTACAACAAATACTAAGGGAAACACTACAGCGTGCATACCAAGTTTGCACTGGATGTCAAATTTAAATTAACTTGTGTTCTTTATTTGCCACCTGCGCTTTCAGATTTCGGCGAAGCGACCTGCTGACTTCACTTTGAGTAGACGCCTGTGGCGTTTGCTAAGCAAGCTAGTTACCTAGCTGACCAGCTATTAGGCTCTAATCTTTTGACTGTAGTCTTCATACAGTTAACAGACTGTTTTGTTGTCAACTCTTTTCGCTGACGTTATCTGACTGGTCTACATAATCTTCGCCTGCCTCCAAAAGAAATGAATGGAACACAGAACTTTGTCTCGCTCAAGTCACAGTCAAATACATGTACCGTTACTTACGTTTTGCCACTCATACTACCAGGGAATTTTCTGAGCAGTTACGAAAATAACGGAATGTAGAGCTTAAATTAGCTAATTAATTGGTTTCCCAAGACGCGAACAGTCACACCAGCTGTCCAATATCCGTGAAGTGATAAATTGATATAGTTGGCAGTCATAACGTGTACAGTAAGTAATCTCTAACGACTAACCTGTCCAGCTAATGTAGTTTTAATAACGAGCCAGTCTGTTAATATAGTTACTGAAGTTAATGGTTATTAATTTCAATCCAGACGACTGGTTACCAAGGTAGGCTACATTTACTTACTATGTGGAACAACTGAAGATAACATTTTTGTTGTTGAATTTCCAATCATTAACGTCACCATTTACACCGATACCTGATGTGAGGTAATTATGCGTAGCTCGTTAGCTAACGTTATCGATAATAAGTTTCAGGTTTTGTATGTTGACCTCACACACGGAGAAGTTGTCTTCTGTTTTGACAAAGTTACCTAAAGTCTTGTTTTTGACCTGCGAGACCGTTCAGGTGATCCTTGTCACAGACCATGAGCTGTACTATTTTATGAAATCATGTAGGCTAAACAGTGTTGCCAGTAACGTACTTTGACAGCATAACATATCTTTGCAAGCGAACAGTTACTTTACACTAGAACTTGCAATAGCAATTAGCAGAGGTGCTTGTGAGAGAAATCCAGTTTGACTATTTTGCAAACTGATAGTCTAATGATAAAAATGACTGTGTGTATGTTATGAGAGATCATAACCTCTCCAGGGTAGTATTTCAGCAAGCAGGTTTTAGTCACTTATCGGGGTATGTTAACAGAGCAAGTTGTAAACCTCCAAACTGAAGAGTCTTATGGTTTTATTGTGCTAGTAAAACAAATACATAGGGCTGTTTTATAAGCAGGTTTATTACCACCGATTGTGAGTTAACTCATCTGGGTCAGTCAGTAAACCATGTCAGCCAGTAAACCATGTACTTGGAATAAACACCAGGTCATACATAAACAATCAATAAACACAACGTGTTACCCAGCTTTGGTTTTAAATAGAATGCCCATTTGTCAGACACCAACTTTATACAAAGCTGTAGGGCTCAGATGGGGCTATTGCATTAATCAGTTAGTCAGACACCTTAAAATGGCTTTCAGCAACCTATTAACATGTTTGTTTTTTTTTTTTTAAAAAAACTTTAAAAAGCATTTAATTTCATGCAGTCCACTACAACCCAAATACAGGTCCTGGTCATATAATAACAATATCATGAAAAAGGTTTTAAAAAAAAAAGTAATTCCATTCAAAAGTGAAACTTTTATAATTTATACATTCATTTCACACAGGCTGCAGTATTTCAAGTGTTTATTTCTTTTAATATTGATGATTATAACTGACAACTAATGAAAACCCCAAATTAAGTATCTCAGAAAATTTGAATATTGTGGAAAGGTTCAATATTGAAGACACCTGGTGCCACACTGTAATCAGCTAATTAACTTAAAACACCTGCAAAGCCCTTTAAATGGTCTCTCAGTCTAGTTCTGTATGCTACACAACCATAGCGAAGACTGCTGACCTGACAGTTGTCCAAAAGACAACCATTGACACCTTGCACAAGGAGGTCAAGACAGAAAAGGTCATTGCTGAAGAGGCTAGCTGCACACAGTGCCATAGTACCTGTGCCAGTACCTGGTTTAAGGACCATGGTATCCCTGTTCTTAATTGGCCAGAAAACTTGCCTGACCTTAACCCCATAGAAAATCTATAGGGTATTGTGAAAAGAAAGATGTGATGCGCCAGACCCAACAATGTAGAAGAGCTGAAGGCCACTATCAAAGCAACCTGAGCAGTGCCAAAGACTGTCCGACTCCATGCCAGGCCACATTGCTGCAGTATTTCAGGCAAAAGGAGCCTCAACTCCTTTATTGTATATAATATTGAGTGCTGTACATGGTCATAGATCTCATGTTCATACTTTTCAGTTGGTCAACATTTCTAGAAATCTTTTTGTATCGGTCTTATTTTCTGACATAATGAATTTTAGATTTTCATTAGTTTTCAGCGATAATCATCAAAATTAAAGAAACATTTAAAATATATCAGTCTATGTGTTATACATGGGTATAATATACAAGTCTCAGTTTTTTAATTGAATTACTGATATGAATCCACTTTTTCATGAAATTCTAATTATATGACCAGCATCTGTACTGCATTCCCCATAATTGGTACACAGAGAGCAGTCTCTTGTTTTAAAGAGAATGCATTACATATTTCATCTGACCACACAATATTAAACAAGTTTAAAAAACAGGTGGGACAGTGGGCAGTAGAACCTTACTGGTTAGATAGTTAGTCTTTTAGTATGTAGTAAATACAAGGCGTTCAATATATGCTCAATATACATTCAATATACAATATACCCCAAACCGTTGCAAGACCAGTTCCAGAAATGCTTGTGAGTGTGGGTTTGGGATATCTTTGTTACTTCCAATTAGCCAGTCCTTTGCAATTGGTGAGTTAATTACCGTACTGTCCTTCTGTTCATCATCATCATTCTCACCTAAAGAGGAACACCTGTTGAAGAATATCCAAAACCCACATGTGAAGCTAAAACTACATCACAGCACACATGGCAAAAACCACCACATCAAGCCAATACATCAACACACTGCAAATGTTCATTGATCATGATCATTACACAGTGTGACAAAAAAAAAAGCCAATCCAAAATTTTGTGTTGCATATTTGCAAAGCAGACCACTGCAGCTGCTTAGCTGTTTTTTTCTGTTGTGTATTTTTCAGGAGAGGGACCAGTCCTTAAGAAATGCCTCGCTTCCTTTAAGGTCACCACAGGCAGTGTGTTCACCTGCAGACAGAGATGGAGTTCCCAAAGGTGAGAACTCATTGGCATAACAGCTGCAAGCCATTGTAGCAGTAAAGTTAAAGATGAATCTAGTTAACATGTAAACAGACAAGGGTATGACTGGATCAATCTGCAAGAAACTGTGTGAACCTCAGATGCAGTGACGTTGCTTCTCCCTTTGTCTTTTTTTTTTCTTTTTCTTTTGGCTCAGCCGCCTCCCGCCCACCCCTTATCATGCAGTCACCTCCGCAATACTCTTCTCCTCAAGATGGCTTACCAGACCTCCTGCTGAATTCCCCCGACCACAAGCAGAAGAGGGGCAAGGGAGGCCAAGGTGAACGCAGGCAGGCGGATAATAAGGCTGCCGCATACGACTTCATGACCACCGAGGACGAGCTGCCGTTCGGCACAGGAAAGGCAGGCCAGGGGCTCATGCCGGGGGAGCCAGTGCAGGAAAAAGGTGAGGGCTGCTGTCTGTCTGGACCAGTGAATTAAAAAGGCGTCTGTGACTTTTTTTAGTTGTGCCTTATTTACTATTAAAACTTCATAGACATCTGCATTGTGTAGGCGTCTATACTAACTGCCATTTACTTTTGGAGTGTATCAGAACAACTTTTTTTGACGATATTAACCTATATAAGTGTATGTAAAGATTTCATTGTGCTTACACATAAGTAATATTTTTTGTTACTTTTCTTGAGGTTAGCCGAATACTTATTGTTTATAATTTAGTGTTGTGTGTCGCTTTGCAGAAAAGCATCTGCTAAATCCTGTAACTCTAACTGTCTAGACTTCTGTCCACTGTGTCACACTCTGTGTTAGTGCTGGGCTGTCTTGTCTAATTTATCTCCCCTCTCCTTACAGACAAGCCGCTTAAAAAGCGGAAAGCGGACCCCCATCCTCAGGACCCCGGAGCAGCAGAGAACCCCCCCGGCCCCCAGACTGCCCCTCAGGAGTCTGGCACGGCCGACCGCAGCACCACTCGCCAGCACTCCCACGCGCAGAGATGGCAGGAGCAGCCACAGCAGGGTCCAGGAGTGTCCTGCTCCAGCAGGCTCCGGCGGTCGGGGTCACAGAGGAACATTCCGGAACAGGAGAGAGACAGGAGAGGAGAGGACCAAGACGAGCAGCAAAAGGATGTGGGCAAGGGCTCGGCGCCCGTGGTGCTGCTGCAGAAACTTTCCCAGGAGGAGGTGCAGAAGCTGATGAAGGACAAACACAAGGGCGCGAGAAGCTCACACAAGCACTCGGAGCGCTCCAACAGAGGTATATCAGTGGGCTCTAATGACACTTAATACATAAAATATTTGGAGCTCAGTGTGTGAAACAACAGGGTAAAGAATGTGTATGCTAAAAAACCTTCAATACTTAAATGGAAGTTGCTACTTTGCTGGCCCTGTAAATGTACATGACAAATATTTTGCACCTGTGCAGTGTTTTCTAAGCCAACAGCTGATTTTTGAAGTGTTTGTTTACTTGGAGGCTCCCAGAGGGCCGGTCCCCAGGGTGTATGTGTTTTCATTTCTGTGCTGTAATTTTTCTTGGTCCGGCTCAGCTGGGCCACAACTTGGCACAGCTGCAATATATGCTTATAAGTTGGGGGAACATGGGGCCAGCAGGGACCATGCACTCGTTGAAATTCTAACCGAAATGGCATTTTGCCATGAAGTGGCCCAAGCGGATACTACAGTGACACTGCTGCTTGGGGAACCTAACATTTGTTTGTAACTCTTGTTCTCACTTTGAACAGTGTTGGCTTAAGCGTAACAAGAGACAGCTAGAAGCCTTATATGTGTGTGTGTGTGTGTTTTTTTTTACCCAGAAATGCAGGCACAGATGAACACTACGCCTGGTGATCGCAAGCGCAGACGAGGTGCAGCCAGTGACAGGCCCAGGTATGCAGAGGTCAGCTCTGGAGAAGAGAGCGACACAGAGCGAGAATGTAAGTAAAAAAAGAAAAAAAAGTATTGCAGTTGTACAAACTTGTACAAACCTATGGTTTTGTGCCAATCTGAGTGTTGGTCATTTTGCCATCAACGCAAACATCAAAATCCTTAATTCCATTGCAACTTAAAACCTTTTTCTTAAAAATCCCAGCTGTGAAGAAGCGCCAGAGGAAGGATGATGACAGAGCCTGGGAGTACGAGGAGCAGCCCAGGAGAGGTGCAAGCTCACGCAGTCGCCATGGAGACCGCAGCCCTGATGCCTCGGACCGGGAGTCTCCGCCACCTCCCAGCCTGAGTGATGGTGAGTACACATAATATATGACATTCACCTTCACATTCAGCAGTTTTTTTTTTTTTGTGTCTTTCATAAACTTTAGCATCTCTAAACACGCATGACTTTGTTTCATAGAGATGGTTCTTTGCAGCTTGTACTTGTGAGAGCCAGTTACGTGGCGAGAGCTATTTACCAACAAGGAATGCCAGAGAAAGCCTTAATGGGGACCCCATTTTTTTCACAGTTCTTTAGCGTGTTGTATAGCGTTTGTGACACATACGACACACACTAGAGGATGTAACTGTATTTGACAGACAGCGCTGGTTCTCAGTTGCCTAGAAACATCTCATTACACTTAAACTTTTTTTCCTGTATAAAGCAATATTGTGCCTGTCCTTATATTGAGTTGTGTTTATTTTTGCAGTTGCCAGAAGTCTGCAGAAAAAAGAGAAGAAGAGAAAAGCATACGAGCCGAAGCTCACACCAGAAGGTAGTTGGCGATGTTTACTTAAACTCCTTTATGTCTGTAAGATTTTAAAAGCATAGCACTTGAAATGGAAGGTTTTATTTGACATGTTGTTTGCCTTCACAGAAATGATGGAGTCATCCACCTTTAAAAGATTCATTGCCAGTCTGGACAGCATTCTAGAAAACCTGGAGGATGTTGACTTCACGGCTCAGGGTGAATAGTTCAGCCTGTTACACACTACAGTGTCTTCATACTTTTCCCAGCACTGCTGAACTATTTATGAGTAAGTGAAAGAAACATTTTCTCAGAATTCTAGTTCTTATCTCATATGAACTTCATTTTTTCTTGCTTGGCAGATGATGATGAAATCCCACAGGAGCTGCTGCTAGGCAAAGAACAGCTGACTGAGCTAGCCAGTGAGTCAGCAAAGATCAAAGCCATGGGCATCACCTGCAAGGTAACAATGCCTGAAAACCTTATCCAGATGAGTTAATGTCATGCCGAATTCTCAAGAGATGAATTAATTAGTTGAGGAGTCACCTAAACTTTTCGTCATTGCCATTGTCAGATTCCATCTGAACGACTGGTGAAAGTGCTGAGCATCTTGGAGAAGAACATCCAGGATGGAGCAAATCTTTCAACGCTGATGAACCCCGTGAGTTCTGCTTAACAGACATTTTACTGTCTATGCCGTCGCTGATATTTCTGTTGCTTCATATTATTCCAGCTCTGTGTTAGTGGTGACGTCTTGCCTCTGCTGAGCTACCATCCTCTAGGATAAAGCTCTTAGCCTATATGTATTTATTTTTCCTAGTCTCTTATTAACTATAACTAGTCGCCTGAGGTGTTGTTAACCTATGACCAAACAGTGCAGGATGGTGTATCTTTGTAAATGCTAAAAATGTAACACACATTTGTATACAACATCTGACCGCTTGGATATTGCAGGCCTCTGACAAAGGCAAATGCAATAGCTCGCAATGTTGATGAAAGTGGAGTTGTATTTATTCAGGCTCCCCATGAGTTGGATCCATTTTAAAATGTATTGAATTCTATAGTCTTTGGCCCGTGTTAACACCCTTTCACGAAATGTTATGATACTTGGGCCAGTGTGTAAGTTTTTAAAAGTAGCAATGGTAATGGAACTATTTTGCAAAGTCAGTAGAAGTGATTGGAGACTCTAAAACATTCATAAGACGTTGACACCTGTAATGTTAACAGTCACACTACATTTTGATCAGAGGTGTGATTCCCAGCTTCAGAAAGTAAAAATCCTGCCACATTTTTGGTCTCACCATTTTTTGAACCAGCTGATCGTAATAAGTATACAAGTTATCAAACAGGTAATTCTGATCTGATTTTTAATTTAAGTCCACAGACAGATAAAATACATGGCTGTTTTTTTTACTTTCTGAAGCTGGGATTGACACCTGTGATTGTAACATGATTGTGACGGTGCTGACCCTTCACGTCTGTGTCCACCCAGGAGAACGACACGGAGGAGGAGGAGCACCTGTGGCGTGAACTCATCATAGAGCGTGTCACCAAGTCGGCGGACGCATGCCTGGCGGCGCTCAACATCATGACGTCGCCGCACATGCCCAAGGCCGTCTACATCGAGGACGTGATTGAGAGGAGCGTGCAGTACACCAAGTTCCACCTGCAGAACACACTCTACCCCCAGTACGACCCCGTGTACCGGTTGGACCCTCAGGGAGGTAGGCAGGCCCTGGCCCTGGCACGCCTCTTGATTAGAATTGCATTCCATTCGATCTACAATAAATTTAATTAGATACATAGAAATGTATACATATACAAGTACATGTACAGATATGGAAGTACATGCATAAATATTGCACCTTCATAAAATTTCAATTAAATTACATACATAGAAATATGTATACATATGTACATTCATTTATTGATATGTAAATACATGAATGGATACTTGATAATGTATATATCATTTATTAATAATGCATGCAATATATGTTCTTCATCTTGAACAAAAATGAAACACATCCACAAATTGTAAACTTGTGTTTGTCCACAAATTGTGAACTTGTGCCATTTTTTGCAGGAGGTCTGTTGACTTCCAAAGCTAAACGGGCAAGATGCTCGACAAGCAAGCAGAGAGTCATCATCATGCTCTACAACAAAGTGTGTGACGTAGTGAGCAGCATTTCCGAGCTGGTTGATATCCAGCTGCTGACCGACACCACTATACTGCAGGTGTGTGCTTGAAACCTCACACTCTCTCTTCCTCGCTACCTCTGCTACTTTTAAAGGAACACTTTTTCGGAAATGTAGGTTCACTTTCAAACTCCCTTAGAGTTAAACAGTTAGGTTTTACAGTTTTTGGATCCATTCAGACAATCTCTGGATGTGGCAGTAGGATCTCCGAATCTGGCTGTAGCACTCTGGCAGTAGCACTAAATTATTAAATCGTATTGGACCAGTTAGCATGTAAAACTCAAATGTTTAACTCTAAGGGAGTTGGAAAATAAGCCAATTACCCAACTAAGTGGAGTGTCCCTTTCCTTTAGAAATCTTTCCATGTGTCTGTGTATCCGTCTGTTGGTGTCTTGGCACGCCTGAACTTCACATTCTCTCTCTCTATGCTTTGATATGTCAGTGCCAATCTGTCTGTGTAATGGTGCTGTTCTTCTCCTCCTTCCTGACAGATGTCCTCCATGGGCATCACTCCATTCTTTGTGGAAAACATCAGTGAGCTACAGCTGTGCGCCATCAAACTGGTGACAGTGGTGAGTTCCCCTCCTCACGGTCTCCTGGACGCAGCCAGGAAAAACAGCTATTTTGCTGTTCTTCTTCCCCCTCTGTTAAACACTTTCACACAAACCCTAAATGAGCCCTTGAGATTCCAGAGTTGTGCTGAAAGCGCTAACCACATGTTTTAAAAAGCCCTCACTGTGTCATCATGCTGTCATCATGGCGCACGCTGACTTTGTTCTGTTGTGCTCCCTCAGGTGTTCTCCCGCTATGAGAAACACAGGCAGCTGATCCTGGAGGAGATCTTCACCTCCCTGGCCAGACTGCCCACCAGCAAGCGCAGCCTCAGGAACTTCAGGTGACCCCAGCAGTGGCCCCCTTCTACCTCACCTCCCCACCACAGCACCCCACCACCACCACCCCCTGAACACGGCTACGCTCCGCTTCACATCCTCTTCCTGTTGTTCAATCATGCAGCGTTTCTCTGTTGACATCATAGGTGTTAACAAGCGGGTAGGCTGCGAGGCACTAACGCAGTTGTTTCTGACTCCGTTTCTGTGTGTGCTGACAGGCTGAACAGCAGCGATGCAGACGGCGAGCCGGTGCACATCCAGATGGTGACGGCCCTGGTGCTGCAGCTCATCCAATGCGTGGTTCACCTGCCCTCTGAGCACGACACGACAGACGACAGCAAGGTTAGGCACCCTACTCCAACTGACTCATTAGACACAAAAGAAAACTTCAGTTTAAACAAAGTTGGATGGTATAATTCTAATATAACAGATGGCCGTGTACTTTTTTAATAGCTGATAAGAAAAACAGTTGTAGCTCAGCAGCTGGCCTTGATTTTGTGTTGTTACAGTTCAAATTAATTTTGTGTTGGTTGTCATTTGCTGGTAGGTTTGACATACACTGTAGGTTACCTGTGTCTGTTTACATCAGCAACTTTATAGAAAATAGTTGAAGCTCCTATGTTGGTGTGGGAGACGACAGAAACATAGAGCCTTAAGATTATTCATGTGTCCACAGGTGGATGAGGATGTTTTCGTCAACAACTCCTACGAGACAGCCATGAGGACGGCCCAGAACTTTCTCTCCGTGTTCCTTAAAAAGTCAGTTTTACTTTTTTTTTTTCGTTGACTACTTTGGCAGAATATTTATTTTGGGGTGACATGGTGGAGGTCAATGCCCCTGTCTGTGATATATTTTCCCCAGGTGTGGGAGCAAGCAGGGGGAGGAGGACTACCGGCCCCTCTTTGAGAACTTTGTGCAGGACCTGCTCTCCACCGTCAACAAGCCGGAGTGGCCCGCAGCAGAGCTGCTTCTCAGTCTGCTGGGGAGACTACTGGTTAGTTCTGCACTAATTGTCATTAACACACACACACACACACACACACACCTGGTGAATACCTTTAATGCTTTTTATACTGTTAATATGATTTTATGTTTTGTTGGTGAAATCCCAACTTTCCTAAGGGACCTCCCAAATAGATTAATTAAATTAAAAGTTGTATTCTATTCAGCTCTATTCTTTTCTACACCTTGTCATATAGCTTCACTGAAGTTTTTGTTCCTCCTGACTTCCTGACACCTCCCTGACATTTTAAAGATTACCATTTCTGCCGTCATGTATCTCACCGGAGGCATCTCTTGCATGCCGCAGCCCTAACTCTCTCTGGTCCTGTTTCAGGTGCACCAGTTCAGCAACAAGCAGACCGAGATGGCCCTGAGGGTAGCCTCACTAGACTACCTGGGCACAGTGGCGGCCCGGCTCCGCAAAGACGCAATCACCAGCAGCATGGACCAGCGCACCATCGACCGCATCCTCAAAGAGGTACACTGCCCTACAAGGGCAAAGTCCACTAACTACGTGGACATAGAAACTGAGGGAAAAATGCCTTTTAAGTTGTCAGATTGCCCAGTGAAACATGTTGTACGTATAATAGTGGTGATACTTTTATCTACTTTCTTAATAGCAAGAAGCAAGAGACTTGGTCACAAGACAAAGGAGCTGTTATGAAGTCTATTTTCAATCTGAACTCAATTTGACAAAAATATGTAGTTACTGCCTTTTGGCTTTGTAGGGCAATGCACCTCCCATTCCCTCCCACTTACACTGCATGTTTAGTTGATGCATAGGGCTCATTTATTAACATGGCAGCACACAGTGTGAGCCCGCTTGAACTGACTGATTTCACTTTTAGTGGGGGTGTTGGACATCCCACAAACTCAAAAACAAATCCTGCAGATGCAGTAAGCTACAAAAATACGGTTTCTAAATGTAATCATTTGTGGAAATGTAATAACTTTCCAGTGAACATAACTCCTTTTTAGCAAACAAGATTGCCTGACCATGCTACCCTATTCTTTAGATGTGATCGTTGTTTGCGACTGATTGAGTGCTCTCTGCATTAGACTTCATCAGGAGTAAAGGCAAAGCTACAGAATTGAGAAGGCATTTATTTTTAATGTGCAAATGTGTCAGTGCACGCACTCATGTCTAACAGGGGAGTGCCTGTGCAGGGTAAATCAATAATCGCTGAAGACTAATTAAATGTGTCGCTGGTTTTGCATAAGTGTTGCTTGATTTAATTTGTCTAAATTTATTTCCACTGTAATGACTCCCCTCGTCAAACTCTGAGTCTGGCTCTGTTTTTTTTTTTTTGCCCTCTCGTTCTCCAGACCTCAGGTAACGATGAGAACCAGCAGCTCCAGAAGGCTTTACTCGATCATCTAGAAGAGAATGCGGAGACTACACCGGCACTGGTTGTGAGTTATCTTTTGCTGTTATTTGATGTGTGTTGCTGTTGGCTCTCTTTTTACAAATTTGAGTAAATCTGAAGTTGCCCTACTGCCACTGTGTTTCTCCAAGGAAACAATATCATGGTAGAATCAGCTCCTTTGTGTCTGAATGGGGCAGTTAAATTGTGTGCTTGCTCCCATAATTATATGTACGACGGTCACACTTTATTTGGATAGTCCTATGAATGGTTTAATAGACTGTCTACAGACGCTGAGACTATTAACAAACCATCTGTTGAAACACTTTGTCTTGTTATGGTTCCTGTTAGGGGTTGGAAAGAAAATGAAACTGTAATTAAGCAAACCATTTCAAAAGTCACTGTAGGTGGACTGTCCATGTGTACTTGTTTTAAATGGCCATTATTACCTGGACATCTGTGCTGATCTCCTCATCCTTCTTTCGTTTTGTTTAGTTTGCTCGTAAGTTCTACATAGCACAGTGGTTCAGGGACTCCACCACGGAGGCGGAGAAAGCGATGAAGAAGAGTCAGGAGGTCAAGGAGGCGGCGGAGGCGGAGGGCCGACGGCACGCCAAGGAGCTCAAGAGCATGGGAGAGGTCATGCAGAGGGCCGAGGCCCACAAGAAGTTCCTGCGCAACGTCATCAAGACCACCCCTGCCCAGTTTAATACACTCAGGTACCTGCGTACATAGCAGGAATGACGGGAATTTTTTTATCTCTCAAAGAAATCTGTTGAAGCAGTTAAAACTGTATTAAGGTAAAAGAGACAGTTTCCTCAGTGGTTGTGTTTTTTATGCTGAACTAGGACAATGTGGTGTAACACTTCTTTTTTTTATCATGACTTCCGTACGAATAGAAAGAGTGCTTAAATTTCTACCTCTTTTCTACTCCTCTTTACCAGAATGAACTCAGACACTGTGGACTATGATGATGCAGGCTTGATTGTGCGCTATTTGGCCTCTACGAGACCATTTGCACAGAGCTTTGACATCTACTTAACCCAGGTGAAAATCGGTCGCACTTTCGACAAGCCATTATCTTACATTTGGCTGTAGTGCAGGCTGTCCTGACAGTTCTGTCCCTATGAGTAATGTGAGTGTGTGGTTGTGTGTGTGTGTGTGTGTGTGTGTGTGTGTGGTTTTGGTGCTGCAGATCCTGAGGGTGTTGGGAGAGAACGCTATAGCCGTCAGGACTAAAGCCATGAAATGCCTCTCAGAGGTGGTGGCTGTGGACCCCAGCATACTCGCACGGGTGAGAGAGAGAGAGATCTTAATAAAACACATCTTATTTTTAAATTATTATTAATTATTTTATTTAACCTTTATTTTACCAGGAAATAATTATATGTTTCGTGTTTAGTTCTGTGTTAAATTTAAATGGATAATCATAGGTTGTCTTGCAGCCGTGTGTGTCTTTTAACCCAAAGGACTAAACCCAAAGGACTAAATTTACTAAATATCCCCCTGCAGAAAGACATGCAGAACGGGGTCCATGGGCGTCTGATGGACACGTCCACCAGCGTGAGGGAGGCAGCTGTGGAGCTGCTGGGCCGCTTCGTGCTGAGCCGGCCCCAGCTGACCGAGCAGTACTACGACATGCTCATCAAGAGGATACTGGTGCGTAACCTTGCCCAAGTAGGCTAAGCTGATGTAAGGAGCCTGGAGGCTGAGATTAAAAAAAGAGTGCATGGTAGTAGTACTATAAAATGTAATCTTAAAAATGTAATGGTTGCTGTTGCTGTTACAGGCACTGTGCAACCTGAAGCTATTTTTCTAGCCTGTAGAGTCCTGTCAGACAACTTCCTTCAGTAGAATTGATGGCGAAAAAGGCCTCTCCTGACATGAAACAAAATCAAGAAACATTGATTAAGTGTTGATTGAAGTTTCCACTCCTCTGCTAATTTATAGAGCATTCCTCAACCCCCATTTTGTGATTATTGGCCTCGGTTTTTCCGTATTGACCAGTGGTGGGTGGAGGGGGGCTGGTAGCAGCTGCTTATGTCTGCTGATTCTGTCCTCAGGACACGGGCATCAGTGTGAGGAAGAGAGTGATCAAGATCCTGAGAGACATCTGTCTGGAGCAGCCCACCTTTAGCAAGGTCACTGAGATGTGTGTGAAGATGATTCGCCGTGTCAACGATGAAGAAGGCATCAAGGTAATTGTATTGTTGCCCAGCTCCTTCTTTTTGTACTCCTTTGTCTTGTTTGTTAAAAGTGTGTATTAACTTGTTCAATTCCAGGGATGCGCACTTGCTAGTTACACTTGCTGTTTTAACTTAGCTATATAAACAACTGTGGTACATGGGTGGGTGATGGATGGGTTTGTTGTTTTGAGAAGGCACATGTGGTTTGCAGTATCTTCATTTCGATTCCTTGTTTCTCACTCTCAGAAATTGGTCAACGAGACATTCCAAAAGCTGTGGTTCACCCCAACACCTGGCAATGATAAAGAAGCCATGAACCGGAAGATTCTGAACATCACCGATGTGGTGAGCTCAAACTGTCCCTGTATGGCATTCTCAGTGACTGCAGGGTTCCTTTAATAAACAACACTGACAATGATATAGAGCGTTTTTTTTGTTACAGGACTGATTGGACTTTCATTAGTCATAAAATAGGCCTGTGATTTTCAATTTATAATAACTGTAATTACAGCACTTAACTGTAATAAATCAGCAAATAACGCTGCCCTTCACAATGAAATCTCCTTTGCAGGTTGCTGCTTGCCAAGACAGCGGTTATGACTGGTTTGAACAGCTTCTACAGAATGTGAGTGTCTAAGACATAAAACATTATGTGGCTCACATTAGTGGGGAGAAAAAAAAGTATATTCATGGCCTCTGTTCTGTGTACAATAATTGTATAAATAATTGCTCCATTATTCTGCTATTATGTGACCGTTTGTTTTTTCCGTGTCCCAGCTCCTTAAGGCAGAGGAGGATTCTGCGTACAAGCCCACCAGGAAAGCCTGCGTGCAGTTGGTCGACAGTTTGGTGGAGCACATGCTGCACTATGAGGAATCCCTCTCAGGTAACGAGGAAAAAAACCCTTCCCATGTTTTTACATTGGCAGCATTATCATCAGCTGCCCTCCCTGCGTTCTGCACTACATCTGAACAAATACAGCTTCAGGTCAGGGCAATGCTGTGCAGACCAGTACATCGCAGAAGAGAGGACATTGTCCTTACAGGTTTATTTAAGAGTTATAGAGTTAAGTCAGAACAAGGCTGTTGAATGTCAACACTGGCATCTTCGCACCACTGCTATGTTGTCGAATCAAGCAAGAGCTGCTTCTTTTGTCTCCTCACAGAGCACAAGAACGTGAACTCCACACGGCTGGTGGCCTGCATCACCACCCTCTACCTGTTTAGCAAAGTGAAGGCCAATTTCATGGTGAAACACGCCATGACCATGCAGCCCTACCTGTCTACCAAATGCAACGTAAGATAGCTTTTCTCTCATGAACCCGGTCAATCTTGCCTATCTACGTATACCTACTTGTGTATTAACTTTACCACTTCAGTTGTGTGTCTAAAAATTTGATTTCAGTGCAGTGTTGCTTATTTGTGGTCAATTGCAGTCTAAGCAGGACCTCATGGTGATCTGTCACGTGGCGAAGATCCTGGAGCTGGTGATCCCCCTAATGGAGCATCCCAGCGAAAGTTTCCTGGCTACCGTCGAAGAAGATCTGGTCAAGCTCATCTTCAAATATGGCATGCTGGTGCGTCTTGTATTGTTTTGGAGGAGGGTGGCTTTTGTTGTCTTTAATTACATAGGACAGTAGAGAGATGTCAGATAATAAATGGAAGAAAAGAAGGATTGGGAAATCACGCCACAGCATCCCCTGCATCACAATTTTGAATCTATCAAAAAGAGGCTACTGCAAGAAGTCTCTCCCTATAGTCCTCCATTGTGTGGGGTCTCTACTAGCAGTTGTTTTTTTGTTCTTCCTCAGGTGGTCCAGCACTGTGTGAGCTGCCTTGGCGCTGTAGTCAACAAAGTGACACACAACTACCAGTTTGCCTGGGCTTGCTTTAATCGATTCTACGGTGAGCTGTGGACCTTTGTTTTGACATGTAATGCACACTGCTGTCCCCTTCAGTCAGCCGCAAATCACATAACGACCTCCTGATTCTGTAACGCAAACCAGCCCTACCCTTTCTGCAATGAATGTCCATTGAGGATTTTGAATGAATGGCTATTGATTTTTTTTTCTTCTCCCTACCGCTGTTTTCCCTGCGTGCTGGCTCAGTGATGGTCTGTGCTTTGCTTCTCTCTCTGCAGGTGTGCTGATCAAGCTGAAGGTGCTGCACCAGGAGGGCGCCACCCGCACCGGCATGGAGGCCAAGAGGCTGCTCCTCATGCGCTCCCTCTTCACCGTGGGCGCCATGTGTCGCCACTTTGACTTCGACCAGGAGCACTTCAAGGGAGGCAGCCAGGTGAGTTCATGTCCGCTCAATACTAATCCTGATGCTGACCCTGCTGTCGCTGTCAACAGGCAATTTTTTCCCCTCCCTTTTCTAAACTGCTTCTTATTTTTTGTTGTACATTTATTTTCTAGGTTCTGATCAAAGACAAGGTTCTCGATCACCTACTGTACTTTGTGAACTATGAGGACGAGGAGGTGCAGGTGAAAGCCATTCTTGGATTAGGTAAGCAGTGGGAAAGTATATGACAGCTTTTGTTTATCCTATTTTATTTTTGACAGACCTTTTAGCGCAAAAAAAGCTCACTTGCCTCAGACATTTTACAGGCTCTATTAATAGACCATAATAAAGTCTTACACCTGATTATTAATGGATTTAGTGAAATAGTTTCGCTGAACCACAGTAGTTTCACCACAAAGGGCTTTTAATACTGTCTGTCCTACACACAGTGCCTTCTAGCCACTGTAAGCAGAGCTGTCAGCAGAATGGATAGTGTAAACTACGCGCAGCACGTTGCCAGAGGTTCTGCGCAGCAGCAGCACTTGTGCTCTGCCCAAGAAACACATTAATACAGTATCTCTGTTCCTGTGGGATACGCCTGCAAAGTGCGATTGTGCACCGTAATGGAGCAGACCTCTATTTGTCAAGTTCATGAAGGTCTACCACAGGGTACCACAATGCATCATCTCAAGCTTAGTGCATCATGGACTTGGTCTGGTCATTCATTTGTGGCTTTTTTTGTGTGTCCTTGGGTGTTTTGAAAGGTGTCTCTAAATAAAATGTATTATTATTATTATATTTATTATCTGATTCATATTCCACTTCCTCTCTTTACCTGGTGCTTTCCCCTGGCCCTGACAGGTAACCTGCTCATCATGCACCCCAGCCTGATGTTCGTCCCCGAGGTGAAGCGCCTCTACAACGGGCTGCTGTCGGACCCCAAGAGCGCGGTCAACCTGAAGGTGCAGGCCCTCAAGAACCTGCAGATGTACCTGCAGGAGGAGGACCTGCGCATGCTCGAGGCCGACCGAGACTGTGAGTCAGATTCATAAAAAGTGGTCTATGCTTTCCTTACATGAAGGTGCAAAATTGCACAAGTATGATATTTAAAAAGTAAGTTAAGAAGTTTAATAAGTAAGCTATTTGCGCTATTTGAAGAAGAGGAGAGGTGAATATGGGGCTGTGTTGTGTAAGAATCCAAATTTAGAGGAATTTTAAGGGGACGAGAGAGTAAATTGGTGTAGTGCAGCAGCAGCATATTTACAGACCCAAGCTGGCTATCGCTTCAGTAGGTAATAAAATTGTGCTACAGTTAAAACACCAGTCTGCCCACTGCTTTCCCATTTCCTGGCAGCTGATTACGGCCTAGAAAAGTCTGGGTGTGATGTAGTCTAAAACATCTACCACTCAGAGGTATTATAGAGAAGTTGTTTGACCTTCTGTACTTTGTATGGGGGATGAGGAGCTGCAAGTGAAAGCCATGTTTGGCTTACATTTTTTACATTTTTTACATTACACTTACCTGACGCTCTTATCAACAGCGACTAACAGTTGCGACCTGCGTTGTTGTGCTGGGTTATGTTTGCCAGCTATTTTGTCTCTCTTTTTTTTGGCAATCTAACCCGTGATGTGTCTGTGCCCAGGGAACAAGATGGCCAAGCAGGAGGACCTGAAGGAGATGGGCGACGTGACGTCGGGCATGAGCAGCTCCATCATGCAGCTTTACCTGAAGCAGGTGCTGGAGGCCTTCTTCAGCACCGAGTCCACCGTGCGCAACTTTGCCCTGAATGTCATCGCCCTCACCCTCAGCCAGGGCCTCATTCACCCTGTGCAGGTACGGATGGGCAGCAGCATTGCCTCACATTGCATGCAAACACAATGTGGGGTGTATAGAAAATGTTGAATATGTTTGCAGTGCATATCACTATCTCTGTCCCCATGTAGAAAGTATGTGTGTCTGTAGTGTCCCTGCTCTGGGAAACTTACTTAGGCACATGCATCTCCCTGTATGTATAAAGGTAGTCTGCTTACTCTGTGTATCGCTGTCAGCTTATGTCTTCCTATTTGTAAGTCACTTTGGATAAAAGCGTCTGCTCTACGTAACGTAATGTAATGTATTGTGTTGCTGTATTAATCTTCAAACTTACAATATCGATTTTTGATTTAAATTTAATTCATGTTTTGATTCATGTGTAAAGATTTGTACCAGACAGTGTGGTCATTTTGTGTTGTGTTAAAACTTCAGACTGTGCTCAGATGTATTGTTTAAATATTATCTATAGATATCCTCATAAAAAAAAGTTTAAATTAATTAATTAAGTTTAATTTAATTAAAGTATCATGTGTATGGCAGTGTGTTTTTTATACCAATATGATTTCCTTTAAAGAAGAACAACAAAAAGTAAGAAAAAGAAGTCTGGAGAAAGCATACAGTATCAGTGTATTGAAGGGTAACACCTGCATCCTAAAATTCAGTCATGCCATGTAAAACTGTATCTCATTATGATTTTTTTTATTATTATTCTGTGCAGTGTGTTCCATATCTGATTGCTATGGGAACGGACCCAGAACCCACCATGAGGAACAAGGCAGACCAGCAGCTGGTGGAGATCGACAAGAAATACACCGGATTCATTCACGTTAGTCTCAGTCTCATTGTTTACCGAAACACAATATGCACAGCTGCACATGTGTCAGCATCTCTTGTTGTTTGTTTATTTAACCAATATAGATAAACACTCTCCCCTCTGTCTCTGCCTCTCTCTCTCTCTCTCTCTGTCTCTCTGTCTCCCTCTCTCCTTCTCTCTGCCTCCGTCCCTCCCTCCCTCCCTCTTTCTCTCGCTCCCCAGATGAAGGCCGCGGCTGGGATGAAGATGTCGTACCAGGTGCAGGAGGCCATCATGGCGCGCCGCAAGGGCGTGATCCGGGGCTTCCGGCAGGAGGAGTCGGTGAGCGCCCTGTGCTCGCACCTCTACTCCATGGTGCGCAGCAACCGCCAGCACCGCCGCGCCTTCCTCATCTCGCTGCTCAACCTGTTTGACGACAGCTCGGTGAGTACAGCACCACAGGCAGTACACAGGGGTGGGAAATGGCATCCACCGACAGAGTGATGGACTTTGTGGGGTTTTGAATCTGATAAATGCACGCATCCGCTACAGTTTTCCAAGTACGGGTGGGAGCGATCAAAGGAACCATAACTGATTTAATGAGCCATTCGCAGTTTCACTGTACCGGCCGTGTGCACTTAGACCTGCATGGCTTAATCTTTGAGACAAGCATATGTTACTGGCAGGATCAACCAGGTAGCTTCAGAGGGCACGCAGAACAGGGGCGTCCGGTCGAAACCGGGGCCCCGCAGTGGAGCTTCTCATCGTCTGTCAAAACGGGGAGGACTGGGAAAACTTTTGAAAACCTTCGAAAAATAAACCTCCCACTGCTGTTTCTAAGGTTCTTCCAAATGCACCACAGTGAAGAAAGTAGTTAGTTTCCCCTGGAGCGTATCTCATTACCTTGACTTCGCTAGCCCTGCAGTCTTTCAGTTGACTCCCCACGATTTAAACACAACAGACAGCTGACTGACAGATGAATGCAAGAGCAGTATCACTAATGATTATTAAGTCCACAGAGGGCAAACTCATGGACCCCCAGAATCTGTGTAAGTTGTTCAGGCTCTTGGCTCCGTCAGAGGCACCTGCTCGAAGGCTTTGTCAGCCGAGTGTGATGTGCTTGTGTAGGGCCGCAGCCAAAGCACGCTGCTCACACACACACTGCTCCCACACACACTGCTCCCACTTGCTGCTGGTCTGGCAGGCAAGATAGACGTGGCTGAGATGCAGAGATTGCGGTTGGTCCATGGCAACTTAACACAAGTCTGTCTCTTATCTGTTTTGTTTTTCTTCTTCTCTCTCTGTTTGTCTTGTTTGTGGTGTTCTACAGAAGGTGGAGGTTAACATGCTGCTGTTCGTGGCAGACAACCTGGCCTACTTCCCCTACCAGACGCAGGAGGAGCCCCTGTTTATCATGCACCACATCGACATCAGGCTCTCCGTGTCGGGCAGCAACCTGCTGCAAACCTTCAAAGAGGTGCTCAGCCCAGCTCGCTGTGCATTATACATGCATACATACATACATGCATACATACCTGCATACATACATACATGCATACATACGCACATTTATACATGCATGCATGCATGCATATATGTATATATATCTATATCTAGATCATTTTAACAGTAAAAACAAAATGATTTATTTTATTCCTAAATTACTTCCACAATAATCGAAGGGTATATATGGTTAAAACAATCTGTATATATATATATAGCCTGTTATACAGCCCTTTCTCCTGCTCTCTTTCAGACGCATAGACATGCTGTAAAAACTGTGCTTTCACACAAACATAACACTCTGTCTGGCCGGTTTTGCTGACACATTAGTTACGGACTGTAAATGTGTGAATGTAACAGTCTGCTGGTTTTTTTTTTTTTTAACTCCCCCAGTCTTTACGGAAGCCTGGTCAGCCGGAGAAGAAGAAGAAGAAAGAGAGACAGGCGGACAGCGCCATGTGGGACGTGGATGTGAGCGAGGAGGAGCTGGACAACCCGGACGTAGACGTGGACGACGAGGAAGAAGTGAAGCGGAAGGCGCAGGAACGAGAGCAGCAGCGGGAGCAGCAGCAGCTGCTGGCGGCCGCCAGCAAAAAGCAGGCCGAGTCGGACTCGGACTCGGACCTGGAGGACGCCGACGTGGTGATGGAGCGGCTGCCCGAGGACCCCACGCCCCTGATGGACTTCGCCCGCGCCTCCCAGGGCATCCTGCTGCTGCTGGTCTTGAAACAGCACCTCAAGGCTCTCTACGGCTTCTCGGACGGGTGAGCCACCCCTCCATATGCTACACAAGCACACAAGATCCGTCCTGTTTTGTTAGACTTGTGTCATTACCAGTGAGATAATGAGCACCTAACCAGCCAAACTGCTGTTTTTCAGTAAAGCCTTATTAAAAGGCCGATGCGAAACTCTTCAATTTTAACATACAATCTGTGAAAGCACAAGATTTAAACAAAAATGTTATGTACCGGTATTAGTCAATCTTATTATTTACTCTGTTGTATGTTATTACAACAAAGAGGAAGATTTACGTCCCTGTCAAGGTCCTAATAAATAACACACCACTCCTTTGCCTACCCTTCTCCTACAGCAAAATCCTCAAGTACTCCCCCACTGAGTCGGCAAAGGTGTATGACAAGGCTGTTAATCGGAAGCAAAACGTGCACTTCAACCCTCGCCAGACGCTGGAATTCCTGGCCAACAATGTAGCCAACGCTGAGGTCACTCAGGAGCTCAAGATGAAGATCGTCCAACAGTTCCTTGATGTGAGTTTTTATCCTGTCTAGAAAAGTAGAGGTCCTACCTACCTACCTACCTACATGTCGTAGAGCACCTATTGGTTTTCTGTTATTTATGAAATGTTTAGAGACCGTGCAGCTCTTCCTCAAACAGTGAGTTTGCCTGTACCTTTCCTAATGAGGATACAGGTCATCTCCAAGTTAATGTTGTTTTCTTTCGTTGTCTGCTAGATAGTTGTGTTGGAATTCTTATAGACCTTTGCTAGGTCTGTAAATATTTACCACATTACGATGGTTTTCTGTTAATGGATGAAGCCCTAGGGGCAGTGTTGGTAACAGACCTGTGACTGGAGGGTCATCACATGTGTGTGATGAGTTAAATGCAGAGTTGTAAATTTCCCCACTGAGGGAGCTGCTTTTAACTGAAACTTAATTCTGGTCTAAAAAAAAAAAGACTGTGACCATTCTCCTTCTGTCTGAATCACCACTAAAAAAATTGTCTGTCTAGACGAAGGCTCAATCGATGACAGGCTGCAATAATTCACTCCGTTTGCCTGTTGTCTCATCTTTTTTGCTGCCTCCTGTTATTGTGTTCAGTTTAAGCTGCTGATGGAGCACCTGGACCCAGACGAGGACGAGGAGGACGGAGAGGCGGGCGCTAACGCCCGGAACAAAGCCATCAACGCCCTGCTGGGGGGCTCGGGCCCCAGCGCGGCCCCCGCCCACAGCCCACGCAACCACGCCGCCGACACGGAGGAGGACGAAAGCGACACCGAAGACAAAACACCTGGGGTAAGCACAGTTACAGCTTCGGGATAGAACTTGACAGATTTGTATATACGTCTGTCTGAAGGTTCAGTTACATTGAGTTTCTCAAAAGGGATCGCGTGACTGTTTAGTAAACTGATGCTTCTCTCGACATGGGGGCTATTTCAGGACATTTGTCTGTTTTGAATAAATTGTTTGCTATGGTCGCAGTTGGCACTAATCAATTCCTCTCTGTCCCCCCCCTTCTGTCCTTGTGTTTTTCTTTGTCATTTTTTTATCCCCCGCTTCCAGGCCAGGAAGTCAAAGCGTGGTGGGGGGGACACTGAGGCAGTGGGGAACCAGTCCGAGATGGTGGAGCCCGACGACGTGGTGGCCATCTTGTGCCCGCAGTACAAGGACCGGCCTCAGATCGCCCGCGTGGTGCAGAAGACTGGTGAGGGCTACAGCATCCACTGGATGACGGGCGCCTACAACAGCCCCTGGACGGAGGCCAAGAGGCGCGAGGGACGAAAACTAGTGCCTTGGCTGGACACCATCAAGGAGTCGGACATCATCTACAAGAAACTCCCCCTGACTGCCAGCAAGAAACTGACCCACAAAGTAGCGCAGACCTTGCGGGCACTTTACGCGGCCAAGGCCACCTCCAGCTAGTGACCCCAGCCTAGCCCAGCCCAGCCCAGCCCAGCCCAGCCCAGCCCAGCCTGACTCCCCCACCCCCACCCCTCTCCTCCTCTAAAACTGCCAAATCTTAGAGGCCACAATCTCCAAGGCCACGATCCCAATACACTACTCCAGCAGCGTTACGGTGCATCTTTGCTTTATATTGTGCATATTTTTTCGTTTATATATAAATATATATTTAAAAGAAAAGAAAGAAAAAATGTCAAAAAAAAAAAAAAAATCAGAAGTGATCCCAAGATGAGTTTGTGGTATCACTGGAAAATAATGTTTGGAAAACATTGTTTGGTGCTCCCTTGCTGTTGTGCAGCTGTCTGATTTCTACTTTTAGTGTACAAAAGTTTTCACATCAACAAAAAAAAAGTCTTTATATATCTGAAGAGAGTACTAGAGCACCGAACGGCTTTTTGTATTAGTTTAGCTCTTCCATTTCTGTTCCTTTTTTGTGTATGTCTATGCTGTACTATAACAGAGATATACTTTTTTGATGTAATTTATTGACGAAACCCTACGCATGCATAACCTTTGAGCTACTCGAAGGGTTTCTTTTGTAAATGTTCCTTTTTGTTGTATTTAGTCTCAGTGGTTCAAACAGACAAAAAATCCAAGCACTTGTGACAGATCACATACTGCAATGAATTTTTTCTACTCGTATTTTTGTTATAATTGTTTATTTTTTGCTTTGGCTTCCCTAGGGGGCAACACAGCCTCTGTAAGCTATGGGTGGAGTGGATATATTCAGCACACTGTCTCGATTTTAAAAAAAAATAAGAAAAAGAATAAAAATGTGTGCTTTTTCTCTTTTATCCCCCTTCATATCTTTCTCCCTACGAATTACTGGAGTGCACAGGCCACTGGCTTTTGTACGACACTAATTTGCCAACTGTTGGAAATCAAAACTGAGAAACCTCCTACCTCACATACCCTAGGTCTTAACGTGTGAGCAGAAGTGTAGAAGGTTGACAGTGTTCTTTTTGCAGCTAGTTTGATATTTAAAACAAGGACATTTATTTAAGCTTATGATAATATGATTGGAATGGTTTTATATGGAAGTAGAGTTCTTTTTAGCCACGTAGTAACTCTTGTTTGGATTTTGGCAAAGAGCTATTAAAATAATATTGTAACTTAACAGGTGCCTATTTTGATTCATTCTTTTCATATGTGGTGTTGTGGACATATGTTTTATCACCAGTCGATTATCCCTCCACTCAGTATGGATAACCGACTGGTGATAAAATAAGTAATGGCAATGACCAAACAAAATTCACTGCTATTAAACTGACATTATGCTGTCTCTTCTAAAGTCTTGCAGCAGACCTGTTCTGCTTTAAAATAATAGATTAATATAGCTTAGTCACCATTTCGTACCTTACTCTACCTTGCTATGATCAGTATGTCCACATGGTTTTAAGTTTTGTGCAGTCAGTCAGTCAGTCATTCAGTTTCATTGAACATTTGTCAGCAAGGCTTAGAAGTTCTTCAGCCACCAGGTGGCAGATAGTCAGGTCTGAAACACGTGTAAGTCAGTGTGTCTGGTAATGGTTATAACTGTACCGTTTGTCTCTTGCCAGTTGAGTGAAGCTTGATAGCTACATCGAATCATATCTGGATCAAACTATATGTTATTGTTTGTAGAGCTTAACAGAGATATTTTATTTGGTGCAACAAGTCTCCATATGCTTGCTTCACTAACTAGCAGGAACCTGGCTAATGTCTGGTAAATGCAAGCACATTGCTTCTGCTGTAGTTCCATGTGTAAACCACATTCACAGAGCCAGATTGTTGGCACCAGGCACCCTTCCTGTCTGAGCAGTATGGCAGTGTGAACGAATTCTCCCTTGGTGGAAATCACTTTGTTTTCTCTGCTTGCCGTCTGACTGCAAATGGATACATTCATCTCCCCCCTTGGCTCCAGGAGGACCACACTAAAGGGGCCTGATAGATGGGGGTCTTCCAGGGCCCCATCCTCATCCCGTGTGTGCGTGCGTGCGTGTGTATGTATGTGCGTGTCCAGCTTAGTGTGTGTGGGCTCCAAGAACTCCTGTCCTCCCCAGTGTTATCTAATGTGTGTGCCAGAATTAGTGTAATCCATAATGTAAATGAAGAAATCATTCGTCTAGAATGTTCCTCATTTGGGATGTCCGTCACCTTCGTGTTTTGGCTTTGGTGCTGTGGTGGTTCGGATCTTACAACCCCTGACTCCCTCTCTCGAGAGAGACTTGGAGTAGATTCATCTCTCATACTGCTGATTAACTGCTACAAGAGGCAGCAGAGCTTCGACAGTGTTCATTTATATCCCTCTGACATCTCGCCTCATTCAGTCATGTTAGCACATTGTTTTCAACCACTTCCTGTGGCGTTAATGACATGCATCTTTACTCAAGCATAAAGTACACTACCTCTGGAAGTGAACACAGAGGCTGCAAAATGGCTATCTGGGAGGCTGGAGACATCCTGTTGACATGCAGGGTACTTGATTCACTGTTTCTCCTGCAGTGATGTCCTTTTGAGTCGTTAAATATTTTTTAACATTCTGGTTGTATTCAAATTGTGCAGAGACATCTCAATGAATTAGATTATTGTGGAAAAGTTAATTTGTTTTTCACTAATTCAAATCTAAAAAATGAAACTTACATTAAACTGATTCTTTACACATAAAGTGAAGTATTTTTAAAGTTTTTGACTAGCTAATGACAGCCCAAAATTTTGTAAACTTAGAATATTACATCAGACCAATTAGTGCCCTCAGTACTTGGTTGGGCATGCTATGGCACATTGCTTTAAATGACCCCTTTCATAAAATACTAATTCGTTGAGATATGCCTGTAAGTGCATGTCTTTTTGGACGTTCAGGCTACTAATGTGTCCCAAAGGCCACAGAAATGTCCCCAGCATCTGCACCTGTGTATCTGTTTTCTGTTGAGGCTTGCTTCTTTTTTTTTTCTTCAGGAAAAGGGACTGACATTGTTTACACATCGTGTTATTGTTTGTGACTGCCAATGTTCTGGTGAAACCTTTTAGTCACTCCCAAACAATTACCATTCCAGAGAACTGTTTCCGTATCTTTCTCTCTCTCTCCCTCTCTCTGTTCGCTCTCTGTCTTCACTCCAGAGGTGGAGATGCTGGGTTCAGAAAGTAAAATCCCTATTATGTATATGTACTTCTGCCTGTGCACTTAACGCAAGTGATTTCACTAATTAGCTGATCTACCTATTCAGGGTTAAAAAAAATGTTTGGAACAAATATGTGGCAGGATTTATACTTTTTGAAGTGAGTATCTCCACCTTTGCTTATCTCTATTTGAAAGTATCTCAGTAATTAACCTCTAAATGCATGCTGTCTTACACGTGTGAAGGAAATGTGTGGAGAATGAAAAATTCTAATGATTGGTGGGCTCTATAGAACATAATGTGGAATTTTAGAGTCTTACATTGTTGTATAATGCATTCTTTTATAGAATGATCAAACTCTCACACCCTCAAAGGTTAAGTTCTCACACAGAGACTGCAAAGTGCTAGATATATTCACTTTGCAGTCTGCTGTGGTTTATTTTGGCCTGCTCACACATTATCGAAGGCTAACCCATAACACAGAGTCCATCCATCAGCTCCGGGTGTCAGCCCTGCACAGTGCCTTCCCAGATCGCACACACGCCATGAGTAATCTGAACAGCACACAAGCTTGACTGACAGGACAGAACATGCCTTACATGAGGGGGGTTAGGGTTAATTTGATTCTGGCCTAACGTAATCTCTTAATTTACAATCACTATGAATGTGTATCACTCACTGGTGCGACTGGATGCTATCATTTTCATCTGTGGACAGAGAGCTTAGTGAGACTGTAGCACCAGAGCCTCCCTGCGTGCTGGTGAGTAGAGAAAAGTAAAAAAAAAGGGCTGTCATTTCTGGAAGAAAGAGGCCAACGTAGTCCTCTACGACATATTAATAATAAAAAAATAGAACACCTAATAAAAAATCATCAAAAAACACTTTAATGTCAACAATTTCACTGATCTGTCATCACTAGTTGCTTGTCTTTAGCGGTCTTGTGTAACTGGAGTGGAGCTGCAGGGGAAAGGAAGGCTGGCAGGCCGTGTGGAGAAACGTGGAGGGAGCACTAGCCTTTTCCAGTGCGTGGTGGGGAGGAGATGAGAGAGAGTGATGGATAACTTCCACCCTGCGTGGCTGCAGGCCAGTTTCCCCGCAGAGACACGGGCTTGCAGGCATGTGCTAATGCGTTAATAGCTCTGAAAGCAACCCCAAACCCCTACCCCTACCCCCACCTCACCCCACCCACATGCACGCACACCTACACACACACACACGCACACACAGCCCAGCCTCAAAGCACAGGATTCATACCTCCAAAACCAAGTTTTTTTTTGGTGGATTCCCTGACCACAAAGTACTTCCAACCATGGACAGACAGAAAGTAAGAAAGCACATGAGCAAAAGTTCATTCTGAAATTTTTGTGTAAACAGTATTGTGTTTGGAGTTGGTTCACTGCAGTGTTGAGAGCAGACTATCCAGTAGCCTATGGGCACACCTTTGACAGAGCAAGGCTGACCTCACCTTGGCAAGAAACAGCCTGGCTTTACTCAACATATCTGTTTGGAAACACGGTTTACTGGGCAGGACTGGTGTTGGCTGATGCAGTCTGAGTTGAAAGCTATTCACATCTGCTTACATGTCTGGCAGTGTGCCATGGCAAGATTCTAATGACCAATTTAAAGTAGTCCATTCAATCTTGCCAGGGCACAATGGCTGGTACTCTAACAGGAGATAAAATCAAACAAATATAATCAGGTAGCTGCTTGGGTTTTTTGTAGTGTCAGAGAGCTCTGAGTTACACAAAGCTGTTAGGTCTGTTAGGTATTAAATATACATGCACACACACACACACACACACACACACACACACACACACACACACACACACACACACACACACACACACACACACACACACACACACAGATTACAAAATTCCATGAAAATGGTTTCCACTTTGGCCTCTTGTGTCTTATGAGGCATCCATACACACATACTTTACAATGACATGACTCACATGAGAGACTTTGTGAAGTCCGGGAAAATTTAGGGAGTTAACAATACATAACCGAGCAAGAAATGATTTCACTCACAAAACCACAGTGGTGTAATTTATCGATTTTCACATTAGAACTGACATTTTTTTGGCTCCACAACCCTTTTTACCTTTCCCTGCATTACTTTTCTTAAATTAAGCCCACTGTGTCAAGACATATGGACACCCGCTTTACCAAAAAGACCGGGTCCTGGAGGAGTCCTTCACATGGTTTTAGCCAGGTGTGGACTCTTGTGCAACAAATGCCGTGCGCAGGCCTCCTCTTTCCTGGGTCGTTGGAAGTAACGATACGCAACATTAATTGTTAATACGCTGTATGTTCCTGTCCGCACCTGTGGGAGCGAATAACATTGCCTGGGTCAGTGAACGTGTGGAGCCAGTCCAAAAAAGATCCGAGAAGCAACATGGAGGAGAATGCATGTAGGTAGTTTGGATTTGTTTGGAGACTACTACACTGAGGACAAGTGTGACAATGAAAATAGCGCTGATTTATTGCATCGCATATTTCATATTGTCTCTTTTTATTTTAAGTAAAAACAGAAAGTATAGGAGTCTGCAGTGACTTTGTCATTTGGCACTTGGCTTCTGTTTGTTAAATTATAGTGCTTAATTGATGTACCAACATAACACATTCCGTCATGGACCCTTATAACAATACACTTGTCATTGTTGAAAAGCTTTGTTCCACCCTATACTGCAGCAATTATGTGTTCAACAGATGTGGGGAAGAGATCAAATTGGTTAACAACCTTTTGTGGCTGTCGTTTCAGACATTTATGTTACATTTATGGTCTGTAAAAAAAAAAAACCCTTTCCACAAAGTGGAGAAATATGGCATTCTGTTTCACATCATTTGTGCTAAGGATACATGATACACAAGTTTAGTAAAGTAATTACTGTGGTGCAGATGCTTAAATAAACGTGCTTCCTCTCATTCTTCAGTCACAGTTGCCCGGCTGTCATAATTTACGTTGAGTTACTGCCTGACGCCTCTGTGAATTACTGTGGGCAAAGCAGAATGCAGCATATGTGTGCCATTAGCTGTGGGAAGAATTTCATGTTCAAAGGTGCGTGGGTTGTCATCGGGGGACAAAAAAAATCCTTCTGGCACTCGAAGCAGGTGCTCATGTGATGGAAATCTGTTTAATGTTGATGGGAGGACCAGCACGATTGTTTTTTCTTTTCCACTCTAGGGCCACATCATTTCCTGTCTATTGTGCATGGCAACGGCCTCTCCATCCTCTGTGAATGCACATGATTGAGCAAAGGAGATATTGGTGAGTGACACACTGCTAACCCTTTTAAATTCAGGGTGGGAATTACATCAGGGATATGCAGTGACAACACTGACTGGCTAGTGTCTTTCATCCAATGAAGGGTATAGTTAGGGGTTACACCTTTCATCTGTGACTGGGTGATGCATGTAGATTGTAAGGTGTATACATACTACTCTTTAAGCTGAAGGAATGAGTACACTAAGAAAAGTGGTAGGGCTTAGTGAAGATGTGTGTGTGTGTAGGTACATGAGATTCACCAAAAAAAACTGTGATTAAAGTAAAGTAAAGTAAATTTCTCTGTGTTTGTGTATCAATGTGTCTCCCTGCTTGTGCTTATGTATGTGTGTGTGTGTGTGCACTGTGTAAACTGTGTGTGTTGCGGGGTGGGGGTGGGGGGTCACAGGTTGTATCGTCATACTAGTGAGGTTTGACAGGTTGGTGCTCATAGTTCAGGGCAAACCAAGGCACAATTTTAAATACAATACAAAGACTGATCAAAAGCTACCAACCATTTATAACCACTATTATATTATATTTCAAAGACGCCCTACATTTTTATCTCTTTTATTCACAAGTTATTGGTTTCGACAGGTGCTGTGCAGTTTCTGGAAACTGTTAAACTTGTTTTGAATTTGCATGAATCGCCTGTCTCCATAAAAGAGTTTGCTGCAGAATAGGACACTTGAGGTAACATCAGCCAAAATGGTCTGGTTTTCTGTCAAATTTAGAATACTTAAACATTGGCATTACACAGAACCCTGGTAGATCAAAAAACTTAACACTGGGTCATGGCCTGACATCTACTGGAACATAAACATGCAAGGTATACCTAGGAACTGCTATACTATTCGACGTTTGGCGCGCCACGAATAAACATCGAATGCTGGAGGATGAATATACAATTGGCTCATGTTTTGAAATCCAGCTCTCGAAAAACAAAAATGAAGGTACCGAATAAAGCTGAGAAACCACAGCACATAAAGTATGCTAGAAAATAACTAAAGGTACGCGTGATGCTTCGGAAAGATTTCCAAAAGCTGACTGGAATTATTCCAAACAAATCGATTAAAAACGCATTAACACAAATATTTTGCGTTTGATTTGGAATAATAAAATGGTAATTTGTCGGAAATGGATGTTATGTTTAGCTCAACTTCAGCACGCAAAGGTGAGGAGAGAGAACTGGCGCACTGCCAGGAACAGTGAACACACATAAGAGGGGACAACGCATTGAAACATGGACGTTGAGAGACTGGCCTTTTTTAAGGGTAAGACGGGGATTCTGTGTTTATGGAGGAGATTAGGTGATTTCCGCACTATTCCTCACAACGTGTCAGCTCTCCTGTTTAACTCGGACAGGTCCAAAGCGAAGTACAACACTTTCACACATTTCGTTGAAGAGAATGTCTCTGTCAACTGAAATGTATGGCGGTACCCAAAGAGGCTGATTATAAATTTCTAGCATGAGCAGTGAACAGTTTGAGCGTAACCAAGACCACATAACATTTAAAAACAGGCAACAGAGAATCCTATAAATGCATTAGCTGGATTTGCTGGAAGAGGAAGTGATTTAAGGTCTTTCTTGGAAGCGGTTTCTCAAGTTGATAAAACAAATGGATAATTAATTTAATTAAAGTTTATTAATCTTCAGATGTCTGCAGTCTCTGTCCTAATGTGTGGGAGAGCTGTACTGGTGGATTTAATTTATTGAACTCATTAATCAGTGGCTGAAAGTCCATGTTAACGGCACCTGAAGTACAGAGAGAGCACTGGAAAGGTTGGACAATGCACTCTTCGGCAAGATCAAACACAGTTCTTTTGGGCCAAGCACACACACACACACACACACTGTAAACTAACCTGAATGCCATCAAATGTCTCTTTTGGGCCAAGCACAGACACACACATACACAGGCACACACACGTTTGCTCGCGCATACACACGTTGTAAACTAACCTGAATGTCATCAAATCTTTCTTTTGGGCCAAGTATGCACAAACACACACACACACACACACACACACACACACACACACACACACACACACACACACACACACTATACAAACTAACCTGAATGTCATCAAATCTTCCCTTTCCCTGCCAAGTATCCTAGTGAGTATGTTTATTATCAGAGAAGCCCTCGAATGCAGAGGAGAAACCGGAGACCTCAGAGGTAGCTGCATTAATGCCCATAAACTATAGCAAGGCTCCCTCACGACCGACCCTCACCAGCAGCCCTCATGGAGGAACACGACTGCCCAACATGTGGAAAAGGATTTGACTGGCCACCAAAAGCCCATAAATGATCACCTGGAGAGGTATATTTGAAGTTTCCTGCAACCGCATCTGTGCCTTTGGTGACTGAGGCCAAAAATGTGAGACCTTTTGTTTATCATTAATTGTGATGACAGATATTGTGAAATTCATGTTTTAACAAGTTGAATTTCAAAGAAAGACATGTGTTTTTCAGCACATGTGGCTCTTTGGTTGTGTCACATTGTTTTTATTCAGTGATGTGTGATCTGCACGAAACAAGTAGGGGGTAAAAAAGCTAATGTCTGATCTTGCCCAGCACATGTTCTAAAGTGCTTCTGGCAGCCTGAAAGACATTTCAAAGCACATTTTAAACATCTCAAACCTGTGTCTGTATCATCAGTCAGTGACGAGACAAAAAAAAAAGACCAAGAGCATGACTTTGCACACATCCAGTCACCCATCCAGACTTCCAGTCGGAAATGTCGGAATAATTCCTGAGAGGTTTTTCCCCCCTGCTCTACTCACCCATCAGCCATAACAAGCATTAGGGGCCGGTTTGAGAGTAGTAATTTAGCCAGGGGAACTGACAGGCCCTCCAGAGTGAGTGGTGCCAATTTTAGAGGGCACTGTGATGCCCATGTTGAAGCGTAACACAGGGAGAGAGAAGAAGAGAGTGCTGTGAAGTGAAGCCTGCTAGTGTTTCTATCCCCCCCTTTTTTCCCTTAATGCACTGTGCAGGGGAGAGAGTATTGACCGTCTCCTAGAAAACAGGGCTCCTGCCTGCAATTATGTTTGCGCTAAAGGGAAAACAGCTCCTGGATGGAAAATTGCTTTGTGTCTCTCCCTCCAAACCCAAAAGGGCAGTCAATCTTTTAGTGTTCAGCCCCATTCACACATAACACATGCTCTCACTCAGACACAGTTTTATACAGACTAACACTCAAAGGCCCACACACCCTTACACACACACACACACACACACATACATATTCTCTTACACACGCAGACAGTGACACACACAGGGATGTTTCCCAGAATAAGTCACAAAACCGCATGACTTGTAGTCCTATTTGCTGTGAAAGGCTTGAGTGTGAGGATTGCCCCAATTGTAAAGACTGTACCCACTGTGGTCATTTATGCGGACAGCATCCCATAACTACAACAGTCGGAAACCATGCGAGATTGAAAAGGTGAGACATGAGGAAAACCAAAAGGCACTCGCGCTCTCAGCTCTGCCATGACATGGGTAGGACATTTTGGGTCGAAGGGCTGATGTAGGTGACTGGCCGGGTGCCAGGGCATGATGCTTGGCTTGTTTGATGACAGACACGACAATGTTCTCTGTTAACACCCCCCCCCACCCATACAACCCCCACTCCCACCCTGTGGTGACACAGACAACCTGCATGGCTGCTGCAGCAGACCACTGACTCACGTTCAAAGCTTCCAGACAGACATTGCAACCTCAAATGTCATCTGCTTGCTCTCTCTCTGTCTGCCCCTTTGAGGGATGTCTTTGTTAACTAATCAAGTAATTTGTGGCAGTTATGACCATATAGTTTGTTTATGTGATGTGACATGATGTCTCCCTCTGTGTGTGTGTGAGAGAGAGAGAGAGCGGCTTACACATCACTGTAACGGAGTAAGGAACACTGTACATCATTCACCGCAGTGGTCAAATTACTCATTTACAACCACTAATGACACTCTAACAAGGCCCATTGTAGTGTGTGTGCACGCTTATCTGACCAGTGATCTGCTTGCTGATGTGTCTGTCGTAAGGGCTAATTGGCTGAGTTGTTGCTCCAGCTCCTGTCGCCTGAGTCATTGAGTCATGGGGGCCCCCCCACATGTGATCATTTGAGGGAGCGGCTTCTGGGAGGAAGAGGACAGGAAACTTGAGCTGCAATCCATGGATCACCTGTCAGTTTGCGTGGGGCATCTCAGATTCTCTGACATGTTCTTTCCACCAGTTAAGCCCCTGTCCGCCTGTACAGCGCAGCCATTACGCCTGACATAGATGTGAGGGATGACTGCTTTCGGATAGATGAGACACCCCCCCCCCCCCAGTCCGCCTCACTGGTAATGATGATGGCCACTGTTTGTAATGACCTCTTTGTGCTGGGCTCTAACGAACAGCCTAATGACTGAACAATGGAGACTACAAGCTATAGCGAAAATCCCATTAGTGTCAGATATCATTTTCTTGTAATATCCTTACACTGTATACAGTATGTTCAGCCTGGAAAACTGGAGATGTAGAGACAATGACAGTAGGTCTAAGGTAAAGTACAGTCCAACTGTAGCAGCAGGAAACCCTGTTGGAAAAGGTGAACAGGAATCTCATAAACACCAGAAACAGCAGGGTTGGCACTGAGAAAAGGGTTGCTAGCTTGCTAATTAATGTCTTTGGCCATGTCGCAATTAGTTTTTAAGAGTTCTTGAAGTTGCTGCAAAATTCCACAGTGTGTAACCTAGGCAGCTAGCGAGGAAGGGCAAGTGTGTTGGTGTGTATTTTATATCTCTACATACCATGAAAATGTGTTTATTACACTGATACAGATAATATCTGCTTTCAGAGCAAAGAAGACTGTATCTTCAGTACAGTAATGTGATTTTTTTTTGATAAGGATAAAGGGATAAGGGATTACTCCTCTCTATAATTCGGCATGAGGTCTGCTTTAGTGTCCTGACCCAACCTGGAAGTAACCCTTAAAATAATAATTCTATTGGCCAGAGGTTAACATTTCACCATCCATTTTATAGTTAATGCATTCTTCAAGATGGGACCGGACTCATCTTTCAAAGGGTCAAAGGATCTCTCTTTTAAAGGGGTCCTTCCCCTAAAAAAACACTTTGAGTAGCTCATTTACAATGTGGTGGGTCACAACATGCAGTATATGCACGCAGCACTCCAAGACGTGAAATTCAACCCTCATGGTTTTACTGGTCATTGAAGGGTCGAGCTAACCAAAACGAGCGGATCAGAGCAGGCTAAACTTATCTACGTCACTAGGTCGTAAGCCCCGCCCAGAGCCATGTATGGGACGCCCACATCCAAGAGGAAGAACAGTGGACAGAAGCTAGGTGAGCGAAAGACAGCAAATTTGCCCAATCAGAGGTGCCTTATTGACACGTTATGGATATTCACGAGGGACACCGGAAAAGCCAGTCATTCAAACACTAGACCTGTTCTAGCTTACAGAAAACAGCATCAAGCAAGAGAACTAGGACATAATTTTTCACAGAAATGACGCACAATGCATTCAACCATAGTGGCGACCCAGCAATATGAATAAAAATAACGATAGAAGTAGACCTTTAAGATTTGACTCAGCAGCCAATGAAGACTCCTGAGGAACTGTGACCATTTGACAAGCCTGAAGTGACTACCGTATTTATGCCATCTTATAAATATGCCACCAGAGTAGAACAATCAGGCAAATAAATAGCACTGTGCACAAAAGAAGGTCTGAATGTTTACTTCTTATGACAATATAAAACTAATACAGTACAAAAATAAAGTCTGTGTTGCTGTCTCAGTTACACCACTTGGTTGTCAAATTCTACATTTAAATTCAGGCTTTGGATGGGTAAACAGTATTTCTCACTCCACACTGATTGTTAAAAGTTTGAGCTGTTTTAGTGACTTGGGAGAAGAGATGCAATTAATGCATAACATATAAACTTCTATACATATTACGGGAACTTCAAACTAAAAACAGATTCACAAACAAAATGTAGTTGGTAAAAATGAATATTGTAATCTAATCGTTTGCTTGTCATATTTGTTGTAGGTGTAAAGCGACTTTATAAGTAAAAGGTTTGAATGCCCTTGTGGTGCGATGTAACAATCTGTAATGACATAGTCGTCTTAGCACCACACATTATTTTAGAAGTCATTTGGAAATATGAAGTCACCATCACAATGGAAACACATCTACTGTAATTATCAATTACAACTCTGTGTTGTGTAGAACTCTGTGTGTATGTGTGTACACGTGTGTGTGTGCATGTGTGTTTGTTTGTTTGTATGTGGGAATGGGTGTGACTGTGCATGCTAGGAGGGCAAGGTCCAGGACGGAGTAAGTCACACAATCCAGTCTGACTCATTCCAGAAGACGGGAACCAAACTACCGTAATTTCTAAAGAATGGGAAACACATTTCAGCCACCTAGCCACCCTAATCTGGTACGCTAAAGGCCTTCAAAGATGCACATCAGACACAACATATATTCACTATGTGAAACTGTTTAGACTTTGTCATGTAGATTCACCTTAATAAACTATGTGAATGACTAAAGTGTTGACCCCAACACAGTTAACTTTAACAGTTAACCTCAGGACAGGTCTAATATTATTACCACTAGGACTTACAGTAATAATGTTTGGCACCAGTTTCTGATACTTTATAAAGATGTCAAATAAATAAAAGAAAATAAAAAATTACAATAAATAAATATTTGTAACAATAACTTAATTTCAGTAATAAACTCACATAAATATGTATTTTTGTTCTTTGGGGGGCTAAAATAAGAAAAACATTTCTAATATATTTTTTAGATAAACTAAAGTTTTTGTATCGGTAGGGCTGTCACATATATCATAACTCCACAGCCCACTTGAAAAATGACAATTACAATGGAGTGGCATATTCCTGGGGTAGCTACATACCTACCATTTAGTCATAAATATGGCATTGGGTAATTTTACCCCATCCCTTTCACAACCTTGCCCTCCTCTCTTGTTTAACTGGTAGTCAAACACAACCACACTTTCTGGCTGAGTGCTTCTTCATAGTGTGGTATATTAAGTTGTCATCCAGAAATGACAGGTCATCGTCAAATGCGGTTGGACGGCAGCAGGCATGAGGCGGGCTGTCCCGCAGCAGTTTCTTGTTTTGTGTGAGGTTGTTGAGGATCTTGTCGTAGTTGGTTTCCGAGTTGGTGCAGGGCCCACTGCAGTACCTGAAGATCATCTCCTCCTTGGTCTGGTAGCCCAGGCCCAGGTCAGACACGTTCAGTTGGATCTGTCTCAGCCTGCAGCCGTGACCCTGGGCACCCTTCCCCTGCCGTCTCCCGCCGCTGCCGTCTCCCGCCCGCGTGCCCCCTCCTGGCCCTTGCCGTGATCCGGGCTGCACCTTCCTCCTCCTCTTCGCCCGCTTCTCCCTGAGCGGCTCCTTGCCCAGCTCCGCTGATCTCCGCAGTCTACTGATGGTGCTCTTGATGAGGTCCAGGATGTCCTCCAACTGCTGGGGGTTCTGGGTTGCCATGCCATCTGCGAAATCAACAGACACACAAGCAGATGTGAGAACCATTAACCCCAGGGGCCAGTTCCTAAAGAAGGCAGATGCCCCCTTCCCACTTAAAATACACACACACACACACACACACACACACACACACCTCACACACTCTTGTTTGGAGAGGAGAAAGAAAAAAGAACCAAGATAGGTCCGTGAAGGTCTTTTTACGATGACATGATACTGCACTTCTGTAGTGATTGCTTTCAAAGTGGCCACACACAATGAGTCCTGACACAATGTCAGTCGAACATACGATACGGTTCATACTGTTACATAAAGAATATCGTTCATAATGCCCGTTTTTGTTCGTAGCTTTGATAACGGTTCAAAAGGGGTACTCCAGGGGGTATAAGGTCTAGGTGTAAACCGCTGAACATCAAACAGGTGCTGGCCCAAGCCAGAGCTCGTTTTCAGTGGTGTCAACTGTTCCAGGCACAGGTGACATGCAACTTGACTCCCTCTGGGACCTGACTTCACTCAATCAACTGCAGTATCAGGTGTGACCTGAAATAATTGCTATGTCTCTGTCCCTGTCTGTCTTATAAGGGTCTTTGAAAGACACCTGCACACCAGTAAGGTGCAAACGTAATAACAAGGCCATGATTCTTTTACACAGTAAGTAAGTAAATGAATGAGACTGACTGAGATGCCCAGAAGGGACAATTCCGAGGTTAGAGTTGGATCTACAGATGTGTCTTCTATATAGGCCAATGCCTATAACAACGACAACTACATTTGAAGAACTTCCCTCTGTTATTTCGATACAACAAACAGTATAGCTTTGACATCAAGCTGACATCAATCAATAGCCATAAAGTGGTGGTATCTGGCCAGTCTGATGCTGACTGTCAGATCGATCATTGGCTGAGATGTCAGCTCTGTTTGTTGGGCTGGTCAGCACGCTCTTTATGTCAGACAGTGGTGTAAAGAAATGTGCTAAACTGACAGAGACATCAAACCTTTTCAACGACATTTTAAAGTAAAACAACTGGTCTTACCTTCACTTCTGTAGGGTGATTTTTGCGGCCTGCTGTCTGTAAGGCTGCTGCTTCTTGACTCAGATGCTGAGGAGGACTTCTCCATCCACCTTTGAGAGTCATAACTGAGGGGCCCTGCTGGGTAGGACTGTAGGCTTCCCAGGAGTGGACTGGTGAGGACGTGGTCCAGCAGAAAGTAACAAGTGATAACTTTATCCCATAACTTCATTGTAGGTTCTAGGTCCTCAGGGCAGGAATCTGCGGGAAAACACTTAATTTCAGCTACCAAGACAGACCACAATCATTCTATGTTAAGTCAGCGAATTAAACTGTTATTATGGCCTACAGGAATTGTAGCTGTAGAAGTTGAGTGAAGTTCTGTATTTCCAGACAACATCATTTGATTTGACTTATGCCACCGATTGTAACATAGCTGAGTGACAATACGATGCTAGCGGTTCTGGATAACCACCAGATGGGGCTACATTTGCTCTTACTGACACAATAAAACTGCCACAAATCATATTGTTCTGAATAAACAGTACTTTTTGTTGGACATATTTTCTTAAACAAGTCTAATTTAAACGAATTCAAACTGTAACGGTCAATACCATTACAGTGAAATTGTTTATTGTAAGGCTGTGCAATTAACTTATTTAAAACATTTCAAGATGGTTTCGACGACAATTTGAGTGGCACACGAAATTAATTTAATGTTACCCCCAATGTCATAAAACAAAGCACAGTTTAAATAACTTACCTTATAAGGGATCCATGATTTGATTTCAACAAAGAAAACCATAGACAGATGTACATTTGTTGCTCACATCCATTACGGACATCCTTTTACAAACATCCGCTGATGATTTTTTGAAATCATTTTGTCATACTCCACTGCTCATGAATAATCTCAAAAAGGCTATTTTGCAGCTTCGAGTTGTTTCAGTAAAAGGTAAAATCCCCCTCAGGATGAAATATGTTCAAGAATAATTTAAGGAAATCTCGACACAAATCTGGCATTGGCGCAGAAAATCACACTCTGCTGCCGCTTAGGTAAACGGACAGACATTGATCATAAATGTAAAAAACTGATCCAGGAGCCTCATCATTGCCGTAGGTTTTAGCAGCAAAATATCGTGTTGACAATGTGTCCAGTTTCTTCAGTTTAATGTTTTCCCAAATTCTTCCATCATGTCAGAATGCCTTCGTTACCATCCTACGGGTGACGTTAGGGACAGCAATGGCCTCTTGTGCCTTTTGCCTAACTTTCACACTTTCTAACTTTTGTCAAATAACCTATCCGTTATTTCATCGCGCGAAAAAGCCTCTGCAATTGCTGCGTGACTTCTACATTCGTTCCAAAGATATGCGCACAGGAATCCAAGCCTCTAGGACCGATATATCGTGGGGACCTCTTGGAGGTACTCCAGAGTATGAAGCGTTCATTTACATGGGTGATGTAGAAGTTAACGCAGTCTAAACGGGGCTGAATTCACCACTAACGAAAAACAGGTCAGACGATTTAGCAGCACCAAAACTTAATAAAACAACACAAGAACCCTCTTGCACAATACATCGCGATCGCAGCAACTTTCGAAAATACCTCAGTCAAAGATTAGTTGCCTTTTCCATACCCAGTGTAGCAGGATGACAGATATGTCATCTGGGAGGTTGCAAGAGTGATTTACCTCATGGGATTGACTTGCTGCGACTGACCCACGAGCATGGAACTAATAATCTGTGATAAATGTCTGTAGTCAACGCTACCACTGAAATAATGTTTCAGTTTGGAATACTGTTTTTGAAGAATATTATCAACCCATTAACTAATGCTTTTGTTCAATTAGCATGTCACCTAATGTGATACAACAAAAAAGTAGAACATACTTATAGCATTAGGGCAATTTCACATGGCAATTGCACCCTCTATAGACGATTTTGGTCAGTGGTTTCATATATCTGTATGGCTGCTGCTTCAAGGTAGTAGTTGCGCATTAAAGTAAAAGAAAACTGCACATTAAATGTAATATTCACATACACATTTTTTGTACATATTTCTTTCATTCTCTCTGTGTGTAATGCTGTCAATGTTTTAAGTTCCTATATATATATATATGTATTGTACATTTTATAATCTTAATTTCATTTAACTGCTTTTATCTGTTTTCAGATAATTTTCTATCTGTTAGCTGGCTCCAAAGGACATCTCTCTGTACTTGTGTAGTGACAATGAAAAAACGTCTTCTGGTTCTGGTGTTGTTGTGAAATGTAGTAGCCTACTGTGGATAGTCACACACTATGTCTGGTGTCAGGCTCAGCACAAGTCCACTTCAATGGCACCAGGAGTCCTTATTTTTAAGTGAATTATGCTGCCATACATTTGCAACCTTTGCAATAATGGTAAATACTGTAGGTACTGTACAGAACACATCTCGCCTGGAATTTCTAAGTAGTTATTCAGGAGTCGAGTGATGACAGACTATTAGCAGGCTCCACATGGTGAGGTCCCCAAGACCTTCATGTAACTCAGTGCTTGTCATTTCAGCTCAAGTAAACTCCAGGAGAAACTGACCAGGGAGGTAAGTCAAGGAGGAAAGAAAGAAAACCCAACCACTGTAGCCCCACAGTGCTTACACAGCCACAGGAGAATATTTTTTTGTGTCTTTGTCGGGGATGTGTAATTTGAGTATAAGAACTGTGGAGAGCCAATTAAAATGAGATTCACCAAAAAACTCTGGAGTTAATTGCACTGATGCATTCTAAGTTCAACATTTTCACAGTTCATTAGAAGTTTGTACCACTTCAAGAAGTTAGATTAAAACCACTTTTAATTTTGGTGTCTGTGGACGGAACACATGCAGGAAATGAGTGTGTGTGTGTGTGTGTGTGTGTGTGTGTATGTGTGTGTGTATGTATGCGCATGTGTGTGTGTGTGTCTGTGTGTCTGTGCGTGTCTGTGTGGGTGTCTGGGTGACTGACTTTCTGAACTTTTTCATTCTCTATTGTATCCGGCAGCCTACACACAGTCTCCGAGTGGCAGCTGGGAGCGATACAGCAGCGCGCTGGGAAGCCCCTGGACCGCCAGGACACATGAGCAATCACCTGCCATTACGCCGCTGCCCTCCTCACTTTGACCTCTCCAAAAAAGCACCGTGGTGGAAGCTGAGCTCGCCAAGGCAATTATTACACACGGAGCAACAATTGCGGACAAGATGGAGAAGACCACACTCCACCACATTCTCTTCCTCCCCTTCCTGACGCCGAATGAACGAGTGCTTTTATCAACGCGGGCAGGCCTCGCGGGGTCGTTTGACTTCTGCCATTAGTCCTCGAGGAGCATTTACCCCATTACACGCCGACACGCAAAAAAAAAAAAAGCCAGACACAGGCCTCCCACAGGGAAGATCTGACAGGCCAAATGGAAGTGTGATTAAGTAAGGAGAATGGGCAATGCTAATGTCTTAATTCTCACCACATGTAAGGGGCTCTGAATTTGGACCTTTTCGTGTGAGAGCGATGCTACCAGTTGATTTTGTGGGTTAGATGTACACACTCAAATGAGGGTAGATTTATGTGCAGTTAGATAGCAATGAATCTGTGATTTGAGCGCCTATGGTTTAATGTTTGAGAGGTGCAGGGGCTTGCTGCACTCAAAAGACATAATGTTAATAGAATATCGTATATAGCTTAGTCTAGGCCACTCTATTGTCCATTTTCAGAGCCAGGAATGGTAGTACAATGTTTTGAGAACATATTGGATGAACAGAGCAGAAGAAGAGGAGGGCAGTGTCACTGAACTGGATGAAAGTATAATAGGCTACAATCAAAGGCTGTACTGTTAGTACAAGACTCACATGAAACAGCAACAGGATTACAAGAGTAGAGTACAGCAATACATGAAGCTAGATATTTGTGTTATGATGTACATGCAGAGCTGGGAAGGTTACATCTAAATTTCAACAAGTAAAAGTGTAAAAAGTAGTGTCACTTTACTTAATCAAATTGATGTAACAGATATGTTATGTTCTACATTATCAACATTTCAAGCTTCATACTGAAAAGAATAATCAAATGAGTACCTTTTGTAATCACTAATACTTTGATGAGTAATTACCTATTTTTCTCAATAACTGTAATGATTACAATATTGTTTGTTTTTTAATTAAGCAACCCTGTTAACTAGTTGTTTGCCATCTCTGTGTGCATGGCTGGGTCAAGTACACACCCTTGTGGCTGGCCCCACTACTGCCACTGGGACTATGGGATCGTGTGTGTGTGTGTGTGTGTGTGTGTGTGTGTGTGTGTGTGTGTGTGTTTGTGTAACACATAAAAGAGTTAACAAGAGGCATTCCTTATGTTGAAGAATACATTTTTATCATGTAATAAATCATCAGTGACAATTTATGAAGGATTAATTATTGCAATTTTTGTGAAATTGACATTTTTAAAAATATGACACTTGCACTTTCTCCCTTTTGTGCCTCATGCTTCAGATGAACTGAAAACACTTACAACCATGATAATTTTGCAGTTACTTTCAGAATAACCTCAGTTTCAGTGTAGAGCATTTTTACTCATCAGGACCCTAGTCGCAGTCTGATTAAGGCTCTCTCCTTCATATCGTCCTTTTGGAATGATTTAATTTGAATACCTTCTTATTTAATTACAGCCTGTCTACAATTTAGCTAAATTTCCAATCGATATCTTCAATCATAGTATATTGTGTTTTCATTGCTAAAACATAGCGTCTCAAACTTTTTAATGGTTGATATTTTCCACCTTCTTTGCAAAGTCTAATTTGTGATGCACACAATAGGACATTAAGTCGGTCTCATTAGTAGTGAAAAAGGTATCAGTGCATCATTTATTTTTTCCCTCTGTATTACCTTTAGGAACAAAATGACTTGTGGTTATCATCAGCCAAAATCTGAAGTGGACAAGTGGAGAAATCAACAGGAAGAAGAGAACAGACTTGAGGATCTGTGTTGTAGCTTTAAAGCCCCACCAGTGTCAAGCTACATACAGAGTGAGTGATAAACTAAAATAAAATAACTAATTCATCTAAATCAATTAATTAGTCTTTTTCCCTGGGGAATGCCATCACTTTGATTTGACATTCTGTAGTAACATACAGAAGAATTTGTACTATTTGTATTTTGCAGAATTTGTACTATTTGTACTGTCAAAAAGATTTTCAATAAAATAAAAATGTTAATCTAAAAAAAAAAAAATCAATTAATTAGTCTAAAGTGGGGATATGTGTGCCCTAATGATTAGGGAGTTGGTCTTGGAATTCGGAGGATTGCAGGTTCGATTCCCGTTCCAGTAGGGAAAACAAATAGCCAGCTCTCTTGTACCCTTATCCATGGCTGAAATGCCGTCAAGCAAGTGCTACTCCCATGTTACTCCAGGGGGACTGTCCCTGACTGTACCTAATTCACTGTAAGAGTGTCAGCTAAATGTAATGTAATGTAATTTATTCCATAATGTGTGTTCCTTATTAGGTGTGCCATATGTTCTACTGGTGATACAGTGGCTTTCTCTTTTTCTGAAATGTTAACTGAATCATAGAGCAACATATGGAGACTTCAGTCACAGAGAAGCGAGCGGTAACGACTTGTACCAGGGAAGAGGTTTTGCTTGTTAGGTGGTGCAGTCAGGCCTGTTAGACCATAACTGAGCGCAATCCCCCACCACCCACCCACCCACCCCTGCTCTTTCTCCACCCTCGCTCTTTCTCCACCCCTGCCTGAGGAATCTATTCGTTTGTCCTTGTAATGTTTTGTGGATGAGTTTGTTAATCACCCAAATAAGTCATTTGGGTCAGTGCCACCTGTAAGGCATGCAGAAATACACACACCCACACACACACACACACACACACATGTTGTCTGGGTGGAGTAAGTGATTTATGTTGTTTACTACCAGCCTACCAGTGATATTACCATTACACAGCGTTCCCGATTATCCTAATAGTCATGACAATGGCCCAGCCCAATCTATAAATGCTGTTTTATTGTGACACTGGAAACCGTTGCATGTTAGTGCAATGGCATGTCAGTAACGAGTAAAAGTGCATGCAGTACCCTTTTCTTACCAGCAGAGGGACACTAAAGTCAGGAGCAACTAACCCCACACCACCACAATGGGCCACACAGGAATGCATTCATCTGAACTCTCATCTAAAACATTCACTTTTGCATAGACACGGAAAATAAAAGTCTGAAATGCTGAGTCCACAGATTCAAAGAGTTTAAGGAAGGCTTTTACTTCAAGAGAAAAAAATGTTATTGTCTAAGCTCTTGCTATAGTTTTTTTTTTTGGTATGCTCTACTTTTAGTCACATTACTGTATCACTGTGTTGTAGTCTAAGCAGCCATCCTGAAAAAAAAAGTTTCTCTTGAAGTGTATGAAGAACAATCTAGAAACTGTGTGCAGCAACAACATCAGTCTATTTTTATTCATCACTTCAATCAATCCTGCTGATACTACACCCCACCCCCCACCACCCACCCCAGAGGGCCAAAATTGTAAAATTCTAGAGCTGTCCACTCCAGCAAGATTGGCAGCCAGTTCAGTTCATACGATAGGGTCCATGCTCACAATGTAATCTCACTCTGCAGACGTAGCCCGTAGGGTGAAAGATTAAGGGCTTACACCAAGCGACATAACCTTGGTTTGATCATTTGGCATTTATTGGTTTGGTACACCACACACATTGAAGGAGCTTTAGGCCCAGGCTAGGTACCCCCCTCATACACACACACACACACACACACACACACACACACACACACACACACAAACAGATACAGACAGACACACACGCACACACACACACACACACAATGACATTTGTATTTCACCCAGGTCCATGTCACGCAATGACCACACCTGTCTGGTTAACCAGGGGAAACACTGCTTTCTCATGAACAAGTCCTTTAAGGGGGTTATAAGGGGTTGCTGGGCATAGAGCTGCATGTTAAGCCATGCTGATCCTCTGTGCTCGGGGTCCTTTGTACTCTCTGGCATGATGTGAGGGGGAAAAGCGGATGCTGTGCCATGCCACTGCAGCTGGTGGCATGACATTGGTCCTGTGGCGGTGACATTGGTGTCCTCGGTGATGCCCGCAACTCTGTGGGGACCGGGGCCCTGTGCCCAGACCAGAGCCAGCCTAGTGGCACAGCAGCTGGTGGGGTGCGACTTCTCCACCATCTCCAACAGACACACTGGGCACAGAGGTCAGGAGCGGGAGCGGTGTTAGCTAGAATGCCTGATGTTTTACTGCAGCGTTGAGAGACAGACGATCGAAATGCAGATTCCTGCTTCGGGAAGTACAAAACCCTGCACATATGCCTCATATCGGATCCAACCAGCAGATCATTAAAGTACACAGATTAATATACTTGTCAAGTGCAAAGGACAGTGTGCAATAGTCTATATTCTGTAGTTTTTAGCTTTTTTATTATGCTTACTTTTTCTTCTTAGTTTCTTGTATAACCAGAGGCATCATGTCTTTATTATTTTTATCCTGCTGTCTTTTCTGCTGCAACACCCATTGAGCGACAAACAAAGTAATATCTTATCATCAGACAGGCAGCTCAGCTAGTTTATGAAATCAACAGTGTTAAGGGGCTAAGGTGGAAGGAATACATGGCAGGATTTTGACTTTCTGAAACAAGGACTGACATCTCTGCAAATGATAAATGCATGGAAATGAGAAACATGACAAAGAGGTATTTTTTTGCTTCTTTGGCAGAAACAGTGGAGAGCAGCAGCATTATTGTCTCGTCCTAAATTGCTAAATTGAGCTTGGACTCTAGTTTTGGGAGATTACACAACACGTCTGTTAATGTTACTACTGGGATGGCAGTAAATTGCTATTTCTCATTCAATTGAAGATAAACCAAATTGGAAACCGAGTGATAAATTACTCGCCAAAGGGGCATTAGTCATCAATAAAAACAGTCTGAGAGAGAGAGAGAGAGAGAGAGAGAGAGAGAGAGAGAGAGAGAGAGCCCCACAGAGAGTTGAGAAAGGGAGATTGCACCAAATTATCTTTACATCATCCTTATTAAATGAGGGGCATGCCAGTATATATCATGCATTATCTATATGATTCATTTTGCAAGTCAGATGTGATTTGTATTAAATTCGATCCTCACAAAAATGTTTTTTCATATCTTTTCTCATTTGATCACCTCCTTTTGGCCTCACCTGGAAAAAAAGACAGCAGTCTATAAGTATTGCTCCCTTCGCCCTCTAAAGAAATAAAAGGTAAAAGAATATGATGGGTAATAGTTTCAGTAATTTCCTTTTGACTTCTGCATGTGATTCCTAATATCCTCTCCATGCCAAGAAAGGTTAAATTGCAGTGACCTTCCGGAGAAAAGTTAATAGATGTGGAAGACAAGCACTAATGACACATAGAATGGAGAGCAGACAGCGACAGTCTCCCGGCCGATGACAGGGACAATAATGCACCATCATCATCGCACAAGAGCCATTTTATACCCAAGAGCGCAGAACGAAACACGTGTATTATTTCTATATCGGTCTGACAGGGCAGGCTGTCAAGGTGAGCCTGACGGGAAAGAGCAGCACCAGGAGTGTCAGAAATCAATTTACCGTTGTGTGCAAACAAATTTAATACCTCTATTATCGGAGGCTTCAGCTTGTCCGTTTAGTGGAGAGCAAGCCGCGGAGGCAAGTTCCATTATAATAGTCGACAGGGCAGTAGAGCAATAGCCACTCATTTGACTGGTAGGACAACTGACCACACACCTCAAGAGAAGGTGTCTGCTACAATCACTCAGGCACATGAACAAAAAGCTCTGCAAAACGGCAGCAACTGGGTATGGGTAACAATACAATTTCGCATAGTGCTAAACTGTAGAGTTATGATAATTTAATAACTACTAATATGCCTATAACTATAGGCTACATCAGGGGTGCTCAATACGTCGATCGCGATCTACCAGTCGATCGCGAGGCCAATAGTGGTAGATCGCATACAACTTTGAAAAAAAAAAAAGTTCCCTGTTCGTCCTACACACGCTAGTTAGCTGATGCCCATCACGCATCCACCGGCAGACAGCGACCACCCAGCCATTAGCGGGCTATCTCCAAACATTTGGACCCATGAACCTTTGCGCTGGAGCCAGTTGATGGGCCCAGCAGATGTGGAAGGACATCGGAGATTGCGAGTGGTTTTCACTGCAGTTGGACGAATCTACGGACGTGAGTGACACAGCACAGGTGTGCATTTACATTCGTATGGTGTTCAGTGACATGACTGCAAAGGAGAAGCTATTGACAGTGATTCCCTTGAAAGAATATGCGCGAGGAGAGGACATTGTTCAGTCGTTTAAAAACTTTATAGACAAAACTCAGCTCCCACTGTACAAGTTAGTGTCCATCACCACGGATGGAGCGCCCGCAATGGTTGGTCGCGTGCATGGGTTCATTGCCAGGTGCAGACAGGACGATGCTTTTCCAGACTTCGTGAATTACCACTGCATTATCCACCAACAAGCATTATGCGCGAAAATGCTGAACATGAAAGAGATCATGGACGTGGCAACGAAGATCGCCTGCTCAATTAGAGCTAGAGCGCTTTAAAGACGGCTATTCCGGGCACATCTGGAGAAGGCTGACAGCGACCACTCTGAGTTGTTGCTACACACTGACGTGAGGTGGCTTAGTCGCGGGAAATTCTTGCAACGATTCCGAGAGCTCTGTCCAGAAATCAAGGAGTTTTTCCCTGAAAGTGGACATGCAGAATACAAACAGCTGAATGACGGGCAGTGCTGCTGGATTTGGCTTTTTTAACCGATGTGACAAACATACTGAATGACCTTAATCAAGAGCTGCAAGGAAAAGACAAAACGGTGATCGACATGATCAGCTCAGTCAATGCCTTCAAACGAAAAATCTGTCCTCAAAGCTTCAGCGCCATAACTTGGCAAATTTCCCGAACCTGCAGTCAGAGTTGGAGACGCAAGGGAAGGCCTGTGCGCAACTAAGCAGCGCACGCTGGCTGTCAGCAGCTACTGTCCGGACTACGCATCCTTGGCTGAGTCAATGCAGTGCAAGTCATCAAATTAAACTCTGAACTAATTATTAATACTATTATTATTATACATTGTCACTGTATTATTATTATTATTATTATATGGTAATTACAAAAACATGTTCAGAGCTTATTTTGGTGCAATATTGGCTTGGAATTTTCAATAAATTGTAAAATAACATACGCTTTTATGGGTCGGTAGATCTTTGTGACTTGGTCATTTTAAAAGTAGCTCGCACACTGAAAAAGTGTGAGCACCCCTGGGCTACATATTCTTCCACCAGGTGATATTATATCTTTGCAGATATAAGCATAAATGTATGATTAGGCATTATAGATAAAAAACAAAAAAGAAAACAAAATCAATGAGATTGATTTATAATTTAGACTACGGGTGTATAGCTCTGCTCTAAAGAGTCACCACAAGAGGATTAGGGTGTTGATGAACAGATGTAGATTTCATTTACAGTATGGACTATTCTGATGTCTATCTTTAGTGTCACAGTCTACAACAGGTAGGCTATATAACCGGGAGGAAAAATAGGTGGACTGTGGTTAGACGAGGAATTGTAAATATTTTGCTGAAGTCCACTCAGACATGACAACGTAAACTGCACGGCTCCATTCATCCCTTGTTTCGTGTTTTCTATATTGCTTATGGCGTTTCTATATTAGTCTGATTGGCTGTAGCAAGCTCAAAGTCTCCATCTGGGTAGATTAGACTGCGATTATCCTCTTAACTCTGTGTGTGTCTCCTCGACCCTGTTCTTCTCCGTCGCTTCGCAAACTTCCGAATCAGACGGCAGGCGCGAAATAAGGACTTGCATCCTTTGGCCAGAAACTCGAATCTTCCACTCAAGCCAGACGCGTGTGATGCTCTTTCCAAGGCTTCTACACGTGCGCGTGTGCCAGTTTCGGTGGAGCGCGTGCCATCGGTTGCACTGATCTTTAACAGGCTGTAATCGCATCAGTGTCAAACCCATCGCTATTGAGGATACAGAGTTGTCGTGGCTCCTCCGAAATCTGTCTCCGGATTGGAGCACTTTAGCAGCCAACTCTTGGGTGTGACCGACTGACTCATTTTTGCAGATTTTTTTTGTATAGTCGCCACAACAGAACGCTGAAGTTGTTGAAACTTTGTGCGGAGCCAATTGCGGAGAGTATGTATCTCTTAAGGAAGCAGCTTTGCCCTCTGTTGTTTTTCCTTGTTTCCACCACGGTCGATATTTCATTTTGTGTTAAGAGGAGCAACGGAAGAAAATCAGGTGAGGTCGCCTGTTTGTATGCTTGATTATAAATATTTGGACAAAAGTCTGATAGAACCAAACCAACAAAACATCCAGTGCATGAGATAACGTTTTACATCCAACCACAATGTGACACAATGCTACTCTGGGGGAGAATGTTGTGAACAGTGTTGTTTTTCCTGTATTTGGTTAGTAATAGCTGTTTTCTGATTTAACGTAGAATATTATCAGTCAGCTTTGGACAGTTAACAACAAATTGAAAATGATTATGGTGGTTGTGTGGCTTATATAATACACATGAATTCAGTTACAGAATATTTTTTAATACATATGCATACAATAAGAAAAGCATTTTTGTTTCTGCAGACCCCTCCACAGATATTTAAATTCTTGTGTGTGTGAACATGTCCAAACTGATAACAACCACTCTGACAAACTGATACTGTAATTGTAATAGTTACCCTGGTCAATTGACTCACTTGGAGTGCATGTGATTCGGGTCATTAGGCATTATGACAATTGTTCATACTCACAGGTACTGAGTTATTCATTTTCTCTTCAGCATTCAGGGTAATTGTGGGTATTAGAAGAAAGCATTAGTGCCCATTCATGTAAAAGCAGTACAGGACCCACCTGAATGATGAGGGGATTGTTTACTAACTAGCTTTGAGTGGAGCTTTGTGCACAACCTGCACACTGTACCATCAAAACAATACCTACTTGCTCTTTCTCTCTCTCTTTCTCTCTCTCTCTCTCTCTCCCTCTCTCTATGTCAGAGACTGAAGAACAGATAAATCTGATTAAACATGAGCATCGCATGATGAGGTGTAGCAAGAAAAGTTACTCTTCCACACATCCCAAATCATTCACGCTGGCCACACTTCCACTCTGTGTGGACGACCATACTTAGCTGTACCACTGGGCCACAATTGTGACTCTACATTTTGGAGAAACACACCTTCCTTCCTTCTATCAGGCCTTTGAAAGCTCATTTCAGTTTTTTCCAAAAATACTTGAGTGCTGAGGCAAACTGCATGGAAAAACAAGAAAGACCACCTATTGGTAGGAAGGCTTGAAACTGACAGACCAGAAGGCTTTGGCAAATAGTAAACAACTTATCTACCCTGTGCTCTAAAAAAGCCATTCCCTAAATGATCTGGCTTTGGAGACAGCTAGGTCACATAGTAATTTATTTGTCAGGTCACCACTGTATTTGGGCGCAATCACCTCCATTTAAATGTGTTTGAATGGTTTCTCCCTTAGCCTTTTGAAGATGTATCAATTTTTCGTGTTATACATTCTAGTTCCCTTCTCAACAATTTCACAACCTCTCAAATCCCTCTTGTTCCCCCCTTTCGAATAATGCATTTCAACACCCAAGGTCACTTTACAATTATAAATATACACATTAAGGAAACACACATTATAAGCAAAAAAAGTGCAATTAGTAAAATATTCAATGAACAATAAAGCAATGTTCTCCAACCATGTCATAGTGGATATGCTAGTTTAATAGGATGTGTCTTCAGGTGACCTTTCAAAGTCCACAACTGATTCATAATTGCTTGATGTAGAGGGGGGTGAAATCCAGCACTACTGTACTGTACTGTTCTTGTTTGGATGGCTGACATGGTAGCAGCATTGCAGAGAGAAAGAAGAGCAAAGAAGGGGCATGTTGCTAATGCTCTAGTAGCTGCTGCTGCGGGATTGACTGTTTGACCTTGGTGTCCTCCTTGCGTATTCTGCTCTCAGTTTTATTGCCTTGCTCTTCGTCCTGGTCATGGCAGAGGCCTTTCCCCAGGGGACCACCATGTCACCACTGACAGTATGCATTATCAGGGGCCCCTCCTTGCCTGTCCAGGGACCAGTGGGGGCTCCCTACACATGCTTCCCATTTGGTCAGTCTCTGTAAGAGGGCAACAGGTAACACAATCAAACACACAGAAATGTCTCCCATAAATGTGTCCATAAGATAGTCCATCACCAACGATCTTAGATTCTTCCTTAACACTCTCTGCCATCACACTCGTCATCCACAGCTGCCCTCTTCCTTACTGGTGTACAATCCCCAGACTTGAGCGTGTCTGTGTGAGTGAGTGCGTGTGTGTGTTTGCCTATGTGTGTGCCTGCATGTGCACATTTATAAATGTGTATATTTTAGTGTGTGTGCACTTGTACAAATATGCATCCGTGTTGATTGCATGTAATGTAAGTGCTCTTTTTTTTTGTTTGTGCAAGTGTACATATGTGTGTCTGTGTGTGTAAGCATGTGCTAGCGCACACATACGTATGTGTGTGTGCATGTGTGTGTGTGTGTATTCATGCGTGTGTGTGTGTGTGTGTGTGTGTGTGTGTGTATGTGCATACATGTGTGTGTGCACGTGTGTGACACGAGTTCCATGTGTGCGTAACCCATATCTGAGCCAGCCAGCGAAGTGTGTCTCAGCGGAGCACAAGGCTTGGAGAAGTGTCACCCTTGTCAGGGCAGCCCTCCAAAGCGCAGCTGACAACACTTAGCCAGTGCCGGGCCTGCGGATTACCTGCCTATCCTCCTGGCCCTCTCGTGCGCTGTCACGGTGTGGGTGTCAAGGGAATGCCAATGCGCCCTGACTGACTGCTAGTGCTGCTAGCTGCCCTCTGGAATGTCTAATTGAAACCAGTTGATGTCTCCTTAGTCAAGGGGAGCACAGGCTGTGTGACACAGTGACCTCATGGCTTCATTTTTTGCGCTGTAAGATAATGACTACGCTGACAAAGGTTCACACATGATCAAAGGCCATGCTGTGTTGTCGTGCTGAAAAGCCATTAAATAATGTGCCTCAGCACACCATTTGCTGGCATGGAACAGATGGTCATCCAACCATTAAAGGAGAAGTTCAGTGTGAATCAATCTATAGACCTGTTGTTCAAGGTCATAGAGTGTTGTTGGTATGAAAAAGATGCAGTATAGACAGAATTATGAACTGGTAGCTAAGACTGAATAGGGACTAACTTTCAGTTTAATTTCCCTATGCCCCATTCAGAGTTAGCGTTAGCTACCAGTTGTTATGATTGGCATTCATAAGCGCATTGATACAGAGTGGTGATTCAGTTTTTTTCTGCTGAGATCTATTTCAAAGGTAGCCTGTTCCTAAAAACAAAGTTAATGCCCACCTCATCAGCCTATCAGGAAAGGGTTTATTTACAGAACCTCAAATGAACTTGAGCAACAGTTTTAAATTGCATACAGATTTTTTACCTGCTCACTGGTTGTAATGCTGTAAATGTTTATATTATAATATTGGTTAATGAATATTAGTAGGATCATCCCCCTTTAGTGTGGTGTACATAACGTGGTGTATCTATACTCTATAAGCTATAAATGCATGAATAGCACTGGAATGGCAGTCTGGATGTGATTGATTGCTATCTTGACCAATAACTTTCCCTATCACCTGCTGTCAGTTCAGTTGTGGAATGTCACTGGGTGTTTTGGCAAGACAATTACTCAAAAACAAAAAAAAACATGAATTTTAAATTTTTTTAATATGTGTTTTAAAATGCATTCAAAATAATCAACTCAAAGTCATAAATCGATTGTATTTGAAAGTGAATGTATCGTTGCATCCCTACATGACATTGACCCCATCAGGTGGTATACTGATTCTTGTACAGGTGCCCATACATAGCACATACACACAAACAGAGAGAAAGCCTGGCAGATCTTTAGAGGAAAAGCTTGGAGGCTTTGAGGGAATTACAGAGAAACATTAAACACACTTTTTCGGGATCTATGAATGTAATTAAGTGCCTAGTTAGAGCTTGTAAGTATTTATTCTATCATGTGTTGAAAACTTCTAAATGGTTTATTAAGACACATTACTTTAAAGTGTCAAATGCATGTCTTTCTGTTTCTTGAACACCTACTTCAACTATGCTGGAAAGTGTGTGTGTGTGTGTGTGTGTGTGTGTGTATCTGTCTGTGTGTGTGTGTCTGTCTGTGTGTGTTTACTAATTCTGGTTCTGTCTTTATACAAAATACTTACACCCACCTCCAACCACATACATACAAGGAGAAAGTCTGGCAGATCTTTAGCCAACAAGCTTTCAGCATGTTAACGGAATCGTTAAGACAATTTGGTCTTTAAAAATGATTTGCTAATATTCCCTGAATGTTAGTCATTGTCTTGTCAGGACTTGTTGAATATTAAATCAATCATAAAACTGTCTACTCCTACTTCACCTAAGCAGGAAAGCCATGTGTGTGTGTGTGTGTGTGTGTGTGTGTGTGTGTGTGTATGTGTGTGTGTTTGTGTATGTCTGTATGTCTATATGTCTGTATGTATACAGTTCTGTGTATGCTTGTTTACTGGTCCTAGCTCTGTCCATGTACAGAATACTTAAACCCACATCAATGGCTACTTTATACCAATTTAGATCCTTTCCACGTACTGCATACAGCATCAAGCGATGCCGTGAAACCACTGCAAAGGAAATTTGTGGATTTGATCTGTCTAACTTCTGTGCCCCCCTCTTTCCCCATATCCTCCCCTCATTTCATCCCATTTCCCATGTTTTTCTCGCCCCCTACCCATCCCCCCTCCACTGACACACACACACAGACCGTCTGAGCCCCCCCCTGGACATCCAGCTGGAGACGCTGAACTGCACGGCCCTGCGAGTGCGCTGGAAGATGCCCCGTCGACATGTCAGCACCATCACAGGGTACAAGGTAGCTCCTCTCCCTCCCTCCCTCCGCTCACTCCTGCCCTCCCCCCCCCCCCCCTACTCCGAACACCTCCCCTGCACATGTCATGTGGGGGCGCCGGGCCCCTAATTCGCCTGTATTAGCACAGTTTGACATGCAGTGCTGCTGTCAAGGATTTCTCTTTGCTCGCCGGAGCATCCCAGCATAAGTAGAGAAGAAGAACTTCTCCTTACTTCCTTACCTCCTTGCTTTTTTCGAAGTCTGTGCCAGAGGAGCTGGCGAATCCATCAGCTTTGCATTGGGCTTGTCAGACAGCAGGTTGGAAAAGGAAATGAGAAAAATCGCGGAGAACAGATACTCGTTATTTCACCCCCCCCCCCCCCCCTCCCCTCTCCCCCTCAATCACAGGGTGTACGTTAATGGCCATCAGGTGTAATTTTTTCGGCGCATCTGTTGTGATATCATCTTCACATGAGCTCACCAGGACGTTTCTATATATACAGTACGAGAGGCCATCTTTTGTCTGCTGTCTATGTGGAGAAAAAACTCGTTTTTTTGCTGCTCTCACAGAATTGCAAACACTCACCTACAGAATGCAACCTTAAGCGGCTCACAAAGTCTTCACTCTCTCTGTTGTTGGTTTTCATTTGGCAGTTTTAAGCAAAAATCTTCTAAAAAAGCCCCTCTTTCCCAAGATTATATTTCACAGCCCTCGTATGGAAAAAGGTGAACATTTAATTTACAGTCCTTGTGGTGATATCCATAGTCACGACCATTGTAAGCTTAACCCCTCTCTGAAGCGTTAGAAAGAATATATGATCGTATATAATACTGCCACAGATACATAAAAAAAAACCTCTCACCCTTCATTTCTCTGTGAAATATATATATATTTTTTTAAAAAAAAGAAAGAAATCCACCCTGGCCATATTCGGCTAGTCTGGAAAGCCATTGAGCAGATACAGCTGCCAAAGCAAATAAACATGAGGTGCTCATGTTTTTTTTTTCTCGGCGCAAGCTACAGCTTTCCTTCCAGCCTGTGAATCACCTTCGCTGCACCTGAAGATAAGAACCAGGCTGGGAAATGGATGTCTTGGGGCATGAGAAAGTATGAAAATACTTTTGCACATTGTTTGGCCCTCCAAGGCTTTAGGAGGAAAAAAAAGAAAGTGTGAGAGACACTTTTAGCAGGCAGCCTCTTACACCCCCGCCCCCTCTCATACGCGTTGTTTTTGTGGCAGTGAGTTTGCGAATAATTGGATTATAACCCGATGATGACTGTCTTAGATACTACGTCGCGCTCCATGTCCTTGTATGCTTATCTGGGTGAGTCAGAAATCAAGAGGTCTGATTGCGAGAATATAACCTTCTTAAAGAGACGCTGACAAGGTGAGTGAGAGTGTGTGTGTGTGTGTGGGGGGGGGGGGGGGGGGTGCAAAATACTAAACCATCAGATGTGACTTTTTATGTTTTGGGAGATTTCACGGCAGAAATATCAGTTTTAGCATCACATTTCAGAGTGTAGGCAGCATGTGCAAGCCTAAAGAGATTAGGTGTGAAGTGGTCCAAAGTGAGATAAGCACTTATTAATTCTGACAGAATGACTTCACTGCAGATCAGTGAGGTAGGAACCTTTTAAAAATATTACCAATATCATAGCAAAATCTATTTAGCGTTTTCAAGAATTATGAGTCACACTAAAATTACAGATTTTCTGGGCCATATTATGACTTAATGCAGTAGACTTGCCGATATCCAGTTTTTCATACCTCAATATTTTCCTGACATAATAACCCATGTCAGTATTTATGATTTTTTTAAAAAAAATGTACATCTATGTTATGTCAGTAGGTATAACCATCTTTTAATCACCATAAATCAGACAGGTAACATCTATGAAGAAGACATCTGTGAATGAAGGTTTAATGTAGTTTAGTAGTTTAATATATAGTAAATATGTTCCCTTACTATAACTTTTCTTATAAAATTGCAAGAAACCGCTTGTTGCAATCAGAGTATTTCTCTACCATTCTGATGTTAGAAAACTAATTCAGTATGTCTCACTGTGACCTGTAGGAGGTCATGGCATTAAAAATCATATCATCCGTTTGTATTTGAAAATACCATGTTATAAGATATTTTTTCTTAAAAAAAAAACTGCCCAAGCCTATAAGGCAGACATACTGGAGAGAGTAAGTCTTGGTGAGATGGGGGTCATCTCCAGTTCCAACATAACAGTGCAGGATCCCATTACTCTCAAACAAATATGATTACCATCATAGCATACACAGCATTTCAACAGTCTTTGTAATTTGGCCCTCAATTATATTGCCGAAGAGTTTGATTTTATTGTAGTGGCCTTGAACTCTTTATTAAATCACTCCGTCATATCAGTCTCCTTCAGTCAGCCACCAAGTTGAACTTTTGACCGCGACTCTATTGTATTGTGTTGTGTTGTGTTGTATTGTATTGTATTGGAATGACAGTAGACTGGAGGATTCCCACTGACACTGTGCCCATGCAGGCAGGGCAGGGCAGGGTAGGGCAGGGTAGGGGAGGGCAGGGCACTGGAGGGGAGGGCAGGGGAGGGGAGGGGAGGGGAGGGGGAAGGGAAGGACGGGGTGGGGCGGAGCGATGAAACCGAAGGTGAGATAGCTAGAGAGGCTTACTGTAATGAGTCTTGGAGCAGCAGCCGCTGTGAGCTACTGCTGGGTGCCCTGTGCGGGCAGAAACCCTGTGTGAGTGTGTGAGTTTATGTGTGTGTGTGTGTGTGTGTGTGTGTGTTCGTGTTTTTGTGTGTGTGTGTGTGTGCACGCGTGCGAGTGTGAGTGTGTGCTTTTGTGTATGCATGTGTGTGTATGGCTGTGAATGCATGTATGTGTGTGAGAGTATGTGTGTGTGCATGCGAGTGTGCATGTAGGGGTGCGTGTGTGTGCACGCATGTGACTATGTGTGTGTGTGCAAGTGTGAGTGTGTACGAGTGTATATGCATGTGTGTGTGTGTGAGTATATGTGTATGTACATGCATGTGACTGTCCGTGTGTGTCTGTATGCATATGTGTGTATGACTGTATGCATTTGTGTATGAGAGTATCTTTTTGGCTGTTTGTGGGTGTGTATGTGCATGCATGTGACTGTGTGTCTGTGTGTTCGTGTGTGCATGCAGGTGTGGGTGTGTGTGTGTGTGTTTGCACGCATGTGACTGTGTGTGTGTGTGTATGCGCAAGTGTGAGTGTGTCTAGTGTGTATGCATGTGTGTGTGTGAGTATGTATGTGCATGTGCATGCATATGACTGTGCGTGTGTGTATGTGTGCTTTTGTGTATGCATATGTGTGTATGACTACGCGTTTGTGTGTGTGTGAGTATGTGTGTAGGTGTGTGTATGTATTTGAGCATGTGTGTGTGCGAGTGTACAGCATGCATGTGTGTGTATGAGTGTGTATGCATGTATGTGTATGTGTCTGTGAATATGTGTGAGTATGTGTGTGTGTATGTGTGTGTGTGTGTGTGCGTGCAAGTGTGCAGCATGCATCTGTGCGTATGAGTTTGTATGCATGTATGTGTCTGTGAGTGTGTGTGTGTGTGTGTGTTTGTGTGTGTGTGTGTGTGTGCGTATATGCAGTAAGCAGGAGCCAGGTTGTGTAGCAGTAGCAGACAGGGGAGCCATCCAGGTCAGATCATAGCTCAGACTTCCACCTCTGCCTCCTGCCAGCCAAGGTGTCAGATGTCTTAAGCCTCAGACCTTCTTCAGACAAACACTGCCCCACTTCTGTTCTTTTTGCATTGAAGTGATAACTCCACTGATCTCAGTTCTGTGTAGAGAGACGAAAACAATCTTTTGATACACATATATAATAAATAAGATGGGCTGAGCTGCAAACACCTACTGTTAGGTCCATTCTTCATTTATGTCCATTTATGAAACCTGGTTCAGCTTCTGTTGCATGTATCATTTGATTTATTCAAGCATGTGTTTTAGCAGTAACACAGAGTCAGTTAGAATAACATTTCTAACATGTTCCGTGGATATATTTTGAGAGTAAGTACTAAAATCAGAATTTTAACTGGTTTTTAGGTGTTTTACACTGAAATGAGAGGTGGTCGGACCATCGGAAGTGCAGCCGTACTGGACGTGCCCCTCAGCCTTGACATGTTGACCACTGTAAGAGAAATTACACATTCGACAGACAGACAGACAGACAGATTCATTATATCCAGTGGAAGTTAAGTTAGTCAATGAAATAAACCTTTCACCAAAACAGTTATTATGTTGTATTATGTGTCTCATGCTATGAATTATAATATTTGATTATTTTACAATAAAAAGAACAAAAGAAATTATTTAATTGAATTGTGGACAGCTCTCCTTATGCCAGTCAGCACATGTCAGTAGGCTGTGACATAACCAGCGATTACGGGGTTAATAATAGATAGATAATGATAGATAATAAATAATGAGAAAAGTGACATATGGCAGGATATGCCATTTACATGTATAGTAGAGCCTACTATTCTATCAAATACTTAGGTTGACAAGAGTTTGTTTGTTTTTTTTTTGATTCAGGGACAGTTTGATGGACAAGCTGGTTTTGTAAGTATGTTTTACATGTTTCATTGTCCGGGTGCTTGTTACAAAACTAATGTCCTTGGAGACATTGTGGTTTTTGTTAAAATTACATTTTAAAAAGTCCAATAAAAGGGACGCCAGTAGCTATAAAGTACTGCTCCTGTTCAAGTGTAGTGTTTAAATTTCCTGTTCAGGTGTTCAAGTTGAGCAAATCTTTTCATTGTTATTATCAGTGTGGCATAAAAACAAGCTCAGTCCATCCATTTAAACATCTATGTATGTATGTGTGTGTGTGTGTGTGTGTGTGTGTGTGTGTGTGTGTGTGTGTGTGTAGCAAGCAGGAGACAGGTTGTGTAGCTAGTAGCTTTAAAATACTGCTTTCCTGTTCAAGTGTAGTGTTCAAATTTCCTGTTCAGCTGTTCAAGTTGAACACATTTTTTTATTGTTATTTCCAGTTTGGCATGGAGTCCATCTATTTAAACATGTATGTTCTTGGCCTCTTTCTCTTGTTCCTCCTCTTAGGATGTGGCCATTGGCAGCTTGAAGGTGTCCACCCAGTACCGAGTAAGTGTCGGGGCGTACGGCTGGGCTGGCGAGGGCCGACCCAGCATGCCACGGGATGTCAGCACTGCTTCCCACGGTGGGCAGAAGCCTCCTTTGCCACCTTTATTTTTAACGTTTTTTTTGGGGGGGGGGGCTTTTGATTGTCTTTAGTCCAGTGGTTCTTAACCTGGGTTCGATCGAACCCTAGGGTTTTCGGTGAGTCGGTCTCAGGGATTCGGTGGAGCCTCGGTGGAACCGTTAATGCACGGTTCATTTTGTGCACCAGTAAAAAAATCATATATATATTTTTATGAAGGGTTCGGTGAATGAGCATATGAAACTGGTGGGGTTCGGTACCTCCAACAAGGTTAAGAACCACTGCTTTAGTCTGATAGTCTAATGTAAAGAAATGCCAGGAGCAGGAGATGGGCAAGGGTTTGGGAAATAACCTCAGGCCAGAATCGAATTTGGGTTCCTGGGTTTATGCTATAGACACTGCAGTGCCCCCTCCACCACCCCCTCCCCTTTACCACTTCCAAAGACCCTTTGAGTTGCTGTAAAGCGTCCATGTACGTGGAATATTTTAAGTTGTTTGCTTGCATTAAGCACAAGATATATGCTGTGTTTTTTGTTGAATGGTGTACACTTGAATTTCGAGAACAAACATACCCCTGAAGCATTTTCCTGTCTAAAATGTGCTTACTGTCATATGTAACATTCTGTCGATGTTGCATATCATTGCGTTTCAACCAAAAAAACATCCTGGACTACCTACCTACTTCAACCCTCTCTATTTGAACTCTTCCTCTTTTGTGTCTCTTTCTCCCGCCCCCTTACAGAGACGTGCATGCCCCCTTCTCCCCCGACTCAACCCCGCGTGGCGCCGGTGTCGGACACAGAGCTGGCGTTGTCATGGCAACAGGGCGAGAGCGAGGGGAGCGCCCCCGTGCTGCACTTCCTCGTGGCGTACATCAGGTAAAAAGGGGCCAACGTGTCAGTCAAGCCAAGCCACACCCTCCTTTCATCCTCACACACACCACACGCCCTGGTGGCACACACACACACACACACACACACAGACAGCCTGCTTGGTCAGGGGTGCTCCTATGCTTTGTCTTAGGTGGAAGGAAAAAAAACTCTTACACACACACACGTCAAAAAAAAAAGAAAAAAAGAAAAAGAGTATGGCATAGACCAGGAGTCGGACGTCTCTTCTTTTGAATCTTCTGCCAGCTGTTTGAAAGTTGTTGCTGAGGAACTGTCAAAAATGTGTCTGTGCCCATTTTAATGATGGCTGGCTCACAGATTTTTTTTTTTTTTTTTTTACCCTTCTCTCTTTATTTTGTTCTTTTTCTTTGCACACCCCCTATGGCGTTCCCTTATGGATCACCTACAGTGGTTGGCATTTTTTGAAGTTTCGACACAAGATTCTTGAACTCTTGAACTCCCCGGCAGTCCCCCTGCCATTTTTGTAGAGAAAAGAAGTGAAACACAAGAGCATTTTTAAGCTTATTGTGTTCTTGTGGACAGAAACCATGTCATTAGAGCGATCGTTTTACCCCTTCCAGATTTCGTTGGCGGAATGTAGTGGTGTTCATTAAAAAACAACACATGAGCAATTTTCCCCCTGACCTCACCTTCAATCTCTCCCATGTTGAACACCAATGGGGGCACTGGTTTGGTCTAATCATGTAATTGGTCCCATTGGCAGCAGTGTATTTAAACAGCTGCACTACGCTTTAAGTTTAGAAGGGTGCATTATTTCAGAAATAACAAAAGCAGTAAAGGAGTATAAAGAGAATTATCAAAACGTAGATCATTTTACACATAAAAATCATCTTTTTTTCATTTATTGACTTATTTATTCATTCACTAATTAATTTATTTAACCTATGGATTATAAATAAAATCAGTTATAATCTTCATATTGGATAGATATAGTCTATACTTATGTATAGCTTTGATAGTGTGAGACACACACATATACATACACACACACACACGCAC